>CM019826.1:14953528-15553528 GCA_009763385.1 Coix lacryma-jobi var. lacryma-jobi | reverse complement strand
AACAAGGTTGTTGAGCTCACTCATGCTTTAGGCAATGCCTATGGTGGAGATGCCCGCTTGCTTAAGTACTTGGGTAGCCAAAGGTGTCCACTCAACAAAGAGGGACTTGGCTATACCCCAAAGAAGGGCAAGGCCGCTTTTGCTCCTCACAAGACTAGTTTTGTGAAGAGCAATGGTCGGTATTACTATAATTGCAAGCAATCCGGGCATATAGAGCAAAATTGCTTTAACAAGAACAAGAACAAGAACAATGCTCATGTTTCATCTATTAGACTTGATTCTTGTTACATGCTTACAAAGGGGACTAATGGTGTGAAGGCTAAGTATATTGGTACACTCATGGTTGGCCCAAAGAAGAAGGCAATTTGGGTGCCCAAGAGCTTGGTGACTAACCTTGGAGGACCCAAAAAGGTTTGGGTACCTAAAAAGAATTGATCTCTTTTTTAGGTAAACTATAAAGCGGGAGGAAGGCATTGGGTGCTTGATAGTGGGTGTACTCAACACATGACCGGAGATGGAAGAATGTTCAAATCAATCAACACTAGTGGCAATGATCATGCGGATGCTATCACATTTGGTGACAACAAGAAAGGCAAGGTCAAAGGCTTGGGCAAGATTGCAATATCCAATGACTTGAGCATCTCCAATGTGCTATTAGTGGAATCTCTCAACTTCAACTTGTTGTCCATGGCACAATTGTGTGATTTGGGATTCAAATGCATATTTGGTGTGGATGATGTGGAGATAGTTAGTGTTGATGGAAGTGACTTGGTGTTCAAGGGATTTAGATATGAGAACCTTTATTTGGTGGACTTTGATGCAAGTGAAGCTCAATTGACAACATGCTTATTCACCAAATCAAGTATGGGTTGGCTATGGCATAGGCGCTTGGGACATGTTGGAATGAAGCAACTAAAGAGGCTAGTGAAGCATGACATGGTTAGAGGACTTAAGGATGTTCATTTTGAAAAGGACAAGCTTTGTAGTGCATGCCAAATGGGAAAGCAAGTTGGGAACACTCATCCCAACAAAGGAATGATGGGCACTACACATGCACTTGAGTTGTTGCACATGGACTTGTTTGAACCAACTACATATGCAAGTATTGGGGGAAACAAGTATGGCTTTGTGATAGTGGATGACTATACAAGATACACATGGGTCTTCTTTCTCGTTGACAAAAGTGAAGTGTTTGGCATATTCAAAACCTTTGTCAAGAGAAGTCAAAATGAGTTTGATAGAAGAATCAAGAAAGTGAGAAGTGACAATGGAAGTGAGTTTAGGAACACAAGAGTTGATGAGCTATGTGATGAGTATGGAATCAAGCATCAATTCTCGGCCAGATATACTCCTCAATCCAATGGGATAGTTGAAAGGAAGAATAGGACACTCATTGATATGTCAAGATCCATGCTTAGTGAATACAATGTGAGTGATTCCTTTTGGGCCGAAGCAATCAACACGACATGCTATTATAGCAATCGGCTCTATTGTCACCCTCTATTGAAGAAGACACCATATGAGCTCCTCAATGATAGAAAGCCCAACATTGCTTATTTCCGGGTCTTTGGGTGCAAGTGCTACATATTGAAGAAGGGCACAAGACTTGGCAAATTTGAGAAGAAATGTGATGAAGGGTTTCTACTTGGTTACTCCAATACAAGCAAGGCATATAGAGTGTGGAACAACACAACAAGAATAGTTGAAGAAGTCCATGATGTTGAGTTTGATGAAACCAATGGCTCTCATGAAGAACAAGACAATCTAGATGATGTGAGAGGAACACAATTGGTGGAAGCTATGAAGAACATGGACATTGGTGATATAAGGCCAAAACAAGTTATTGACATTGAAGATGACAAAGATCAAGTGCTCTCTCCTCCAACCGTGCATGGCAATGATGTTGCAAGCTCTAGTGGCTCTCAAGATCAACAAGATGCTAGTAGCTCTCAAGTGACTCATCCAAGTGCAAGTATCCAACCGCAACAAGTGCTACAACCAACACATATTGCAAGAGATCATCCTTTGGATCAAATAGTTGGTGACATAAGAAGAGGTGTGCAAACAAGATCAAGATTGGCATCATTTTGTGAACACTACGCATTTGTATCATCTATTGAGCCAACCAAGATTGATGAAGCTTTGATGGATGTTGATTGGGTAAATGCAGTGCATGAAGAGTTGAACAACTTCACTCGCAATGATGTTTGGGAGTTAGTGGAAAGACCAAAGAACACAAATGTTATTGGTACAAGATGGGTCTTCCGGAACAAGCAAGATGAAGATGACATTGTTGTTAGAAACAAAGCAAGATTGGTTGCGCAAGGGTGCACTCAATTGGAAGGTATTGACTTTGGAGAAACCTATGCACCGGTTGCTAGATTGGAGGCCATAAGAATCTTACTTGCATATGCTTGTTCTCACAACATCAAGCTCTATCAAATGGATGTTAAGAGTGCTTTTCTCAATGGATTCATCAATGAGCTAGTGTATGTTGAACAATCTCCCGGATTTGAAGATTTGAAGAAGCCCAACCATGTGTACAAGCTCAAGAAGGCATTGTATGGGTTGAAGCACGCACCAAGAGCTTGGTATGAAAGATTGAGGGATTTCTTGCTATCAAAGGGTTTCAAGATGGGGAAGGTTGACACCACTCTCTTCACCAAGAAGATTGAAAGTGACTTGTTTGTGTTGCAAATCTATGTGGATGACATCATATTTGGATCAACCAACCAAGACTTTTGTGAAGAGTTTGGAGAGATGATGGCTAAAGAGTTTGAGATGTCTATGATTGGAGAGCTTAGTTACTTCCTTGGACTACAAATCAAGCAAATGAAGAAAAGCACATTTGTTAGTCAAGGCAAGTACATCAAGGACATGCTCAAGAAGTTTGGGTTAGATGAAGCAAAGGCAATAACCACTCCAATGGGCACACATGGACATTTGGATAGTGAATCTAGTGGTGACATGGATCAAAAGTTATATCGGTCAATGATTGGAAGCTTACTCTATGTGACCGCATCAAGACCGGATGTCATGTTTAGTGTGTGCATGTGTGCAAGGTTCCAAGCTTCACCAAGAGAAAGTCATTTGAAGGCAACCAAAAGAATATTGAGATATTTGAAACACACTCCAAATGTTGGACTATGGTATCCCAAGGGCTCTCAATTTGAGTTGATTGGATACTCGGATTTCGATTATGCGGGATGCAAGGTGGATAGGAAGAGCACATCGGGCACTTGTCAATTGCTTAGAAGATCACTTGTCTCATGGTCATCAAAGAAGCAAAATAGTGTTGCACTCTCTACCGCCGAAGCCGAATACATATCCGCGGGTAGTTGTTGTGCACAATTGCTATGGATGAAAGCAACATTGCAAGATTATGGAGTCAAGTTTGGACAAGTCCCATTGCTTTGTGATAATGAGAGCGCCGTCAAAATAGCCACCAACCCGGTTCAACATTCAAGGACAAAGCACATTGACATAAGGCATCACTTCATTAGAGATCATCAAGCAAAGAAAGACATATCTATTGAGAGTGTGGGCACTGATGATCAACTTGCCGATATCTTCACCAAGCCACTAGATGAAAGAAGGTTTTGCAAGCTAAGGAATGAATTGAATATCCTAGACTTCTCCAACATGAGTTGAATGCACCCCCACTTATGACATGCCTCTCCTCCAAGAAAGCAAAGGTGAAATTGTTTGGCATGTGCATTCATTCTTATTAGGTTGTGATCTAGTTCATATAGCCATCACATTGCTTATTTAGGCTCATTCATGGTAAATCAAATAAATTTGAAGTATATATGGTACCACTATTACTTCTATGTTTGACTTAATCTAGTGGTAGCATATAACTTGTTTGTGGGCTTGCAACTCTAGTGTTTGGTCTAGTAAGTGAGCAATGGATATTTAACCAACGTGAGTAAGATAACCATTGTAAGATGAGTGAAGAAGCTTACTCTAGAGCAAACCGTGTTAAATATCCTATGCTCATGAGCTAGATTAAGCCATAACTTGATTAAGTTTGATCCCCACGTATAAATCTCATGATGAAAAGATTATCTCCTTTCATTTAAACTTGCTCCACCTTTATGATAATTGTTGACAAAGGGGGAGAAAATGATGACAAAGATATGAGGGAGAAAATGCTAGACATGCTAAGTAAACCTTCAAGTGGGATTGGAGCATATAAATAGGGGGAGCAAGCTCATAAACATGTATGTTGCATTTGAAATATGCATATTCATATGATTGATTGCATTGCATAAGCCTTTTAAATTTGATATTTATGCTTATGTGGTGAATGCTAGTGTTAGAACATGATTGATGATATGACTCACTAGCATGAATAGGATGATAACTAGACATACTTGTATTTTTCGTATTTTCAAGTGGTTCAAGAGCCTTATTATAATGTTGATCTCACAGGGTTCTTGAGTTTTGATGTATGTCTAGTGAAAAATGATGCTAAGGATGGTTTAATATGTGCACTCCGTTTGGTATCACGCTTCAAAGGTCCATTCTTATGCCTTAGCATCATCATTGGTAGTATTGCTCACCCACATTTCATATCCATACATATGTGCAAAATTTAGAACCAAACTCTATAGCACATATGTAGGGGGGGGCTAATACTATCAATGTGGTTACTCAAATTTAAATCACATATCTTTGTATAGGTTGTCATCAATTACCAAAAAGGGGAGATTGAAAGCCCTAGTTTGGTTTTGGCTAATTGATGAAACCTATTTGGTCTAATCCTATTGTTAATCATGTGTGTAGCTTATGAGAAAGGATTAAGACCAAGCCAAGTGGTGGAGCTAGCAAGGTGGCAACCATGGAGGATGGTGATGGCCTTATGCAACTCAAGAGATCAAGTGTTCTACTTTTGGTGAATAGTGAGAAGAAGAGAAGAGATGGAGCAAAGAGGCCCGAAGGCAAAGGTATAACCTATAGGGCTCTTTGTTTTAAGTGATCAAGACACTTAGCGAGTGTGATCATATTTAGGATACATAGCCGTACTATTAACAGGAGATAATTCACGGCTTATGCGGTGTTCAAGTGCCACTAGGTGTTCTCTAACATATCGATGCTATAAACCTAGTGAGTAATTAACAAAACCCTTGGAAAATGCTTTACAAAATGCTAACACACGTGCACAAGGGTTGCAACACTTTGGTGTTGGCACATGGGAGCAAGGGTAGAAGTTGGAAAGTGAAAGATGCTGAGTTAGGGGCATCAGACGCTGTTGGCTGTTGGTTGCACACTTGCCCTACCTCCGCACACGTGCGGGGGAGTGGCGAAGGTGGCCAATTGTCTGAACTGGACTGAGTGTAATCGGAACCGAAATCAGTGCGAAGATTCAACTAGGCGAGGACAAAGTTTTAAGGAGGCGAGAACAGTGCTTCTGTGGCTCTATTCCCTGAAAAACGTGCCCGATACACTGTTCACCCCCCGGTATTTATAGGGGATGCCAAGGGGTGCTGACTAAATTACAAAAGGGTACAGAAAAGATTCCTTCTGCGTCGTACACACAGGAGGGCAGAATCGTACAAACACAACTAGGCCAAAACCCTAGCTTGCTCTACGCGCCCCCGCCGCCGCTTGGTTCGTGATCACCTTCGCTGTAATGCAGGGCTGACCTTCGTCTTGCGAGGACATCCAAACTGTTGTGAAGCCCGGGTACCTTCACCTCCCACTGAGGCCTGGGCCTCTTGGCGAAGGTTCGCGGCCTCGCGAAGATTGCTCCCAGCGCCCTTCGCGTCCTCTGCCTGTGAGAACTTACAAAGCCAGTACGACGGTTGGGTTAGTACTCGAGGGCCAGAATAGCGATTTGAGGGACTTAGCAGATAAAGGGGCGGGTTTTCCCGAAGGTACGCGAGTCGTGCGGGGGTCATCTTGTTGAGTCAGCGCGCGTGGCACCACTGCCGAGGGTCTCTTCCCCCAACAGTAGCCCCTCGATGCCTTGGATCTAAAGAACAACATTTAGGCCCAAGCAGCGCCCTCTGACGGGAAACGTAACGAGACCCTTGGCAGCGACGCCCGCGGCTGCTTTGGGCTGGGCCGTTACACTGTTGCTTGTACTATTTGGGTCCGTCTCGTTTTTGGTGCCGAGTTTTTCGGTTGTAGTGCCGCTTTCATAGGATGAGGAGGCTCGTCTCCTGGCCTATAAATAGGAGGGGTGGGTGAGGAATTTGGATTGTGCCCTCCTCTGCTATAGCCATCCTGCTGTTGCAATTTGCTTGTAGCGAAGGTTTGTTTTAGCTTGCGTGCGAGGGTTGAGGCAGGCGTTCTTTGTTCGATAGCGTTATCAGCTGAAGAGATGGCCAGATTGAAGCAAACTGCTCGCGCTGTTTCTCCCACTGCCGTGGATGAGGGGATTACCTTCGAGTTTGGACTCAGCCGAGTTTGCACCACGGAGATTGCGTCTTATGTCAAGTGGGGTTGGATCGAGGAAGGTAAAGCGAGAACCAGTGCTGGGGAGACGGTGCCGAAGCCGGACGCAGATGAGGTTGTTGTATTTGAGGAATTTTTTTCAGCCAGTCTGCGCTTCCCTGTTGACTCTTTTGTGACCTCGGTTCTGCGAAGGTTCAACTTGCGCTTCCACCAGCTCACACCCTCGTGCTTTACGAAGATGTCAGTTTACATCTGGGCGTGCCGCTCTCAGGGTATTGTTCCTCATGTTGAGGGGTTTGTTCGGACCCATCGAGTGCATATGCAACCTCGCAAGATCTCGGATCGCGAAGGTAACACCAGTCTTGGACAGTTTGCAGTATACACTTTTTGCCATCGCGCTGGGTCGGAGTTACCGGTGCAAGCCCAGAAAAATAAGTAGACCAGTGGGTGGCAGGAGTCCTGGTTTTACTATAAACTTAGTGGGAGTGCAGAGCTCTGCGGCGAGCTTTCGCCGCTTGGTGATGTTAGCGCTGAAGCTATGATGAGCCCCGAGGCTCACGCTTATGTTGATTGTTTAAGGGTTGTGGCGCGGTCTCAGTGTGCTCGCGACTTGGTCGAGGAGTACTGTTGTGCTAAGATTTGGCCCCTCGGCCGGAGACAGGCGTGGTTTGCAGTCGAGGAAGACTCGAGGTACGAGGGTAGGGGCTTGAAGAAGCCGAAGGTTGACCTTGATAAGGTTTGGGATAAGCTTCTGAAGAAATTTCCCAGGCGAGAAGATGGGGTCGAAGCAATCTACAGGCGTGTTCAGGGGTGGGCGGTAGAACTTGTTGGAAAGCTTTCCACGTTGGAGACTAAAGCAATCCACAGCTCGGTAGGTAGCAGAGGCCGGGTTAACAGGATGTTTGATAGTCTTGGGGTTCAGTATGTGGATTGGCCTGCTCCGTCAAGCGAAGATGCGCCAAAGAAAAGGAAACGTGCTGCTGCAGAGGGGGAAGTTGTTTCTCAGCCGAAGAGGGGTCGCGGTCGTGGCCGCGGTAGCACCGGCGGCCGAGTGAAGACGCTAGCGACGAAGGTCTCGGTAGGTTTGGGGGTTGCCGACACTTTGTCTTCCTTGGCCGTTGTTTCAGGCGGCCGAGGTGTTGGTAGGATTGGAGGACGGGTGCCCCGTGTCGGCGGAATTAATGCATTGATCCAGGTTTCGGACGATGAAGGCATCTCCGATGAGGAAGGGAAAGAGGGAGAGGGTGAGGATGAAAAGGGGTGCACTGAGGAGGACTCGTCTGATGAAGACAGTGATACTTCAAGCAGCGAGGGTGGTTCTGATGAGGATGTGAGCATTGAGGATGACCGCGGGAAAAAGATTGTCTCGTCCAGTGGTGGTGCTCCGGCTGTCCGGAGTATTGACGACATTATTCGGGACTCCGAGCCGAGGAGTCCTCCGCGAGGGTCAATTCCCTCGTTTGCTGGATCGCATCTGTGGGTCAATGGTTTTGAGTTTTCCGGTGAACTTGAATCTGAGCGAACCCCCGGGAAGAAACCGTATGGCGAGGCTAGTCGATCGAGTCTTCCTTACTTCGCTAAGAAGCTTGGTGTCTGTGATCCGGCGACTGAGCTATTCACGAGCCCGGACCTTCGGGATTGTCACCTGCAGTGCGGCCCGGAGGAAAAGCATTTTTTAGGCCGTATCTTCGGCCGCATATGTGTGCCGGAGGCTGAGGTTCGTCTCGCCGACCAACCTGTTGGGGATACCTTTGACGATGTGGACGTCAAGTTGGCGGAACTGATGCTCCTGAATCGCGCAGCCAGGCGTAAAGTTGGATCTGATATGGAATTTATGAGTGGTCATATCTCCGAGCTTGAGAGGGAGAATGCCAGGCTCAGCCGAAGCTTGGATAACAAAGAAATTGAATTAAAGAGTGCTTCGGAGAGAGCCGTCAAGGCCCGAGAAGAGGCGGTTGAGCTGGCGAAGCGTAATGCAGATCTAATTGCGGCGGGCAAAGAGAAGGATAAGGCTTTGGCGGCTGCCGAGGGTCGGCTTGATGATTTGAATAAATCGTGGCGGACGAGCATGGAGAAGATTAAACATAAGCTCGATTGTTGCTTGACCGAGGCTGGCGGCTCTGCTGGGGAACCTTTGCCTGTCGCTAATGCTGAAGCGTTCGAGGGATGGATTGGAAATGAGCTTGACGTGTTCAGCTCTTTGGTTGAGAATGCGGCCGACTTTGGTTGTTATGCCAGAGCTTTGGCTATGGCTGGGACCCTTCGGCAGGCTGACTGCGATCACCTTCGGAAGATCAGAAGGCCGAATCACGTCTTCCCAAGTGTTGATGTGGTTCGTCAGATGAAGGTTGATGATGCGAAGGTTCGAAACTGCGCGGTGCGTTTGCTCCGTAAGTTTTGGATCGACGGTGGCGGTCGTGTTCTTGCTTTTGAAGAAGCGGCAGAAGCTACGCGTCAGGTACTGACTTTGTATGGATTGCTATTTCTATGTTACTGTGCCTCCGAATGATCATGTTGTTATTCTAATTTGGTGATCTGTTTTGGCAGGCTCAGAGAGATGCGCAGCCTTCGCCAAGCGGAGCTGAAGACGTTGCCGGAAGCTCCAAGTCCGCTCCTGAGCCCAGTGCCGCAGAGGTCGCTCCAGCAGAGGAGGTGCGTTCGGCTGAGGATACTTTGATGGCTGGAGAGGCTAGCGTAGAAGAGTTGGTAGCTGAGAAGTCGCCAGAGATCCTGGGAGCTGCTGCCGGCGAAGGAGTAGATGCTGCCGCCGGCGGAGGTCTAAATGCTACCGCCTCCGACGCTGGTGCGGATCAACAGGGGGAGGGTGTGCAGGTTTGATAACTTAGGTTTTCGTGGGTGCGAAGGTTGCTTTGTAAAAAGTGTAGTTGTTGTAATAACTTGATGATGCTGAGACAGTTCTCCTATTTTGTGTAAAATACAGGTTCCTGACGGAACCGTGCTAGAAGTATTTGACGTGACGCCCTTGACGTTAAATTATCAAGACACCTTTATAACTGGTGAATCGTGGGCTCGGGCTAGGCTTAAACACCCTTCGCTATCTTTTGAGCATTTTTGGTGGTCGAAGGTCCGCAGATATGATTTGAAGAATAGCAGGTCGAGCCGTTTTTAGCGCGAAGCGGATTATACTGATCGACAAGCTACACGTTTTTTGTTCGGTACTTCTTCGTCCGCGCCCGCTGCTGTTGATGATGATATTGATGATAGGGCGGCTTTGGATTTTTTGTTTGGTCGAAGTGAACTACAGGTTGGGTCTGATGGTGCGATTGTTATTCCGAAGGAGGAGCCTTCAGAAGTTAGTGATGCGGATCGGAGATATATGTATAGAGCGGGGGTTTTGCCTGGGGAGTTGCCTATTGTTCCAGTGACTCCATTGTTGTGGGGACCCATCGTTCCCGTGGAAACGGGTTTGGAGGAGGGTGTCGAGGGTTTGGATGATTTAATAATGATTGAGGATGGTGGTGAATCCTTGTAATTTGAATTTTTTCTATTGATTGTATATGACACTGTTGTCTGAGGCAAACAACTAATGATATTATTCTGTTGATGTTTTGTGATTTGATTGAAATAATTATGATGCTCGCGTGAAAAAATGTTGAGGCTTGCGCAGCGTTTTCTTAGATGATTTTTGAAATAACGGCGACGCCCCCCCTTTTTTCTTCTCGTAAGTTGATTTGTGAAAACCGCGACGCCCCCTTTTTCCTTTTAGCGAGGCTCGCGTAGTGCTCTCGTAAGCTGATTTGTGAAAACAGCGATGCCCCCTTTCTTTTTTAGCGAGGCTCGCGTTTCGTTAGATAGATGTTTGGTAAAAAACAGCGACGCCCCCTTTCTTTTTTAGCGAGGCTCGTATTTCGTTAGACAGATGTTTGGTAAAAAATAGTGACGTCCCCTTTCTTTTTAGCGAGGCTCGCGCTTCTTTGGACTGAGATGTTTGATAAAAAACAGCGACGTCCCCTTTCTTTTTTAGCGAGGCTCGCGTTTCGTTAGACTGAGATGTTTGGTAAAAAACAGCGACGCCCTCTTGCTTTTTTAGCGAGGCTCGCGTTTCGTTGGACTGAGATGTTTGATAAAAAACAACGACGTCTCCTTTCTTTTTTAGCGAGGCTCGCGTTTCGTTAGACTGAGATTTTTGGTAAAAAAACAGCGACGCCCCCTTGCTTTTTTAGCGAGGCTCGCGTTGCGCTCTCGTAAGCTGATTTGTGAAAACAGCGACGTCCCCTTTCTTTTTTAGCGAGGCTCGCGTTTCGTTAGACTGAGATGTTTGGTAAAAAACAACACAACTTTTTTGGGCTTCGCGCCTCCCCTTATCTTAGGTGGAGGTGAATTTTTCTTCTTTTTGCGAGCCCCTGGCATGTTTTGCGAGGGTGTTCGACTTTTTCGGACTTCGCGCCTCCCCTTATCTTAGGTGGAGGTGAAGTTTGCTTCTTGCAAGCCCCTGGCTTGTTTTGCGAGGGTGCTCGATTTTTTCGGACTTCGCGCCTCTCCTTATCTTAGGTGGAGGTGAAGTTTGCTTCTTGCAAGCCCCTAGCTTGTTTTGCGAGGGTGCTTGACTTTTTTTGGACTTCGCGCCTCCTCATCTTAGGTGGAGGTGAAGTTTGCTTCCTGCGAGCCCCTGGCGTGTTTTGCGAGGGTGCTCGACTTTTTTGGACTTCGCGCCTCCCCTTATCTTAGGTGGAGGTGAAGTTTGCTTCCTGCGAGCCCCTGGCGTGTTTTGCGAGGGTGCTCGACTTTTTTGGACTTCGCGCCTCCCCTTATCTTAGGTGGAGGTGAAGTTTGCTTCTTGCGAGCCCCTGGCGTGTTTTGCGAGGGTGCTTGACTTTTTTGGACTTCGCGTCTCCCCTTATCTTAGGTGGAGGTGAAGTTTGCTTCTTGCGAGCCCCTGGCTTGTTTTGCGAGGGTGCTCGACTTTTTCGGACTTCGCGCCTCCCCTTATCTTAGGTGGAGGTGAAGTTTGCTTTGAAAAGAAAAAAGGTTGTTTTTCGAAGCAATCTTAGCGGGTTTCCATCGATTGTAGCGCTATTTGAAGAAGAGCTGCTTTTTTCGATGTTTGCGAGTAAAAACTTGGAGATTTTACTTTTTTGGGGGTTCTAGCCTGTATTAATGATTTGGATACTGCCTCGTTAAAAAACCTTACGCCCCTTCGTAAGGAAAAAGAGTGCAGCTCCTTTTGTTTTTGTTACATTCATAGAAATGGAAGAAAACATGAATGAGATAATAAATTACATATTGCGAGGGCTCGCTAAGGCTCCGCTATGGGTAGTATTTGCGAAGGTCGTCGATGTTCCAGGTGTGAGGCAGGATGTTTCCCTCGCTGTCAGAGAGGTGGAAGGAGCCAGGACGATTGCACTCTGCTATCAGGTATGGACCTATCCACTTTGGCTGAAACTTTCCCGCCATGCTGGCGTTTTGTTTTCGGATGAGGACGAGGTCACCCTTCTGCAAGTTTTTGATTCTGACCTTTTTGTCTCTCCATTTTTTGGTTTCTTCTTGATACTTGCGAAGGTTGTGCACTGCGTTGCATCTTGTTTATTCGAGCAAATCTTTGTCGAGCAGCTGGTTTTTTTCATCTGGTTCGAGGGTTGTTCTCAGTGATTCGTGCTTCAATTCTTCTGGCAGCACAGCCTCTTCCCCAAACAAGAGCTTGAAAGGTGTGAATTTGGTTGCTCTGCATTCCGAGGTGTTGTGAGACCAGGTGACCGAGGTTAACTCTTCCGCCCACTTTCCCTTGGGCCTGCCTTGCAATTTCTTGGATATGGCTTGGAAAATCGTTGCATTGGCTCTTTCAACTAAACCGTTGGATTGAGGGTGCCGAACTGAGGCGAAGCATAAGATTGTTCCGATTTGTGCGCAGAATTCTTTGAAGACTTCGCAATCAAACTGTGTGCCATTGTCGACGGTTAGATGTTTGGGGACGCCGAATCGGCAAACTATCTGTTGCCAGAAAAACTTTTTTACTGCGAGGGAGGTAATGAAGGACAGTGGTCTTGTTTCAATCCACTTTGTGAAATATTCCACGGCTACCACCGCGTAACGAAGGTTTCCTGGAGCTGTTGGTAGTGGGCCCACGAGGTCCATTGCCCACCTTGGTAGAGGCCATGTTGGGCATATGAGAGTTGTAGGAGCCCCTGGGGCGTTTTGGTTTTTTGCCGTTAGTTGGCAACCCTCGCAATGTTTGACGATGTTTTCTGCATCTCTCAGCGCTGTTGGCCAGTAGAAGCCTTGCCGGAAAGCTTTCCCAACTAATGCTCTCGGGCCGTTGTGTGAACCACAGATGCCTTCGTGGATAAGTTTGAGAATGTCATTTCCTTCAGAGTGTGGGACGCATTTGAGCCATGGCGAGGTTACTGACGCTTTGTATAGAATGTTGTCCACAATCTTATACCCTCGTGCTCTTTGTTTTAGCCTGTTTTCTTCTTCTTTGGAGTCGGGTTCGTGGAGTCCTTTGATATAGGCAATGATAGGTGCCCTCCAGTCCTCGTTCTGGATTACACTGATCAACTTGGCGCTCTTTTCGAATGTTTCGAAAGCTGATTGTGTTGCAACTTCATGGAATACATCGGGCGGTAGCTGTAACCGTTGTGCTGCTGCTTTAGCTAGGCAGTCTGCTTCGCTGTTTTCTGTCCTTGGTATTGCTTTTACTGATATGCCGAGGAAGAAGGATTCTAACCTTCGGACATGTTGAAAGTATTTTTGCAGCTCTGGTTCTTTTGCCTTGTAATTTTTCTCAATGTGCCCCGCGATGACTTGTGAGTCTGTTTTGATGACTGCCCTTCGGACTGACAATGACCGAAACCTAGAGAGGGCTAGAATCACAGCTTCGTATTCTGCTGAGTTGTTCGTACATTTGAAGTCAAGTCTTCTTGCATATCTTAGCTTGGACCCGGATGGCGAGACCAGAATAGCTGAAGCCCCTGCGCCCGTTGCACCCCAAGCTCCGTCGACAAATGCAGTCCAAAATGGGTCTTGCTGAGGTTCATCACAGCGAGGGTCTGGGGTCCGCTCAGCTATGAAATCTGCTAGCGCCTGAGATTTGATTGTTGTTCGACCGACGAAGGTTAGGGCGTAACTGTTGAGTTCGACTGCCCATTTAGCTATTCTTCCGACTGCCTCATTGTTCTTGAAAATGTTCTCGAGGGGGTATGCTGAAGGTACATGGATCTCATATTCCTGGAAATAATGCTTGAGCTTTCTGGATGCCATAACCACGGCGTAAGCTATCTTCTCGAGTTCTGAGTAATTCCGCTTGGGACCCTCGAGGGTTTCTGATATATAGTAGATTGGGGCTTGCCTTGTCCTATTGTTCTCGTGTAGCTCTTTGATTAGGACTGCGCTTGCTGCGTGAGGCGAAGCTGCGACATACACCAGTAATAGGTCTCCTTTACTTGGACTGGTTAGAACAGTCACGTTGGTGAGATACTTTTTCAAGTCCTCGAAGGCTTTCTGCTGCCGAGGTCCCCAATTGAATGGTGCAGTGCTTCTCAATGTTTCAAAGAAAGGTAACCCTCGCTCGGCGGACCTGGAGATGAATCTGCTGAGTGCTTCTAGGCGGCCTGATAGACGCTGAGCTGCTTTTTTCGATGTTGGAGGTTCCATATTGATGATAGCATCAATCTTCTCGGGGTTAGCTTCGATCCCCCTTGCTGAAACGATGCAACCCAGCAGTTTTCCTTCGCTTACCCCGAAAATGCATTTTTCGGGGTTTAATTTTAATCCGGTAGACCGGAGGTTGCTGAACACTTTCGATAAGTCTGAAATATGATTTTCTTTCAGCTCACTTTGGACAACCAGATCATCAACGTAGGCGGAGATGGCGTGTTCATCTTTGAAGACTTCAGATGTCATGTGTGCGAAGGTTGACCCTGCATTTTTAGGCCTTCTGCCATCCTTCGAAAGCAAAAGGTGCCCGAGGGTGTAATGAAACTTGTTTTCTCCTCGTCTTCTTCATTCATCCAAAGTTGGTGGTATCCTGAGAAGCAATCGAGGAGTGACAGCATTTGGCAACCAGCTGCTCTGTCGACCAAGGTGCTTATGTTAGGGAGGGGAAAATCATCCTTCGGGCAAGCTTTGTTCAGACACGTGAAGTCTATGCACATTCGCCATTTCTTGTTCTTTTTCTGTACTAAGACCACGTTTGAGAGCCAAGTTGGATATTTGACTTGGCGGATGACACCTGCGTCCAAAAGCCTTTTCACCTCAGCCTTTGCTGCCTCTTTCCTTTCTTCTGACATTTTGCGAAGCTTCTGCTTAACAGGGCGATAGCCTGGCTTGATGTTTAGGCTGTGCTCTATCAGCGTTCTGTTTACCCCCTTTAGGTCCTCTGCAGACCAAGCGAAGGTGTCGAAGTTTTCTTTGAGGAAAAGGATGAGGTTGTGTTCTGATTGGTGATCTAGGTTGGCTGAAATGAACACCTTTCTTTCGGTGTTGCCTTCAAAGAGTTGGACTTGTTTGGTCTCTTCCTTGGGTGATACCCTTATTTTGTCAGTGCAAACCTCACCTTCGTTGTTGAGGTTTGTAGCTTGAGGCTTCGACAAGTTGTGGACATTGCGTTGTCCTGGTGCTACAGTTCCCTCAGCTACCCTTGCGACGTCTTGGTCTCCATATACTGCAACTACCCCCTTCGGGGCGGGAAGTTTCATGCAGAGGTAAGCGGGGTGGATGACTGCATTGAATGCATTGGTGACCCCTCGGCCAAATATCGCATTGTACGGATAAAACATGTCGACCACGTCGAAGGTTATGTGCTCGGTTCTGCAGTTGAATTGGTCTCCGAAGGTTACGTGCAAAGAAATTTTCCCGACGGCTCTCACTTGTTGACCACCGAAGCCGTATAGAGGGTTGTCAGCAGGTTGTAGGAGGTTCCTATCAAGCTTCATGCTGTCGAAGGTTGAGGCGAACAGGATGTCTGCGGAGCTTCCTGTATCGACCAGAATTTTAGTGACAGTCCACCCTGCTAGATTGGTCTCGATCACCATAGCGTCGGTATGAGGGTAATCTCTCAGTTTCATATCACAGGAGTCGAAGGTTATAGGAACGTGGGACCAACGACTGAATTTGTGAGGTCCTTCGACGGCTACATGGTGTACCCGTCTAGCATGTTCTTTCCTTTGCCGCTTGTTGCCATGGTCCTCATTTGAACCTCCGGTGATAGCCAGTATTACACCGAAGGTTGATGTTGGGTTGTTGATGGTCGTTTGGTTCTGGGTTTCGGATTTGACGGGTTGAGGCGCTGGTAAAGCGGGTATTGGTGGTGGTGGTGGTAGAGCATTGTTGACTTGTTGGGTGTTTGGGGTTTGGCTTTGGGGGGTTGTTGGGTATGTAACTGTGTATGGTGGGTTTTGGCGTTGTGGAAAAGAGGTTGGCTGATAGGAAGTTTGGTTGTAGAGTGGGTGGTGTGTGTAGATGGGTTGTTGCGAGGGTAGGCCGTAGTTCATGGGTGTATAGTGGTATGGAGGATTTGGTGGGTGGAAATTTGGTTTCCTGGTGTGGTTGATGGTTCAGTTGTCTGCCGAAGCAGCTCTTTTGGATTCCTGGAACTCCTTTCCCTTGGCGAAGCATTCGCATTGTTTGGTAGTGTGCCCTTTTCCAAGACCACAAAAATGACAATACATTTTTGCGGGGTCTTTCTGCTGGTTCCGTTGATCCGGCGGAGGTGGCAAACCTTGAGGGTTTTGGTTGTTTGGAGGTTGGGTGCCCCGTCTTTGGTCTTCATAATGTACTGCTTTGTTAATAGCCCCAATGTTGCTTTGTTCTTGGCGAGGGTTGTTTTCCCTCGGTTGAGGCCTCGGCTGTGGCTTTTGTTGTGACCTTCGAGCATCGGACTTTGCCCTGAAGTCCATGTCTGCTCTGCAGTACCTTTTCATTGTTTCATGTAATTCCTCGATCGTATTTGCCGGTTTCCTGGCAAATTTTGAAGAGCATGGGCCTGGACGCAGGCCACTAACTGCAGCGAGGATGACGGCTTCATCGGATATCCCTGGAGTTCTTGCTCTGATTTGGATGAACCTTCGCCAGTAGTCTTGAAGTGGTTCACGCTCTTCTTGCTTGCAATTGAAAAGCTCGATGGGGTTTGAAGGGGTTGCTGTAATGCCTTTAAAGTTTGTGCAGAGCCTATCTCTGAGGTTGGCCTAGGAATCCACGGTTCCGGGGCGAAGGTTGCTATACCAGGTTTGCGCGATATCACGCAGGATGATGACGAAAGATTTTGCCATTGTTGATTCATCGCCCCCTGCCGCGGCGACAGCTGCCTCGTAGCTCATTATGAACTGGCGAGGGTCAGTAAGTCCATCGTAACGAGGGAGGTTTTGTGGATTGTAGCATTGTGGCCATGGTTGGGTTTGTAGTATCTGGGAGAGTGGTGACTTTGGGTCATAAGGCATTTGGTGTTGTTGGGCTCTGCGTTGGTTGCGAAGGTTTGACTCTATCTCATCTGGGTAAAGTTGGCGAAAGTTTGGTTGTCTCATGGGGTATGGTTCTGGGTGTCTTGGTGGTGGTGGGGGTGGTGGATGGCGGCGGAGGTTGCCATGATCCTGCTCATTTCCCTCCTGTAGCGGTGGCATTTCCCCATCGTTCCATCCCTCGGCTTCGGCTTCAGCTGCCGCGAGGGACTCCTCCATTCGGCGAAGCTGCTCTCTTGCTTCATCCGCCTTTTGCCTGATAAGGCGCAGTCGGTTGTGCCTTTCAAGCTGGTCCAGGCGCCTCTTCTTTTCCTATAACTCAGCTTGAAGTCTTTCTAAAGCTTTGAGGCCCAACTCCTCCTCTTCTCCTTCCCCATCTCCTCCGGAGGTATGCGGGTGCGGCTGTGATCCCGGCCGAGTGTGAGGGCCCGGGACCTCCGTCCCTGGGGCAACTTCTTCTATTTCCGAGGGTACTACGTTCTCTTCCACAGGCTGGATTATCGCCGTGGCCTCTCTGGTTACACGAGGGTCCCTGGTAGCGGGCGCTCTTCTGCTTCCTGCCATTTCGAACTTCGGTTCCCCACGGACGGCGCCAAACTGTTGGTTGCACACTTTCCCTACCTCCGCACACGTGCGGGGGAGTGGCGAAGGTGGCCAATTGTCTAAACTGGACTGAGTGTAATCGGAACCGAAATTAGTGCGAAGATTCAACTAGGCGAGGACAAAGTTTTAAGGAGGCGAGAACAGTGCTTCTGTGGCTCTATTCCCTGAAAAACGTGCCCGATACACTATTCACCCCCCCGGTATTTATAGGGGATGCCAAGGGGTGCTGACTAAATTACAAAAGGGTACAGAAAATATTCCTTCTGCGTCGTACACACAGGAGGGCAGAATCGTACAAACACAACTAGGCCGAAACCCTAGCTTGCTCTACGCGCCCCCGCCGCCGCTTGGTTCGTGATCACCTTCGCTGTAATGCAGGGCTGACCTTTGTCTTGCGAGGACATCCAAACTGTTGCGAAGCCATGGTACCTTCACCTCCCACTGAGGCCTGGGCCTCTTGGCGAAGGTTCGCGGCCTCGCGAAGATTGCTCCCAGCGCCCTTCGCGTCCTCTGCCTGTGAGAACTTACAAAGCCAGTACGACGGTTGGGTTAGTACTCGAGGGCCAGAATAGCGATTTGAGGGACTTAGCAGATAAAGGGGCGGGTTTTCCCGAAGGTACGCGAGTCGTGTGGGGGTCATCTTGTTGAGTCAGCGCGCGTGGCACCACTGCCGAGGGTCTCTTCCCCCAACACTGGCGGTAGCATCGGACGCTGGCCGAGCGTCCGATAGCAAACCCTAACCACTGACATTTGTTGAGGTAGCAACGGACGCTGGCAACGGACGCTGAGAAATCACTGTTGCAGAGTCCAATGGCGATGACATGGCGCGAGCAAGCCTTCCAGGGAGCATCGGACGCTGGCATGCATTCGATGTGGATCCATCGGACGCGTCCGATGTGATTTGGCCCTCTCTGGAACCTCTCTGCATGGTCATCGGACGCAGGGGCTGAGCGTCCGATGAAAAGGTGCCTGCGCGTCCGTTGTGGTGCAGAATTGAGCTGAAAATGAGCAGTGGCATCAGAGCGTCCGATGCTTGGCATCGGTGCGTCCGATGCCACTTTAACCGTGGCACGAAGTTTGTTGACCGTTGGGATCGGGCGACCTATATTCATAGCTGGGGGACACGTGGCTCCATCCGGAGCATCGGACGCTGGGGCAGCGTCCGATGGTTGAGCATCGGCGCGTCCGATGCCCCCGATTTCAGCCCAACGGCTAGGCCGACTTGTGTGGCCTATTTAAGGGGCTTGGCCGGCTTGCTAGGTTTCTCTCTTGCACATTTTGATTCCTAAGCATACTAGTGAGCATTGGCAAGCCTCCCAACTCATCTAACAAGTTGATTTGATCAAACCAAGTGAGATTGAGTGATCTAGTGCATGATTTGAAAGAGTTCAATCTAGTGGCACTAGTTCTTCGCATCGGCTTTGAGTTTCTTGTTACTCTTGGCATTTGTCGGTGCCTAGACGACTTGGAGGCGTTGTGGTGTTGTTGGCAAGAGAAGGAGATTGTTCTTGGCCACCACCGATCGTGATTGTGAGAGGTTTTGGAGCCTCACCTCGCCGGAGCGGCAAGAGACATCCTTAGTGGATTGTTCGTGTCATTGAGCTACCTCACTAGCGGTAGATTCTTGTGGCGCTCTTTGTGAGCTTGGTTTTGTGCCAATTAGCCACCGGGTCACCTAGTGTTGGTCGACACAACGGGAAGTAGCGTGCCGGCAAGCACGTGAACCTCGAGATAAATATTGGTGTCCCGTGTGCTTATTGATTGTGTATTCATCTTGGTGATTGGACTTCATATTCACATCTTGGTGATTGGTTCTCGACGTGACGATCCCAAAGGCTCGGTGAAACCCTCTCTATCTAGCTCATTTATCTTGTGTATTTACCTTGAGCAATTCTATTCATATAGATACTTTTACTTGTTGTATATCATAGTCATATACCTTGTGTAGTGATAGTTTGTTTAGATCGCTTAGTGTATCTATTGCTCATACTTGTCACTTATTAGCTTCTCATACATCACTTGTGCTAAAGCTAGATTGTATTATTCCGCTTTTGTTACTAGCTCAAATTCTTTGTGTGGCAAAGTTATATTAGGTAGAATTGTTGAATAGGTGGCTTGCAACACACTATTTGGCTAGCGCAAAAAGCTTCGCCGTTTGTTATACTAATAGTGTTTGTTTAAGTGATTTTATAGATTTTTAATTAAGCTATTCACCCCCCTCTAGCCAATTTGGACCTTTCACACTGTTGTGCATATGGCTTCGCGATGAGAGGGGAAGGGGAAGGGGAAGGCACAGTAGGCGTACCCTTTTGTGCGCTCCGCCATGGACATCAGTTCGTCATCCTTGATGACGCATCGTCGTCCCTTGTGCCTGCGCCCGGCCGCCTGGCCGTCGTTCTCCAGCCGTAGCTGCTCGTCACGGGACAGATCCGGCAGCAAATCCTTCAACGCCGGCGCCGCCCACTCTATGCGTCCCCGAAATCCCGTCGCCGACGAATCCATGGGATGGGTTCTATGATCTATCAATCAGTCGATAATCCCAGATCCCCTTCTCGATCGCGTTCGCGAGGCTCTCTCTTGCCCTCGGGGAAAGGCCGATTGGGGATTTTTCTATATAAAAAATAAGAAATCTTAGATTTGGATGCTTTCTTCAAAAAGATTCTTTTTCAAAAGCAAGCATTTTTTCACAATTTTTTTATTTATTAACCCGTTATTATTGTCTATTTTGAAAACCTGCCACATCATATATTACTGTTTTTATATTTTTACACAGTAAAATATACTGACAGTAGTCCTAAACTTTTTTTTAAAAAAGGGTAAAATTTACTAACGGTTCTTGAATTTATTTAACTGTGTCATCTCGGTCCCTACGTCATAAATTGGTGATTGGTATGGTTAAATAAATTTGAGGATGGTCTATGAACTTTACTTTATTTAATTACTAGTAGCCATCTCTGTCGAGGAAAAACGATGAATGGAGCGCGAGGGAGCCTCATTTGTCATAGCCGGAGGTGGTGGAGCTGGCAAGATGTGGGTCGAGGCACTTGTGACCACCACCATAAGGCGGCGATGTGCGCCCAGAGCTCGTCAGGGAGGCCCGAGGTGAATATTTATTGCTCCTTATCTGTCAATATATGTTTTGGAAGCAAAGAAACATTGTCATATGGATCAAATTAGGTGACGAGAGTACTAGATATTTTCAAGCTATGGCTTCTATCTCTCATAGAAGGAATGCTATTGCTAGTCTGGCCCTTCTAGGAGACATCTTAGTAACTAATCATGACCACATAGCTGGTATCCTTTGGGAAGCATTCAAAATAGAATGGACGTCAATTATTTTCGGGCATTTTCTATGACCTACTCTCGCCGTCGCAAAATAGATGCCATTCTCACTTTCCGAAGAGCCAACTCATTTTAACTTTAACTAATTATATATATATAAACATTAATATTTATAACACATAATTAGTATCATTAGATAGATAGTGAAAATACTTTCACAATAAACTTATTTGGAGATAAAAACGTTACACACATTTTCTACAAAGCTAGTCAAAATTGATAAAATTTAACCTACATGTATCCCATAGTGACATCTATTACAGGGATGGAGGGAATATGTACTTTACTTTAGAGGCAGTAAAGATAAACTAAAAGAGGTACTTGCAGATCTGCCAACTAATCATGTCCCTGGATTTGATGGCTTCAATGGGAAATTCATCAAAAAAAATGTTGGCCATCATCTAGGAAGACTTTTTTAGGCTAATATATAACCTTTTCTCTAACACTGTTGATATCTCCAGTATTAATATCAATTCTTCCTTCATTGCTTTGATTCCTAAAAAGCATAATCCTAAGTCCGTTGATGATTTTAGACCAATCTCTCTATCACGTCAAAGAGATCAGGCGGCACATCACACACTTGAGCGAAGAAGAGTCGCCATGGAGAAGAAAGGGGGAAAAGTTTGGGTAGTCAAGTTGGGGGGGGGGGGGGGGGGGCAACAATGAATAGGTAGTGTGGGAGGGGGAAAATAGGAGGCCAACAAATCTAGAGGTCAATTAGATGGTCTGATTGAGCTGGATTTTTTTTGCCTTCACTGCCTAAATTGGAATAGGAGGTCTAGTAGGAGATGTTGTTGGGGATGCTCTGAGGCTTAGTAGGAGAAAGGAAGTGCAACAAGTGCATGTAGAATCATCTAGATCATCATGCGGTCCATGCCAATGTTTACCATTTTTTTAGCGTATGTGCTTGTGTGTTTTCATGTGTTCAGGTTCTGAAGGTGTGGGAGTTAGCAGATGTGCTTGATAGGTGTTCGATAAAATGTTGCAATGCCAATTAGTCATGCCTTTTTTTCATTGAAGGGCACTAGGCCAATGAGGAGTATCACATCCTCCCTGCAGGCAACTTCTTGCCAACCATGTGATCTTGAACTCATACGGCTGAAATCGAATGTTTGGAAACGCTACCTGGGCCATGTAGTTTCGGCCAGGAGAAAACCGAACACGCCAACAGTGCTAGATTCAAAACCGGCACACTGGCTATAGGGGGACATGCCTGCCCATGTGATGCCATTGTAGCAACGCGTGCTCTTATCCGTCCATCATCTATTCATCTCCCATCCACTATTTGTTCAGGTGAAGCCAGAACCGATGGCGGTAATTGACAAGAAGCATTAGGTACAGCTTCCGCTATAGAATTTGAGCATTATACAACTAGATATATTTCTATTCCCAACTATGTTCAATCCACACGATGCATTCTATTGACAATGTTGTGCTCATATAGCCCCTAAACTCAGATCGTCTAAATATCAGTACATTTTATTGATTCTCACTTTTTAGGTGTATTTGGTGCCAAGACCTTATTCATATTTAAGAATTCAGTTGACCAACCTAGGAGGAACTGTGTATCTTTATGTATTATATATCGAGAAGAAAAATATTCATCCATTTTATAATTGGAAGATTTTGTAAATTATTTATACTTTGATCTTTTGTTTTTGTTAGAATATTCTTTTTTGGTTTCAAGATTTAGACCATCAGGTGTGTTATATTGTGTGGTTCTAGAGGTTTGTGACCCATGGAGCCTATATACTTCATCTGATGCAAAAAAACCACATAACCAATTTTACCTATGTTTGTGGAGGAAATATTCTTTATTCTAATGTGCGTGCTGAATAAGGTCTCATAAGTTCTCAATCTAGTACACACTCTAGTTGCATTACGATTTCATATTTGTCAATAACTCAATATATATGCTCCTATTTGTGAGCGCAACAGGGAGAGGAAATTTGCGAGAGAGCAACTTAATATAAACATTGCATTACTTTCTTTTTAGATAATGGAGAAGAGCGGGTTGTTTGACACTTGTTTTCTCGGTGCTGTCATCCTTGCCAACTTACCATCTCATAGTATTTCCATTGGCTGCATGGACTAGGAAAAAATTAACAAAATTAGGAGATTACTCATGAGGAAAATACAAATGACGGACATTGTTTAGTCAACTGGCCAACAGTGACGAGGCCATAGGACTTAGGCGGGTTAGGGATTCCTGACCTAGAGAAATTTGGAAGAGCTCTATGCCTATGTTGGCTTTGGCAAGGCTGGACCGATGGCTCCAAGCCATGGGAACTCCCCTGCAATAAGGACGATCGTCTCCTCTTTCGAGCCTCAACCGTGATCACGATTTGTGAATGAGCTAAGGCTCGAATTTAGCATGATAACTGGCTGGATGGGGAGGCTCCCAAGCATCTCGCCCCGTATCTGTTTGAGCTAGTCGCAGGAAAGAATAGATCAGTGCAGCAAGAGCTCCACAACGTTAGATGGATGCACTACCTAAGAAACCAGGTTACCACAGGAAATAGTACACAGAAAATTAAGTGGGTGCTGGTATATAGTACCCCAGAGGCCCAAACTTTATTGAAAAAATAGGCAAGGCAGAGAAGATAGATCTATTACTATATGATCTATTTGGGCTGATCAATGGATTTGAGCTCCACATCTCTCTTCATTTGTGAGCGATGTACTGAAAATTGGGTGGAAATGTGAAAATCTTTGCGATATTTTGAAACATCGTCAATCTGATTTCTCCATCCGGAGTATTTATTTTCTGTTCTGGGATTGTATTTGCACATTTTTTTCTTAGGCTAATCTTTATGTATAGAAGCTAAAATCTAAGAGATATGCTTTTTTGCCAAGAATGAAATCGTGAAGAAGATCTGCCCACAGATAAACATTTCATTGTTCATATCTAGTATGTGATGAAAAGTAATGGAAGATATATGAACAAAATCAAATGCAAGCAACAACCTCACAACAAAACCGTATAGGAAATATATGACGTTTAGAACAGCGACACAGTCTCCAAAACACAACTTTGATTCCTTGTTTTTATAAAAATATTTATGAAAAAGTGATATATGTATACTTTTATGAAAATATTTTTTTAAGACAAATCTATTTATATAATTTTTACATTTGCAAACTCAATAATTTAAAAGTTATAGATAATTTTTATTTTCAATGTTTGACTCGAATCTTGTCCAAAACGTTATCTATTTCCTATACGAAGGGAGTATGCGTGGATGAATGAATGAATCATTGATGATGAAATTATATTACCAGCATGCATGCATGCAGTGGCCAGTCAAGCTGTGGGAATGACACTACTAGTATACTCCTAAACCGGTTGCTATCATGTGTGCATCCATGCAATCCGCGGTGGAACGGAACCTCGTACAGCAAGTCCACTGTTAATTGTGTTGTGTTGGTACCACTACCAGCAGCAGCAACGAGCTGAGAAGAAATCAAAACCCAACCAAAATCATCATAAGGTTAATTTACAGAATTAAAATGACATGGAAATTGCCTAATTATCTAACAGAAGATAGATAAATTGTCTACTACTATATGATTTGGGCTATCAATGGATTTGAGCTCCACATCTCTCGTCATTTGTGAGCGATGGACTGAAAATTGGATGGAAATGTGAAAATCTTTGCAATTTGTTGAAACGTCGTCATTCTGATATCTCCATCTGGAGTATTTAATTTCTATTCTGGTATTGTATTTGCACATTTTTTTTCTTAGGCTAATCTTTATATACTAAAATCTATGAGATATACTTTTTTTTGCTAAGAATAAAATCGTTAAGAAGATCTGCCCATAGATAAACATTTCATTGTTCATAAATAATATAGATCTCCCTCCACCATATATGTGGTAGTATCCAGTATGTGATGAAAAGTAATGGAAGATATATGAACAAAATCAGATGCAAGCAAGCAACAACCTCACAACAAAACCATATGCGTGGATGAATGAATCATTGATGATGAAATTACCAGCATGCATATGCATGCATGCAGTGGCCAGTCAAACTGTGGGAATGACACTACTAGTATATCCTAATTCCTAAACCGGTTGCTATCATGCATCCATGCAATCCGCGGCGGAACCTCGTACAACAAAAGTCCACTGTTAATTGTGTTGTGTTGTGTTTGTACTAGCAGCAGCAACGAGCTGAGAAGAAACCAATCCAAACCCAATAATTAACCAAAAACAAGCAGGCAAACGATGAGCAGAACCGGATTGATCCATCCAGAATTCTAGATATATCAACGATCGATCGAATCAATGAATCCCTCCCGTGCACGGACCAATCTTTCTTTCCGGATCGATCCAAGTGCACCCACCTCCGTCTCCATCCATCCATCCCTTCCCGCAACGATCGATCTGATGGCGTGCGCGGCCATGCATCTCACATTCTAGTCTAGCTAGCTCACTGCTGCCACGCCGCCACCGCCGCCGCTGCCATTAATAACTTCTCTCCGCTCTCTCCGACTTCCTATATATGTAAAGAGTTCACCTTGAAGTCACCTACACTTCTTCTCCTCCGAGTCATTCTCCATTGCATGCCAACGCGCTCTCCACCCATCCTTCTTGCCGCCGCGGGCGTGCATTGTAGCTGCTCCGTGCTCGTGTCGTCGTCTGAAAGGATCAAGATGCCCAAGAGGGGGGGGGGGGTGAATTGGGCTTTTCTAAAACTTCTTGCAATAATAAAACTTATCAAGCCTCAATTAACCCCCTAGTGCCTAGAAGTGTGATTCTCTTTATTCTACCGCACAAAAGGCCAAGTCTAAGCCACTCCTACTCTAGCAAAGCAATCCAATATAGAATGAACAACAAGTAGTAATGCGGAATTGAATTGCTTGAAAGTAAATGCGTAGGTAAAGGAGTAGAGATGACTCGACGATCTTTTTGCCGAGGTATCGAGGTGTCGGCACACCCCCTAGTCCTCGTTGGAGCACCCGCGCAAGGGTATCGCTCCCCCTTGATCCGCGCAAGGATCAAGTGCTCACTACGAGCTGATTCTTCGCCACTCCGGCCCGGTGAATCGCTCACTACCGGTCACAAGCTTGCTTGGGTCATCCACAATGCCACCGGATGCTCTCCAAGCTTCACGATCGCCACCAAGCCGTCTAGGTGATGCCGATCACCAAGAGTAACAAGCTAGAACTCTCACTTGACCAACACAAGGCCAAAGAGATGGATGGATGCACACTTGCTACTCAATTCTCACTAGGAGGTGTCTAATTCTCACAATTAGCAAATCACTCAACCTCACTAGGGCTCTTGCACTCACTCACACTCACAAGGTGTTTCTCAGCTGATGGAAGTGGCAAGAACACTCAAATGGATGGAGGGAAGGAAGTATATATACTCCCCCAACCGGCCATCCAAAAACAGCACAAGACAGGCATTCTGCGGGGGCATCGGACGCGCCGATGCCTAGCATCGGACGCTCCGATGACCTCGTCCAACGGTCTACTGTACCTTCTTGTCAGACTGTTTAAAGGGACATCGGACGCTGGGCAGCGTCCGATGCCACCACATCGGACGCATCCGATGTGGATTTACCCTCTCTGGAACCTCTCTGCATGGCCATCGGACGCTGGCCCTCAGCGTCCGATGCCTGCGTCTGATGCAGCCTCCAGTTCACGCGCACGTGAACAGTGGCATGGGCGCGTTCGATGTAGACACATCGGTGCGTCCGATGCCACGCACCAGACTAAACCCTAGTCGGGGTGAGCATCGGACGCGTTCGATGCCCACCTGGCCAGCGTCCGATGCCCATAACAAGGGCAGACTCAACTCGGATCGCGATGCGGCCAAAACGACTTTTGATCCACTCGACTTAAGGCATCTCTCTGAGCTACCTAGGGCTATGAAATAACAAGTGTGCACCACACCTACCTCATTAGTCTTATCTAGGTCAAGCTACTGATTCACGCTCCCCTTTATAGTACGGCCAAAGGAAAAACAAAGACCTAAGACTACCTAAGTGTCCTCCAACACCATATGACACTTAGCCTAGTCTACCACCGTCTTCGTCGTCCATCCTTTGAAAACCGAAACGATATCCATCGCCAGGGGACATGAACTCCATATGCCCGTATCGTCGCCATTACCGTGACCTAACTCATCCCTGTTTCTGCAAAACACACGTTAGTCACAGTAATCTTGTGTTTCATCCAATCACCGAAACCACTAGGGGCCAAGATGCGTTCATCGTCGTCGATCGTCTACGCGGCGGCGCGACATCTATTAGGCGGAACTGGCTAGGAGGATCTATCGAAGGAAGTTGAGCACACATGGCGACGGCGAACGGGGAGGCGGATCGGCAGACGGCGGCAGTGGAGGAGGAGATCGTCGTGCTAGATGAGATGCCCGTCAAGCCGGCGCAGCCGCCGCCGGTGAAACTTTCACCGGCGGGAGCGGGGGCGGGGGTGTCGGCGTGGGAGACGGCGGCGCTGCCGCTGAGCATGGTGGTGGTGCAGGCGTTCACGGTGGTGATGCTGCTGCTGTCGAAGCTGGCGCTCAACACCGGCATGCGCCCCTACGTCCTCATCGTCTACCGCAACCTCGTCGCCACCGCCGTCGTCGTACCACTCACCTTCTTCTTCGAGACGTACGGTTACCTATATCCTCTAGAATGTCTAGATCGACCTACCTGCTAAAGTTCAGGTTTTTCTTTTCATTTCATTTTCTTTTTTTGTTGCGACGAGAATACATACCCTCAACAAACTTTTCATTTTGTCCTGCAAGTTTGAAATTCTTGTCATGCGTGCATTGCGTGTTGTTATTTGTTAGTTTCCTCCTTGATTTATTTCCCTTCGTTCGTTACTTGAAATAACTCGTTGCATACACAAGTGTATAGCAATATATAAGTCTCCAACAATATTAACTCTGCTAATTCACAAGATATATATAGACATACTCCTGTACAATATAATAAATAATTAATCTTGACACATTTTTGACTTGAACTGAGTCCACTACAAGATATATACTCCCTCCGTGTCGCTGTCCAAAACGACTTGTAATACCAATACGGAGGGGATAGATTTTTCAGTTGCACTTGCATGCATGCACGCTCTGGTCGCCGCATTTCATTTTATTTTATTTTATTAAAAGTCTATAGCAACAGTGGTCGCCATCCTGCACATTTAATTTATTATATTTTCCTTGAAATGGCATGACAAGAGTCGTCGTACACGTTTTATTTGGAAAGACGTGATTAATTGACAATATATAGTGTGCACAGGCATGCACGACAGTCACTGCTAAAATGTTGGAATTATCCTAGTGTTTTGAAGTACTCCCTCTGTCCTTGAATCCCTCTGTCCTTGAAAGAATCAATTCTTAGAAACTAAATTATTCATAAATAAATAGATTTCTAGAGGGTGACATGCTCCACCGGCCCATTAAATAATCCTATTCGCATCCTATTAACTGCACCGTCCCTTTTTGACCTCTCATCTCCAATCCCGTTCCATAGCACGTAAACTAAACACCGATTACTGTGTAACTTAATGGTGAGACTTAAATTAATTAGGGGCAATATGATCATTTGCTAGCTATACAAATCTATCTGAAAGTTGCTAGAAATTGATTCTTTCAGTGACAGAGGGAGTAGTAATAAAACACACCACTAGTCATAACACATAGATATTCTACTAGGAGACGTTTAGTAAGGAAAGTTTATACTAAATTTTAAATAGGTAAACAATAGGAGAAGCCCACATCACTTGGAGAATTACAAAATTGTGGTAGTGAGAACTTTTTTCCCCTCATAAATACGTAAGTACATACAGAAATATCATCACAGAAGATTTTGTTCATGCATTCATTTTTTTATAAAGTTCATGCATTCATTATGATGATGTGCATATATACCGGCGGATACGACCGAGTCCATGTCAAATATTAATTTATATACCTCCAATAGGAACAACATTTTTCAGTTGCGCTCTACGGCCGGTTGCCACGTTACAACAGTAGTATACATCATGCACTGATGCACGGCAATATGTATGTACTCTCTCTGTATAGAAAAAGGAAGACATTTTGGATAAGATTTGAATCAAACATTGAAAACATAAATTATGAATAACTTTTAAGTTGTTGAGTTTAAAAATATGAAAACCATATAAATAGATTTGTCTTGAAAAATACTTTCATAAAAGTATAAATATATCATTTTATGAAAAATGAGTATTTTTATAAAAATATGAAGTCAAAGCTATACTTTGGAGACCGTGTCAATGTCCTAAACGACTTCCTTTTCCTGTACGGAGGGAGTACTCACAATTGCAGATACCAATTAATAAATCAAATATATAAGATATATATAGACACACTCTTATATATATGAGTCCTTTTTTTTCTTTTGAAACGATCAAATTAATATGAGTCCTTGAATGATGAAGAGATTGATGAGTGGATGGATGACTGTTTGCATCCGGAATCCAAGGGGCAGCAGCTACTACTATCTGGTGACTGCCAACTGTACCCTGCGAAAGACAAGGCAACCTCAACCTGCATGCATTGCAGTCCACGTCTGCATTGACCGCTGCTGGGTTCAGATTCGACGGAACCGCGCCAAATTTCAAACCGATTTGATCTCTGTCTTTGTCCTCTAACTTTGGACTAGTGCCTACGAGCTACAACTAGAGCTAGCTAGTTCTACTTCTCTGATGAACAGGGACAGGATTTAGACTGGCTTGTTGATGTGCCTGGCTGCCACTGGCTAATTGCAGTGCTAATGGATAATGCATGCATGGCCATCTGATTCAGCACACTACTAATCAGTCATCAGGAGACAGAAAATCGAAGAGGGTGTCGTCTCTGTCAGACTCATGTCGCCGTCTCGTCTCATGGCTCAAAGACAGATATAGCGACCCTCTTGCCTCTTGTGGGCGATGACAGAGATCATGCCTTTTTTGCTGTCTCTATGACCAAAGACCCCCATGAGTCTGTCTGTCCTGCTGAATCAAACAGGTAGGTGCTGCCAAATGCCAACCCACTCGATTGGTTCTTACTCTGCACTGTCAGCACCTGCATATCGTTATCCTGTGGTGCCTAGTTCTATATTTTGCTAATGCAAAAGATATCGAGAGAAGGCGAATTCAGCTCTATTTGCTCAACACAATGTGTATATATACCAAAGCTTGATGACAGATTTCTACCTACCCACCTACCTACCTATTACTTCCATTTTCAGTGTTTTTCCCCTAATGTTCATGTCTTTGGTATTCTTGTTTTTTTTTGAGGTGACAAATATAAATCTTTGGTATTCTTGTTGTTCTTCGTGGTACGATGTCTCCTTGTTACAAACTGTTGGCTGTATGCACTGTTTTCAACAAAATTAAAGATATATATGTCCTGGCTCTAGATATGGCACGATGGATAGATCTTTTTTCGATTCATTTTCATAATTTCTTTCCATCATGGTCGGTTGCAGGGAAATGTGGAAGAAACTGAACTTGGCTGTGTTGGGTTGGATTTCCCTAAATGCTACATTGGGGTGAGCACTCGCACTCAGCCTGATTTCAGTTGTCATACTCCCCTGTCTTTTTTCCCAACTCATGCTACTAGATATATAAAAGACAAGAGAAATTGTTATGGCAACCTTTATATATTACACCGTACCATCGATCTGTACATACATAACTTGATGATCTGCTCGAAAGTTTAAATTGTTCTCACATATGATGCAGAGTCGTGTTGGCCATGGGGCTGTACTACTACGGCCTGCAAGCCACAAGCGCCGCGTACTCCGTCGTCTTCCTCAACCTGATCCCCATCGTGACCTTCGTCATCTCCATCCTGGTCAGGTATATATAAGCACAACAAACCGAAGCATGAATCTTTGGATACTGGTATGTCTCCCATTTGCGTGACGTGTATGCAAATGCATTATTCAGAGTCGAGAAGGTGTCGCTGCGGCAGTGGCCTGGCAGGCTGAAGGCCCTGGGCGCCCTGACATGCGTGAGCGGGACGATGATCGTCAGCCTGCTCAAAGGCCACCTTCTGCACCTGTGGCCTACGCACCTGCTCAAGACCTCCCACACCGGTGCGCCGGCGACCGGGGCGGCCATCACCGTGACATGCTCGTCGGCACACTATTCCTCTCTGGCAGCTGTCTGAGCTACGCTCTGTGGTTCATAGTGCAGGTATATCTAGTCTTTGCTCGAAGAATAATTGAAACCCACATCTCCCTCGCTCTGTGATCAAGTGATGAGCGATGACTGGTTGCTCCATCATGCATCCAATGACGACGACAGGCAAGGCTTGGGAAGCTGTTTGCATCAAGGTACTGGGCGACGATGCTGACGTGTGCCTGTCAGGAAGCATACAGGCTTTCATCGTCGGCGTGTTCCTCAGCCATGACAGGGCAGACTGGAGGCTCAAGTGGGACCTACAGCTTCTAACAGTCGTCTACTCGGTAATTACATATACTAGCTGATTAACAACTAGTTAACCAGAGTAGTTAACACTAGTTATAATCAGTAGCATGATTGATTTGATTCTTACACGTGTATTTTCTGCTGATGACTGATCATTATCAGGGCGTGTTCAACATGGGCATCACCTTCATCCTCATCTCTTGGGCGGTGAGCCGTCGCGGGCCTATGTACCCTTCCATGTTCACCTCGTTGTCGCTGATCATCACCACGGTGCTGGACTCGCTGCTGCTCGGCACCAAGATCTATGTCGGAGGGTGAGAGTGAGCCTGCATCTTTTCATTTCAGGCCTGATGCTACTGCAACTGTAGCAAATCCGACAATTGAGCATTTGAGCTAGTCTACTAAGTGGCTTTTATATATGTGCGTGCACTCAGAGTGGTGGGGGCGCTGCTGATCATCGTGGTGCTGTACGCGTTCATGAGGGGCAAAGGCAAGGAGCTGCAGGCTGCGGCGGCGGAAAAAAGGAAGCTGAAGCAAGAGCAGGAAGAGGAGGAGGAGCAGAAGCGGGGCGGAGTCGAGATGATAACCTAGCTAGCTAGCAACAACCTGCTTTATATATGAGGGTGCTAGCAATTGTAGTCTAACTATATTCTGATGATGAGGCAGTACTGATGGTGAGGTAAGGCGACTGAAGATATATCATCGATCATAAATTGAACACCGCGAGAAGAGAAGAGAAGAGATTACAAATAAATAAACAAAATATACAAAGGAAGTTTGGCGGGTATATTATATATGTATGTTCTATGTTGTATAATGCATATGAGCATATATATGCAAAATGCATGCAATTCAATACATATACATGACGTACTTAAGGTTGTTTAGCTATATTGAACTGCAATGAGGATGGACTTGTTTCCCTCCATGCATGATGCATGATGAGGGGATCTGGGCGACGGAATTGGGTTGTGGTAACTATCATTACCGCAACTATGATTCCATGTGTAACGGACACTTCTAATTCCACTTAATGAAAGACGTGCTACAGAGCACGGTCACAAAAAAAATGACACATCTATCCGTTTTGTTTCATCTCTTGAATTTTGCTCCGCTAAAAACTACTCTCTCCGTCTCAAACTGTAAGTCATTCCAAGAATCTTGGAGAGTCAAAGGATTTCAACTTTGACCAAATTTATATGATAAGATAATAACATTTAGAATGTTAAGTAAGTATCATTGGATTCTTTGTTAATTATATTTTTATAGTATGTCTATTTAATGTCATAATTCTTTATTTTTTCTCTATAATTTTGGTCAAACTTGAAATGCTTTGACTTTCCAAGATTCTTGGAATGACTTACAATTTGAGATGGAGGGATTATGTCCATGAGAGCAACCCCATGAGTCTAGTCGCCAATCTTAGTACATGGAAACCCCCTACCCCTAGTCATCCTTAGCTTCAGCTCTCTAGCTAGGAACATATATGAAAGGTACTGCATGCATATTTGGTTATGAAGAGTTCTTATAATATTATTAGTTGTTGGCGTAGAGCATTCTATGATCTTGTGGTCCCGCACAACATGTGTACAAAACATTATTCTGTTCGCTTTAGCTTATCAGCCAAAATCTGCCCTATCTTTTAGCCATGAAATAGTGTTTTCCTCTCATAGCAAAACAACCAGAACAATATTTTTCAGTCGCCGCTTTTTGCTTAAATTATGTGAGTTGTAAAGAATACCCGTATACACCACAAAATTAGTTTTTCATGGCTATACAATCTTGCTATTTGTATAATAAACATATATATGTTTAGTAGGAAAGAAATTTGATTTGGAGTGGTTAAGGGCAAAGGCCCCCAGATTAGGCGGGCCCTCCATCTGCAAGATGATTGGGCCGACCCCAAATGATTAGCTAAGGGACGACCGCTCTGTATTATGTACATGGTGCGGATACATGGGTGTATGCCGAGTCTCTGAGTGATGAGTGATTGTCAACTGAGATGATGCGCATGTTCTTTGGCTTGTGTTGTGCAGGTGTCGAGCACGGATACAGTGATCAAAGGCGAGGTGAAGGTCAAGTAGAGACGTGCCGTGCCGATGGACCGAGAGTGGCGAAGGGCGGACGTGAGGCTTGGACTGAGGGACCAGAGGCCCGAGAATCAGCTGTGGTGGCTGGCAGCCTGTGACGACAACAAGTGAAGAAGTGCGGTCATGTGTTGCCTGAGTCGTGGACTTGGGGACACGTGTCGGTGGACGGGGTGCACGGGAGGTGCATCCCATCTACGACGTCGGTTTGGTGGTAGAGCCAGGGAAAAACCATCGGGTGGACGGTTTCCAGGTTTGGGCCTCAAAACCTAGGCGTGGATGGTTTCCGAGTTTGGCCACAAAACTCGGGCTGAGGGTTTCCAAGTTTGGTCACAAAACTCGGGCTGAGGACGGTTTCCAGGTTTGGGCCTCAAAACCTGGGCGCTGAGGGTTTGCTGAGTTTGGCCTCAAAACTCAGATGCTGGTGGGCTGGTTTCCCGGTTTGGGCCTCAAAACCGGGGGTTGGCTGGAAAAGGCTGGTTTCCCGGTTTGGGCCACAAAACCGGGGGTGCAGAGCGAGGGCGGCACGTGGCGGCAATCGGGAGGTTGCGTCGAGGCAACGCTACGAGTTGTGCGAGCGTGGCCGTCGGATACACCTACCACCGAGTTGGTCCAGAATAACCCTAGGGTTTAGCTGGTTCGCTCTGTAAGTAGTTAGGGGTAGAGTGGGAATTAGGAATAGGTTAGAATTAGGATAAATAGGGGGAGACACCCACCTCCCCATTTATCTCAGTTAGTCATCCTGTCATTTGCTCTTGACTTCTAGGGTTTCCTGCTCTCCCAATCCCCTGCTATAGCTAGCTGAGATCCGCAGAGAACCATACCTCTGTGTACTGGAGATTTTGAGGAAGTGAGGCCGTAACCTCACTGTTGTAGCGTGTGGTAGCCACACGGTTGCAGATCGATGTGTTGATTCGCGTTTTTGTTCGTGTTCTTCGCGTTCTTCGTTTCTCCGCGATTTTCCCGTCACTCGATCTCTCTCTCCCGTGCGTCTTTGCGAAATCCGTTTGAATCAACTTGTTCGTATTTGAAAGAAGATCATTTCCACCGAAGGAATTCATCTATCTCCCTACGAGCAAGTAGATCGGGTTGATTTCGTTTTCGTGGCGCTTTTCGTTTCATCCTCCTCCCTTTTTGATTTCCCGGTGATTGACTCGATTTGAGCGGATGATTTCTTGGGGATAGTCTCCTAACTACTCCGTGATCATCCTCTCCAAGTTTGGGAATGTGAGATTTTGTTTTGAATCGATTTGGGGAAGATTTGGGTGAAGGGCGATCAAAGTCGCCCTCCCTGAGTGACCGCGGACAGTCCGCCACTCAGGGCGCGGACAGTCCGCGCGTCGGGGCTGGTTCAGTCCAGCCGCGGCCAGTCCCTGTTGGTTTTGGCTCGGGTCACCGGCGGACAGTCCGCCGTGCTAAAGCGCGGACAGTCCGGGACCGAGCAGGGGGACTTCAGCAGCAGTGTGTTTCTGCTGACTTGACCGGCGGACAGTCCGCCACCAGAGCGCGGACAGTCCGCAGTAGGGGCGGACAGTCCGGGACCCCAGGGCCGGACAGTCCGGGAATCGTCTGAAGCTTCCGGTTTAGTGCGTTTGCTCTCCCGACTTGTTCGCTTGGTTTCCGGACTTCTCGTTTGGCCTCGTAGTTGACCAAGGAACCTCTCTAGGTATCTTTGCTACTTGTTAGCATAGGTATTTAGGAGTTTCTCGACGTAGCTGACAATCTACGTTCGAGACTTAGTTTTTGGGGTTGAGTTCGAGCCGGAACTTTTGGCATTTGGTTTGCTATCTTCTTGTGGTGCCTCGCTATGATCCTAGGGATCATCCACCCTCTTCCAAGGGTCGTAGGCATCACGGTCTCGATCACAATTTCTCGGGGTTGATTTTGGGACATTTGGCCAAAGTTTCGAGAGAAATTTTTGAGCTCCCATTCACCCCTCCTCTGGTCGCCTTGCTAGTGCTTTCTCGGTCCTTCAATTGGTATCGGAGCGGGTTAAGGATCTTCCACCTTAGTCGGTTCCAGATCCACAGAAGGCGACATGGATCGCGGCGTGGGCAAACCGCCATTTTTCGATGGGACGAACTATGCGTATTGGAAGATACGCATGTCGGCCTATCTGCAGAGTTTGGGTGCTTCCATCTGGGATATTTGCAACTCTGCCGATTACATGGTCTTGGCTGCTCGTGTCTCTCAGCTTCAGATCGATGAGCACGAAGCCAATAGCCGAGCCCGTAATGCTCTTTTCTCATGTTTGAGCATGAGTGAGTTTGATCGCGTTTCTCACCTCGCTACGGCTCGGGAGATTTGGGCCACCCTCATGCGTTTCCATGAGGGAACCTCTCAAGTCAAAACCCGACTCTACGAGTCGTTCAAGCGAGAGTATGAGAACTTTAGACATATGCCTGGCGAGAGCATAGAAAGTTTATTCGCTCGCTTTCAGGTGATTGTCAACAGGATGAGGGCTAACAAGGAGCTGTTGCCTTTCGACGATCATGAGAGAGCTTTGAAGCTTTTGCATACTCTTGATCGATCGGTGTGGGACTCCAAAGTTCAGGCGATCATCGAATCACCTAACTATGAGACCCTCACGTGCGATGAGCTCTTCAGTAAGCTCAAGTCCAGTGAGATTGATGCCATGGCGAGGGCTTCTTATGAGAACCCTTCTGGCCCGACTATGGCTTTGGTTTCTGGCTCTTCTAACCCCTCTGGAGGCTTTGCTCTTTCGTCTCTCTTTTCTGTCACAGAGGACCAGCTGGAGTCTTTGGGGGATGACGAGTTGGCATTGCTCGCCAACCATTTCTCGCGGTTCCACAACAACCGCATGAACCGTCGCCGCGGAGGAGGACGCTCAGGATGCTACGAGTGCGGTGACCCCGATCACTTCATCGCCAACTGCCCCAAGAAGAAGCATTCATCTGGGAAGGGCGATCATGGGCACAAGTACGACTCCGGCAAGCGCAAGGAGAAGTATGTCCCCGTGAGGCACAAGCGGAGGGGCGGCTTCGACAAGGAGTACATCAAGAAGAAGTACTTGGAGAAGGCCCAGGCTGAGCAGCGTGCGTTCTTCGCCACGCTCAGCGACGTCGACGGCTCGGATGACGACTCCGCTTGCTCAAGCGACGACGAGTCCGAGAAGAAGAAGAGGATCGAGGACAAGCTGAACGGTCTCTGCTTCTTCGCCGACGACGACGGCCTCTGCACCACGGCCCTCGGCAAGGAGGTCAATGGCGAGCTGGTGAACTCCCCTCGGAACGACGACGACGACGACACCTCCCAGGTATCTCTGACCCACGATGAGCTTTCCGCTGAGGTCGAGAAACTTACTGCCGCGCTCCTTAGTCAAGATAAGTTGCTTAGGCGAGCCGCTAGAGAGCGCAAGGAGTTTAGGCAGAAGTGGGAGGATACGGTGAAGGAACTTGATTCTGTCAAGTCCACTGTAGTTGTCACAGATGAGGAGGAGTGCGAGGCGTGCACCACGCACATGACTGATCTTCTCACTTTGAGAAGTAAGTATGTTGCGTTGGTAGGAGAGGTGGATGAGCTCCGGGCTAGGCCCATGCTGTTGGGTGCGTGCAAGACTTGTCCTGTCTTGCAATCCGAGTTGGCAGAGAAGAATGCCAAGATTGTGTCTCTTGAGGAGGCCAGCTCGGGTAGCACTTGTGTGACTAGGTGCGCTTTGTGCGAGGGTTTGGAGATGGAGATTGCTAACGTGAAGCATGACAAGATGCAAACTGAGGAGGAAAACACATACCTTCGGACCATCTTGTCATGGGTATCTTGTGGTGAGCCGCAGCTCGGGATGATGATCTCCCAATTCAAGCAAGCTGCTGGAGGTCCTGGTGTAGGTTTTGCTCAGGGTGTTGATCTTTCTGCTTTTGGGAAGATTGGAGAGTCGAGTGGTTTGAACCCGAGTGAGAAGCCCAACTCCACCACTACTCCCAAACTTACTAAGCTTCCACCCAAAGAGCCTCTCAAGCCTAACACCAAGGATGGAGTGTTTGAAGAACCTCCGAGAGCTCCACCCAAGAACCAAGTGTGGCATCCCAAACCCAACCACCTAAAGAACAAGCTGGACACAATGCCACCTATCCAGGAGGAGTTGCCACAGAAGGGCAAGGTGATCCACACCCACAACCGTGAGTACCAACAACCCCCTTTGAGAGCGGTGAGGTACCACTGTGAGCACTGTGGGAGAGATGGACACTTGAGTGAGTTCTGCTTTAGGCACAAGAGAGAGACGCGCCGTGCTAGGGAGATGAACAACCCGGACATGTACCATCCTTTCCATGATGTACATGCGCCGAATGTTCAGAGGAGAGCACCGAGACGTGCTGCTAGGCCCAGAGGTCCAGAACCTCACGTTCCCAGGCCTAGGCAGCAGAGAGCTCCGAGGAGAGACGCTAGGCCTAGAGGTGTTGAGCCTCAAGTCCCTAGGCGTGGGCCTCGTAGAGAGCATGCCCGGCGGGAGCCTGCTGTTGTAGGCCATGGACCCCGTGGCGGTGGCTTTGTAGTTGAGCGCTTTCCCCCACCGCGTTTTGAGTATCGCGGTGAGCGCTCCTTCCCCAGCGGACCACGCTCTTCTAAACTTGGTGATCGCTTCCTTCGTAGGTGTGCTAGGAATGGTTTTTTCACTGACCGTTCTTTTGAGCAGCCGACCCAACACTGGTATTCTTCCTACTTCACTAACCCCAGTGTTGGACCGTATGCTCACCCTATGTCTTTTTATTGATGTAGGTAAAACGATTGGAGAACGTTTGGTTGGTGGATTCCGGGTGTTCGAGGCACATGACCGGAAACGCCAAGTGGTTCTCCAGTCTTAGTCCGGTCGCCGGAAAGGAGTATCGGCGACAACAGCAAAGGTAAGGTGCTGTCTCGTGGGTCTGTGCGAGTTAATGAGCACTTTGTGTTGCGCGATGTTGCTCTTGTTTCTAACTTGCATTTTAACCTTCTTTCTGTTTCACAACTCTTTGACGACGACTATGAGATTCGTTTTAAACTGAATCTCAGTCGTATTTTGGATCCTCAGGGCAATCTTGTGTGTTTGATTTCGCCCTTTGGAAAAGTCTTTCGTGCGAATTTCTCGGAGTCTTTTGGTACTTCTCGTTGTCTTGTGGCTGGACCTTCCTCTTCTGATCTTTGGAAGTGGCATAGGAGACTTGGACATTTGAGCTTCGACTTGCTTGCAAGGCTTAGTTCACTTGGCCTAATCCGAGGATTGCCCAAGTTATCTATGGAGAAGGATCTTGTTTGCCACTCTTGTAGACACGGGAAGATGGTTGCCGCTCCCCACCATCCAGTGACTCAGGTCATGACCAAGCGCCCTGGAGAGCTTTTGCACATGGACCTTGTTGGTCCGGCTCGGGTGAGCTCGGTTGGGGGGAAGTGGTATGTACTTGTTGTGGTTGATGACTTTTCGAGATATTCGTGTGTTTTCTTTTTAGCTGAGAAAACCGAGACTTTCTCCTTTGCTCGCAATCTGATTTTGCGTCTTCAGAATGAGTTCCCTTTGAACTCTATGCGAGCAATTCGGAGTGATAATGGTTCCGAATTCAAGAATTCGGATTTTGAGAAGTTTTATAACTCTTTGGGTTTAGAGCATCAGTTTTCTTCCCCGTACACACCCCCTCAGAATGGTGTTGTAGAGAGGAAGAATCGGACCCTTGTAGAGATGGCCAGGACGATGCTTGATGAGCATAGGACTCCTAGGCGATATTGGGCCGAAGCTATGAAGACTGCATGCTATATTTCCAATCGCATTTTTCTTCGAGCTTTCTTGAAAAAGACCTCTTATGAGTTGCGTTTTGGAAAACTCCCCAAGGTGAGTTATTTTCGAGTTTTTGGTTGCCATTGTTTTATACTCAAAAAGGGCAACTTGGACAAGTTTGAGTCTCGTTCTTCTGACGGTGTGTTTTTGGGTTATGGCACTCATACTCGTGCTTATCGTGTACTTAACCTTGACACTAACCGAGTCATGGAGACATCCGATGTCACCTTCGACGAGACCATGGTTTGTCCTTCTTCTCGTTTTGAGCGTGCAGGTGATCATGAGGTTGGCGAACCTCTTTTCGATGATGAAGAAGAAGGTGCTGAAGGGATAGATGACCCAGCACCTCCTCCACCTGCTGTGCCGCAAAGAGCGGCCTCTACGACGACTCACGTCCCCGACACATCGTCTTCCTGGGGGCCGTGGGATCCGCCACCCCGAGCGGTACCCTTTGTACCCGGGGAGGCACCAGCTGCTGTTGAGGGGGAGGTCACTTCGGCAAGGGAGGCACCACGACACATTCAGCGCCAGCACCCGCCTTAGCAGATGATCGGCAGCATCGACGAACGGGTCACCCGGTCAAGACAAATCTCTCACTTTGCTCATCCTGCATTTGTTGCTGATTTTGAACCCCGGGATGTTGGACACGCATTGACGGATCCTGATTGGGTCAATGCCATGCATGAGGAGCTTGAGAACTTTGAGAGAAATCGGGTTTGGGTTCTAGTGTCTCCACCTTCTGAGTGTCATCCAATTGGGACAAAATGGGTTTTCAAAAACAAACAGGGAGAAGATGGCCATGTTGTGAGAAACAAGGCCAGACTCGTAGCCCAGGGATATAGTCAGAAGGAGGGGATAGACTATGAGGAGACATTTGCTCCTGTAGCACGTTTGGAGGCTATTAGGATACTCTTGGCTTTTGCTGCATCCAAATGTTTCAAACTTTTTCAAATAGATGTCAAGAGTGCCTTCTTAAACGGCTACATAGAAGAGGAGGTGTATGTTAGACAACCCCCCGGTTTCGAAAATCCCAAGTTTCCAAACCATGTCTTTAAACTTCACAAAGCTTTGTATGGTTTGAAACAAGCCCCTAGAGCCTGGTATGATAGGTTGAAAACCTTTTTGCTTGCTAAGGGTTTTAAAATGGGATGTGTAGATAAAACACTCTTTCTCCTCAAGCAAGGCACTGATACTCTCTTGGTCCAAATTTACGTGGATGATATCATTTTCGGTGGTTCTTCTGACGCGTTGGTTGCCAAGTTTGCAGACACTATGAGCAGGGAGTTCGAGATGAGCATGATGGGTGAGTTGACGTTTTTCCTCGGGTTGCAAATCAAGCAAACCCGGGAAGGAACGTTTGTGCACCAGGGCAAGTACACCAGAGATATCCTGAAGAAGTTCGACATGGGTGAGGCCAAGCCTCTTCCAACACCCATGGCGACCACGACGGCCCTGGATGCGGACAAGGAGGGAGAAGCAGTGGACCAGAAGGAGTACCGGAGTATGATCGGGTCGCTGCTGTACCTGACGGCGACACGCCCGGACATCTAGTTCGCGGTGTGCCTCTGTGCGCGCTTTCAGGCGTCGCCGCGCACCTCTCACCGTCAGGCGGTCAAGCGCATTATGAGGTACTTATCCTTCTCTCCAGAATTCGGGATTTGGTATTCTGCTTCCTCCACCCTTTCCCTTTGCGGTTATTCCGATGCCAATTTTGCTGGTTGCCGTATTGATCGCAAGTCCACTTCTGGGACTTGCCAGTTTATTGGTTCTTCTCTTGTTTCGTGGTCCTCTCGCAAGCAGTCTAGTGTCGCCCAGTCTTCCACGGAGGCTGAGTATGTTGCTGCGGCTAGCTGCTGTTCCCAGTTACTCTGGATGATGGCCACTTTGCGTGATTTTGGTCTGAGCTTTTCTCGTGTTCCATTGCTTTGTGATAGCACGAGTGCGATTAGCGTTGCTAAGAACCCCGTGCTTCACTCGAAGACCAAACACATTGATGTGCGCTTTCATTTTCTGCGAGACCACTATGAGAAGGGTGATATCGACCTTCGCCATGTCGATACTCATCATCAGCTTGCTGATATTTTTACCAAGCCTTTGGACCAATCAACCTTTAATCGGTTGAGAGGTGAGCTTGGTGTGTGTTTCCCCTTTTAGATGGGGAAACACTTTGGATTTTGTATGATACACTGACTTTTTGGTTTCAGTTGTTTTTACTTCTTTTTGATTTCTTCGTGCATCTTTTGCATTTCAGCATACGCTTTTACATTCTGGGCTTCATGTGTATAATCTGAAGAATGTAACTATGCTCTGTGTAGTTTTTGCTCTGATGCTTTATGTTGATGCTGTAGCTTATGCTCTTTCTGATCACTAGTGCATACTATGAGCTGAGCTATCTTTGAATGGTGAATTTGATAATGAACTTAAAACTTGAAAATGTTCACCATTGAGATATGCAACTGGCATGTGTAGGATGTGTTGAAGTCACATGTGCTTTTCATATATGCTAGGTTGCTATGTCTCTAGTGTTGAGTCATTCACTTGCTTGGTATGTCATATTCTGTTTAAAATCTGAACCAAGTTAAGTGAATTGGAAAGATCAAGATGGGTTTGCTTGTTAGCACCTCACGGTTTCGAGACTGTTTCTCATTGCACTTTGAGTTAAACTTGAGCTGTGTAGTGTATGACCGAAACTGTTGCTTTAAGCTTCTGATTGCTTATGCATAGGCTTCGCACAGTTGAAAAGTTAGGCAATAACAAGCATTCAACCTCTCGCAGTCACATGCTGTTTTCTGAACTTGTGTAATTTCACCGCTGCAACTCCGATTAAAATCTAAAATCACAAGTATATGCCTAAAATTGATATCAGCATGATGTTTGAACTATGCTAGGGGTAGTTCACCTTGTATACATGATTAGCACTTGTTTGACTTCCTGTCTATACATGTCTGTGCTATTTTGATGGTGAATACCTTTTCGGCTACAAACTGCTCTTTTGCTCTCTTTTCAGACTTAGTGATCAGTTTGAGCCTTTGCTAGCATCTTGTGCATTTTCTGAGTCATCGGACCCAAACTCCGTAGAACATTTTTGCACTCTTTTGAGTATACTCCTGAAGCTCCTGATTTGCACTCTGACTTCTATGCATGTTGGAAGGGGGAGAACCTCCCTTGTTGGCACTTTTGTTGGTGCATTTTCTGATGGGGAGAGTTTTTACTTGATTAGTGCATTTTCAACTTAAGGGGGGAGAATTTGCAAATCATATGCTTCCTGCGTGTTCAACTAAGGGGGAGTTTTCGTTAAGGGGGAGATTTTTCAAATCTTTGTGCCCCTCCCTTGTTGGACCTAAGGGGGAGATTTTCCTGGTTGTATGCACTATTCGAGGGGAGCTCGCTGTTTTTGCGGGCCGTAAGGCATTGGTATCGAGCTTTCTTGCTGGTTGTGTTGAGCCTCTGTGCCTCTTTCTTGAGGGACTAGCATTTTGCTTCGATATTTTCAATTGGTCTTTGCTAGCGGTGTTGAGCCTGTTCTACCTCTTCTTGAGGGCTAGCTTTGCTTTGCTTGGTTGCGCCGAGCCGTTGCCCATGTCTTTGGGGACCAAGTTCTTTCGTTCTTTCCACTTGACCTTCTTCGGCTTTGCTATGCTTTTGGGTCATTTGGTCGAGTTCTCTCTTCTCCTTCTTCTTTCTCTTTCTATTATGATTTGTGTTGGTAGTTGACAATGCACTCATCAAGGGGGAGATTGCGGATACATGGGTGTATGCCGAGTCTCTGAGTGATGAGTGATTGTCAACTGGGATGATGCACATGTTCTTTGGCTTGTGTTGTGCAGGTGTCGAGCACGGATACAGTGATCAAAGGCGAGGTGAAGGTCAAGTAGAGACGTGCCGTGCCGATGGACCGAGAGTGGCGAAGGGCGGACGTGAGGCTTGGACTGAGGGACCAGAGGCCCGAGGATCAGCTGTGGTGGCTGGCAGCCTGTGACGACAACAAGTGAAGAAGTGCGGTCATGTGTTGCTTGAGTCGTGGACTTGGGGACACGTGTCGGTGGACGGGGTGCACGGGTGGTGCATCCCATCTACGACGTCGGTTTGGTGGTAGAGCCAGGGAAAAACCATCGGGTGGACGGTTTCCAGGTTTGGGCCTCAAAACCTGGGCGTGGATGGTTTCCGAGTTTGGCCACAAAACTCGGGCTGAGGGTTTCCGAGTTTGGCCACAAAACTCGGGCTGAGGACGGTTTCCAGGTTTGGGCCTCAAAACCTGGGCGCTGAGGGTTTGCTGAGTTTGGCCTCAAAACTCAGATGCTGGTGGGCTGGTTTCCCGGTTTGGGCCTCAAAACCGGGGGTTGGCTGGAAAAGGCTGGTTTCCCGGTTTGGGCCACAAAACCGGGGGTGCAGAGCGAGGGCGACACGTGGCGGCAATCGGGAGGTTGCGTCGAGGCAACGCTACGAGTTGTGCGAGCGTGGCCGTCGGATACACCTACCACCGAGTTGGTCCAGAATAACCTTAGCTGGTTCGCTCTGTAAGTAGTTAGGGGTAGAGTGGGAATTAGGAATAGGTTAGAATTAGGATAAATAGGGGGAGACACCCACCTCCCCATTTATCTCAGTTAGTCATCCTGTCATTTGCTCTTGACTTCTAGGATTTCCTGCTCTCCCAATCCCCTGCTATAGCTAGCTGAGATCCGCAGAGAACCATACCTCTGTGTACTGGAGATTTTGAGGAAGTGAGGCCGTAACCTCACTGTTGTAGCGTGTGGTAGCCACACGGTTGCAGATCGATGTGTTGATTCGCGTTTTTGTTCGTGTTCTTCGCGTTCTTCGTTTCTCCACGATTTTCCCGTCACTCGATCTCTCTCTCCCGTGCGTCTTTGCGAAATCCGTTTGAATCAACTTGTTCGTATTTGAAAGGAGATCATTTCCACCGAAGGAATTCATCTATCTCCCTACGAGCAAGTAGATCGGGTTGATTTTGTTTTCGTGGCGCTTTTCGGTTCATCCTCCTCCCCTTTTGATTTCCCGGTGATTGACTCGATTTGAGCGGATGATTTCTTGGGGATAGTCTCCTAACTACTCCGTGATCATCCTCTCCAAGTTTGGGAACGTGGGATTTTGTTTTGAATCGATTTGGGTGAAGGGCGATCAAAGTCGCCCTCCCTGAGTGACCGCGGACAGTCCGCCACTCAGGGCGCGGACAGTCCGTGCGTCGGGGCTGGTTCAGTCCAGCCGTGACCAGTCCCTGTTGGTTTTGGCTCGGGTCACCGGCGGACAGTCCGCCGTGCTAAAGCGCGGACAGTCCGGGACCGAGCAGGGGACTTCAGCAGCAGTGTGTTTCTGCTGACTTGACCGGCGGACAGTCCGCCACCAGAGCGCGGACAGTCCGCAGTAGGGGCGGACAGTCCGGGACCCCAGGGCCGGACAGTCCGGGAATCGTCTGAAGCTTCCGGTTTAGTGCGTTTGCTCTCCCGACTTGTTCGCTTGGTTTCCGGACTTCTCGTTTGGCCTCGTAGTTGACCAAGGAACCTCTCTAGGTATCTTTGCTACTTGTTAGCATAGGTATTTAGGAGTTTCTCGACGTAGCTGACAATCTACGTTCGAGACTTGGTTTTTGGGGTTGAGTTCGAGCCGGAACTTTTGGCATTTGGTTTGCTATCTTCTTGTGGTGCCTCGCTATGATCCTAGGGATAATCCACCCTCTTCCAAGGGTCGTAGGCATCACGGTCTCGGTCGCAGTTTCTCGGGGTTGATTTTGGGACATTTGGCCAAAGTTTCGAGAGAAATTTTTGAGCTCCCATTCACCCCCCCCTCTGGTCGCCTTGCTAGTGCTTTCTCGGTCCTTCACATGGGCCGCAACCCAGGGCTGAAAACATTTGCCCCACACTGTTCTGCTCCGCTAGTACACGTACGATCCCTTGCGTGCACCTAGCGGTGGCTGAGGTGGCTTAGCCAGCCGCGAGGAGAGAAAATGAAACATGAATTAAGGTTGGAGTTTAAGTGTAAATTGTTTTTTTTTAAACTTTAAGTGTAGATTGTTGACGCTTAGGTATATCTTCGACTCTGTTTAGTTTAAATATTTATACCACCTTAAAATAGGTTGGAGGTATACTTAAGAGTCACCAATTTTTACCCCTAGCTAGGTTAAAGTATTAGGTGGGCTTGAGCATCTATTTGGATGAAAAAAATTTAGATTTGTGAAAATTTGGATGATAGAGAAAAAAATTAGACCCAACCGATAAACGGGATATATTGAAAATTTCAGATTCCGTCGACCGTTTTTTTCTGGAGGGAGTTGCAACGCTGCCGGAGATGGAGAAGGAGACCGTACGTGCGCAAGTACTCGTATACGTGGCAAGAGAGGGGGTGTTTGGTTCCCACCCTCTAAAGTTTAGCCACTAAAGTTTAGTGGAGGTTACTAAAGTTGTAGTGTTAAAAGTGATTTTTAGTGGGTGTTTGGAACTTTAGTGACTAAAAGTGACTAAACTTTAGTGGCTAAACTTTAGAGGGTGGGAATCAAACACCCCCAGAGGCGAGTGAGGGGAGGAGGAATGGTCAACGCGTGGACATGGGCGGCGAGCCGACGACCACCACCATCATAGTTTATATCCGTCCAAATGTAAATGTAATCCCTCGTCCCTGTAATTCAAATTATTATAAATTAATTAATGAATTTCTGGTTTCTTCAACGCATGCATGCATTCGAGTTGAGGGGTGTTTAACCAACTATACTGCTCCAACTGGGATTTGGGTTTCAAACACGTACCGCCTTCTCGAGTTCATCATGCATGCTAGCTACAGTATGCTACTACAAGCAAGCAAGAATCCAAGCCAATTCGTTTTCTCATGTTACGTCGTCGTCAAAGCTGCAGGTCAAGCAGCACCGGCTCGGCGCGAAGCTCCAGCAGGTTGACGCCGAACAGCCGGAGCCACCGCCCGTGCCGCCGCCGCACCTCCTCCTCATCCTCTTCTTGAACTGCTGCTTCTTCCACGAACGCCACCGCCTCCTCCTTCTCTTGCTGCTGCTGCTGCTGCTGCTCGCCGGAGAAGACGACGAAGCCCTGCGGCTGCTGCTGCCGTGTCGTCGACGGCTGCACGACGGCGAGCATCGCGGCCGGGACGACGACCGCGCCGCCCTCCACATCCCCGTCCGCGGCACGACAACCGCCACTCCTGATCTGCTGCCGTCGGCGCTGGCAGTCGATGAAGAGCCTGGCGCCGTCGCGGCAGAAGGCGACGGTGTGCCCGGCCGCGAGGCGCTTGTCGCGGACGTAGCGGTTCCAGCCCTTGGTCATCACGTAGCTCTGGCTGCTGCTCCAGTAGGAGTAGCGGAACCGCCACGCCGCCCCGCCGCGCGCGTCGTGGAAGCACAGCACCGTGCCCCGCGACCGCGCCGCCGCGCCGCGGCAGGTGCCGCTCCGCGAACTGCTTGGGCACCACCAGACGGTTCAGCTTCCCCACGTCGCTCGGCGTCACCACCTTCTCGAACATGCGCTCGCGCCTGCTGCCGCCGCCGCTGCTCTGGCTGTGGCTGTGAGTGTAGTTGCAGCCACCGCGCCGCCTGTCGCCGCCGGCGATGACTCCGGTGCGACGAGCGTCAGGGCCATCTGCATGCAACCAAGGGATGGGATCGATCAATGAGGATGCAGCGCACACTGGATGTCTGGATATCTGCGACTGCTTGCTAGCTGACGAAAAGTCTGGCGCCGTGTCTCGTCTGAATTTATAGAGGAACGAAGGGAAGCATGCAGATGCAGATGCAGATGCAGATGCAGTGCCATTTGGGTCTCTGACTTTTCTGCATGCCGTTGATATATCTTGTGATCGGTTGGCAAGCGATCCAACGGGCTGCATAGACCGGACCGCACCACTTAGGCCGGTCTCAATGGGAGTTTCATGGAGTGTCATACACATTAAATATGCTGACATGACACTATATTTATGAAGAGAGAGGTGATCAGAGTTTCATGGGAGTAGAGAGAGTTTTATCCCAATGAAACTCTTGTGCACTATTTACAAAATATAGAGTCTTGAAAACTGGGAGATGAAACTCCCCATTGAGACTGGCCTTAAGCTGCGTTGACCGTACGGACCTATAGTCGTTTACTGATGATATATCCATCGTTGGTCCAATTTATTTACAGCTTTATTTTGACATATATAGTATTGAATATATATATATGACACAAAACCCGGCCATACAATGGCATTCATTTTTTATTATCTTTGGAATTGAAAATGTATCTCCAAATATAATGCAAATTAAAATCTTACTGGAGCCATCATTTGCAGCATGCACATGAGCTTCTTCTTAGATTTTGCTACATAATAATACACATAAATCTTATCTTCTGGAGTACCTATTGTATTTACTTGGTAACTTCGTTGTACTACCTGTTCAATTCCGTGTCCAAGATCATATGAACATTTCTTCACCGTGGTTTACAAGATTAATTATATATGTCATTCGCAGCACAATGCAATCTGGAACGAAGAAAAACGAGCGCTAGCTCCTGTGTCTGTATGTGCTTTCATCATTTCTCATGCGTAACATGGTAGAAAAACAAATGTGAAACCATGAGTTCATTCCGGGTCACTGCCTCAACTCCATCTCATCTACTTTATCTTCCTTCTGACTCGATCTTGCTCTTCCTGTAACCGGTAATTATTCTTCACCTCGCTGTCAAGGAGTGAACACAGTCTCGGCCGGGTAGATCAGTGAGTTTGTCAAAGACCACTAGTCCACTACATCGTCGTCCATGGCTTATGTCCAGGAAGGAAGAACAGGTCAGCTGGTTAATTAATGCAGAGAGCCAGGGATTAGAGTAGTTGTCGTTAGCAATGCAACGATGATCGATGCGAAGACCAGTGTTTATTCGTACTAGATAATTTCCATCAGCAGGCATAATAAGCCAATCATGTATGGTGTTCTCCTGACCCCATTGCAGCACCTACAGAATTTGTTCTTAGTAAACTCTTGACCGCGCCAATTCATTAACAAAGTCAACTCCTTGTTTTGTCGCATCGTTTGAAAAGTCTTTGCTCAGATTTAGTACTTGCAAGTACTAGAGATGCATGAGATGAGAGAGCTATATATCAGCTATGTAATAATGTACTCTATATATATAGCAAGGCAAGAGATGCCATGTGTGACAGGCATTTTGCTCTTCTAAAAAAGGCAACATGGCAGATATATAGCCTATCATTCTATAGCTTAGAGAGCAGCAGGGAGATGTTAACAATGATGAATTCATTAGGCTTAGATGAGCTGCATCAAGCTGGATAGATAGTACACGCATATATATGCACCCAAAAGTTCCTGCAGGTCTTAGAGTATCATTTACTCCAGCTTAGCAAGGCTTATATATGCTGCAATTATTGAGAGCGATCGAGCAAACGTGGGAGGTTTATCGACAAAGCGCGTATTTAGCAAGAGCAAGCTGTGATCCAGCCTAAACAACAGACTAATTATTGCATTGGTATGGAAGAACTAACAGACAGTCAAACAGCCGCTAGGAAAGTCTGTCTGATCTCTGATGAATATATATATGCCAATAAAAAACCATCCTCCTATACATGAATATGAAACTTTTCTGAACAAAACTGCTTTGACATGGACACATCATCAGCTTGTCTGAAACTTGGAAACTCTTTTAGCGATAAACATACTACATATAGATAGATATATCCACATCGCTAAACTAATAAATCTGTGTTGGCTCTTGGCTGCTACTGAATCGAACGCCGGCCGGTCAAAGGGACGTTCAGTGCATAAACTGATGATGCCAGGACAGCAGGTTTCAGAATTAAACACACAGCAAAGGGTCCTAGCTGTTAGTACTATTATCAATCTGCATATATATTTTGAGAAGAGAGGCAAATTAAAAATCGATGAACAACTGAACTGAAATTTGGGTATACATGTGCTGTGTGGTGAGGGGCTTGTCGGCCTCCTATGTTATTGCATCCGGGAAGTAAACAATCTTTCAGTCTCAGAAAGAGGAGGAGTGATGGAGTGAATTAACAAATAAAAATGGGCACATGTACACAGTTGCAATTTATTATATCAGAATATAATGCCACTAGCCAGCCTGGTTGATGACATCACCATGGAAAGATTAGTGTGTGTCAGCCTACTAGTTAAGCGCCATTATATTTGCCCCCTGGTCATCAGGTCATTAGTCAAACAAACTTCGTTCAGACCCAGGTTCCAATTAGCTGCAGGTTGCAATTATTTATGGCAGAAAAGGAAAACAAATGAAATGGGCATGCAATAAGTTCCTTGGCCAGGAGATTGTCTAGCTATATAATCTAGGTGCAGGCCCTTATTGCCGCCTGGCTCTGGACGGAGACTAGTCGTCGCCACGCATTTTTGCAATAGGTTATTAGGTTAAGTAGTAGTACTTGATGAATAATGAATGTCGTAGTCGTAGTGCACTGCATTTGATTTGATTTGATCACATGCATGTGTATCTGAAACCAAAGGTTCAGGTTCTCTGGCCCAAATGATCAAAACTGCTCTTCATCATCGTCCCGGCGGTTTTGGGGATTGTTGGTTTCTTGTATGTATTGGCCGACTACAATCCAAGGCAGGCATGCGTTTGTAAAAGGCAAAACATGTACATGCAGTTTACCTGCTCCTACCACTTGCATTTTCCAACATAGAGTTGCAAGAATCGTCTCAATTCAGACTCAATTTCCCATTCGTTTTCTGAACAAACTGCAGCGGAAAGGGGCAGGTAGGAACGAAGCAGCAGCAATGCATGCATGATTCTATTTCTATATGCTCTTTGTTATTTCCACATAAGATCAGACAGAGGGAGATTCAATTCGTAGTCGGCTGGATCAAGACAACAACCACTTGGTGGTTTATTTTCATCCGAAAAAAAGTTGGCCTGGCTAGCGTGCTCCCTGAGTGGTTGACAGTCACAGATAACCAATAAAGTTCAGGAAATTCTTCTTTTAACAAGAAAAGTTCAGGAATTCTTTCATTGCCACAGGGTGATAGTCTGCGTTGAAATGGCAGGACCCTCCCCCCTCCCCCCCAAAGAGTGCATGATGTCACCTTTACGTACTACAAGGATACCCTGCCGCCACCGTTGAAACAGGAGGAAGAACAACTTAACATTTCAATATATAATATATACCCCCTATTATATGCCGATCGGTGCACAGACAGGGGGTGCTTCCCTGCTGCTGGCCGGTTCTCCCACGCAGGCCGACAGGGCGCTGGACCCCTCGCTGGCCGGTGCACAGGCTGGGGATCCAGCTGTCCCGTCGCTTCCCGGGGCCCCATCGAAGGAGGCCGGGTCTCCCTTGCCGGTGGCCGATGCAGAGGTGGTCGTAGATGCAAAGAAGAAGGCTCCCCACACGCTGCGCCGTAGCACCAGAAATGCGACCATGGCGGACGAGCATACCCTACGTAAGGCTGAGCGGTTGGTGGCAAAAGGCAACCTCGAATCGACAGGTACTTCCTTTAGGCTGCGTTTGGCACGGCTCCACGAGCGGCTCCAGCACCGGCTTATTGAGAAGCTGTGCCAAACGATGGTTTCAAAATGGCTCCAGCCACGAAGCATCCGGATTTCGTGCTCTCTGGAGCAGTTTGGCAGATGTGGAGCCAAAAATACTGGCTCCCCGCGGCTCCCTCTCTAGATGTGCTCTCGTTTTGCAAGAAAAAACCGTTTTGCCAAACACTTTTGAAAAACGGCTTCAGCTTAGCCAGATAAGCTGCTTCACTACCACAACCACAGCCGGAGTCGTTTTAGCCACAGCCACAGCCATGCCAAACGCACCCTTACTAGCTTTCCAGATTCGCAAGTCATTTCAAACCTTGGTAGGGTAGGCATCAACCTAGGATCTTCGGATGTTGCTGTTATTAAAAATCTAAAGGTTGATAGGTTGATGCTATGTGCTAATAAAAAAAGGGTCTTCCAAAATCTAAGAACACTAATCTAGAAAGTGATGATGATATGGAGGATTGACTGGAAGCAGTTCTCAGCCATGCTTGTGGTAATTTAAATGAGAATCTGCTGGATGTGGAGAATGATCAAATCTTAGATCTTTCCTCGCTCCGTCGCAAGAAGAAATATAACAATGCCAAAAATATTAAAAATGGCAAGCTCCCATTTAAGCCAAGGACCCCCTCAAAAATTGTTTTAAAATAAAAGGGGTTTTCTGGAATAGCAAATGTCTAGCAGACTTGGCTAACACATAGGTTCTTGGCAGAGTTAGTTAAGGAGGAGCAAATTAATTTTATAGCTCTCTCTAAAACTCAAAGGGATTCTTTCCCGGATCATGTCCTCAAAAATATTTGCGGTGGACATGATTTCCTTTAGCATACCTTTGCCGAGTACGGAAAGATTAGCCGAGAGGAAATACTCGGGCTCTCGGCAAATAAAACCTTTGCTGAGAGCCCCTCTCGGCAAAAAAAGCCCGTCGATAACAAAGAATTTTGTCGTGGGCCTGCCTCTCGGTAAACAATAACTATCGGCGAAAGGTCCTATTTGCCGTGAGGCCCTCTCGGCAAACAAAGACCGACGGTAAAATTGACTTTTGCCGTGGGCAACCCTCTCGCACTACTACAGAAATTATTTTGTGTGATACCTTGCATTAGTTAACCGTGACAGGCTTCTGACCTAGCCGTCACAGTTATTGGGTGGCCGGCCTGACCACCTGGTCGCCCAGGCGCCCGTCACGGTTAATTGTTTAACCGTGGCGGCCGACCTAAGGTAACCGTCACGGTTAATGCTCTATTAACCGTGACGGGCTACTTAAACCATCCGTCACGGTTAATATGTTAACCGTGGCGGGCGACTTTAGTTGCCTGTCACGGTTAATAGACATTAACTGTGACGGGATTCTTAGGATATCCGCCACGGTTAAGATTTTTCATATATACAGCAGCCATCCCCCTCTTCTTCCCCACGAGCTTTCTTCTTCCAACATTTGGGGGAGGAGGCTTTGCCCTAAAATTTGACAAACTTTTTGAATTAAGGTCTAAGGATTGAATTTGGGGGTGGAGGGCAACACAAAAGGTTCCTAATGGCTCTCTCCCACCCTTTATCTCTCTTTTCCCCTCTTTTTGGCTCAAGTGTTCTAGATCTAGATCTAGATCTAGATCTTGAAGGACCGAAAGTGCTACTAGAAAGCGACCAGAGGGGGGGTGAATGGGAGCTTCAAAATTCCTTTCGGAAACTTGTTGCCAATGTCCCAAAATCAACCTCGAAGAGCAAACCCTAGAACTTACAAGTGTCCACGACCCTAAAGATAGGGTGGATGCTTCCAAGAAGCCCAGCGAGACACTTTACAACTCTAGAAACCCAACGCAAAGGACGGAAACAAAAACCGACAACGGACGAACGAACTGCGGACGAAACTGCGCGAACTCAGCAGATGTCAAAGCACCGGACGCGTCCGATGTCAAAGCACCGGACGCGTCCGATGTCAAAGCACCGGACGCGTCCGATGCAAACTGGACACTTCTGGAACCTTACTGGACCTGCATCGGACGCTGTGAACAGTGCAACCCTAGCGTCCGATGCTCGACCCCCGGCGCGTCCGATGGCAACAGACGCTCCGATGGTCAGCGTCCGATGCTCCTTTAAAAGCACAGTCAGATGACACGTGGCACCGGACGCTCCGATGGTATGAACACAGCGTCCGATGGTCACGAGTTCAGCGTCCGATGGTCCCGATACTGCACTGTTCTTCCACGAAATCCACTCGATCTCCTCTGAATCAAAAGTACTAAGGCTTAGACTTGGTATGAGGAGTCTCAAGGAGGTTAGTGAGCTATCCCATGGGAATCATGGCTCGCATCTAACCCAAAATCGATGGATTGGAAGAATTCGGGACTAAGGGAGCAAAAACCGATCCAAAACAAAAATCAACCGATCTACTAGGTCGTGAGGTTAGGGATGAATTCCTTCGGTGGAAAGAAGTGCCTCACGATCTAGAACAACTTGGTTCAAACGGATTTCCAAAAGACACACCAAGCAAAGAGATCGATCGACGGGAAAAAACGTGGAGAAAAGCAACCCGCGAAGAACTAGAACAAAACGCGAATCACAACCACGAATTTGCAACCGTGTGACTACCACACGCTACAATAGTGAGATTACGGTCTCACTTCCTCAAAATCTCACGGGCACAGAGGTATTGTTCTCTTCTCTGTGGATCTCAGTTCGCTACAGAAGGGAATGAGAGAGCAGGAAACCCTAGGAGTGAAAGAGCAAATGACTGAGATTAAATGGGAGGAGGGTGACTCCCTCTACTTATCCTAATTCTAATTCCTACTCTACCCCTCACTAATTATAGAGCGAGCCAGCTAAACCCTAGGGTTATTCAGGACCAACTCGAAGATAGCTGTGATCCGACGGCCACGCCCGCACAACTGGTAGCGTTGCCTCGACGCAACCTCACCGATTGCCGCCACGTGCCGCCACCGCTCTGCTCGTCCTTTTTCCGGACTTCGCACCCCCGATTTTGTGTCCGAAACCGGGAAACCAGGCCTTCAAGTCCATCCCCCGGTTTTGTGGCCCAAACCGGGAAACCAGCCGCCCATCGCCTGAGTTTTGTGGCGCAAACTCAGAAACCCGCCAGCGCCCAGGTTTTGAGGCCCAAACCTGGAAACCGTCCTCAGCCCGAGTTTTGTGGCCCAAACTCGGCAAACCCGTAGCACCCCCAGGTTTTGTGGCCCAAACCTGGAAACCGTCCACCCGGTGGTTTTTCTGTGGCTCAACCACCAAACCGGAGCTGTAGAGGGGATGCACCGCCCGTGCACCCCGTCCACCGACACGTGTCCCCAGGTCCTCGACCCGAGCAACACCATGTCCCGCAAGTCTTCGCTCGTCGCTGTCCCAGGCTGCCAGCCACCACAGCTGATCCTCAGGCCACCGGTCCCTCAGTCCAAGCCTCACGTCCGCCCTTCACCGCTCCCGGTCCGTCGGCACGACACGTCTCTACTTGACCTTCACCTTGCCCTCGATCACTGTCTCCGTGCTCGACACCTGCATAACACAAGCCAAAGAGCCTGCGATCAAACCCGTTGACAATCACTCATCACTCGAGACTCAGCATACACCCATGTATCCACAATCTCCCCCTTGATGAGTGCATTGTCAACTACACACACAAATCATAATGGAATAGAGGAAGGAAGGAAGAAGGAGTAGAGAGAACTCAACCAAATGACCCAAAAGCATAGCAAAGCCAAAGAAGGTCAAGTGGAAAGAGCAAAACAACTTGGTCCCCAAAGACATGGGCAACGGCTCGACGCAACCAAGCAAAGCAAAGTTAGCCCTCAAGAAGAAGTAGAACAGGCTCAACACCGAGGCTCAACACCGCTAGCAGATACCAATTGAGAAATCGAAACAAATGCTAGTCCCTCAAGACAGAGGCACAGAGGCTCAACACAACTAGCAGAGAAAGCTCGATACCAAAACCTTACGACCAACAGGAAGCAGCAAACTCCCCCCTCGAATAGTGCACACAACCAGGAAAATTCCCCCTTGGTCCAACTCGGAAAGCACAAGATTTGAAAACTTATGAAACATAGCCTTGGTATCTTCCCCTTAGTTGAACACAAGAGGTACTCATGATTTGTAATATATCTCCCCCTTAGTTGAAAATGCACTTATCAAGAAAAAGAATGCACCATCGAGTAAAAACTCTCCCCCTTAGAGAAAACACCATCAAAAGTGCCAACAAGCCAATTTCTTCCCTTTCCAAAATGCATATGAGTCAAAATGCAAGTTAGCAGCTTCAGGAATATAGTCAAGAGACTGCAAGGATGCTCTACACAGTTCTGATCCGATGACTCAACAACATCCATAAAAGGCTAGCAAAGGCTCAAACTGATCACTAAATATGAAATATGAACATGAGAGTAAAGTGAGCAGTTTTAGCTAAAAGATATTCACCATCAAAATAGCACTGAACATGTATAGACAGAAATTCGAACAAGTGCTAAGCATGTATACAAGGTGAACTACCCCTAACAAAGGTCAATCATCATGCTATAGAATGAAGCATACACTTGTGATTTCAATTTTAAATCGGAGTTGCAGCGGTGAAATTACACAAGTTTACAATTCAGCATGTGATTGCGAGAGGTTGAAAGCTTGTCATTGCCTAACTTTTCAACCGAGCGAAGCCTATGCAAATGCAATCAGAAGCTTAAGGCATCGGTTTCGGTCATACACTACACGGCTCAAGTTTAACTCAAAGTGCAATGAGAAACAGTCTCGATACCGTGATGTGTTGACAAGCAATCCCATCTCGATCTTTTCAATTCACTAAAACTAGGTTCAGATTTTAAACAGGATATGAACATACCAAGCAAGTGAATAACTCAGAACTAGAGACATAGCAACCTAGCATATATGAAAAGCACGAGTGAACTCAACACATCCTACACATGCTAGTTGCATATCTCAATGGTGAAGGTTTTCAAATTTTATGTACATTAAGCAGGTTCACCATTCAAAAAATAGCTCAGCTCACAACATGTATCAGTGATCAGAAAGAGCATAAGCTACAAGCATCATCATAAGCATCGGAGCATACTACATAGAGCATAGTCACATTCTAAAGATTATATACATGAAGCTCAAAATGTAAAAGCGTATGCTGAAATGCAAAAGACTAAACTAAAAGAAAACAAGGCAAACAAAAAATAGTCAGTCTAAAATACAAGAACCAAAATGTTTCCCCCATCTAAAAGGGAAAACACACACCAAGCTCACCCCTCAACCGATTAAAGGTTGATTCGTCCAAAGGCTTGGTGAAAATATCAGCCAACTGATGATGAGTATCGACATGGCGAAGGTCGATATCACCCTTCTCATGGAGGTCTCGCAGAAAATGAAAGCGCACATCAATGTGTTTGGTCTTCGAGTGAAGCACGGGGTTCTTAGAAACGCTAATAGCACTCGTGCTATCACAAAGCAAAGGCACGCGAGAAAAGCTCAAACCAAAACCACGCAAAGTGGCCATCATCCAAAGCAACTGAGAACAGCCGCTAGCCGCAGCAACATATTCAGCCTCTATGGTAGACTGAGCGACACTAGACTGCTTGTGAGAAGACCATGATACAAGAGAAGAACCAATAAACTGGCAAGTCCCGGAAGTGGACTTGCGCTCAACACGGCAACCAGCAAAATCGACATCGGAATAACCGCAAAGGGAGAGGGTGGAGGAAGCTGAATACCAAATCCCAAACTCAGGTGTGAAACGAAGGTACCTGAAAATGCGCTTCACTGCCTGACGGTGAGAAGTGCGCGGCGACGCCTGAAAGCGCGCGCACAGGCACACCGCGAACTGGATGTCCGGGCGTGTCGCCGTTAGGTAAAGTAGCGACCCGATCATGCTTCGGTACTCCTTCTGGTCCACAACTTCTCCATCCTTGTCCGCATCCAGGGCCGTCGTGGTCGACATGGGTGTTGGAAGAGGCTTGGCCTCACCCATTTCGAACCTCTTCAGCAAGTCCTTGGTGTACTTGCCCTGGTGCACAAACGTCCCTTCTCGGGATTGCTTAATTTGCAATCCGAGAAAGAAAGTCAGCTCGCCCATCATACTCATCTCGAACTCCCTGCTCATTAAATCTGCAAACTTGGCAACCAAAGCGTGAGAAGAACCACCGAAAATGATATCATCCACGTAAATCTGGACCAAGAGAGTGTCTTTGCCTTGCTTGAGGAGAAAGAGCGTTTTGTCCACACATCCCATTTTAAAACCCTTAGCAAGCAAAAAGGTTTTCAACCTATCATACCAGGCTCTAGGGGCTTGTTTCAAACCATATAAAGCTTTGTGGAGTTTGAAAACATGGTTTGGAAACTTGGGATTTTCAAAACCGGGGGGTTGCTGAACATAAACCTCTTCTTCTATGAAGCCGTTTAAGAAGGCACTCTTGACATCCATTTGAAAAAGTTTGAAACCTTTGGATGCAGCAAAAGCCAAGAGTATCCTAATAGCCTCCAAATGAGCTACAGGAGCAAAAGTCTCCTCATAGTCTATGCCCTCCTTCTGACTATAACCCTTGGCCACAAGTCTCGCTTTGTTCCTCACAATGTGGCCATCCTCTCCTTGTTTGTTTTTGAAAACCCATTTTGTCCCAATAGGATTACAGTCTGGGGGAGGTGGAACTAAAACCCTAACCCGATTTCGCTCAAAATTCTCTAACTCCTCATGCATGGCATTGACCCAATCCGGATCCGTCAAAGCGTGTCCAACATCTCGGGGTTCAAAATCAGCAACAAATGCAGAATGAGCAAAATGAGAGATTTGTTGTGACCTGGACTGAGTGACACGTTCGTCAATGCTGCCGATCATCTGCTGAGGGGAGTGTTGGCACTGGATGTGTCGTGGTGCCTCCCGAGCAGAAGTGATCTCCCCCTCAACAGCAGCTGGTGCCTCCTCGGGTACAAAAGGTACCGCTCGAGGTGGCGGATCCCACGGCCCCCATGAGGAAGAAGTGTCGGGGCCGTGAGTCGTAGTAGAAGCCGCTCTTTGCGGCACAGCAGGTGGAGGCGATGCTGGGTCACCCATGCCTTCAGCATCCTCGTCCTCATCATCAAAAAGAGGCTCGCCAACCTCATGATCACCTGCACGCTCAAAACGAGAAGAAGGACAAACCATGGTCTCGTCGAAGGTGACATCAGATGTCTCCATGACTCGGTTAGTATCAAGGTTAAGTACACGGTAAGCTCGAGTGTGAGTGCCATAACCCAAAAATACACCGTCAGAAGAACGAGACTCAAATTTGTCCAGGTTGCCTTTCTTCAATATAAAAAGTGGCTACCAAAAACTCTAAAGTAACTCACTTTGGGTTGTCTTCCAAACCGCAACTCATAAGAAGTCTTTTTCAAGAAAGCTCGGAGGAAAATGCGATTGGAAATATAGCATGCAGTGTTCATAGCTTCGGCCCAATATCGCCTAGGAGTCCTATGCTCATCGAGCATCGTCCTGGCCATCTCTACAAGGGTCCGATTTTTCCTTTCTACAACACCATTCTAAGGCGGTGTGTAGGGGGAAGAAAACTGATGCTCCAAACCCAAAGAGTTACAAAACTTCTCAAAATCCGAATTCTTGAATTCGGAACCATTATCACTCCTAATAGCTCGCATCGAGTTCATAGGGAACTCGTTCTGAAGACGCAAAATCAGATTGCGAGCAAAAGAGAAAGACTCAGTCTTCTCAGTCAAAAAGAAGACCCACGAATATCTCAAAAAATCGTCGACAACAACAAGCACGTACCACCAACCGAGCTCACCCGAGCCGGACCAACGAGGTCCATGTGCAAAAGCTCTCCAGGGTACTGTGTCATGACCTGAGTCACTGGATGGTAGGGAGCGGCAACCATCTTTCCATGTCTACAAGAATGGCAAACAAGGTCCTTCTCCATCGACAACTTGGGCAATCCTCGGATTAAGCCAAGTGAGCTAAGCCTTGCAAGCAAGTCGAAGCTCAGGTGACCGAGTCTCCTATGCCACTTCCAAAGATCAGAGGAGGAAGGACCAGCCATAAGACAGCGGGAAATCCCAAACGACTCCGAGAAATTCGCACGAAAGACTTTCCCAAAGGGCGAAATCAAACATACAAGATCGCCCTGAGGATCTAAAATACGACTGAGATTTGGTTTAAAACGAATCTCATAGTCATCATCAAAAAGTTGCGAAATAGAAAGAAGGTTAAAATGGAAGTTAGAAACAAGAGCAACATCACGCAACACAAAGTGCTCATTAACTCGCACCGACCCACGAGACAACACTTTACCTTTGCTATTGTCACCGAAGGTGATAAACTCCTTTCTGGCAACATGACTAAGAATGGAGAACCACTTGGCGTTTCCGGTCATGTGCCTCGAGCAACCGGAATCCACCAACCAAATGTCCTCCAATCGTTTTACCTACATCAATAAAAAGACATAGGGTGAGCATACGGTCCAACACTGGGGTTAGTGAAGTAGGAAGAGTACCAGTGTTGGGCCGGCTGCTCAAAAGAACGGTCAGTATAAAAACCATTCCTAGCACGCCTACGACGAAAGCGATCACCACGCATAGGAAAACGTGGTCCGCTAAGGAAGGAGCGTCCATCGCGATAATCAAAACGCGGTGGAGGAAAACGCTCAACAAAGCCTCCGCCACGGGGTTCGTATCTTGCAAAGTCAGGACCCCATCGAGCAACACCTCCCTGACGCCTAGGACCTTGAGGTATTGGACCTCTAGCCCTAGCAGCTCTCCTCTGGACATTCGACACATGCACATCATGGAAAGGATGGTACATGTCCGCATTGTCCATCTCCCTGGCACGGCGCTCCTCTCTCTTGCGCCGAAAACAGAACTCACTCAAGTGTCCATCTCTCCCACAGTGCTCACAATGGTACCTCACCGCTCTCATAGGGGGTTGTTGGTACTCACGGTAGTGGGTGTGGATCACTTTGCCCTTCTGTGGCATAAGCTCCTCTTGGATGGGTGGCTTTGTGTCTAGCTTGTTCTTGAGGTGGTTTGGTTTGGGATGCCACACTTGTTTCTTGGGTGGAGCTTTTGGAGGTTCCTCAAACACTCCATCCTTGGTGTTAGGCTTAATAGGCTCTTTGGGTTGAAGCTTGGTAAGTTTAGGAATAGTGGTGGAGTTTGGTTTCTCACTTGGGTTCAGGCCACTCGACTCCCTAATCTTCCCAAAAGCAGAGATATCAACACCCTGAGCAAAACCAACATCAGGACCTCCAGCAGCTCGCTTAAACTGAGCGATCATCATCCCAAGCCGCGGCTCATTGCATGACACCCATGACAAGATGGTCCGAAAGTATGTGTTTTCTTCCTCGGTTTGCATCTTGCCATGCTTCACATTTGCGATCTCCATCTCCAAACCCTCACATAGAGCGCACCTAGACACACAAGTGCTACCCGAGTTGGCCTTCTCAAGAGACTCAATCTTGGCATTCTTCTCTACCAACTCGGTTTGCAAGCCATCACAAGACTTTCACGCACCCAACAACACGGGTCTAGCCCGGAGCTCATCCACCTCTCCAACCAAAGCAGCATACTTACTCCTCAAAGTGAGAAGGTCAGTCATTTGTTTGGTGCACATCTCACACTCAGCCTCCTCAGACACGACTACGGTGGATCTAGCAAACTCAAGCTCCTTCACCGTATCCCCCCACTTCTGCCTAAACTCCTTGCGCTCTCTAGCTGCACGCCTAAGCAACTTATCCTGACTAAGCAAAGCGGCAGTAAGCTTATCAACCTCAGCAGAGAGTTCCTCGGGAGTTTGTGATACCTGCGAGGAGTCGTCGTCGTCGTCCTGAGGGATCTCCTCTAGCTTGCCGTCGACCTCATCACCAAGGGCCATGGTGCAGAAGCCCTCATCGTCGGCGAAGAAGCAGAGGCCGTTCAGCTTGTCCTCGATCCTCTTCCTCTTCTCGGACTCATCATCGCTTGAGCGTGCGATGTCGTCATCCGAGTCATCGACGTCGCTGAGCGTGGCGAAGAATGCACGCTGCTCAGCTTGGGCCTTCTCCAAGTACTTCTTCTTGATGTACTCCTTGTTGAAGCCGCCCTTCCGCTTTGGCTTTGCGGGTACGTACTTCTCCTTGCGCTTCCCGGAGTCATACTTGTGCCCATGATCGCTCTTCCTAGATTGCTTGTTCTTCTTGGGACAGTTGGCGATGAAATGGTCGGGGTCGCTGCACTCAAAGCATCCTGAGCGCCGTCCTCTGCGGCGACGGTTCATGCGGTTGTTGTGAAACCGCGAGAACCGGTTGGCAAGCAAAGCCAACTCATCATCTCCCAGAGACTACAACTGCTCCTCTGTGACAAAGAAGTGAAGAGAGTGCAAATCCTCCAGAGGGATTAGTAGAAGAGCCAGAAACCAAAGCCATAGTCGGGCCAGAAGGATTTTCATAAGAAGCCCTCGACATGGCGTCAATCTCACTAGACTTGAGCTTACTGAAGAGCTCGTCGCATGTGAGGGTCTCATAGTTAGACGATTCGATGATCGCCTGGACCTTTGAGTCCCACACCGACCGATCGAGAGTATGCAAAAGCTTCAAAGCCCTCTCACGATCGTCGAAAGGCAACAACTCCTTGTTCGCTCTCATCTTGTTGACAATGACCTGAAAGCGAGCGAATAAACTCTATATGCTCTCGCCAGGCATATGTCGAAAGTTCTCATACTCCCGCTTGTGCGACTCGTAGAGACGGGATTTGACTTGAGTGGTTCCCTCATGGAAGCGCATGAGGGTCGCCCAGATCTCACGAGCCGTGGGGAGGTGAGAAATGCGATCAAACTCGGACATGCTCAGACAGGAGAAAAGAACGTTACGCGCTCGGCTATTGGCATCGTGCTCATCTATCTGAAGCTGAGTGACACGAGCAACCAAGACAACGTAATCCTCCTTGTTGAAAATCTCCCAAACAGAAGAGCCCATGCTCTGGAGATAGGCCGACATGCGTATCTTCCAATACACATAGTTCGTCCCATCGAAAAACGGCGGTTTGCCCACGCCGCGATCTATGTCGCCTTCGGTGGATCTGGAACCGGCTAAGGTGGAAGATCCTTAACCTGCTCTGATACCAATTGAAGGACCGAAAGTGCTACCAGAAAGCGACCAGAGGGGGGAGGGTGAATGGGAGCTTCAAAATTCCTTTCGGAAACTTGTTGCCACTGTCCCAAAATCAACCCCAAAGAGCAAACCCTAGAACTTGCAAGTGTCCACGACCCTAAAGATAGGGTGGATGCTTCCAAGAAGCACAGCGAGACACTTTACAACTCTAAAAACCCCACGCAAAGGACGGAAACAAAAACCGACAACGGACGAACGAACTGCGGACGAAACTGCGCGAACTCAGCAGCATCGGACGCTGGCAGCGTCCGATGTCAAAGCACCGGACGCGTCCGATGCAAACTGGACACTTCTGGAACCTTACTGGACCTGCATCGGACGCTGTGAACAGAGCAACCCTAGCGTCCGATGCTCGACCCCCGGCGCGTCCGATGGCAACGAACGCTCCGACGGTCAGCGTCCGATGCTCCTTTAAAAGCACAGTCATATGACACGTGGCACCGGACGCTCCGATGGTATGAACACAACGTTCGATGGTCACGAGTTTAGCGTCCGATGGTCCCGATACTGCACTGTTCTTCCGCGAAATCCACTCGATCTCCTCCGAATCAAAAGCACTAAGGCTTAGACTTGGTATGAGCAGTCTCAAGGAGGTTAGTGAGCTATCCCATGGGAATCATGGCTCGCATCTAACCCAAAATTGATGGATTGGAAGAATTCGGGACTAAGGGAGCAAAAACCGATCCAAAACAAAAATCAACCGATCTACTAGGTCGTGAGGTTAGGGATGAATTCCTTTGGTGGAAAGAAGTGCCTCACGATCTAGAACAACTTGGTTCAAACGGATTTCCAAAAGACACACCAAGCAAAGAGATCGATCGACGGGAAAAAACGTGGAGAAAAGCAACCTGCGAAGAACTAGAACAAAACGCGAATCACAACCACGAATTTGCAACCGTGTGACTACCACACGCTACAATAGTGAGATTACGGTCTCACTTCCTCAAAATCTCACGGGCACAGAGGTATTGTTCTCTTCTCTGTGGATCTCAGTTCGCTACAGAAGGGAATGGGAGAGCAGGAAACCCTAGGAGTGAAAGAGCAAATGACTGAGATTAAATGGGAGGAGGGTGACTCCCTCTACTTATCCTAATTCTAATTCCTACTCTACTCCTCACTAATTACAGAGCGAGCCAGCTAAACCCTAGGGTTATTCTGGACCAACTCGAAGATAGCTGTGATCCGACGGCCACGCCCGCACAACTGGTAGCGTTGCCTCGACGCAACCTCACCGATTGCCGCCACGTGCCGCCACCGCTCTGCTCGTCCTTTTCCCGGACTTCGCACCCCCGGTTTTGTGGCCGAAACCGGGAAACCAGGCCTTCATGTCCATCCCCTGGTTTTGTGGCCCAAACCGGGAAACCAGCCGCCCATCGCCTGAGTTTTGTGGCGCAAACTCAGAAACCCGCCAGCGCCCAGGTTTGGAGGCCCAAACCTGGAAACCGTCCTCAGCCCGAGTTTTGTGGCCCAAACTCGGCAAACCCACAGCACCCCTAGGTTTTGTGGCCCAAACCTGGAAACCGTCCACCCGTTGGTTTTTCTGTGGCTCAACCACCAAACCGGAGCTGTAGAGGGGATGCACCGCCCGTGCACCCCATCCACCGACACGTGTCCCCAGGTCCTCGACCCGAGCAACACCATGTCCCGCAAGTCTTCGCTCGTCGCTGTCCCAGGCTGCCAGCCACCACAGCTGATCCTCAGGCCACCGGTCCCTCAGTCCAAGCCTCACGTCCGCCCTTCACCGCTCCCGGTCCGTCGGCACGACACGTCTCTACTTGACCTTCACCTTGCCCTCGATCACTGTCTCCGTGCTCGACACCTGCACAACACAAGCCAAAGAGCCTGCGATCAAACCCGTTGACAATCACTCATCACTTGAGACTCGGCATACACCCATGTATCCGCAGATCTAGATCTAGATCCATTCTATCTCTCTCTATGCATGAATCTACCATGTTCTATGGTGGATCTCCCTACCCTTCTCTCTTTGGAAGATGTTTTTTCTATTTTCTAATCATTTTTGTCTATTTCTTTTGCTTATGTGGTGTAGGTATGATGGAGAGGTCCGAATGGATGTACCGGTTCGATAGAGTGGGTGATCTACGGTACCTGGAGGAAGTGAGGAAGTTTATTACTATTGCAAAAAGGCATCGTGAGAAATTGAAGCGGATTGCAACCATATGTCCGTGTAATAAATGCAAGAACACGAAAGCCCACCCAGATCCCATGGTGCAATCTCATTTGATTAGGTATGGTTTCGTGAAGGATTACACGGTCTGGACTCTTCACGGTGAAAGAGAAGGTGCGAGTGGTGGTCCATCTGGAGTGAGCTCATCGACGTCGACGCCGACATCTATACCAGTGAATCAGGGCAATCCTGTAGGAGCACCTGGATCATCATCTTCAGCAGCCATGTCATCTGGTTGCAATAATGGTTCTCGAGATTACAGCACGGTGGAGGATGTAATCCAAGACTTGGTCGACGAAGAGCACAACGGTGGTGATGGTCAGGAGGCTGTTGTGAGCGAGCCCGAAGATATGCGTCTTGCTGAGGATTTAGTCAAACACATCGATGAAGACGATGTTGTGTATGGTAGTCCGAAGTGGTTGGAGAATTTTAGAGAAATGAAGCAGGCGGCAATTGATCCTCTCTATAAGGACGGGGGCGAGTGTCCAAAGGAGTGCACGACTCTCCATTTTAACCTCCATATGTTAATGTTGAAGGCTCGACATGGTTGGTCTGACACTAGCTTCAATGAGCTGTTAAGCTACCTTGCCACCACGTTCCCAACGGCCAACAAGGTGCCCGCCAATACTTATCGAGCGAAGAAGCTAATCCGACCAGTGGCGATGAAGCTGAGAAAGTTTGATGCATGCCCTAACCACTGCATCCTGTATCGGGGTGAGTACGAGAATTTGACTAGTTGTCCGCACTACGGCTTTAGTCGATACAAGAAAAATGCTGGTTGTCGTGTGGATGCGGAAGATGACGGAGGCTTGGGGGTGGTCTGAAGAAGAAGAAGGGGGCAAAGAAGAGCAGTGCGACCAAGCAGATCTCGGCTCAGCAAGACGAGGAAGAAGAGGGTTACACACACAGGAAAAGTCCAGCACTGTCAGTGTGGTATCTACCCGTGGAAGATCGTCTGCGTGCAATATTCGGGAACCCAGAGGATGCCAAGCTCATGTCCTGGCATGCGTCAGCTGATTGACTGAGAGACGATGGCAAGTTGCGGCACCCGTCCGATGCGAAGCAGTGGAAGGATTTCAACATGGCTTACCCAGAGTTTGGCAAGGAGCCTAGGCACGTAAGGTTTGCATTAAGTACTGATGGGATGAACCCATTTGGTGAGCTTAGCAGCTCGCACAGCACTTGGCCTGTCGTCCTCACCATGTACAACCTGCCTCCCCATCTATGTCAGAAGCGCAGGTACCTTATGTTGACTATGCTTATCTCCGGACCAAAGCAGCCCGACAACGACATAGATGTGCTCCTGGAACCACTCATGGATGAAATGAAGAACTATTTGATGTTGGAGTCGAGATGGTGGATGCATACCGTAAGGAGAAGTTCACCCTAAAAGCAATTATCTTTGTCACCATCACCGATTATCCCGGTCTCTTCTCATTGTCTGGGCAGATCAAAGGGAAGACCGGCTGCGTAATTTGCATCGACGGGACCTGCTACACTTACCTTAAAGGATCCAATAAGATGGTGTACATGAGGCATAGACGGTTCCTCGTTAGAAATCACAGGTACAGAAGGAGTGTTATGAATAAATATTTTGACAATCAAGACGAGCCGCAACGTGATCAACCAGTGCAAACTAGTTGGGGGGGAAGGTGTATGAGATGGTCAAGGACATGGAACAGATTGAGTTCGGAAAGAAGAAGAAGGTACTGGAAGATGGGGCAACAAAACAGAGAAGGAAGAGAAAGCGAGACAAGATGGAGGAAGTCACCGCCGTCGTTCCTTTCAAGAAGAAGTCAATTTTCTTTAAGTACCTTTCATACTGGAAAACATTGAATACACCCCATGCCATTGACTGCATGCACTTAGAGAAAAATGTCTTTGAAAGCACGATTGGTGTCCTGCTGGACATCAAGGGGAAGACAAAGGATGGTCTCAAGTCACGCATGGATCTTGTCAATCAAGGCATCAGGCCGGACCTTCACCCGGTACCGGCTCAGAACGGTAAAGTTGATATCCCAGGCGCAGCTTGCAACCTGACGCATGACGAGAAGACGACTTTTCTCAAGTTGCTTAGGGGTATCAAGGTGCCAACTAGGTTTTCTTCCAATATCAAGAGTCTGGTCTCGATGAAAGACCTCACAATGACCGGCTACAACTCACATGACTGCCACGTCATGTTGATGGTGTTCCTGCCAATTGCGATCAGGGTTATGCGTCCAGAGTACGTGAAGATGGTCATCACGCGTATGTCATACTTCTTTAACCGCATCACCCAGAAGGTCATTGATGAGGCCGAGCTACCTGCCTTGAAGGAGTTCATCGCAGAGACCCTTTGCCAGCTCGAGATGTGCTTTCCACCAGCATACTTTGATATTATGCCACACTTGATGATGCACATGGTCGATCAGATCCAACAACTAGGCCCCGTGTACCTACATCAGATGTGGACGTACGAGCGGTTCATGTCCACCCTTAACAGATACGTCCATAACTGTGCTTACCCTGAAGGCTCTATGATCGAGGCATACACAACGGAGGAGGCCGTGAACTGGTGTATGAGGTACATAAAAGATGGGAGGATGATTGGGTTGCCTGTCCATCAACACGAAGGCAGAACCTCAGGGATGGGGTGCATCGGACGAAAACTGCACACTGATGTACCAAACGAAATGGTGCAACAAGCTCATTACAGCATACTTCATCAGTTAGTTAGCATGGAGACATTTGTCGAAAAGCACCTGAACGAGATCCGTGCAACTCATGATGGGCAGGTCACGGAGCACTGGGTCCAGAACCATCACAAGAACAACTTCATAGGGTGGCTCAAAGAGTAGGACATACCAATTGAAGAATCAGAGGAAAATCGTGAGGAAATTCAGAAGCTTCAGAAAGGCTCGTCCACCCAAATCACCACTTGGCAAGGTTATGACGTGTCGGGTTATAGGTTCCACACGAAAGAGAACGACAAGAAGAGTGCGGCACAGAACAACGGTGTTCGATACGAGGGCATCGACGAGGCCACGGGTCAGAGGACGTCATATTTTGGGCAGGTCGAAGAAATATGGGAACTTGACTATGGCCAAAACCTAAGCATAACCGTCTTTCAGTGCCAGTGGGTCCATCCAAAGGCGGTTGTAGTTGACGGTTATGGGCTTACAACCGTGGACCTTCATAGTATCGGCTACAAAGATGATCCTTGGGTAGTAGCAACCGATGTCGCACAAGTAGCCTACTATGTCTACCCAGAAGACCCTAAAAGGCATGTGGTTGTGTCAGGGAAGCAACGGATCGTGGGAGCTGATGGGGTCCAGAGTCGCGAACAATACAACAACTACGAAGAGCTCCAACTATTTACCGATCATCCAAAGAAGATCAAGGCTGTCGAAGACCGATTCAACAGGACGAGGATGATGCCCTGGGCCCACAACGACGGTGAAAAGAGGACAGTGAAAGCGCCTGCACCAAAATGATATGTGTAGGCAAACCATAAGACAAGTTGTAATATTGCAGTGGAACCAAAATTTATTTATTTTGTTCTGTTGTTTTGTTTCTTTTTCATATCTCTATGTTCAAACAAATGAAATAAGCTTGTATATACTCCTCTATAGCTAACAACTTATCCAACTATGACTCTACTACTACTATAGTATTATACCTAATTACCTACTACTACTATACATACTCATCTATAGCTAGTATTATGCCTAATTACCTAAGGGAAAACTAAAAATTGAAATTGGATAAAGGGAAAAGGTCAAAATATTTTACCGTGGCGGGCCCTTTAGAACGTCCGTCGCGGTTAATATTAACCGCAACAGGCGTTCTAAAGGGCCCGCCACGGTAAATATTAACCGCGACGGGCGTTCTAAAGTGCCCGCCACGGTAAATATTAACCGCGACGGGCGTTCTAAACGGCCCGCCACGGTAAAAGATGGGTTGTACAAAGTCCCCACATGCACCGAGTCAACCAAGTCTGCCCATTCGGTTCTCTTCTCGACCCCAAAGGGCCGGCAAAATTTTCCGCCACCCCCGCTGCTGCCGAGGTGCCCTAGCGCCGCCACCGTCACCGCGTGACTGTCCTCTCGCTCCTCTTCTGCACGTGTATGTGGTGCCCCTCTCCGCCGCCACCGTGACCCGCCGCCGCCCCTCTCTGTGCCCCTCTCCGCCGCCACTGTGCCCCTCTCTTCCTTGCGTGCCTGCCTCTACTACCTGCTCTGCTGACACGGCGGCGCGGCGCGGGTCGTCCTCGCTCGACACCACGGGGCTACGGCTCGCCCTCTTCTCCGCTGCTTCAGTCTCGTCAGAGATCCGTCCCGGAGTTTCATCCCGGTAAGCCCGAAACCCTAGCTCTAGGGTCCCACACCGCCTGGATCCCGTCCACCGCCAGCTCGAGCCCGTCCTCCGCCTCCGCCTGGAGCCCGACATCTGGCGCCACCTGGAGCCCGTCTCTCCACCGTCCTCCGTCCTCCGTCTCCATTGAGGTATGTACTCGCCGCTTTGGTAGTTTTAGGTTTTCTTGTTGTTTGTGAAAATGACAAACAAATTAAATATAAAATACGAGCCATTCCCTTATGCCCATATTTATAAATCAGTGGCAATTAAATGAAATGCTAGTTTGTTTTATTTTATTAACTAGTTACAATTTATAAATCACAAATATTAGGAAATGTTGCATGTTCTTATTGTGTTTTTTCCTTCGGCAACAAGCTGCACTTGTCAATGCCAACTCACTATGTTTATATTGGAAGTAGTGAAATGTTGTATATTTATTTGGAAATGTTGTTTAAGTTGAAATGCTGCCTATGATGTACTATTGTTTACACTGTGCAAATGCCGCTACCTATGATGTCCTATGATACCCTATGATGGCATGTGATGTCCTATGATGGCCTATGATGTCCTATACAACTCCTATTGTCCTACTCTCTCTACTACTGTGCTACTCTCTCTCTACTACTGTCCAACTACTATTACTGTCCTACTACTCTACTACTCTACTACTCTACTACTCTCTCTGCTACTGTCCTACTCACATGCTGTCCTACTACTATTACTGTCCTACTACTCTACTACTACTCTACTACTCTCTCTGCTACTGTCCTACTCACATGCTGTCCTACTGCTGCTGTCTTACTACTGCTGTCCTACTACTACTCTACTACTCTCTCTACTACTACTTGTAAGCTGAGGTAGCGGCATATGCAATGATGTGACTCCTTCTATGCTGAGGCAGTGGCGATGATGATCGAAATGCCCTCCCGTACTTGTAATTAAGCTGCTAAACTAGGATGGCTTGTATATCATGTACAAGCAACCAGTTTGCAAGCAATGTGATGACCTTGGAGGGCAAATCTAAGCCAACTATACATTCCCATGTTTTTATAGCATAATATATACCATGTTTAGTCTTCATAACTGTTATCACTGTTATCATGAAACATGGTTACCAATTTATTTACAAACTAAATCTATTTCTCTGTTCACTGAATCTATTTCAACTTGATAATGGAAGTACTTATTCATCACCTTGGCCTATGATGCAATCTTAGGGTTTAGGGTGGCACCATTCTTTTACACATATGAGTCTTTGTTGTTGTCATGTGTCCTATTTAACCATGGGATACGTCCATTCCCAAGCAACTGGTGTAGGATAACCTCCCTGATGGCTGGGATGGATGTATCCCACGGTTACATAGCTCCCATGAAATTGTCCGACACTTCTTCTACTTATTTGCCACCAGTGATGCTTACTAAATAGCTCAAACTTAGTTGGCTTGTGCTGAGGCCTTTGTTTGCTACTTATATGCCACCAGTGATGCTTACTAAAAATTTTCATGGCCAATGAAGAAACTTGATTTTAGGAGGTGGTTGCATGTTCTGTGGTTAACTCTACTCTACTCTACTTCTACTTCTAGTACCACAATGCTTGCAATGACGATTGGAGACTTTTTTATTTCATGTACATCGAGTTTTCTCAATACCATTTGAGGGTTCTCCTTGGCCTATGATGCAATCTTTCCAATTCTGAGGTGGCACCATTCTTTTACACATATTAGTCTTTGTTGTTGTCATGTGTCCTATTTAACCGTGGCTGACATCCATTCCCAAGCAACTGGTATAGGCTTACCTCCATGATGGCTGGGATGGATGTCTCCCACGGTTACATAGCTCCCATGAACTTGTCTGACACTTCTTCTACTTATTTTCCACCAGTGCTGAGGCCTTTGTTTGCTACTTATATGCCACCAGTGATGCTTACTAAAATTTTTCATGGCCAATGAAGAAACTTGATTTTAGGAGGTGGTTGCCTGTTCTGTGGTTAACTCTGAATTGGTTTTCATGATAATTTGATTTGAGAAGAATTTGATAATTTGTGATAAATTGGGATGAATTTGATCGATTGGGATGAATTTGAGATAAATTGGGTGGCACCATTCTTTCACAATGAATTTATCTACTACTACTAGCTTGGGTTCTCCTTGGCCTATGATGCAATCTTTCCAATTCTGAGGTGGCACCATTCTTTTACACATATGAGTCTTTGTTGTTGTCATGTGTCCTATTTAACCATGGGACACATCCATACCCAAGCAACTGGTGTAGGCTTACCTCCCTGATGGCTAGGATGGATGTCTCCCATGGTTACATAGCTCCCATGAACTCGTCTGACACTTCTTCTACTTATTTGCCACCAGTGTTGAGGCCTTTGTTTGCTACTTATATGCCGCCAGTGCTGAGGCCTTTGTTTGTCTCCCGTGGTTACATATGGCTATCATGATTGTATCTTCCTCGATCTCCTATCCTCTCCTCTACTTCCCTCTCCTTTCTTCTCTCTTCTATGTTGAACATGTTTATTTGCTTTCGAATTGCAAGGCAACCACCAATGAATGTTTAGAATCTGAGGCCTAATTTAATTGCTTTCTGCTTATGATGAATGCATTGCCACTTTTTTGATGGATTCAGTGATTGTTGGTTATGATCTTGGACTTGTGAGGTACTGGACCATTGTAACTCCTCTTATGGTTTTCATGATTGTCATCAAGCCGTGTGAGACGTCCATGCCAAGCTATATGAAACAAGTTCAGTGGCTGGGCTGGACGACTCACACGGTTCCATGACTGTCATGATGTTCTCTATAATCTATATGAAACATCCTTTAGCTCCAAGTCCAATGATTTTTGAAATGGCAATACAATCTGAGGCAAATTTTCACTGTATCTTCCTTGATCTCCTATCCTCTCCTCTACTTCCCTCTCCTCTCTTCTCTCTTCTATGTTGTACTCTTATACTGCTCTACTACTAATGCAGAAGGATGCCTGCTTGGTATGTTGTTTTCGAGGGCACCAAGCCAGGTATTTACACCAGCTGGGCCGAGTGCAGTCAGTATGTCCTCAAAGTTAAGGGAGCTGTGCATAAAAAGTACAAGTCTTTTGAGGAAGCATCTGCAACTCTAGAGGCTTTCAACTCAAGAATCAACTCAATTCCTACTACACCTACCCCTACCTTACCTTCCTATCAGGTTGGAGTGGCAGGCAGTCCATCTTGTTGGACTGTGATGTGGGAAAAATGTGCCGGTGTTGTTAGTTGCTTCGGTTGTGGCCAAGTGGATGAGGCTGCACTGTTACCTTGATGTAATAATTAATTACTACTACTACTACTACTACTACTACTAGTAGTAGTAGTAGTAGTAGTAGTGCCTCGGACTTTGGATTTCGACGAAGAACAAGTTGGCGCGGAGCAAGAAGCCCCCGCTCCCTCCAGAGCAACTTCTTCAAACAAATCTGCAGGTGACAAGCCTGTTCGGAGAAGGGCGGAACACGGGAGGCACAAGGATGTGGAAGTGCCCGAAGCACCAACAACAGCTGCGACCCTCGTCGCCAAAACCTTCGCCCGGCCGCCGGGACCGCCGCGCCCACGGCCACGACCCCTCTTCGGCCGAGAGACAATTTCCTCATCTCCCGCAGCGGCACGCTTCCTCTTCTTCGGAGCATCTTCGCTCGACGGAATGGGCCAGTTTGGATACTGAATGCCAAGAATGTCAAACAGTTTGTTAACTCGACCTTCGGCGCCTATCGCGCTGTGTATAGCTTTATTTTCCAACGTTGACAATATGCCAACTAACTCCTCCACCCACTGCTGCACGCGTTTATATATAACCTCGAGCCCATCCTCTCGCCTGGGATATTTCTTGAAAACATTCGCCCAGACCTTGTTCAAATCAACCTTCGGTCTCTTCAACCCCTTGCCCTGGTAGCGAGGGTCATCCTCAACCTCAAACCATACTTGTTTCTCGCGAAGAGGCCAGATCTTGGCGCAACAGTACTCTTCAACCAGGTCGCGGGCGCACTGAGAGCGCGAGACAACCCTCAAACAATCAACAGCCGCGTGTGCTTCGCCGTCCATCTTGGCCTCCGCGCTTACATCCCCAAGAGGCGGGAGCTCACCGCACAGCTCCGCCACATCACTGAGCTTATAGTAAAACCAAAATTCCTGCCACCCGCTGGTCCACTTGTTCTTCTGAGCTTGCACTGGCAACTCCGACCCAGCGCGGTGGCAAAATGTGTACACAACAAATTGACCCAGACAACTTTTACCCTCGCCACAATCAATCTTCCGAGGCTGCATGTGCACCCGATGAGTGCGAACAAAACCTTCGACATTTGGAGCAATACCTTGGGAACGGCACGCCCACACATACACCGACATCTTCGTAAAACATGAAGGTGTCAGCTGATGAAACTTCAGGTTGAACCTTCGCAGCACAGAGGCCACGAAGGAGTGGGCCGGGAAGCGAAGGCCAGCCGAAAAAAATTCTTCAAACACTACAACTTCATCCGCATCCGCCTTCGGCACCGTCTCCCCGACGCTGGTCCTCGCCTTGCCCTCCTCGATCCAACCCCACCTAACATAAGACGCAATCTCCGATGCACACACTCGGCTGAGTCCAAACTCGAAGGTAATCCCCTCTTCCGCCGAAACAGGGGAAGCAGCACGAACAGTCTGTTTCAGCCTAGCCATCTCTCTAATCGCTAACACCTTCGCGCAGCGAATGCTTGCCTCGACCCTCGCAGTCAAACTAAAACAAACCTTCGCTACAGGCAAATTGCAACAGCAGGGTGGCTAGGGCGAATGAGGGTACGTCCTTTACCGCTCACCTACCCCTCCTATTTATAGACCAAGCGGCCGACACTCCCGCGACAGTATCGGCACGACAATCGAAAAACGCGGCGCAAAAAACGAAACGGGCCTCAACAGTACGAACTACAGTACAACGATACGGCCCAAAGCAGCCGCGGGCGTCGCTGCCAAGGGTCCCTTTACGTTTTCCCGTCCAAAATGCGCTGCTTGGGCCTAAAACTCCGTTCTTTAGATCCAAGGCAACGAGGGGCTACTGTTGGGGAAAAGGACCCTCGGCAAAGACGCCGCCCGATATGGTGCCAAGAACAACCTTCGCTTGGTCTTTGTGTCCTCGCGAGGTCCCCCTCCTTTCGGGATCAATTTCCTAACCTTCGGACGTGAGTTCGACCCTCGGTGCTCCCTTTTGCACTCCCTGCAGGTTAAGGCTTCGCGGCACGGCAGGCGACCCTCGCCGGGTCCCAAGGTCGCTCTACTCAGAGCGGGCCAAGCAAGCGGCGAAGGTCGCGGGCCAAGGGCGACCGAAGTCGAAGGTAGACGAGCAAGTCGAAGGTTCGGTGAGCAGCGAAGGTCGCGGGTCCGAAGGCGAGCACGAATCAAAGGTCAACGCCTCACCATCCCATTCCCGAAGGCGGTCTGAGTCAGGTGGCGGCGCACAGGGGGAAAGCTGGCTAGGGTTTCAGCCTCTACTATGTACTTACCTTTTTACCCCTCCTCCCTGCGTGGAGGCAAGGAATCTTTGTTGTACCCTTTTGTAATTTGACCTGTGCCCCTTGGTATTCACTATAAATACCAGGGAGTGAACAGTGTGAAGGGGGGACCTTTTGGGATTAGTGCACTACAGCATTAATCGAGTTCAAAACCTTCGCTTCCACTTTAACTTCCGACGCTTGGCCACCTTCGCTGTTCTCTCCGCACAAGTGCGGGGGTTCGGCAAGTGTGCTCCCAACAACTTGTACTTGCAGGATGATGGCCCATGTAAGCAACGAATGCAACCTTGGTGTGCTCTATCTCTCTCTAATGCATGTTGCTAAGAAACAGATCATTGGATACGAGAAACCGGACAACCACCCTGACCTTATTGACTTGACCAATCGTCAGAGAGATAACGAACGCAAAAAGGCCATCGACGCCGAGAAGTTGAAAGTGGGGACATACATCTTAGGAGTCATGAAGAAGGTCAGGAGAGATGGTTGTATCTTCGCTGCCATCCACTTTGGGTAAGTCAAAAACATGTATGTTTATGGGATAAGTGGCTACCTAAGATCATCCATGCTCATCATAGTCTTTGTTTTGTTCGAATGGTGCAGCGAGGGCCTCCATGGGCACTGGATTGCATTTATCATCTATCCTCAGGAAGGCAGGGCCTGCATATTTGACTCATTGAGGCATTCAAACAAAGCAGGGTACAAGCACTTTGAAGATTGCTTGAGATTGTAAGTCAAGGATCTTCAGATTAGTTCATTTTTATCATACGTTTTAAAACTGTGACTAACACTAGTGGAGTACATACAGCGCTTATAAGGAGTACATAAAGGAGCCAAGTGAATTTGATCGAAGGACAGAGAAGTTCAAGAAGAAGCATGGGAATAGAATCAAAATCAAGCGTCAGTTCCCGGTACGTGTACTTGAAGCTTCACTTATGCTTTTTCCCACACCATGCATATATTATCGATCTATACCAAAGTGTTGTAATGCTTGTGTATCATGCAGTGTGCCAAGCAACCACCAGGGACAACTTTGTGTGGGTACTACGTCTGCGAGTACCTAAGGGCCTACATGAAGTACAACGGTAGCTGGCGGCAGCTCAAGAAAGCAACTGAATGGTGGGAAAGAGAGCAGAGCAATCAACATAACTTCGACCAAATAGTGGCAGACATCTGCAAGTTTATCACTGACCGTGTAGCGCATGAAGGGCAACCGTTCTTTGATACAGATGCCCCGTTAGCACTGCTTCCCGAGTACGAGAAGCTCAGGAAATGGAGCACCATGCTACGCGACGAGATGAAGGATTACAATTTGAACATGGACTTCATCAATTAGTTTGTTTGCAAACTGACATGTAATATAACACTTTAACGATTTCGTCAATGTTCTATGGATGACAATGAGAACAAGTTAATGTATGTATGTATACGTATGTGTCATGTGTTTTGTCTATGTTTGACCTGTTAAATATGGATTCGATTATGCATTCAAATATGTGTTGTTGTATGTTTTTTTAAACCTGAAAATCTTTAACCGTGACGGGCAAGTTACGCAGCCCGTCAAGGTTAATGGTATTAACCGTGACGGGCAAGTTACGCTGCCCGTCAAGGTTAATGGTATTAACCGTGACGGGCAAGTTAAGTAGCCCGTCATGGTTAATACCATTAACCTTGACGGGCAAGTTACGCTGCCCGTCACGGTTAATTGTATTAACCATGACGGGCAAGTTACGCCGCCCGTCATGGTTATTGATATTAACCGTGACGGGCTCAATAGCCCGCCGCGGTTAGCCTCTATTTACTGTGACGAGGCGTGCGCGACGGGCTCAATTGCCTGTCACGGTTAAATAAAAACGACCGTCACGCAAAAGATTTCTGTAGTAGTGTCGCCAAAGCAAATTCTTGGCAAAAAGGTGACGCCGTTACGTCCGTGTCTGATGGCGTCACCTGTTTACGGAGAGCCCTAACGGTAGAGCTCTCGGCAAAGAGTTTTGCCGAGTGGAGCTCACGGCAATTGTTTTTTTAAAAAATAATATCCACCTTTGCCGAGCAGGAGGGCTCTCGGCAAACCTCTTCTATATTTCATGTGAGCATATTTTTCTTCTCCTAACTCTCTCCAATTAAATTATTTTATCTTTCATATGGACTAAACTTTGTACTCTACAGTAATACTACATGTTCTACTCAAAATTGAAATTTTGTGTATTTTTTAAATTATTTGCTCTATTTAATTAATTAATTACATTTTAAGGAGTTTTCTTAATCATGGGAAAAATTTAAAATTTGACCAACGAGTGATTTAAACTTGGGAAAAAATAAGTAGGAAATGATATTCATGTTATTTATCCCTTATTTAGGCAAAATAGGGCTCTTGTTTATGTTTTTTGAACAATCTATTGTACGAAACAAATACCATATGAACCTGTCACCGAATGATTTAGAAAATCCTAAAAAATGAAACGAAGTCAGAAAATTATGATATTTGCCATGAAGTCAAGGTACCACATTTAGAGGTTGTGGTAAAAAATTGAAAATGGTTTCGCACAAATGATTGCATATGATACTAACAATTCGAGACATATTCGAATAAGTTTCATAGAGTTGAGAAGCATCCATTAGGATTTCAAAACAATGCCACGTTCGAATTAGGTTTTGGACTTCCATTTTTTTCCATAGTCATTAGATAGTATAAATTGTAACACGGCAAAATTTCGTAATTTTCCGGAGCCATTTACTAATTAATAAATTTTTTCAGACATAACTTTGCCGTGAGCATTTGAGAGAAGCTAATTAATCGAAGGCCATAGTCATTATTGTTGTCTTGAGGGCCCTTCAAAATAAGATACAAACCATTATTTCATGTATCTTGGATGATAACATTGGATGATAACCTTCGATTATGGCCCGATCATGACCTGTCTTTTCCCTCTCTTCTCAGCATTGCACACGGACTTGAGCGTATCGTTATTTCATGTAGCTCAAACTTCAACGGTAGCCTACAGACTAGAAGTTTGAAATTCTACGAATTGACACTTTTGTGAGGAACACAAGAAGGTATCGTTATTTCATGGACTTGACACTTTTCAAATTCTTTTCGACTCGTAATTCTACGAATTGACTTGTCGAAGACCTTGACTGCTCAAGAATAAGAGATTGATTCTGAATGTCCTTTTGTGCTTCCTCCAATAGAGCCTTGGGAACATTGAAATCCCTCAGGCTTATACTCAAACCATCGAGAAGTAAAAACTCCATCAACAATGGCTCCAGTACATTCAGAAACTGCAGAGCCTCTCTCGGACCCTTCTCATGAAGGATGGAGGACACCAAATCTGGGAATGAGTCCTGAACATATTCTTTGTCAAGATCCAGCTTTATGATTGTGCTGTCCCTAACCAAGTGTGTGTCCCCTTGGCAGGTCAATTGAACCGGTAACGCACCTTGCACTATCTGTGTGATTGTCCAAGACGGAATTGGCTGCATTACAGCAGGAGGCAGAAGTGAAAATGGCACAAACATTGCCAACTGGTTTGCTAGTTCCTTGCGTAACATTGTTCTGTTAGACATAGCCTTCATAGCTACCAAAGAGTCATTACCTACTTCAGGGCCATACCTATGATTTGGAGGGCCCTGAACAAAATACATAATGATGTCCTAAAATACGATAAAATCAAATCATATTTTCACTTAGTTATAAAGCTTCAGAATATATATGGGTCTTACACCATTAAGAACAGATCAAATATCAATATCAAACGGTGTAAAGTAGTACTCAAGTAACAAATTAGCATCTCCTAGCAGCTAGCATAGTAGTATGGTATGAGAAAACAATATGGCAAGGAGAAAGTTGTCAAGCAAGCTGGTGGACGTGGCCTTTTGTACCTTACATTGGTGAGTAGATCCATCAACAAAACAGGAATTGCAACTTGTAAGTCCTTATTGGATACGTAGAATTTATTTTTTCTATTTGAAAGATTAGTATTTGTTGTAAATTTGGAGGCCCTTAAATTTTAGAGGCCCTGAACAGCTGCCCACTTTGCTCCTGCTAATCTACGGGCCTGCCTACTTGGATATTAACCTTCCCACAGTGGGAACTAATAAGTTGCCTCTCAACACTAAACAGCTCCAACGCTTCAGCTAGCAGCAAGCGATTGCAGATAATATATATGAACGCAATCACCATCAAAGTCAGCAGAAAAGGGACCACACATGAGAGGATTGATTTTGACTGTATGGTCATCATGCACATATGCATAGAAAGCTTGAAGAGAATGCTTATGTGTGCTGGGCGGCCTATTAAGAAACACAACATCCCCATCAACTATTCTCCGACTGATAGTTTGACCAACTTTAAGTGTTGTGTGCCCTTTTGATCCAACAGTTATGGCATATGTTGCTTGACCATCTCTGTAGGTTAAACAGAGTCCCTTGTCTACCACCTCTTGCAGTCTGTTAATGTTTATGTCGGTGACCTGTTCTTCGAAGGTCATCCTCTTTGCAACTTTAGAAGGAAGCCCTACTACACCTAGCCCAATGTATGGATCTCCTGTGTGAACGCTGCGAGATGAAAAACCTGACCCTTTGCTGATAAACAGTGTCCGCATCTTCTCTAACCACTGTTTTGTCGACAATGCAACTGAATCAGCACTGCCAACAGTAAACCGCTTGGGGCCCATCAAAATAAGATACAAAAGTTATCGTGGAGAATACAAAAAACAACTCAGTTAGAAGTAGAAGAAGAAACTACCAGATACATATACTAGAAAACTCACATATGACATGATGCTCTGCCCATCCACTACTACAGAACAGCCCTTTGGACGATTTGCAAAATCAGCTTTAGTCACGGAAAAACTTGCGTCCGGGACTAGAAAGGTCTTTAGCCCCGGTTGGTAACACCAACCGGGGCTAAAGTTCCCCTGCCCAACGGCTCATTTATTTGTCAGAGGGACCTTTAGTCCCGGTTGGTGTCACCAACCGGGGCTAAAGATTGACCTTTAGTCCCGGTTGGTGTCACCAACCGGGGCTAAAGATTGACCTTTAGTCCCGGTTGGTGACACCAACCGGGACTAAAGGTTTTGCCCCGGTTGCTGTATCCAGCCGGGGCTAAATGCCAATATTTAGCCCCGACTAGGAACAAGGCCCGGGACTAAATGTCCCTCCCGATATTTGAACTGTTCTTCCACCTTCTTCAGCTACCCGAGCTCTCTCAGTCTTCATTTTTTTTCATTGAGTTCTTGCTTTGCTGCTTGTTTGCTCTCTTCTCCGGTGATTTTTGTTTGTTAACATATCTCCGGCGATTGATCTATTTCATCACATCTACGTCGACATCGACTCGTTCAATGGTTACTAGCTTCAGTTTTTCATACTTTTAGCTGATATATATATATATATGTGTGTGTGTGTGTGGTTTTTGAAGCTATTTTGAGTTCATTCACTTGATAGATTAAATTAGTACCCTAAAAACAAAATGTGACCAGTTTAATTAGTTTATTTTAATTTTTTAGAGAAATAGAGATCATTTAAATCATTTGATTACAGAAAATAGAAATATATAATACTTTAGTTTACAAAATGTGACCGTTTTAATTAGTTTATTTTATTTTTTTAGAGAAATAGAGATCAATTAAATCATTTGTTTACAGAAATTAGAAATATATAATACTTTAGTTTACCAAATGTGACCGGTTTAATTAGTTTATTTTATTTTTTTGGAGAAATAGAGATCATTTAAATCATTTTTTATAGAAATTAAAAATATATAATACTTTAGTTTACAAAATGTGACCGGTTTAATTAGTTTATTTTAATTTTTTTTGGAGAAATAGAGATCATTCAAATCATTTGTTTATAAAAAGTATAAATATATAATACTTTAGTTTATAAAATGTGACCGGTTTAATTAGTTTATTTTAATTTTTTGGAGAAATAGATATCAGTTAAATCATTTTTTTACAGAAATTAGAAATATAATACTTTAGTTTACAAAATATGACCGGTTTAATTAGTTTATTTTAATTTTTTGGAGAAATAGAGATCATTTAAATCATTTGTTTATAAAAAGTATAAATATATAATACTTTAATTTACAAAAGGTGACCGGTTTAATTAGTTTATTTTATTTTTTTGGAGAAATAGAGATCATTTAAATAATTTGTTTACAAAAAGTAGAAATATATAATACTTTAGTTTACTGCTCAACTAAAATGCAGAAGGATGCCTGCTTGGTATGTCGTTTTCGAGGGCACCAAGCCAGGTATTTACACCAGCTGGGCCGAGTGCAGTCAGTATGTCCTCAAAGTTAAGGGAGTTGTGCATAAAAAGTATAAGTCTTTTGAGGAAGCTTCTGCAGCTCTAGAGGCTTTCAACTCAAGAATCAACTCAATTCCTACTGCACCTACCCCTACCTTACCTTCCTATCAGGTTGGAGTGGCAGGCAGTCCATCTTGTTGGACTGTGATGTGGGAAAATTGTGCATGTGTTGTTAGTTGTTTTGGTTGTGGCCAAGTGGATGAGGTTGCACTGTTATCTTGATGTAATAATTAATTAGACAAGTTCAACTGCTACTACTTATATGCCACCAGTGATGCTTACTAAATTTGGGTGTTATTAACTTGTTTATAAATTTGTTGATAAGAATGAGAGATATAATTATGTGATATGTCATATAATGCAGACGATGACACGTCACTGGATGTACAATGCCGATCGTCGCTCAAAAGAGTTCATTGATGGCGTGCATTATTTTTTAAGAGTGGCCGAGGCAAACAAGCAGAATGGTTTTATGTGCTGCCTATGTGCCCTTTGTAATAATTCGAAGGAATATTCTAGCTCAAGGAGTCTTCACTCACACTTTTTAAGAGTGGCTGAGGCAAACAAGCGGAATAGTTTCATATTTCATTTGTGTGTAATTGTAAATTTTATGTGTTTATATATATTTATTAGCAGCGAAGAATACGAATTTGAAACCCTAATGGAATATATTAGCAGCGAAGAATACGTATTAGAAACCCTAATGTAATTGTAAAACCGAAAACAATAACCAATTAAAAAGAAAAGAAAAAGAAAAAAGAAAAAAAGAGGCGGCCTCTTTAGCCCCGGTTGGTAATACCAACCGGGACTAAAGAAGCCAGCAACCGTGGCTCGGCTGGAGACCTCTTTAGTCCTGGTTGGTATTACCAACCGGGGCTAAAGGGAGCCTTTAGCCCCGGGGCGGGGAACCGGGGCTAAAGGTCGGGCCTTTAGTCCCGATTCCTTAGCCTCGGCTCCATGCCCGGGGCTAAAGGCCAAAATGGCCCGGGGCTAAAGGACTGTTCTCCAGTAGTGATCAGTGAACTCTGGAATATATAGATAGTTCAGAGGCACTGGAAGGTACTTCATCACATACCCAGTCTGAACAATGTATCCCCGTGCAGCTAGCTTTCTCCTAGTATCATCTGGAACCTTCTTCAATATATTCAGAGCCTAATAAATAATGAAGGAACGAATCAGTGGGTCATTCGAACAACCTGAAATTCATCAAACCTACAAAAACAAATCTCTTGCAAACATAACACATGACTCATGAGAATATCACCTCTTCTGGAAGGAGTGTCCTAACTTGGGAACATCCACCATGATGAAATCTATATTTATCAAGAAAGTTCCATGAACGTTCTGTCATGTGTTTCTTATGAGGTGCTCTCAACTCTAAACGAATCGCACCATCCGTTATCTTGATTTCCTTCAAAGACAGAGCTGGAATATCCATATGTTCAAGAAGTTTGAATTTTTTTAAGTTATTTTGCCGACAGCTATAACAAGGGCACTCGGCATAGGGCAACTTTGCCGAGAGCAGAGTTCAGGCTCACGGCAAAAGACACCATTTTGCCGAGAGGCGGCTCTCGGCAAAAAGGTTCGCCGAGCGGGGCTCACGACAAATATGTTTTAAAAAAAATAATATCCAACTTTTCCCGAGAGCTTTTGGGCAGGCTCTCGGCGACGATTTCTTTTTTTTTTCTCCCGAGTCAACATTTTGTCGAGAGGTAGCAGGGACTCTCGGCAAAGACGCCATTTTGCCGAGAGGGGGCTCTCGGCAAAGAGGTTTGCCGAGCTCGGCTCACGGCAAACCGTTTAGCACAGTTATTTTAACAAAATTTAAAAACACTTTGCCGAGAGCCGCATCTTACGGCTTCTCGGCAAAAAGATCCCGCACTTAACCGCGCGCGGACGGGCGACACTCACACACTCACGCACACTCCTTGCTCGCTTTGCCTGCCCGCCGGCGCCGCCCTCGTCCGCCTGCGCCGCCCGCCGTCCGCCGCGCCGCCCCTGCCCGCCGCGCCGACCCTCCGTCCGCCCGCTTCTTACCAGCCTCGCCCGCCCGCCGCGCCGGCCGTGCCGGACCGCGCCCGGTTCGCCGCAGCGGCTGCCGCCGTCTGTCGCGCCCGCCGAGCCTGTCCGGCCGGCCCGCAGCGCCGTCCAGCCACCCGCCCGGCGCCGCGTCAGGCTGCTCGCTTTGCCCGCGTCGTCCGCCGCCCGCCCCTGGCTCCCCGGCTCTGTCCTGGGTGGCCGTGTCCCGTCGTCGTCTCCCTCTCCACCGCCCCGACCCGACTCGACCGCCGGTAACTCTCGCTGCCACTCCCGCTCTCCTCCATCGCTCCTCCTCTGCGACTGAGGCCACTGATACATTGTTGTCCATACAAATAATATATGCAAGACTGAGGGGATTATGATTTTTTCCAAGCAGATTCTATTCAGTAATGAGAAGTAATATATGCATCATTGTCCATCATTATCAATGAATAGATTCTATTCATTATCACTGAATGCCTTTACATGTAGTGTTGTATATGCATGTTGTATATTCAGTAATATATAAACACATACAAATTAATATTATTGATCTACCAACACCATTGTCCATCATTGTGTGTTTTCAGCTACACAGTTATACATATACAACATGCATGCGTACAAGTAATCAGTAATGAGAAGTAGTCTGTCACACCCCGAAATTTGCATTTCTTAAATTAGAATTAAAATGATTTATTTATGAATTTTTGTGCTCATAAAATATAGGGAAATAAAAATTTTCTCTAAATTAAAATTTATCCTAGGGTTTAGAAACATGTTTGTGCATTCATGTCGGTGCATTTGAATTTTTTGTGGTGTGTGATTTTGGGTAAAATTCAAATTGAATTCAAAATGATTTGCAAACAATTTGAAAATGAATTTTTCTCGAAAAGGGTTTGAAAATAAAGGTTTTGTTTGATTTTCAAAAGTTTGGAAAAGTTCCAAAGTTTCAAAAACTTGTTGTTTTTCTCAAAGATCCAAATCAAAAGTTTAAAGAGTTTCAAAGAGGATTTGAAAATGCTTTTGAAAAGGTTTGAAAATAAAAAGAAAATGCAAAACCTTTCTTTCTCTCTCCCCTTTGGTTTCTAGCCCGAGCTGGCCCAGCCAGCCGTTTCCGGCCCGAGCCTTCTCCCGTTCGGCCCCTCCTCCCTCTCCTTGCGCGGCCCAGCCGACCGGCCCGGCGCCGGCCTGCTCCACTTCTCCCCTACAGGCGCCCGCACTCCCTCCTCCTTGGGCCGCAAGCGCCTCGGCCCAGCTCCGCCCGTTATTCAGCGCGTGAGCGCCCGCACTCCCTCACCCTCACTGCTTTCACGGGCCCATCCGCCAGCGACCCTGGCTCCGCACGCGTCCCCTCCCTCTCTGTCTGGCAGGCGGGCCCTACTCGTCAGCCGTCTCCTACCTTCGGTCGTAAAGGAGTCGGACAGCTCCCCGATGGAATCCGCCCCGGCATCTCCTCTCCCTTGCCTTCCTACCCAAGCCGACGCTCCCTATAAGATCCCCAAGCTCCACCGCCTCGGCCTGACCAAGAACTAACCGTCTCCGTGCCCTAAGTCGCTCGGGCACCGAGCTTTGGATCTCACTGAGCCGCTTCATCGTCATCCTCGGTCTCCACTGATCTACGGCCATCGTAGCTCTCTCCCGAGCTCCTGTGGATCAGCAGTAAGGTCCTTGACCCCTCCTATCTCTATTCTCTCCCTGTTTGGTGCTAATAGTGGTCGTCGTCGTTCACAGAAGCGTCACCGCCGCCTCGCCGAGTCTCCCGTCGACCCGGACCTTGCATCGATTCCGTCTTGGTCTCTGGTGAGTTTGTCGTAAGCTTCTGATCATTCCCATACTTTCCCCGAGCCCAAATAAGCACCGTAGACCCTAAACCGATCGCTCCGGCGAGCTCTAGGGTCGGCCAACCATGGCGCCACCGTCTCCGCCTCCCTCTCCGGCCGCAAGCGCCACTGCCTCCTCCTCTCTTTTAATCTTGACCGCACGCTCCAGATCCAACGGCCACCGATGGCCGATACCCCTTCGGCCGGTCATTTTTGCAAATAAACCCTTATAACATTTTGATCTAAACCCGCACTCCATCAGCAACTGTTCACTGAGTCTGTCCGATCTTGCGTCCAAACCCCTGCATTTTCTTCTTAATGAAGCGCAGTCCAGCCAGTTTTCGAATTTCATTTTATTTATTTAAATCAGCAAATTCAAGTTTGTTTTAATTACAAAACTGCCACCAGATTCAAAAGCCTATAACTTCTTTGTTTTAACTCCGATTTGAACCGTTCAACTTGCGTTAGGTTCGTTTTAAAAAGTTCTTTCAAACTATATAACTTTCAGTACTGTTTTTCATAATTAAAATTTGAGTTAAATCTAATCTAGTAATTAGTGTCTTTAATCTTGTTTAGCTCATATCTTTTCCGTTAAAACTCCGATTAGCGTGATTTTCGCGTCTGTGTGTTCGTAGCGAATCGTAGATCAGTTTTCAAAACTCTTTATCTTGTTTTCTTATGAATGATGTACTATTCTAATTATAGGCTATGTTTGCTTTGCATGACTGCTATTGGATGCTTGTGTGGTGCTCTGTGATCGTATGTCCAGTCGGTGAGTTATACGTTGGTGATCAAGAAGAGGTTCGTGATCTAGAGATCGAGATCAAGAGTCAACCTTTGGAAGTATACAAGTCAACAGAAGAAGGATCTTGAGTTTAAGGCAAGTATAGCAATCGAGTTTTCTTTTCACAATCATGATCATGTTACTTAATTAATGTATGCATCGAATGATAAAAATGACTTATTAGCAACTTAAGAAATTATCTGTACGAGCACCTTTGGGATTTACAGTGCAACTGTTGGGGGTTATATGGCTCTGGCTTTAGCTCAGTATGAGGACCTTTTCTAGCTTGTTAGAGGTTACCCTTGTGGCGCAAATGGGGGACAGCAGACTGTGGATCCCTGGGACTGGTTGTATCACACAGACTGACTAATGAAACCTAGCGGCCCTAACTTGTTAGACGAACCTTTGAAAGGCTTCATCGTGAACCCTGCCGACTTTCCTTGGAAGTGAGTTAAGAGGCTGATCACCTCGGGCGAAAGGGCAATTCACGTCTCGCAGTGAAAGTGTACACCTTTGCGCAAAGTTTATTAAACTGATATATCAGCCTTGCTCAAGGACACGAGCGGCTTTGAAGACTTTTACATTAAGATTATGACTTATGTTGGTTAACATGTTCATTATTTACCGTTTTATGCTATTCATTATTTATGTTACACTGATCATGAAACTTGGGATCTATATCACTTGTTGCTATACTTGTGGAGTTCAACATGGACTCACTCTTGCTTTTCCCCACACCTCAGAGTGTTAAGCTTTGGAGAAGCTTAGGCTTGTGGTCAACCAGTCAGTTGTTCCCTGTGAAGTGGTGTCTCCATCTGAAGATCGGAGTGTCTTTCCGTTGTCTGCTCTTTAAGATTATGTTCTTTTGTTTTATATACGTTATATAAGAGCATTGTCTTTCGATATTACCCTTTATTTGTGGCTATATGTGAGATTTGACTTCCTGGGCTCACATATGGTGTATACCTAGTTTTGTTCTTAAAACCGGGTGTGACATAGTCCTTATTTGTTTGTTTCATCAGGTAAGAAAGGAGAGGCTTGGGGATAGAATCACAGCACTTCACCAGATAGTATCCCCATTTGGCAAGGTACACACGGCTAGCTCTGCTTAACTAGCTATACAGTAATAGTACAAAGGCATACATTATCACTGAATGCATGTTGATAGGAAAAAAAATCATGCAACTAAACAGTAGATCGAAGAGCTCTGTTATTGAACTCGTCATATCAGAATATGAGATGATGTGCATGTGCATAGGAAAAAAAATCATGCAAGTATATATTGTCTAGCAGATGGACATGATCCTATTGTCACTGCTGTCATACATGCATACACTACAAATATACTAGTATGTGCTTTTGGCCATGCATTCAAATTCTGCCATTATATTCATTCATTTCTCCCTCTAGCTAGCTCGGCCCCCTTTCTCTCTTTCTTTTCAGGAGACTTTTCAGCTGCAGTTCCTTTCACTTTAGGAGTCCCAGCTAGTGATGATCACTGAAAGCAAAGCAAGTCCCTGACTGACACGTGTTGGTTTTTGCAGACTGACACTGCCTCACCACTGCACCGACCCGCCACGGCCCCACTAGCCCGATTTCACCGCCACCTAAGGTATAACCACGTACTCTTTATTTGTCTTGGTCAGACATCTCCACGTAACCCAGTTAGGCGTCTCCCGTTTGAAAGAGATACAGTTAGAAATATGCAGATCCTTGCATATCAATAATCGTATCTGTTTCGAATTGTCCATGTTTTTTGGACAACGCGAGGATGCGTTGATGTTGTTAGTTTTCATGGTCTGGTCCTTCAGAGATAGAGTTTCGACAGTATCTTTCTGTTGTTCTCCGAATACACAATCTCCCTGTCGGGACGTGTATTTGGAGAACAGCGGGGAGATGCTGCTGAAATTCTGTTTCTGATAGGACCAGACCATGGGAACTAACCGCATCTACGCATCCTCGGGTGGGATTAGGATCTATCCTTACCTATTAGATGGTAGGAACGACGTGTATATGCAAGTCCTTGGTTATATTAGGATCTATCCTTACCTATTAGTTGATAGGATGGATGACTGTGAGTGGATGTACTCGGGCCGCAAGAGCGCCCGTGAGATTACCAGAGAATGGGTTCACAAGACCGAGGCTTTCATCAAGCAAGCATTTGACCAGGCTCCCGGAGCGCATGCCGTTTTTGTCCCTGCACCAACTGTAATAACAGAAAAAGGCAGATAATGGAGGTGATGACTTCACATCTGGCTAGGAACGGATTTACAAAAAACTATACCCAGTGGACCCACCATGGAGAAGCTGATCGTGTGAGAGAGGAGGTGGTGAGACCACGCGTCGAGGATTATAATGATGATGCCGGGGTAGCAGCTTGGTTATATGACTATCACGAAGCACACTTCGCTGAAGGACGTACGGAGGAGGAGGAGCCAGAGGAAAGCGCAAAGGCGTATTACGACATGTTGTCCGCGGCAGGGAAACCCCTTCATGGCCACACAGAGATTTCAAAGCTTGATGGCATTTCACGCTTAATGGCCTTAAAGTCCCAGTTCAACCTTAGTCGAGAGAACTTTGATGATATGTTGACAGTTATTGGCTCTATCCTTTCGGCCGGTCACCTTCTCCCAAAGAACATGTACGACTCGCAGAAGTTCCTTCGTGCACTTAAGATGCCGTATGAGCAGATTCATGCTTGTTCGAAGGGTTGCGTCGTCTTTAGAAAAACACACGCGGATGCAAAGTACCGTCCAAAGTGTAAATCCTCTAGGTATCTGGAGGTAGACTCTGGTGATGGTGAGAAGAGGCAGAGTCCATACCCCGTGAAAATCCTACGGTATCTTTCATTCATATCGAGGATCCAACGGCTATTCATGACTGAGGAGTCCACGAAACAGATGACATGGCACAAAAATGGGAAAAGATATAGTTCTGACAAGATGGTGCATCCATCCGATGGTGAAGCATGGCATCACTTTGATAACATTCATCATGACAAAGCTAGAGAGGCACGTAATGTGCGTGTTGCACTGGCAACAGATGGCTTCAATCCTTATGGCATGATGGCTGCCCCATACACTTGTTGGCCCATGTTTGTTATCCCCCTCAATCTCCCCCCTGGTGTCTCCTTCCAACGACAGAATGTGTTCTTATCTTTGATAATTCCTGAACACCCGGGGAATAACATGGGTGTGTTCATGGAGCCTTTGTTCGATGAACTAGTCCACGCTTGGGACCATGGTGTATGGACATACGATCGAGCTACAAAGACAAACTTTAACATGCATGTTTGGTATCAATACTTCATGCATGACTTCCTGGCATATGGGACATTCAACGGATGGTGTGTTCATGGAAAGTTTCCATGCCCCATGTGCAGGGCAAGTGTGCAGTTCAATTGGTTGCAGAAGGGCGGCAAATACTCCGCGTTCGACAAACATCGACAATTCCTCCCACTTGAGCATCCATTCAGACGAGACATCAAGAACTTTACTAAAGGTGTCATGGTTACTAACCCCGCACCACAGATGATGACCGGTGTCGAGGTTCATGATCAGATAGATTGTCTCCAGATCAATGAAAATGATGGTAGGTTCGTGGGATATGGTGAGGAGCATATGTGGACTCATAAGTCGCCCTTGATGATGCTCCCCTACTATAACGACCTTCTTCTTCCACACAACATTGATGTAATGCACACTGAGAAGAATGTTGCTGAGGTGCTTTAGGCAATGATCATGGACATTCCCGATAAGGCAAAGGACAATGTAAAGGCGAGACTGGACCTGGCAACAATATGTGATAGACCAAAGCAACACATGCAACCTCCTAGAAGCGGCAAGAAATGGACTAGGCCTAAGGCCGATTACAGATTGAAACTAGAAGAAAAAAGAGAAGTATTAGAATGGGTCAAAACATTAATGTTCCCTGATGGGTATGCAACGAATCTTAGAAGGGGAGTGAACTTATCTACTTTGAGGATCAACGGTCTGAAGAGTCATGACTATCACATATGGATTCAGTGTCTTCTTCCGGCGATGCTACGAGGCTATGTCCCTGAGCATGTGTGGAAGACGCTAGTCGAGTTGAGCTATTTCTTCCGTCAGCTTTGTGCCAAGGAGTTATCTCGTAGCGTGATTGCAGGATTGGAAAAAATAGCACCTGTGTTGCTTTGTAAGTTGGAGAAGATCTTTCCACCTGGCTTCTTTAACCCGATGCAACATTTGATTCTATACCTCACGTATGAGGCATGAATGTGTGGGCTCGTGTGGGCCCGTTGGTGTTACCCAATCGAGAGATTGCTAAAGGTTCTTCGAAAGAAATGCAGAAACAAATGCAAAATCGAGGCTTCCATGACAGAGGCATTCATTCTAGAGGAGGTTACTAACTTCACACAAGCATACTATGGTGACAAGCTTCCTAGCGTGCATAATCGACCCCCTCGTTACAATGCTGGCGAAAATGAATCAAAATTGAGCCTTTTCCTAGGGCAACTCGGAAGTGCAAGTGAAGCAACCTCATTGTTGTTGAAAAACGAAGAGTGGCGCACAATCATGATATATGTGTTGACCAATCTTACCGAAATGGAGCCGTACATGCAGTAAGTGGCTTCTTGCACGAACTTGTTAATTAAATATGCAATCAATATTCTGCATCCAACCTCCTTGTTTCTGTTGTTACAGGGAGTTTATTAATGAGAATTGGCATCTATCAAGGGAACCTACCCCGCAAGAACGTGACACCATTCTTCATCAGGGTGCGAGAAATGGAATCTCTGATTTTATTTCTTGGTTGAAACAAAAGGTTCTATGCAATTTAGCTCATACTAAGTTTGACATTTAGCTCGTACATTCCATTTTAATGATCTATCTTGCTTGACCTTCCAGAGCCAAACCGACTTGACTATGAATCCAGAGTTGAGATAGGTTGCCAATGGCTTTGAACATAGGATCAAGTCATTTTCTGGTTATGATGTGAATGGATATCGATTTCACACAACAAGACACGAGCAGAGCCGTCCTAATCGAAGAACCACGAATTCCAGAGTTTTTACTGGCGGCCTTGATGGGGCCGAGTATTATGGAAGAATTGAAGAAATATACGAACTCAGGTTTCGTGGTCGCAAACCTCTTAACCTTGTCGTATTCAAATGCCATTGGATTGATCCTCAAGAAACGAGACGAAGTCCTTCCCTTGGCCTAGTAGAAATTCGACAGGATTCCGTCTATGGCGGAAAGGATGTCTATATTGTGGCTCAACAGGCCACACAAGTTTATTATCTCCCGTACTCATGCCAAAGGGACCCTCTTCTTCAGGGTTGGGATATTGTGCACAAGGTATCGCCGCACGGTAAAGCACCTTCCCCAAACGCTGAAGACTACAACTTCGACCCAAACACATATGATGGAGAGTTCTATCAAGAAGAGGGCCTACAAGGGACTTTTGAGATTGACTTAACCGGAGCTATGGAAATGGAAGTAGACAATGAAATGGATGTTGATGTGGATGAGGGGGATGAGGTGGATAATGCGAAGGACTTGGAGTTACTAGAAGGATTACATATTGGCAATGACAATGTTGACATTGTTGGTCCTTTTGAAAGTGTTGAACATTTTGACATGGCTGATAGTGATGATGAGAGCTATGATCCAGCTAATCCTGATGCAGATGATTATTTCTAATACATGTAATACTATGTCTTTATAATTATGTCCCTTAGTAATTATGCTTTATTTATTTTGCATCTCTTTATAATTATGTATTGTTTATTATCCAGCTAATCTGATCTTATTGTTTATGTCTTGTAGGTGATTGTGCAAAGATGACAGGCCGCAGAGCTTTGCGGGCAGTCAGCTCGCTTTACCAGACGGGAGGGTCCTCAGGTGCAGCTGAGGGGTCGGCACCGCCTCAGGGGAGGAGGAGGAGGGCGGGCGGGAGGAGGCCTAGGGCGCCACCACCTCAACCTGCTGTAGCAACACCACCAGAGCCCGAGGAGGAGAGAGAGGAGGAGCGGGAGGAGGAGCAGGTGGACGAGCAGACTCAACAGGGAGAGGTCGAGTAGGCTCAGCAGGTAGAGGCCGAGCAGGAGGACGACCAGGTGGATGAGACAGGAGGTTCCACTTCCACCGGAACCGGAACCTCGGGTGTCTACCAACGAGGTCCGACGAGCCTACCTGATCGGCCGATACCTGAGGCTCTACGCCCGACCGTTCGACCCATTGGGCAACATTACGTAACTTTTACATTTTTTCACTACTACATATGATACAATCACAATGAAAACTAACTGGTTTTTCTTAATCACTTACGCAGGAATTGGAAGGTCGTGGTCTCAGGTGGTCACAAAAGGTTGCCCAATGGCATCCTGGGTCTTCTCTGCAGGGAACACTTCCCAGGCTTGGTTCACTACGCCGAGACTACGGAGCCGGCCTACACGTACGAGCACTACGTCGCCACCCCTGATGCGGCGGACGCGACGGGCCGCACTTACGAAAGCGTGGCGGAGCGGGTTTTGATGGAGTTTTGGGTAAGTCTGCCTCCCACTAGTTTGCTCAATACATATGCATGACTTCTTCTATTGATACATCTTTTCTATATGCAGGACTTCTTCAAATGCGCCGAGGGCTATGAGGCGAGGGCGCCGCAAGTGTTGGCCAAAGCTTGTAAAAGACGCATAACTGACATGCATTACGAGGCGCGGATCCAGGCCGTCATCGATTATTGTGCCATCTACGAGGTTCGGAAGGTAAAGAAAGAAGATGCAACATTAATGCATCCGACCCGAGAGCAGTACCTGAAGGTAAATATATACAACATCAATATTGATTTCTTCTAAGATTGGATAGGCTTGAATTGTTCTTATATCTATCAATGTACTTCATGTCGTACAGGTGCCTCCTAGCCGGTGCGCCAATAAAACACTAGCCTGGCAGATGATGGTCGACAAGTGGGTGAGTGCCAATTGGGCGGATAACCACACCATCCTCCGGGACCGACGTTTGATGATGCCAGGTGTAGCACACCACCAGGGCAACCTTAACATCGACGAATATGGGGCTAGATGGGTACGTGACTTGGTGTAGCTTTATTTATTCTTTCAGACCCTTATTCCTGCATGATTTATAATCGTCTTGTTGTTTTTCTCGCAGTCGGCTGCACATCAAAACCAGCCATGCGGACAGCTCAAGGCATGGGTTCTTTCCCACAAGGGCAAGGCGACAGATAACATCGACTGGAACCCGGAGGACCCAACCAAGTCGTTCACCAACGAGAGCATCCCCGAGCGCCTCAGTCAGTATACTGAGGCAGCAAGGACGGTCCATGGGGTTGCGTTCGATCCGCACACCGCGGACCTTGACGGCGACATCGTCATGAGGGTCGGAGGAGGTAAGAAGCATGGGCCGTACCTCATCGGCAACAGCACGCTCGACCCGCACAGTACTCCCACTCTCTCACAGGTCCGGGCACGCAGCACGAGCAGTAGCTTACCCATACGCCTAAGGCAGGACACTTCGACACATCGTGTGGCAGCACTACAGGTTATTTCTGTTTTATTCGTCATTCATTGCTGGTTTGACATTCCTCGAAAATGCTTGTAACAATGCAGTGAAAAATTATAGGCCCAGGTGGAAGCGCTCGAGGAGCATAAGGCTAGGATGGAGGAAGAGCGAGAGAGGGAGCGGGAGGCCGAGCAACAGAGGTTGCATGCCGAGCGGGCGAGGTTTGACGCCTTGGCTCAGTACGTGGCAAGTCTTGGCGTCACGATGGGTCATCCAGCGCCACCAGAGTTGTTCGCTCCTCCACCTTACCAATACCCTACTGTGAGTTCGACTTCTCTAACAAAAAAACTCTTTACTGTATATGTCGTCCAGCGTGCCATTTATATGTGGTGGGAGACCTTCATGCCGTTGATATATATGTGTGCCGGCTATCGTGCCGTTGATATGTGGTGGGCGGCCATCGTGTCGTTGATATGTGGTGGGCGGCCATCATGTCATTGGTTTCTTGCAGGTTTTGGAAACCCCACCATGCAGGGGAGGTGCTACCGAAATTTTAATGTGTCTAGCTCTTGTTTACAATTTTATATCTAGTTCTGCAAATTTCGACTTGTGTCTAGGCTTAGATTATAATTAAATGCCTTAGTATTATTATAAGTACTAATTTTTCTTCTTCTTTATGCAGAACCAATCGGCGGGTTCAAATGACGTGCCTCCGCCAGGAGGGTCGGGGTACCTGCCGTATCCACAACAGCCGCCGCATCAGCCGCTGTCGGGAGGGTCGGGGTGGGAACCTTGGCGGTGACCCTGTTGTTCTTCATGTATTAGTTAGATGCCCTCCGGGAGATGAACTTGAGCACTTTAGATGGATTATAATGTGAGACATGTGATGTTGATGACATGTTTGTGAAATATGTGATGTATGTGACATTTGTGATATATGTGATGTGAATATATGTTTTCTGATATATTTGTGATATATGTGATGTGTTATATTTGTGAGCATGTTAATAATGTATTAAAAATGCCCAAAATGTTTTTCTGAAGCCTTTGCCGAGAGCTCCCTTTGTGGGCTCTCGTCAAAGTTCCACCTCTTTGCCGAGAGCTGCGCGGGAGGGCTCTCGGCAAACACGGATCTTTGCCGAGCGCTCCCTGGGAGGGCTCTCGGCGTAGTGGATTTTTCTTTATTTTCGAAAAAAACCTTGGCCCCCTCGTTGCCGAGAGCTCCTTTGGAGTGCACTCGGCAAAGACTAATATTTGCCGAGAGCTCCCTGTGAGGGCTCTCGGCAAAAAGGATTTTTCTTTTTTTTGAAAAGTACCTAGGCCCCCTATTTGTCGAGAGCTCTCTGAGAGGGCTCTTGGCAACTATTACTCTTTGCCGACGGCCGCTCTCGACAAATGTTTTTTGAACTTATTTTAAAAAAAAAGCTTTGCCGGCGGTGGCTCTCGGCAAACTATGTGTCAGAGACGGATTTTACCGTTACGGGCGCGGCCGTTTGCCGAGAGCTGGATTTTGCCGAGAGGTTCTTTCTCGCTCTCGGTTAAATTTTTGCCGAGAGCTGCTCTCAGCAAAGATCTCTTTGCCGACAGGTTGTTCACTGAGAGCTGTTTGCCGAGAGCGGCTCTCGGCAAAATGTTTGCTGAGAGTTTTTTAGCCTTTGCCGAGAGGGCTCTCGGCAAAGGGAGGGAATCCGGTAGTGTTGTCTAGCTATATAATCTAGGTGCAGGCCCTTATTGCTGCCTGGCTCTGGACGGAGACTAGTCGTCGCCACGCATTTTTGCAATAGGTTATTAGGTTAAGTAGTAGTACTTGATGAATAATGAATGTCGTAGTCGTAGTGCACTGCATTTGATTTGATTTGATCACATGCATGTGTATCTGAAACCAAAGGTTCAGGTTCTCTGGCCCAAATGATCAAAACTGCTCTTCATCATCGTCCCGGCGGTTTTGGGGATTGTTGGTTTCTTGTATGTATTGGCCGACTACAATCCAAGGCAGGCATGCGTTTGTAAAAGGCAAAACATGTACATGCAGTTTACCTGCTCCTACCACTTGCATTTTCCAACATAGAGTTGCAAGAATCGTCTCAATTCAGACTCAATTTCCCATTCGTTTTCTGAACAAACTGCAGCAGAAAGGGGCGGGCAGGAACGAAGCAGCAGCAATGCATGCATGATTCTATTTCTATATGCTCTTTGTTATTTCCACATAAGATCAGACAGAGGGAGATTCAATTCGTAGTCGGCTGGATCAAGACAACAACCACTTGGTGGTTTATTTTCATCCGAAAAAAAGTTGGCCTGGTTGGCGTGCTCCCTGAGTGGTTGACAGTCACAGATAACCAATAAAGTTCAGGAAATTCTTCTTTTAACAAGAAAAGTTCAGGAATTCTTTCATTGCCACAGGGCGATAGTCTGCGTTGAAATGGCAGGACCCTCCCCCCAAAGAGTGCATGATGTCACCTTTACGTACTACAAGGATACCCTGCTGCCACCGTTGAAACAGGAGGAAGAACAACTTAACATTTCAATATATAATATATACCCCCTATTATATGCCGATCGGTGCACAGACAGGGGGTGCTTCCCTGCTGCTGGCCGGTTCTCCCACGCAGGCCGACAGGGCGCTGGACCCCTCGCTGGCCGGTGCACAGGCTGGGGATCCAGCTGTCCCGTCGCTTCCCGGGGCCCCATCGAAGGAGGCTGGGTCTCCCTTGCCGGTGGCCGATGCAGAGGTGGTCGTAGATGCAAAGAAGAAGGCTCCCCACACGCTGCGCCGTAGCACCAGAAATGCGACCATGGCGGACGAGCATACCCTACATAAGGCTGAGCGGTTGGTGGCAAAAAGGAACCTCGGATCCACAGGTACTTCCTTTACTAGCTTTCCAGATTCGCAAGTTATTTCAAACCTTGGTAGGGTAGGCATCAACCTAGGATCTTCGGATGTTGCTGTTATTAAAAATCTAGAGGTTGATAGGTTGGTGCTATGTGCTAAAAAAATGGTCTTCCAAAATCTAAGAACACTAATCTAGAAAGTGATGATGATATGTAGGATCGACTGGAAGCAGTTCTCAGCCATGCTTGTGGTAATTTAAATGAGAATTTGCTGGATATGGAGAATGATCAAATCTTAGATCTTTCCTCGCTCCGTCGCAAGAAGAAATATAACAATGCCAAAAATATTAAAAATGGCAAGCACCCATTTAAGCCAAGGACCCCCTCAAAAATTGTTTTAGAATGAAAGGGGTTTTCTGGAATAGCAGAGGTCTAGCAGACTTGGCTAAACATAGGTTCTTGGCGGAGTTAGTTAAGGAGGAGCAAATTAATTTTATAGCTCTCTCTAAAACTCAAAGGGATTCTTTCCCGGATCATGTCCTCAAAAATCTTTGCGGTGGACATGATTTCCTTTAGCATACCATGGCCCCTCATGGTAGATTAGGGGGCATCCTTTTCGGTGTGGACCTGAATATTTTTTATATTGGAGCCATTGATGAGGGAGATTTTTATGTTAAGTTTACCCTACGATGTAAAAAAATGGCTTCAAGTTTGTCTTATATTCAGTTTACGGGCTAGCTCAACAGCTAAACAAGAGTGCATTCCTCTCCGAGCTTGCCAACACTTGCTCTAAAGAATCCCTTCCGTATATCATAGGAGGTGACTTCAATATAATGAGGTCTCTGGATCTAAGGGAGATAGTGATGTCTAAATGGCCAAATCTTTTTAATGCCATCATTGAGTCTCTGGATCTAAGGGAGATAGTGATGTCTGGGCGACAATACACTTGGGCAGGGTCGGGCGATAACCCAACTTACAAGAAATTAGATCGAGTTCTTGTCAGCACGGAGTGGGAAGATCAGTTCTCTTTGGCTACGGTTGAGCCCAAAGATAGGAATATTTCTGACCATACTCCCCTTGTTCTTAACACAGGAGCCTCGACTCACCAGACCGAGAACAGACCCTTCAAATTTGAGAGGGGATGGCTTATTTGGGACGGTTTCTATGATATGGTTGCGAATATTTGGCAATCTCAAACCGCTAGGTCAACTCCTCTAGAACGTTGGCAGTCTAAGATTCGAAGACTTAGACAACATCTTAGGGGATGGGCTAGACACACAGCAGGGTCGTATAAAAAAGAGAAGAAGACTCTGTTAACTCTTTTAGAGAATCTGGATAAGAAGGCTAAGAGTGTTTCTTTGTCTGATCAAGAAATTAATCTCAAGCTTTATCTAAAAGAGCGTCTAGTCTGTCTTCTGCGTGAAGAAGAACTTAAGTGGTACGAGAGGGCCAAAGTCAAAACCCTTTTGGAGGGCGACGCTAACACTAGGTTCTTTCACCTAGTGGCTAATGGCAAACATCGCAAGCAACATATCTATAAACTTGAAGATGATCAAGGAGTTGTTGTTGGCGATGATTGTCTCAAGAGCCATATTACTAATTATTATAAAGATCTTTTTGGGCCACCGCAAATTTCTGAGATCACTTTGTTGGAAGATTAAATTTTAGATATTCCATAAGTCTCTCCGGAGGAAAATGATATTCTCATCAGCTCCTGGGCCTGATGTTTTTTCTGTGGAATTCTATCAGGTATTTTGGGGATCATTAAGGATGATCTTTTACCTCTTTTTGACGATCTGCATAGAGAGGCTCTGGATATTTTCAGTTTGAATTTTGGGATTATTACTCTCATCCCTAAAATTTAAAATGCCAATAAAATTCAGCAATATAGACCTATTTGTGTGCTTAATGTTAGCTTTAAAATCTTCACAAAGGTTAGCACAAATAGACTGAATAAGGTTGCTAAAACGGTGGTCAGTCCTACGCAGACCGCTTTTATGCCGGGCAGGAATATCATGGAAAGAGTAGTAATCCTACACGAAACTATCCATGAGCTGCATACAAAGAAAAGGAATGGCGTCATTTTCAAAATCGACTTTGAAAAGGCATATGATAAGGTCAAATGGTCCTTCCTACAGCAAACCCTACGTATGAAAGGTTTCTCTCCCAAGTGGTGTAGGTGGGTTCAAAGTATGGTCTCGGGGGGAAGTGTAGGGATCAATGTTAATGATGATGTAGGTCCCTACATCTAAACCAAGCGTGGGCTGAGACAAGGTGATCCTATGTCGCCCATCTTATTTAACATCGTTGCTGATAAGCTAGCTCTTCTTATTAATAGAGCAAAAGCCGATGGTCAAATAAAAGGTATCATCCCAGACCTTATTGACGATGGTCTGTCTATTCTACAGTATGCTGATGATACTTTTTTTATGGATCACGACCCAGAGCAAGCAAAAAAACTGAAGCTTTTGCTATGCGCCTTTGAACAGTTATCTGGGCTTAAGATCAATTTCCACAACGGTGAAATTTTCTGCTATGGTGCAGCTAAAGAGATGGAATCATTTTATACCACTCTCTTTGGGTACTGCACAGGTGTCGACGAAATATTGCCGGCGGTCTACCATGGGGGTACCCATGGTAGTAGTTAATCGGAGGGAAGAGCGAGGGACCGTAGCCGGACGTGAGCACAAGAGTGTAGAGACACGTGATTTAGACAGGTTCGGGCCATCAGCTCGATGTAATACCCTACGTCCTGTGTTCTGGTGGATTGTATTGATTGATCTGTACATGACCTGAGTCGAGAGGGGGTCTCTGCTCACCTTATATAGTTGGGGAGCAGGGTTACAGGTTCCGTAAGTCCTAATCTAATACGGTCCCTAAGGAAGATACAACTATAAATACCACATCCGACTAGGATATGGTGAGAACTACAATCGATCAGTTTCCTTGCGTGGGACGCCTTTGAATAGTCATGTGCTGCACGTTGGCCTGATGGGCCTTCCTGAGCGCAAGCCTGTCTTCTGAATTCTTGGGCTTCCCTGTTTGGTGCGGCCCAAGCCGTGCCGTGGGGGTATAGGATCCTATTCCCCCACAGCTAGTCCCCGAGCTCGATGTAACCTGAGAGGATAAAGTGTCTTGACCTCTTTCGACCAGGTAGACCAACGCTTTGAAATTCTTCGACCAGGCTTTAGTTGGACCGTCTGCTATGTCGTTTGTTATGACGTGACTTGACCAGGTTGGATCAACACCTTAAAGTTCTTCGACCAGGTTCTTTAGTTGAGTCGCCTGCTGTGTCGTTGTCATGACGTCATGCTTGATGGTTACATCGTGCTCTGTAGAGAAAAAAAAAGAAAAAAGTGTATCCACTTTTGGATTTAGCCAAAAATAGACATAAGTTAGTTAGTAGAACAAGACTATACACGTTCACCGAGCAGGTGAAATGTATCCACTTAGTCCCCGAGCCTGACAGTAGATGACATGGTCATGTGGTGTCAGGGTCTAAAGAAAAAAAGTGAAGTCCTGTTTGCGTATTAGTCCATAGTTGTAATAATCGACTAGTTTTGAGTCTTGGTCAAATCCTGAATCGATCATGAGTGCCAGCATGGGGCTGGGCTTGTCGACCAGTTCTCGAGTTTGAAACTAGGCTTTGAGATGCCAGTGTGTAGACTGGGCTTTGTTGTTTGAGTGCCAGCGTAGAACTAGGCTTATCGACCAGTCCCCGAGTTTTATTGAAGGGGTCATAGTGCCAGTACGTGAACTAGGCTTTGTTGTCTAAGTGCCAGCGTAAAGCTGGGCTTATCGACCAATCCCTGAGTTTTGAGTGGGGTTGTGATGAAGAATTATATCTTGTCTCTTTGCTCGAGGCGTGTTGCCTGTTTATTGGGTGTATTTAACCGCGACAGTCTGTTTTAGGACTTAGTCGATTCCCAGCCTTCGACTTGGGAAAACTATCATGAGCGGGAGGCGCAGCGCCTGGTCACGCGTTGAGTAGTTTGTCGAAGTAAGGGAGCTACCGCCGACCACCCGGAACATAGAGAGCTGATCTCATGCACGTGTAAGGTGAGGCCGGAGACGGTGCCTTTGTCTAAGAGGTTCGAACTAAAATAAAACAGGTCGAGTTATACCTTGGCAAAGTTACTAAAGTCGAGAGACAAGTAAGGGTACAAAATGTAACTGAGTTGCCAGCCCCAGCTAGCCGATGACTCCGGAGCGTGAGGCGCGGAGCCCAGACACGCGTAAGAGTACCAGTGTCACCGAGGAGCCGCTGCCGACCACCCGTAACGCAGAGCGCGGAGTTGCATGCACGTGTAGGGAGAAGTCGGAGACATGGCCGTCTCTGGAGAGCACGAGCGTAAACGTGACTGCTCGGAAAGTCGCATACGTCATCGTTAAGATGGTGCGTATGGTAAAAAAATGGATGTTAGGTGCACTCGATGTTAGAGTGGTCAGCGAAGAATTATGGAGAAACAACTCGACGATATATAGTGATCGAAGGAGTATTTGATTAAAATTATTTAATAAAAAAATACTTAGCTTGTTAATGGAGACGGGTCGTCATCGTGGTCGAGCAGATCGACGTGGTTCGGATGACTCGATGCGGTTTGACGACGGCTCGGCATGGCTCGCTAAGCGGCTTGTCGACGGCTCGGCGTGGCTTGTTAAGCGGCTCGTCGACGGCTCGGCATAGTTCGCTAAGCGGCTCGCTTGATCTGTTGATCGGCTTGTTCTCACCTTCGAACCGCTTTGCTTGTATGCGGATATCGTGCCGTGGTTCGGACTGTCGTCGTAGGTCTTTGAGATAAGCCGTCGTGGGTCCTGGTGACCTGATCGGAGGATACCACGTGCATACTGAAGCCGAGAGACAAGTAAGGGTACAAAATGTAACCGAGTTGCCAGCCCCAGCTAGCCGATGACTCCGGAGCGTGAGGCGCAGAGCCCAGACACACGTAAGAGTACCAGTGTCACCGAGGATCCGCTGCCGACCACCCGTAACGCAGAGCGCGGAGCTGCATGCACGTGTAGGGAGAAGTCGGAGACAGGGCCGTCTCTGGAGAGCACGAGCGTAAACGTGACTGCTAAGAAAGTCGCATACGTCATCGTTAAGATGGTGCGTATGGTAAAAAAATTGATGTTAGGCGCACTCGATGTTAGAGTGGTCGGCGAAGAATTATGGAGAAACAACTCGACGATATATAGTGATCGAAGGAATATTTGATTAAAATTATTTAATAAAATAATACTTAGCATGTAATAGGGTGTCCTTGGATCGCGCTAAAAAAGGAATACCGCGTTGGCCCTCCAGTCCCCCCCCCAATCAACTCCCCTCCCCAATCAACTCCCGTCCCTCAATTAACAAATTAAGGGCAAGTACATTGATACACGTCAGTTGTCTCGTACGTCCTAGGGTTTCTTTTTTTTCTCTCTCTTCCCCTTCTTCCACCTCCAGCAGCCGCCAGCCGCCAGCCGCCGCCCGCTGCTGCCGCGGCCATGGCCGACGGCCGGCAGCCCCCTCCTCCCCCCAACTCCTTCTCCTCCTTCCCGCCCCTTCCCCGCGCGACCTGGGCCCAGCTCGCGGCGCTGCAGCCCGCCCAGCCTGGCTCCGTCGTCCTTGTCGCGGCCGCGGATGGCTCCGGCGCGAGCGGATCCGGCGCAGGCGACCTCGGTGCCACCGGCTCGTGGCCCCGCGACCCTCCGGCGGGCGGCCAGGGCGCGGGCGGCATTCCCAGCGGCTCCGGCGACCTCCAGCTCGGCGGGGACAACCTCCAGCTCGCCGGCCAGGGCGCGCGCGGGTCGTCCCTCACCGGCCAGGGCGCGGGCAGACCTCCCCTCGTCGGCCAGGGCGCGGGCGGGCCTCCCGTGCAGCCCGGCGGCCAGGCCAGCCAGCCCCTGCAGGGCGCCGGCGGCCAGCCTCTACTCCAGCAGCCCCTGCAGGGCGCCGGCGGCCAGCCCCTGCTCGGCAGCTGCTCCGCCGGCGGCCAGCCTCTACTCCAGCAGCCCCTGCAGGGCGCCGGCGGCCAGCCCCTGCTCGGCAGCGGCTCCCAGCAGCCCGATCCGCCTCTGTTCGCTGCTGGTGGCCTCGTCATCGGCCCCCAGGCCGCCCAGCAGCTCTCCTATGCGCCATCCGGCGCCGTGGGCTCGGGCTGGGGGGCGCTCGCCCTCAACGCAGCAGCCGGTGGCTCCTTCCCCGCGCCGCCTCCTCCACCACTTCTTCCCCAACCCGCCTACGCTATCGCCCCCGCTCTGGTGGCCGCACGGGCAGCCGCCGCAAATGGACAGGCGCGAGTGCGTGCCGCCGCCCTCATCTAGGAGCGTGAGTGTGACGCAGCTGATGCCCTCGCTCGTCAGCTCCTCGAGGCGGAGCAGCTCCTCGGTGGCCCTGTGCTGCCAGACACCGGTGCCACATCCTCCGGGTCCCGCGCTCTGCGGTCCTCTCCCCCACCGGTGCCCGATCCGGCGGATCCTCTCGTCGCTCAGCTTCACTACCAGGCCGGGGCTGTCCAGAACATCCGCAGTCTGGTACCCATCGTCCTCGACTCTGAGTCACCATCCTATGCCCGCTGGAAGGAACTGGTGCTCCTCACCCTCCGCCGCTACGCCCTCGACGACCATGTCCTCATCACAACTCCAGCAGCGGCTCAGACCTTCATGTGGCAGCGCCTCGACAGCATCGTCCTCTCGTGGATTCTTGGGACAATCTCCCTTGACCTGCACGACCTCGTTCGCGCTCCACCGGAGGGCACACCCGCCACTGCCCGTCGTGCCTGGCTTGCTCTCGAGGGCCAGTTCCTGGGCAACGCCGAAGCCCGGGCACTGCGTCTCGACGCGAGTTTCCGCACCTTCGTCCAGGGTGACCTCCCTGTCGGTGAGTACTGTCATCGGATGAAGGGCATGGCTGATGCACTCGGAGACCTGGGTTGTGCCGTGGAGGACCGGATCTTGGTCCTCAACGTCCTCCGCGGCCTCAGCGAGCGCTACGCCCATCTACGGACCTGGATCACTCGGCAGCGGTCGTTCCCCTCCTTCCTTCAGGTTTGAGATGATCTCGTCCTGGAGGAGCTCACTCAGGGCATCCAGCCTGGGTCCCTCTCCGCGCCGGGGTCCTCGTCGTCCTCGACTGCTCTGGCTGCCACTCCTCCACCGCGCCCCACCACTCCGCCTACGTCGTCCCTTCTTGGTCCTCCTCCTCCCGGGCCGAGCGGGGGTGGGGGGGCCGTGGCAGTCGCCGTCGCCGCGGCGGCGGCCGAGGTGCGGGCACCGGTCGTGGGAGCACACCGGCACCTCCACGCGGTGTACCCTGGCCATCCTACAACCACCCATGGTCAGGGCGCATCTCAATGTGGCCTTTTCAGGCGGGTGGCGGCGAGTCTCGTCCTCCGGCAGCCATGCTCGCTGGGGGGTCCCGGGCGCTCAGTGGACTCCGGGGGCGGTCGTCCCTCCGCTTCCGTCGCTGTGGACTTCTCCCCCGGGGGTCGCCCCTGGCCCTGTCGGTTGGGATCCGACAGCCCTGGCACGCTCCTTCAGCACCATGAGTCTGACTCCACCAGTCAGCCCGGACTGGATTGCTGACTCGGGTGCCACCTACCACACCACTCCTGACCCCGGTATACTCTCCTCGATTCACTCTCCTTCCTCCTCACACCCTTCGTCCATCATGGTCGCAAATGGTTCATGTCTTCCTGTCACATCTGTGGGTGCTGCCGGCACTCATGGCTCCTTTCGTCTTCCTGACGTTCTTGTTGCTCCCTCTATGGTTCACAACCTCCTTTCTATTCGTCGTTTTACCACTGACAACTCTTGTACTGTTGAATTTGACTCGTCTGGTCTTACTGTGAAGGATTTGGTTTCCCGGCGTCCACTCCTCCGATGTGACAGCGCGGGGCCCCTTTACACCCTTCGGTTTCCTCCACCGCCTTCCACTTCGTCTGCTGCTTTCGCCGCCATTTCCTCCTCCACTACCTGGCACCGCCGGCTTGGACATCCCGGCCGCGACATTTTGAGACAGCTTAGTCGTAGTTCCGATATTCCATGTACTCGGGCTCACGATGAGCATGTATGTCACGCGTGCCAACTGGGTCATCATGTTCGCCTCCCTTTCTCCACCTCCTCTTCACATGCGACCCGTATTTTTGATCTTGTACATTGCGACCTGTGGACATCTCCTATTCTGAGTATTTCTAGCTATAAATACTATCTTGTGTTGGTGGATGATTTCTCTCACTATTCCTGGACTTTTCCCATTCGTGCGAAGTCTGACACTTTCTCCACGCTTCTTCACTTCTTTGCCTGGGTGTCTACATAGTTCGGCCTCACCATCAAGGCCGTTCAGTGTGACAACGGGCGTGAGTTCGACAACTTCACGTCTCGTGCCTTCTTCCTCTCTCGCGGCGTGCAGTTGCGCATGTCGTGCCCCTACACCTCCTCCCAGAACGGCAAGGCCGAACGCATGATTCGCACCACCAACGACACCATACGCACCCTTCTCTTGCAGGCCTCCCTTCCTCCTCGCTTCTGGGCCGAGGGCCTTCACACCTCCACATACCTCCTCAACCGTCTTCCTTCCAGTGCCACGTAGGATTTTTGCTGATGTGGAAGAAAGAGAGGAGCGAAAGAGGACGAGGTCGTTGTTTCGCAAAACAACCACCTCATGAGCTAAAATTTAGGACTATGAGACAACTATTCTACCATTGTATGAGTTATTGTTGTCATGCAACTCACAATTTATTTTTATTCTATTCATAAATTAAGGAATTATGAGTTGCTACGAGACAACTTAAAAAACAAACTATTGTACATGTCGTCTACTAAGTCGTCTTAAAATTACGTGACACTATATGAGACTACCTACGAGACAAGACCAATGTACTTGCCCTAACTATACATGTAATAGGGTGTCCTTGGATCGCGCTAAAAAAGGAATACCGCGTCGGCCCTCCAGTCCCTCCCCAGTCAACTCCCGTCCCTCAATCTACGTGATGTATAGGAAGGCACATACATGCACCTGCTAGATACATATAGGGGGTGATTGGTTGCCCAAAGAGTTCCTGTCCGGGATGAAGTACCCATCCAGGCTCATTTGAGCCTGAATGAAGAGATACACTTTGGTGTGTTTGGTTGGCATTTTCAGTGTCATACCGAACGACAGAGCACTTGTTTGGTTGCCCGAACGGACAGTTTTCCAGTATGAACTGGTTGAACCTAGTGTGTTTGGTTGGGCGGACGGTGAGTGGTGCAAGCACCCCTGTATGGTTGTGGTGTGGTTACCACCTTTTGCAGCAAGAGAATAGGAAATGATCAAGATACATTTGCCTCAGTTATCACCTTAAATTTGTCACTGACAATGACCTTGGAGCTTCTAATTACTTCATTAATTTGACCACTAAACAGTCACAGTTTCTCACAAGGTCATTGTCTTTAGATTAGTCAATGACAATGTGAAACCATCACAGGCACTTCTTGCAACCGAAGATGATGAACAAGAGCAATACCAACAGGACAAAAGCCAAAACTACACAGATAGGAAATAAGCAATGTGATTTGTTAACAACCGGTTCAGGTGTTTGCGGCAACAACGGTCGTTCTTCACCAGTAATGAACTCCAAGTAGGATGCTTCTGCCTCTTGTCTAGTTGGAAAACCCTTGTAAGAGTTGTTCGAAAAACCAGTTACCTGGTCATTGCATTTTGACCAAGTTCGATACACCCCAGGAACCCTGCCGTGATAAACAGTATACCAAGCCATGTAGTCCTTTAAGAAATCAGAAAAACCAAGTATAAGATGTTGTAATAAGAATGGATAGGTGAAACAATTTGCCTCAGTTATAATTGTCACTTCATTTGATCTTTGGACTTGGAGCTTAAGGAACATGTAGACAGCAAAATATAAACATCATGACAGGCATGGAGCCATGTGAGCCTCAGCTAGAACAATGCTCCAGTACCTCACAAGTCGAAGATCATCATCACAAGACCAAACAATATTTTCGTCATTACCAAAATGTAGTCTCAGTAACATACATAGACGTCATTGGTGGCTGCAAGCAAAATGTAAAGGCCTCATATGTAGCATACATGGCACCCATGTAATCTTCTAAACCATCCACTGTTTGCCAACAAGTTGGGGGTCACCCAAATGTTGCTAAACAGTGGATGATTTCAGAAGATCAGATGAATGACATGAAAAAGGCAGCCACCTCTATCTAGCATGTTTCATCATAGACAAGAAAGATAAAGGCCTCAGATTGTATTGCCAGTTCATTAACCATTGGACTTGGAGCTTAAGGAACCTTCAAACAGATTAGAAAACCAACATCATGAAAGGCATGGAACCATGTGAGCCATCCAGCCCAGGCATCAGGCTATCAGATAAGTAGAGCTGTTGCTTCGGCATGGATGTTTCACATGGCTTGATGACATTCATGAAAGCCATCTCAAGAAATTAGAAGGAAAACAGCTCCAGTACCTCACAAGTCCAACAACCTCACCCAAATGGCATTATTTTCATCATTGGCAGAAATGAAAAAGTGAAGGAGAATGAAACAACCAAGAGAACTAAAACAAGCCTCAGTTAAGGAAGAATTAAGTAGAGGAAATATCAGGTACTTAGTAAACTTCACAGGTGGCAAATAAGACAGAAGATAGAATGGACCAAAAAACACTGCCACCTCAGACTAACATAGATACCTTCATATGCCTAGCATAATATATGACATAGATACCATTCAGTGGAACCTAATACAGTTCCCAAATTGTTGACACCAATTGTTCATGTCTGCATCACACAGCAAGGGTGCTTGTCTGCACCACACAGCCTCACATCCACCACCATGTCTCCTATGCTATACAAAAATACCATCATTCTAGGCAGGGCTTAGACAATGCCTGTTCTCACAAAAGGTGGTTAGTGTTACACCACCCAAAAGTCAACCTAGCATAAGTCAGCATGGCTATTTGCAAAAGTGAAGAGGCCATAGGATCCTATCAAATAGGCTCACATGGTTGTAGTGTTGAGATAGGTACTCAACCAGAGGATCCTATGAGCCTCAGTCATTTGCACAAAGCAAAGGCCTTCTGCTTTGTTTTTTAGCAGATACACAAGAGCATACATCAGTGCTTCTTGTGAGTAGCCAGGGCAACTCATGACACAACCATACAGATCCTCATGCACCTCATTGTGCTGAGGAGTCTTTAGAGCCTGTCCTACTGACTTAACAGCTTCTACCATCCCAGTCATGAGGTCAATTTCCTCCTGAGCCAGCCTCCTCCTCTTACCACCTCTTCCCTCTTTGTCTTTTTCATCAAAGCCTTTAGAGCTCTCCACACCAGCAGTAGTACCCTTCCCAGAATCAGCCTGATTCACACCTAGGTCTGTGAGGTCCTCCTTAGCATCTACATCACCCTGACCAATGTCAGTTGGTGTGCCCAAAGGCTCATTTGACCCCATTGCAAACCTGCCAGTGGCCTGGTTGCCACCAAATATAGCCTCCATCTCAACATAGTGCTCTAATGGCGTGTTCAAGAACTTAGCATCATTTGGGTGGTCCTAGTAGTCAAACAGATTTAACTATTAGACAAAGATAAGAAATGCAAAAGGGGGAAGTGGTATGTGCACATGTCCTAACCTTGGTGTGGCCAAGCAAGTGCTCATCATCAAGGACTATCATGTGGTGCTCCTCATCCCAGAGGGCACCACTGATATCCTTCAACCTAACAATTTTAACCCACCTTGTCCTCCATTTGCGCAAGTGATTGTAAATCTGTTGGGTTGTGACATTTACTTGAGCAAAGTCAGAAACCATGGAAGCAACCTGTCTAACATGGACTTCCTTGAAGCCCTTGTCAGTTTTCACCCCTTGGCCAACCAGGTCATGGAATCTCCTTAACATGAATCCAGACTGGACAGGAGTCCAGTGCATTGGGCCATTGGGAAGCTGGGCTGCAGGCATGGCATCATCAATAGGATGGTTACCACCCTGAGGCCCTCCCTCAACATCCTCACCACCATCAAGGTTAACAAAGTTCTCCATTTTCCTATGCAGTATAAGCATAAATAAATTGAGTCACAATGTACTAGAGAATGCAAGAATTAATGGATGACATCATTGCATAGTGCCTTAGGTCTCAGAAATTATTACAAGTTTCATCAATGCTACAGTCTCAGCACACCAACCACAAATGGTAACATAATTAAGCAAATGTAACAAACCAGAAAGGTCTAAACTCTAGAATTGCCCCTATTTTCCCACATCTGGGATGCCCAAGCATCCCTTTGCTGAGCCCAGGTTCCATTGTCAGGGCCATGCTCTGGCTGTGAGGCAGTATCATTGGTATTTGGACTCCAGGAAGATTCAGTAGGCACATGTTCATCCATACCATGCCTCAAGATCCAATTATGTAGAATACAACAGGCAAGTACTAGCTTAACTTGGGTTTTGTAAGGGTGGAATGGTTTGTTGTCTAGAATTCTAAACCTATTCTTCAAAGCCCCAAAAGCCCTCTTCACTGTCACTCTAAGAGATGAATGCCTCAGATTAAACAACTCTCTTTGATTTTGAGGTCTGTTTGAACCAAACTCCCTCAAATGGTACCTGGTCCCACGATATGGTGGCAAGAAACCAGGCCTCACTGCATATCCAGCATCAACAAGGTAGAACTTGCCTAACAATTTGAAGAAAGGACATGTTTTAGTAGTTTCATTTAGTAACAGTTAGTGTGCAATGGATATGTGTGGGTTTGGGTGATACCTGGTGGAACTCTAAGTCCATCAGCTCTTTCCAGAGCATCTGCCAGGATAAGAGCATCATGTGCAGACCCCTCCCAACCAGCAAGAACATAGGTAAATCTCAGGTCAAAGTCCACTGCTGCCAACACATTTTGTGTGATTGTGTGCTTCCTGCCTCTAAAGGCAGGTTGCATCTTCACAGGCACTCTAGCTAGGATATGTGTTCCATCAATTGCTCCTATGCAGTCCTAAATGAACAAAAGAGAAGTGATGATGAACATTTATACTGTTGGATGTGTGCTACTACTTAGGACCTGAAAGAAATGTATTTGTCAAACCTACCTTAAAATAGGGATACCATCTTCTGCTGCCCTAGATTCTATGGTGAACATTGGTGGTAGGAGGGACAATCAACTCATTCCTGAGCTCTCCTACTGCATACAACACCCTCTGGAAAAACCTGCTAATGGTCTCTCCAGATCTCCTAAAACTGAGGTCAACAACCCTGAACCTCTCATTGTGACCAACCACATGCAAGAACATTGCTACTTGTTCTTCAACAGATGCATGTATGGTGTCAGTCACCAACTCCCTACTACGAAATAGGTCACATAGTTGAAAAAAGGTGCCCTTTTCATCCTAAGCAAATTCACACAGTGGGCATCATCAGACTCATAAATGTATCTCAGGTTGTTCATCCTCTGTTGGTCCCTTTCTGCCATGGGACCATATGTGACTGAATGAGCATCTTCAACTCGCCTCCTAAACCAACAGAAAAACCAAGCAGCCACTGCAACTACCACAGCAGCGGCCGCCCTGCGCCTATCTTCGAAAGCCATGTGCACTGGTATGTTGGATGGGATAAAGTTTGGAGGTAAAAGTTAGATAGGAACAACTATTTGTGGTGTGTATGTACTGAGATGCAAGCAAATATTCAGAGCATGTACAAAACCCTAGACGCGGCTACCACACGATTTGGTGCTCGTCCAGCGCCTAGGGTTACAAATATAACATCATTGACCTAGGCACTTATGCTCAGTATATATGAAAATATGCATCATCATGTCATAGATCCGACATATGAACAACAAAACAACTTTACCAGACATTAGATTTGAGGGATAGGGTAACAAAATAACTACAAACAAGTAGATCAGGAGCACCAGACCGTAGATCTGAGTGTGAGACATCAAGAACCCTAGAAGCAGGGAACCGAACAAAACAAAAACGAACAGAAATCAACACAAACACGCACAGGTTAGAAAGGAGTAGATGAGATATACCGTCGCGGGACCGGTCGACCACCAAATCCGCCGGCGGCGATCCAAACCAACAGTCAACCAAGAACGAGGGGGAGGAAGGGCACAGACCGCACCAGAGCTCAGGAAGGAGGAGGCGCGAAATGAGGGGAGGTAACCCTAGCGGACACCCCATGCGCGCCCTTTTATCGCTAGGACGGGGCCATCTCCCGCGCTCGCCCAAATCCTTCGCGCCAAGCATCGAGGCGTCCTGCACCGAGAGGGAAGGCCGAATCAAGAAGATGGCGTCGTCCGGGATGGAGGCGAGGAGAGGAATGGCAGGGTGCGGTGAAAGGATACAACAAAGGCAACCAAACACACGGGTGGAACGATGCGGCCCAGGTAAGTGGTTCGGGCACAGCCCAATTCGGGCTACCAATCAGCCCCATATGGCCACATAGCAATGTATAGCTTGGAGACGATTCATGCAGGCTACTAAGATTTGCATGTTCCCCGTAGCTGCACATGGTCCTCTTCAAGCCTTTGATCTCTGATTAGCGCGACAACACGTGACATCACGGCGCCGGAACCTTTGATAGATACCCCAGAATTGATGTGTGCAGGAGACAATTAATATATGAGAGCAGCTATTTGATTTGTCCTTCGACTTCATTGATGTCTTCATGATCTTCCTTCCTTGGAGGGATACGAACGTGCTCGAGTCCTGCTAGCTGAAATCTTTAATAGTACTTGAACTGCCCAAAGAGTGGGATGTGCTCCAGCTTATCTCTGAGTACTTTTGAATCCTCCCCGAGTAGTTCCCAGGCGTCCCCGAGTTCTAATCCAGGAAGTCTCCAAAAAATACCCATATTGTCTTGAGATCTTGATCTATATGAAAGTGCGATTTGCAAAAATCGCACTCCATATGGAATGTAGCCCCCGAGCCTGAGGTTGAATCAAAGAATCAAGCTGAGGGTCAATCTAGAATCTGCATCTTCCGTCTTGAAAGAACAGTTGATGGGTGTAGCATAGTAGCCCCCGAGCCTTGGAATGATTGAAGAATCGATCCAAGGGTCTTCAATGTTCACAGAAGCCATCATCTGAGTACTCTTGTAGCATCCAGACCCAAGATTATGTGCCAAGTGAGCCGTATGAGCCACGTCGAGTAGTTATTTGAGTGCAGCTCCCGAGCTTGAGAGCGAACGGAGCCTGCTAAAGTTGTCTTCGAGTAGTAATTTTACCGTTGAAATGGACTTTCGATGCAACCGAAGTCAACTTTTAGATTGCCGTCAGAGCGGACTTTAGAATGCAACTTGAAATCCGAAGTCGACTTTAGATTGCCGTCATAGCGGACTTTGGATTGCGACAGTCTTGAGTCGACTTTGTGCTGCGCGTAGCGGACTTTGAGACGCGACTAAGAAGTCGACTTTGTGCCGCCGGTGGCGGACTTTGAGATTGCGACCGGAGGCAAAACTTTGTAAAAAACGAATAAAAAACCAAAACAAATGGAAATCCATAAAAAATGAAAAGTTTTGCCACCAGAGCAAGCGAGGAGTACGTTACACACGCAGTATGCCGGCGGAGCGGGTGAAGGTGCGAACGGAGTCGACTTTAAATTGCCGCGTGGAGCGGACTTTAGAAGTTGCCTCTTTGGGATAGCCCCTGAGTTGATGAAATAGGCTCGTGGTGACTTGGTCGATATTCCCCAAGAGTAGTCGGCATAGTGTGGCTCTCGTGAGAAATCCATTGAGAAGCGTACACGAAGTTATCTTTGACATGTTGTCCTGCATGCAGAAAACAAGCCAAAGAAAATAAAATAGTTATTTAAATAAATGACTTAGCTGTTTGCCGCCGGAGCGGGCTGTAGACGAATGTCGAATAAGCCGTGGCAGTCGGCGATGGAGCTGCGACGGTTATTGATGAAGTTGACTAGTCGGTGTTGATTCCGACGACTAGTTATTGGGGGCGTGGTAGCCGCTCCCGACTACTCCCTCCGTCCCTAAATGTCTGTCTCTAGAAATCCGTGTTTTCCTCACAGACACGTTTTCCGGACGACCAACAAAAAGGGACAGAGGGAGTAGTTTTCTAGTCGAAACTAGCCGAGATGAGTAGCCGAAGTAGTCGGCGGTGTGTTGGTATTGCCGAGATAGAGCCAGTATGGCCGCGGGACGATATCGTGACGGCGCACGGCGTAGTCAATGTAGTCGACGATGAGCGGCGTTGCCGAAGTAGTCGACGGCGAATTGGTATTGCCGAAGTAGAGCCGGTGTGGCCGCGGGATGATGTTGCGGCGGCGCACGACGCAGTTGAAGTAGTTACGACGCGGCCGGAGGCGAGTACTTATGGCGCATGGCATGGTTGATGTAGAGCCGACGCAGCCGAAAAAGAGTACTCGCGGCGCGCGGCATAGTTGATATTGCATGCCGATCGTCGACGTAGTTATACTCGAGCAGTTGAGGTAGTCGACGGCAAGTTGGCGTTGCCGAGCGTCGATGTAGTTGTACTCGAGTAGTTGAAGTAGTCGACGGCGAGGTGGTATTTGCCAAGCGTCAATGTAGTTTTACTCGAGCAGTTGAGGTAGAACCAGGCGCGCGGCGTAGTCGAAGTAGAGCCGATATAGCCGGATCGGAGGAGAGTAGTCACGACACACGACGCAGTTGATGTAGAGTCGATGGCGAGCGGATGTAGGCGTAGTAGTGCTCGCGTACATCTTCTGTGTGCATCAAGTGATGATTTTGAAGCTTGCTGATACATCTTGGTGTGCGAGTAGCAATTTTCTCCAAAAAAAAAAATTGCCTTCCAGGGAGAGTAGTAGGAGCTGGTTGCACACGACAGGTTTGGACTCCGACGGAAAAAGAAATTTTCAATTTCGCCTGGGAAACCGAAACTGCAACGTACGACTGCCTTTGCTCCTATCATGATCTGCTGGATTTTTTGTCCGTTTCAAACACAAACTGATCTCGACGAGTTGGTCGTGGAAAATCAACAGCAGCGGGAAACGCGTGGAGCCTTTGCTTGACGGCCTTCATCCTGATGCAAATTTGGCTTCGGATTCGCTTCACGTGTTGGAGCGGTGCAGGAGGTAGGCTAGCTGTTGCCCACGTCGATACGAGAACTCGACGAAACCGAGTACTGGTCTGTTTTGGACTTCCAGTACATAGGCTGAATCCTGGTAGTTTTTGACTTGATGTCGCTGACTTTGTTTTCTGGAGTTGACTTGAACGTAGTCCGGAATGCTGATTCGTATATGCCTTATGTACATGTATGTATATACGTACATTACATGCAAATTCCATCTTCATTAATTAATTCAATCTAGGCTTGCCTCCTGACGCAAACGTCAGCCAGCGAAGCGGTGTCTTCACTTCCTCTGCATACGTCAGCCCAGAAGCTATCCACGATCCGTGCCTCCTAGAGTCGGACCCGCATAGGGACGTCGAGTCGATGTCGTAGTCCCAGATCAGATCAGCACCACGTCATGTGACGCACGGGGAGGATCACGCCGCACTCGCCCCGTAGTACGTCCGTGTAATGGAGACGTGGCTCAGCATGGTTCACCGCTGGCTCAGCGTGGCTCGCTTGATGGCTTGACGTGGCTCGCCGATGGCTCGCTCTGCAACTTGATGCGGTTGCGGCTCGCCGATGACTCACATGATCTGGTCGCCTGGTCGTCGTCGTCGCCGTTGAGCCGTCTGGTCGAGCAGAGGAGTCGAAGTGTTGTGATCGAGCAGATCGACTTGGTTCGAACGGCTCAACGCGGCTTGCCAATGGCTCGGTATGGTTTGCTTGATAGTGTTAGAACGACGTATAGAATATCAAGTAAACGAAAAACCAAACACAGAGAAGACATACGATTTACGTGGAAAACCCCTTCAATTCGAAGGGGAAAAACCACGGACACCAGCCGGCAACAATCTCACTATCTCAAGAGTTTTGGGGTTACACGCCTATGGCGGCTTACAAGAGAATCAATCTCCACGAAACCCTAGCAAGAGCACAACTCAAACTTAGCAACAGGAACAGGCTTTGTCATCGTATCAGCAGGATTATCATGAGTACTAATCTTGCATACCTTCAGCTTACCTTCTTCAATCACATCACCCACAAAATGATACTTGATATCTATGTGCTTAGTTCTCTCCTGGAACATTTGATCTTTAGTGAGGTAAATTGCACTTTGACTGTCACAATGCAAACTTATGCAAGATTCAACTACACAAAGTTCAGCATACAAACCTTTCAGCCAAATTAATTCTTTGTACGCTTCACAAATAGCCATATATTCTGCTTCAGTAGTAGACAAAGCAACAACAGACTGTAAAGTAGCCCTCCAACTCACAGCACAACTGCCAACAGTAAACACATAACCTGTAAGTGATCTTCGCCTGTCCAGATCAGCAGCATAATCAGAATCCACATATCCAATAAGACTTATCAGTTCTTCCAAACTTTAAACAAGAATCTGATGTGCCTCTGCCTGAAAATCCACTGAACTGCCCTCCAATGTTCTTTGTCAGGATTAGACATATATCTACTAACAAGACTCATAGCATATGACAAATCTGGACGAGAGCAAACCATGGCATACATCAAAGACTCAACAGCACTAGAATAAGGAACCCTTGACATGTACTCTGTGACACCCTAGTGTCAAGCACTGCATTAGGCACTGCAATTAGCCACTAAGGAAGCATAAGCAATGCATTGCATCATTTCATGTGTATAAGTATGCCTTTGATCTTTTGTTGATTATTTGAAATTGGATTTCCATTTGACTTGATGCTTTGATTTTGGCTTTATTCTTGAGGAGGATTTAAAAATGGTTTTCAGAAAAAGTGTTCTATATGAAAGTTGTAGAGAAAAATATTTTGAGCAACTTTTATATTTGGGTCAAAGCCTGGTTTGGAGTTTTTCAAACTGTTTTTGAGAAGTCAAACTTTGGAAATTTCTGGAAAAAGAAAAAGAATCATTTTCTTCCCCGGCGCCAACCTTTCGGCCCATCCGGCCTTTCGGCCCACTTCCCCGCCTCGGCCCAGCGCTCGCCGCCTCGCCCGCGCGCGCGCCCGCCCGCGCACCGCGCGCCGGCCACCCGACACGGCCGCGCCGTACGCCGGCCGGCTTGCCGCGTGGCGCCCCTTCTCTGCGCCAAATCCACGCTGACCACTCCCCCTCCGATCTTCTCCCACCGGAGCACGCCAGCGATCTTCGCCGGCCACTCCCGCGCATCCTCGTCTGCCGAGCCGCCTGCCGCCGCCTCGCTGACCGAGCCGCCGTGGCCCCCGCCACGACCGGCCGCCCCTCCGCTCCGCCGGGCAAAAGCCCGAGTGCCTCTCCCACTCCCTCACTCACTCGCACACTCACTCTCGCTCTCACTCCCCACGCTCACCCGCGCACGAAGCGAACTGAGCACTCTCCGCTCGCTGCAACCACCGCCGCAAGGCCCCTTCCCAAATTCCAGTCACCACCTCCATCACCGGCCGATTAACCCCGGCCACTGCCCCGCCTTCGTCTCGGACACACGGTGCGCACCCCCGCGCCATCCGCCGAGCTCCACCGACGCCGGAGTCCGAAGAGCCCCGCCGCGGAAGCTTTTCAGCGCCGCTCGGAGCCCGAACCGTTCGTCCCCGACCCGAGCTCCACCGCCTCCCTTCTTCCTCCTCCAGCTTCGCCAAGCCAAGGCAAGGTGAGAACACCAACTAGCCCTAACGCTACCGTTCCCTATCTCTCTGTTCACCCGGCCGAGCGCCATTGCCGCCATCGCGGACCTCACACGTGGCCAGCACGCACCAGCGCACCTCCGGCCAAACCATCACCCCTAGGACTCCCCTCTAGGTTCACTGAGTCTCACACGCCCGCCAGTTTAGCCGGCGACCGCCGGAAACGGCGTAGCCGCGCGATGCCGTCGCCGCCGTGCGCTGCCGCTCGCCGCCGGCACGCTACGGCCGTGCGCTGGCCAATCCTCCAGTATCGCCGGATGCGCCTCGTCGAGACGAGTCCGCAGGGCCCAGCCTCCCGCCGGCGACCTCACCGACGGCGAGAAATCGCCGGACCAATCCTCTCCCCTGGTCCCGAGCGTCCGAGCCCCCGAGCCAGGGCTCGGACGGGCGCCCCTGGTTCCGTCTCGCCCCGCCCCGAGCGTCCGAGCCCCCGAGCCAGGCCTCGGACGGGCGCCCCTGTTCCGTCTCGCCCGAGCCCCGAGCGTCCGAGCCCCCGAGCCCAGGCCTCGGACGGGCGCGCCTGTGTTCCGTTCGCCCGAGCCCGCGAGCCAGGCCTCGGACGAGCGTGCGTTCTTCCGCTTCGCCCGAGCCGAGCCCTCGGCCGCGGTTTCGTCGAGCCAAGTCTCGGCCGTTTCGCTTTCCGCCGTGCGCCCGAGCCCGAATGGGTTCTGCTGACCCACGGGTCCCGCGCGTCAGCCCCTTACCGGTCCATAGACCGAGTTCTCGCAAGCCAGCCGGAGAAGTTAAATGTTTTTCTTTTCGGTTTATTTCCCGAGATGCTTGTTATTTTTGTGTAGCCTGTTTTATAAATCCAAATGAAGTGCTTCCAGTTTTATTAGCTTTCTGATGAATAGATCTATCATGGGAAAATATGAATGTATTTTTGATAGCAGTTTATTTTACTGTTTTCATTTATTTCAGTTTATATGCTTTTGTTTAGATAAATGATTATAAGTGTTTTCTGGTTGAGATAATTCCTGGAAAATTTTGTGTAAGTTTATTATACTGTTTGGCACCTGTGAAAAATATATGATGCACTGTTTATGTAGAAAAAGTTACGGTTATAGTTAAAAGTCTCTTTTTGCTGATTTCTTAGAATAAGTGTTAAGGTGTTTTATATGTTGAAATAAAATATGGGAAAATTTGAACAGTCTCTGTATGCCTTGTAGAATCTAAGAAAAGTATGAACTTGATCTGTTTTATGGAAAATTTGTAGTTGCTTTACAACTGTGCTTTTCTGTATAGATCTTTAGAAATTCATGTAAGAAAATATATGATGGTTCTGGTCGTGGAACTTCCTGGATAAATATGAATGTGAAGTAGAATCTGGGAAAAATAGGAAATAGAGCTATGCACTCTTTTACAGTAGGGTTGTAGTTCAAAGTACCTTTTTAGGCAGTTTGCTTGTCATTTTTGTATCTGCAGCTCTGTATTTTATCTTTGGCTGAAACTTGTTCAGTAGAGTCCAGCAAGTGTGGTTTACCTTCTGGATTTTTGTGGATTTTTCTGAGCCCAGAAAAATACACTCGCAGTTCAAATCTGAGTTTCTTTTGATTTATTATTAATTAAGAAAGAGTTGAATACTCAGATTTTGTTTTATGAAATAAATGAGATATTGCCCCAATGTTAAAAGTGGTTCAACAAGTTGGCTTTGTTGGTTTGCAAGAGTTATTCTTTTCATGCCACTTCATCTTGCACCGCATTAGTTATTTATATAATTTATCACATGCAATAGGATCGACACTCCCGGAGCCCCACCAAGAGCAGGAGCCAAGCGTCGAGCCGGAGATCCAGGAGCTCCAGCAGTCGGAGGAAGCAGACCCCGCGGCCGACACTAACCTGCCCGAGTGCCCCTCCCACGAGGCCTCGGTTTTCACTCAAGGCAAGCCCCGGAGCATTCTAAGTCTCCCAGTTTTTGCAATTAATTTACTTGAGTCCTTTATATTGTGATGCATTAGGTATAGGAGTTGATTGAATCCTAGTTGTTGCATTACCCTTCCTTGATTATTGATTATTACCTGCCTTGTTACCTGTTACTGCTTTATAATGTAGAATTGCTTAGCCTGCTTAATAAAAGTAGTAGTTAAGGATGTTTCCGTAATACCCCGATGGGTATTTACCGGATCACGGTTGGCTATATTTGCTATCGTGGAAAAGAACCTGAGTAGTAATGAAATACGGTCAACTGGAAGGCAAAGCACAAGTTGGAAACTTGGGGCAGTCCGTCCGTTGGATCGTGTAGGTTTGTATCGATGTTGGCCCTCGTTCATTTTTGAACGCGCCCTTTTACTTAGGGATATGTCGGTGCCGTAATCATCGACCCCAAAGCCGGTTAGAAGCTGTTCGGGCCGGTCTCAACCCGTGTCGTGCCCTCTAGTACGGAAGTTGCGATCTGCCGCGTGAGGCCATCGCCAGACTCTGATTGGGCGGTCCGTGCTTGAGCCGCGACGATTACCACCACGAACAAGCGTCGAGCGGTTGCCCAATGCATGGACCCGACGGGGAAAGTGTGGGCTGGTATTAAAGGTTTTCATCAGCTGATTTGGAATTCGATTCGAGTCGCCGTCTCCCCCGTTTAGTGGGAAACTATGGCGAGCTTCACCACGATACAACTCCATGTGATGTTTAAAGGTTCAACTAAAATGTGGATAAGTCAACTGGATATGGTTATATTATTGTTTGTTAGATTCAAGTGAGTGCTCTAGTACAGGTAATAACCTAGAACTAAGGAATAGGCTTAAAAGTAACAGCTCATCATAATCATTAATTATCCCTTATCTGGATTTGAGCCTTTCGCAACTAAAAGATTATCAAAAGCCAATTGCTATTGGATTTTTGGAGTCTTTATTTCAGTTAGACGGGTAAGTCTAGCTGAGTACATTCCCGTACTCAGGGTTTATCCCGTTTGTTGCAGATGGCCAGGTCTACTTTGGCTATTGTAAGCACTGCCTCTACCCAGTGGAAGGTGATGAGGAGTAGGCCCAGGGCAGGGTCGTCCAGAAGCTTTCCTCCTTCTTTTGCCGGACTGAGACTACTGGTGGCACACTATCTTAAAAAGGAGGAATGACTTGTGTTGAGTTGGTTTATCAAACAATGTTTTATTTGGACCACGTGTGTTGTGGTCGTGTTTTAAACTTATTCAAGCTTCCGCACTTTTAAACTCAATATTGTAATAACTCTGTTTTAAATTCCGCACTCTGATGTTTTAAATTCGATTTCGTTTCGCTGTAATGTATCTTTACGAATGTAACCTTGAACGATGCGATCCTGTATGTTCTGGTGTAAGAAATCCTTCGAGATTTCCGGACTACCGGGTTTATATGGGTTCAAGTGTGGGTCGAAGTCAGACGGATTTGACTAAGATAATACTTGAGCTCTTATAATCAGGACGGTTCCGCCACAGCTGGTATCGGAGCATGGTTCAAGTGATTACCTTCGTAAAGAGCTATTTTCGAACTAAAATGGGTATTTCAAAACTATTTTCAAAACTATTTTAATTACTAAGTGTGCCCAGTCTCGTCCTTAAGCCCTATACTAGGATTCAGGTGGCTTAACTGCTAACAGGGTTCAGGGTTTTGCTTCATGCTGGATCTTTATTTGCTGGTCCATTCTCGGGAAAAGAGAATGCGTCGATTGCGAAAACATGCATAAAATGATTTTGTGAGATATGAGAGCATGACCGTCCAACCGTCGGTCTAGGTGAGAGTTCTTATACCAAGTATGTGCGAGCTCCACGCAGACACATATGAGGGTATCAATGATTTTAAGGGTGATTTCTATTGGTGCATGGTGTTTAGTATTGGCTTCTATGTATTTTGCGCATATTGGCCAATACTCAGTTGTTTTATCATTGGGAATTTTGTTGGGCTGAAATGAATCTTCTGCAGGTACACTAACTATGCGAACGAGTAGAACGTGTAGATAACGCATGAGAGATCGTTCTTGCCACCGACTAGAACGTTAGGACTTACGAGTCATTAATAGTGAGTGAGAACGTAAGTACGATCATGCATCATGTTTAAATTCTTGCATTTACATTACCTCCCCTTAATTAAAAGTTGTCTCTTTTCTATAAAATTTGCCAACTTAATATCTGTCTCACGAGAGTTCGAAACCCTTTTGCTTCTACAGATGGCCCGAACCAAGTTGACTGCTCGCAAGGCCACCGGAGGCAGAGGAGTTCCGCGTCACCGCTTGGCCACCAAGCTGACCCGGAGGACGTTCTTGTCCTACTTCGGTTGCCGACTATCCTTTGGAGGATTTTGCAGGCCGTTGGCTACGAGGAAGGACAGGAGCCCAGATACTCGTGGCAGAAGGAGATTTACGGGCAGGATTCCTTGGTCATGGTGGAGATCAAGGTCAAGGCCTTGCCTGCTAAGCCCCACTGGACAGGATGGACAGAGATCACCAGAGGCACTTGTGCCAAGGATGGAGCCAACAGGGCAGCATACCTAGTGCTGAAGGATATCATCGCCCGCTTCCCCGCCGACTTAGCCAGTGCGATGGCAGGAGTGTTTCCCCGTGGATCACTTTTCCCATTGCGCTGGAAGCAGACTCCAGAGTCAGCCTTGACAGGGAGCCCTGAGGAGAGGTTTCTACTGCGAGACACCTGCGATGAGCGCCACTGGAGCTCTGTTGGGTGTATGTGAGAGCTTGGAGCGCACTCTCGAGAGCGTGTCCTTCACTCTCACCGCCACCTACCAGAGCAAGAGGAAGCTTCAGGAGGACTTCGACGCTGAGGTTGCTCGTCTTCAGGAGAGGATTCAGCAGCTCACTCTAGAGCGTGACGACGCCCGCACCACTGCCGCAGCCCAGTCTACCGCCAGGACAGTCGCCGAGCAGATGTACCTGACCGCATCTCTGCAGAGAGATGAGGCCCGTGCCGCACTTGACCACTTAGAGAGGGAGCCCATCTTCTGGTTCAGCAGATCAACGCACAGCAGGTCTACATCGAGCAGCTCCATGAGGCCGTCCATGAGTTCCATCATGCAGCACAGGAGGCAGCAGCACCAGCAGCTCCCGCAGCAGAGGCCCCAGATCCCCAGGACGGAGAGGTTCTTGGTCCCGACGCCCCACCAGAGGAGGATCATGCTGACGAGCCTATGATCGACGTCGACGCATAGGACGCCGCATCCGCCGCTGGAGACGTCTGAGCGCTAGTAGTTAGGAGACGTTTTCTTTTGTATAGCTTGAGCTTGCTCGCTAAGTGATGTAATGATCCAAACATGTGATGGTTTTATGTTTAACTTATGATGGCATGTAATGGCTTTTGGACAAAGTCCGGACTTCGATCCGGCACCTCTTTTATGGAAATCCGTCGTTTGCATGTCTAATTCTAAGCGATTATTCTGTGATGTTGTATGGAAATGAGTAATTATACTTGGACGTGTGCTAAATTTCCGAATTTATGTACAGCACAGTATTTATTCATGATCGGTGTAACATCACCTAATGATTGCTTATTAATGGGATATGCAGATGCCGGCACACACCCGCAGCCAGCGTGGACAGGGAGCAGGACAGGAGGAGAATCTGCCACCTCCCCCGCCGCCGCCAATGACGCCTGAAGCGTTCTTTGGACAGTTCCTAGGTAGCCAGAGGAACATGGAAGAGATGCAGAGGCACATGGAGGCCACCCTCCGCAATATTGCCAACAACACCGCGCAGCAGCATCATCAGCGCCAAGGCCCGGAGCCCAACCAGTACAGCTCCTACCGTGATTTCTTGGACACTCGCCCTCCCGTGTTCAAGGAAGCCACCGAGCCGCTCGAAGCTGATGAATGGCTCAACTCTATCACACAGAAGTTCCGTCTGCTTCGTCTGACGGAAGAGCTTAAAGCGGAGTATGCCGCTCACATGTTGGAAGGACCCGCAGGTTTGTGGTGGACCCAGTACCGTGCATCTCTGCCAGCTAATGCACGTGTTACTTGGGATCAATTCTCTACTGCTATGCGCAACCACTACATCCCTAGTGGTCTGATGGAAATGAAGATTGCCGAGTTCATGAGGTTGTCCCAGGGGACCAGGTCCGTATCAGAGTACCTCCACAGCTTCAACAATCTGGCTCGCTATGCCCCAGATTTTGTAAACACTGAGGCCAAAAAGATTGCAAGTTTCAAGCGTGGCATGAATGCCACAATGCTATCCAAGATGGGTAACAGTCACCGCACCACCTTTAGTGACTTCGTCAGTGACTGTCTCAACCAAGAGGCCAATGACAGCCGGCTAGCAATGGAGACACGCCGTCGTGCGAACGAAGGAGGTTCGTCCCAGCAGAGGACCACTTTCGGAGCACGCGCCCCGTACCGCCCGCCTGTCACTGGAGCAAGGTACCGTCCCCCACAGAGGAAGATCACCACCAACCGTCCCCGTCCTAGTTTTCAGAAGCCCCCTACACCGCCCCCATGATGCAAACAAGAGCAAAGCAGGGAATGCAGCAGGTCCCAGGACTCCGTACGTAATTGGCCCATGCTACAACTGTGGTCAAACCGACACCTGTCACGTCAGTGCCCTCGACCGAAGAAGCAGTACACTCAGCCCCAGCCTCGTACCGGTCATGTGCACCACACCACTGTGGAAGAAGTGCCAGAAGGAGAGCCTGTCACCGCTGGTACGTTTCTTGTTAATCAATGCCCCGCAGTTGTGTTGTTTGATTCTGGAGCATCACATTCTTTCATAAGTGAGAATTTTGTTTTGAGAAGTAATCTTGAGTTGATAGAGTTAGACCGGGGATATCAGATAAGTTCCGCCGGAGCCGTTCTCTCCGCGCGAAAAATGGCTAAAGGAGTAGAAATGACCTTTGGGGATAAAAGGCCATAGTGGACCCCATAGTCATTCCTGGTCTAGGTCTGGATGTAATCTTGGGTATGGGTTGGATGAAACTATGGAAGGTTAATCTAGACACCGCAGAGAGAATAGTGTCCATGGTTAGTCCCAGGAATGGATCTTCTTTCAGGTTCAAGTTACCTCGAAACCCCCATGAGATCGGAGTATTGTTCAATGTCACGGCAAAACAGATAGCTGAGATTCCAGTAGTATGTGAGTTTCCAGATGTTTTTCCTGATGAATTGCCTGGACTACCGCCAGATAGGATGTGGAGTTTGCTATCGAGTTAATCCCTGGAACGGCACCCATATCGCGAAGACCGTATAGAATGCACGCTAAAGAGTTAGCAGAGCTTAAGATTCAATTACAAGAGCTTTTGGATAAAGGTTTGATACGCCCTAGTTCGTCGCCTTGGGGATGTCCCGCTATCTTTGTGAAAAAGAAAGATAAGACTCTGAGGATGTGTGTGGATTATAGGCCGCTTAATACAGTAACTATAAAGAACAAGTACCAACCCTTACCCCGAATTGATGTCTGTTTGATCAGTTGTCTAAGCAAAAGTGTTCTCCAAAATCGACCTAAGGTCAGGTTACCATCAGATCAAGATCAGACGTGAGGACATACCGAAAACAGCTTTCTCTACTAGATATGGACTGTATGAGTATCTGGTTATGTCTTTTGGGTTGACTAATGCACCGGCACATTTCATGTACCTGATGAATTCCGTCTTCATGCCAGAGTTGGACAAGTTTGTCGTAGTGTTCATCGATGATATTTTGTATACTCTGAGAATTGAGAAGGATCATGCAGAGCATCTACAAGTTGTTCTGACCCGACTTAGAGAGCATAAGTTGTATGCTAAGTTCAGTAAGTGTGAGTTTTGGTTGAAGAAGGTACTTTTCCTTGGTCATATCCTTTCGGAGGAAGGAATCTCCGTAGACCCTTCTAAAGTACAGAAGTTATGGATTGGCAAGCACCTACCACCGTACACGAGGTTCGCAGCTTCTTAGGTTTGGCAGGATATTTTACCGTCGGTTTATTCCGGATTTTTCAAGAATAGCCAGCCTATGACTCGTTTGACAAGAAGAACAAGAAGTTCGAATGGACGCCTGAATGTGAAGAAGCTTTTTGCACTCTGCGAACGTTGTAACATCCGCACCAGTTTTGGCTCAGCCAAACTTGGAGGAACCTTTTGATGTGTTTTGTGATGCCTCCAAGATTGGACTCGGATGTGTACTCATGCAAAATGGGAGAGTTATCGCCTATGCTTCTCGCCAGTTGCGACCACATGAAGAGAATTATCCCACTCACGATTTGGAATTAGCAGCCGTCGTGCATGCACTCAAGATATGGAGACATTACCTTATGGGAAACCTATGTCACATATATACAGATCATAAAAGTTTGAAATATATCTTCACCCAGCCAGAGTTGAACATGAGGCAGAGAAGATGGTTAGAGCTAATTAAGGATTATAACCTGGAAGTGCATTACCACCCTGGAAAAGCGAATGTTGTAGCTGATGCCTTGAGTCGCAAGACTCATTGCAACTCTCTACAACCACTGTTGGAAGATGGATTTAATCTTATGCACCCTGTCATGTTAAACAATATCACTCTTCAGTGCACCTTAGAAAGTGACATCATCGAGAGACAGAGGTCCGAGGCAGAAATCTGTCAGATAAAGAAGAGGTTAGAAACCAATAGTTCTTTGAACTTCAGGACTGATAATCAGGGAATCTTGTGGTATAACCAGAGGTTAGTCGTTCCTAAGGATGCAGAGCTGAAAGGAAGGATTCTGAATGAGGCTCACAATTCAAAGTTGTCTATCCACCCAGGAAGCAGTAAGATGTATCAGGATTTGAAAACCAGATTTTGGTGGTCAAAGATGAAGAAAGAAGTTGCAGCCTATGTCGCCAAATGTGATACTTGTTGCAGAGTAAAGGCAATACATCTGAAACCCGCCGGACTATTACAACCATTATCGATTCCAGAGTGGAAATGGGAAGAGATCAGTATGGACTTTATCACAGGTCTTCCCACTACTCAAAAAGGGAATGATTCGATTTGGGTTATTGTGGATCGGTTGTCTAAAGTGGCTCACTTCATACCAGTCAAGACTACATACCGTCCCCATCAGTATGCAGATTTGTATATTCAGAATATCCTGAGGTTGCATGGAATTCCGAAGCGAATAGTTTCTGACAGAGGACCCCAGTTCATAGCACGTTTTTGGGAACAGTTGCACAAGGAATTAGGAACCAAGTTGGTAAGAAGTTCCGCCTACCACCCCCAAACCGCAGGGCAAACAGAGAGAGTAAATCAGATTCTAGAAGATATCCTGAGAGCTTGTGTCTTGTCTTCAGGAGAGTCATGGGAGAAATGGTTACCCCTTGCTGAGTTTTCCTATAATAACAGTTATCAAGAAAGTATAAAAATGGCACCTTTTGAAGTTTTATATGGACGAAGATGCAGAACCCCAGTAAATTGGGTTGAGTCTGGAGATCGAGGATTCTATGGGTCCGATTATGTAAAAGATGCCGAGGAAATTGTGCGAACAGTACAGCAACATATCAAGGTAGCACAGTCTCGACAAAAGAGTTATGCTGACACCCGAAGGAGACCTTTGGAATTTCAAGTTGGAGACTATGTATCTCAAGGTTTCACCTATGAGAAAGGTCCAACGCTTTGGAATTAAAAAGAAGCTAGCACCTCGATATGTGGGACCTTACCAGATCATAGCAAAGAAGGGAAAAGTGGCATATGAAGTACAGTTACCCCCAGTGATGAGTGCAGTTTTCCCAGTGTTCCACGTATCACAGCTGAAGAAGTGCCTTCGAGTTCCCGAACAAGAGGAAGTTCGAGTCCCGGATGTCACGATCAGATCAGATCTGGAGTACTACGAACAACCTAAGGAGATTTTGGATACCAAGACCCGAGAGACTCGTAACCGAACAGTGAAGACTTACAAGATTCTCTGGAGTAATCACGGACCCAACGATGCTACATGGGAAACCGAGGAGTACCTAAGCATAAACTACCCCGCTTTTATAAAAGATTGGTACGTAACTTAAATCTCGGGACGAGATTTCTTTAAGGGGGAAGGGCTGTGACACCCTAGTGTCAAGCACTGCATTAGGCACTGCAATTAGCCACTAAGGAAGCATAAGCAATGCATTGCATCATTTCATGTGTATAAGTATGCCTTTGATCTTTTGTTGATTATTTGAAATTGGATTTCCATTTGACTTGATGCTTTGATTTTGGCTTTATTCTTGAGGAGGATTTAAAAATGGTTTTCAGAAAAGTGTTCTATATGAAAGTTGTAGAGAAAAATATTTTGAGCAACTTTTATATTTGGGTCAAAGCCTGGTTTGGAGTTTTTCAAACTGTTTTTGAGAAGTCAAACTTTGGAAATTTCTGGAAAAGAAAAAGAATCATTTTCTTCCCGGCGCCAACCTTTCGGCCCATCCGGCCTTTCGGCCCACTTCCCCGCCTCGGCCCAGCGCTCGCCGCCTCGCCCGCGCGCGCGCCCGCCCGCGCACCGCGCGCCGGCCACCCGACACGGCCGCGCCATACGCCGGCCGGCTTGCCGCGTGGCGCCCCTTCTCTGCGCCAAATCACGCTGACCACTCCCCCTCCGATCTTCTCCCACCGGAGCACGCCAGCGATCTTCGCCGGCCACTCCCGCGCATCCTCGTCTGCCGAGCGCCTGCCGCCGCCTCGCTGACCGAGCCGCCGTGGCCCCCGCCACGACCGGCCGCCCCTCCGCTCCGCCGGGCAAAAGCCCGAGCGCCTCTCCCACTCCCTCACTCACTCGCACACTCACTCTCGCTCTCACTCCCACGCTCACCCGCGCACGAAGCGAACTGAGCACTCTCCGCTCGCTGCAACCACCGCCGCAAGGCCCCTTCCAAATTCCAGTCACCACCTCCATCACCGGCCGATTAACCCCGGCCACTGCCCCGCCTTCGTCTCGGACACACGGTGCGCACCCCCGCGCCATCCGCCGAGCTCCACCGACGCCGGAGTCCGAAGAGCCCCGCCGCGGAAGCTTTTCAGCGCCGCTCGGAGCCCGGAACCGTTCGTCCCCGACCCGAGCTCCACCGCCTCCCTTCTTCCTCCTCCAGCTTCGCCAAGCCAAGGCAAGGTGAGAACACCAACTAGCCCTAACGCTACCGTTCCCTATCTCTCTGTTCACCTCGGCCGAGCGCCATTGCCGCCATCGCGGACCTCACACGTGGCCAGCACGCACCAGCGCACCTCCGGCCAAACCATCACCCCTAGGACTCCCCTCTAGGTTCACTGAGTCTCACACGCCCGCCAGTTTAGCCGGCGACCGCCGGAAACGGCGTAGCCGCGCGATGCCGTCGCCGCCGTGCGCTGCCGCTCGCCGCCGGCACGCTACGGCCGTGCGCTGGCCAATCCTCCAGTATCGCCGGATGCGCCTCGTCGAGACGAGTCCGCAGGGCCCAGCCTCCCCGCCGGTGACCTCACCGACGGCGAGAAATCGCCGGACCAATCCTCTCCCCTGGTCCCGAGCGTCCGAGCCCCCGAGCCAGGCCTCGGACGGGCGCCCCTGGTTCCGTCTCGCCCGAGCCCCGAGCGTCCGAGCCCCCGAGCCAGGCCTCGGACGAGCGCCCCTGGTTCCGTCTCGCCCGAGCCCCGAGCGTCCGAGCCCCCGAGCCCAGGCCTCGGACGGGCGCGCCTGTGTTCCGTTCGCCCGAGCCCGCGAGCCAGGCTCGGACGAGCGCGTTCTCCGCTTCGCCCGAGCCGAGCCCTCGGCCGCGGTTTCGTCGAAGCCAAGTCTCAGCCGTTTCGCTTTCCGCCGTGCGCCCGAGCCCGAATGGGTTCTGCTGACCCACGGGTCCCGCGCGTCAGCCCCTTACCGGTCCATAGACCGAGTTCTCGCAAGCCAGCCGGGAGAAGTTAAATGTTTTTCTTTTCGGTTTAATTTCCTGAGATGCTTGTTATTTTTGTGTAGCCTGTTTTATAAATCCAAATGAAGTGCTTCCAGTTTTATTAGCTTTCTGATGAATAGATCTATCATGGGAAAATATGAATGTATTTTTGATAGCAGTTTTGCGGATACATGGGTGTATGCCGAGTCTCTGAGTGATGAGTGATTGTCAACGGAGATGATGCGCATGTTCTTTGGCTTGTGTTGTGCAGGTGTCGAGCACGGAGACAGTGATCAATGGCGGGTGAAGGTCAAGTTGCGACGTGCCGTGCCGACGGACCGGGCGCGATGAAGGATGGGCGTGCCGTGCGGCGGACGTGCCATGCCGATGTATCGGACGGTGAAGGGCGGACGTGGACTTGGACTGATGGACTGGAGGCCGGAGGATCAGCTGTGGTGGCTGGCAGCCTGTGACAGCGACAAGCGGAGAAGTGCGATCATGTCGGTGGAAGGGGTGCACAGGCGGTGCATCCCCTCTACGACGCCGGTTTGTTGGTAGAGCCCGGGAAAAACCAACGGTGGACGGTTTCCAGGTTTGGGCCTCAAAACCTGGGTGCTGGGTTTCCAGGTTGAGCCACAAAACCTGGGCGTGAAGGTTTCCAGGTTGAGCCTCAAAACCTGGGCGTGGGCCGGTTTCCGAGTTTGGGCCTCAAAACTCGGGCGCTGAGGGTTTCCGAGTTTGGGCCACAAAACTCGGGCTGGAGGCTGGTTTCCCGGTTTGGCCTCAAAACGGGGGCTGATGGAAAAGGCTGGTTTTCCGGTTTGGGCCACAAAACCGGGGTGCGGAGTGGTGGCGGCACGTGGCGGCGATCTGAAGGTTGCGTGGAGGCGACGCGGAAGACCGTGCGGGCGTGGCCGTCGGATCTACCTACCACCAGCGGGTGGACTAGAATAGCCTTAGGGTTAGGCTGGTCCGCTCTGTAATTAGAGTAGAGAGGGGTAGAGTAGGAAATAGACTTAGGCTAGGTTAGTATAAGTAGTCCAGGGGAGACACCCTCCTCCCTATCTCAGTTAGCGCAGTCATTTGCTTCCTAGCATTAGGGTTTCCACTCTCCCACACCTCTGCTTTAGCTAGTTGAGATCCGCAGAGAGACTCCACTCTGTGTACTGGTGATTCGAGGAAGTGAGGCCGTATCCTCACCTTGGAGCACTGATCGATGGCTTGATTTGTGTCCTTGATTCGAGTTCGTGGCTGTGATTTCCGTTTTGCTTGTGTTCTTCGCGGAATCCTTTTTGCTCCACGATTTTCCCGTCGCTTGATCTCTTTGCTCGGTTCATCTTTTGCAATTCCGTTTGAACCAAGTTGTTCTAGATCGTGAGGCACTTCTTTCCACCGAAGGAATCATCCTCTAACCTCACGGTCTAGGAGATCGATCGATTTTTCGTTTCGGGTCACTTTTCTTCCCTTCCCCGAAATTCTTCGATTCATCGATTTGGAGTTAGGTTCGAGCCATGATCTCTTAGAGATAGCTCACTAACCTCCTTGTGACTTCACTCACCAAGTTTGATCCCTAGAGGATTTGTTTTGGGTGAGTTCTAGTCGAATCGGTGGACGAACAGTGAATTCGCGGGGTGACCGGACGCTGGCTCGGTTCGACCGGACGCATGCTCTGAGAGTCCGGTCGTTGAACAGCTCATCGCGTGGTTCTCTGTAGACCGACCGGACGCTCGGCATTTTGCGTGACCGGACTCGCCTCTGTTACTGTTCACTGTGCGTGTTTGATTCTGACCGGACGCTGGTGAACCGACCGGACGCTCTATCTCACAGAGTCCGGTCAGTTCCAGAGAGCTCCGAAAATCGTTTTCGCACGACCGGACGCGTCCGGTGCTCTCAGACCGGACGCAGGCAGAGTCCGGTCAGTGCTTTTCTGGCAGTCTCGTGTGTTCTTGTTTGTTTCTGACCGGACGCACTGTTCACGACCGGACGCTCCGTACCCGTGAGTCCGGTCGTTTCCAGAGAGCCCAGAGACAGTTTCTGGCGACCGGACGCGTCCGGTCCCTGCTGACCGGACGCTGGCCAGAGTCCGGTCGATCCAGTTTTGCGCGTTTTCGTTCGCGGCTCGTTCGTTCTTGATCGGATTCGAGTTCCGTCTTTTGGGATGGCTTTCTAGGGTTGTCTAGTGTCCCGCTGTGCTTCTAGGAAGCATCCACCCTACATCCAGGGTCGACATTGGCAAGCTCTAGGCTTCGCTTTTGGGATTGGTTTTGGGACAGCGGCATCTAGTTTCCGAAAGGAAATTTTGAAGCTCCCATTCACCCCCCTCTGGTCGCTTTCGGGTAGCTTCTTGGTCCTTCAATTGGTATCGGAGCGGGTTAAGGATCTTCCACCTTAGCCGGTTCCAGATCCACCGAAGGCGACATGGATCGCGGCGTGGGCAAACCGCCGTTTTTCGATGGGACGAACTATGCGTATTGGAAGATACGTATGTCGGCCTATTTGCAGAGCTTGGGCGCTTCGATCTGGGATATTTGCAACTCCCCTGATTACGTGGTCTTGGCTGCTCGTGTGACTCAACAGCAGGTCGATGAGCACGATGCCAATAGCCGAGCCCGTAATGCTCTTTTCTCTTGTTTGAGCATGGGTGAGTTTGATCGCGTTTCTCACCTCGCTACGGCTCGGGAGATCTGGGACACTCTCATGCGTTTTCATGAGGGCACCTCTCAAGTCAAAACCCGACTCTACGAGTCGTTCAAGCGAGAGTATGAGAACTTTAGACATCAACCTGGCGAGAGCATAGAAAGTTTATTCGCTCGCTTTCAGGTGATTGTCAACAGGATGAGGGCTAACAGAGAGCAGTTGCCATTTGACGATCATGAGCGTGCTTTGAAGCTTTTGCACACTCTTGACCGTTCGGTGTGGGACTCCAAGGTTCAGGCAATCATCGAATCGCCGAACTATGAGACCCTCACCTGCGACGAGCTTTTTAGTAAGCTCAAGTCCAGTGAGATTGATGCTATGGCGAGGGCTTCTTTTGAAAATCCTTCTCGCCCGTCCATGGCTTTGGTTTCCGGCTCTTCTTCTAACCCCTCAGCTGGTTTTGCGCTTTCTTCTCTCTTTTCTGTGACAGAGGACCAGCTGGAGTCTTTGGGAGACGACGAGTTGGCTTTGCTTGCCAACCGGTTCTCGCGGTTCCACAACAACCGCATGAACCGCCGTCGAGGAGGAGGACGCACGGGATGCTACGAGTGCGGCGACCCCGACCACTTCATCGCCAACTGCCCCAAGAAGAACAAGCACTTGGGCAAGGGCGAACATGGGCGCAAGCGCGACTCCAAGTACAAGGAGAAGTACGTCCCCCCAAGGCACAAGAAACGGGGCGGCTTCGACAAAGAGTACATCAAGAAGAAGTACTTGGAGAAGCAGCAAGCTGAGCAGCGCGCGTTCTTCGCCACGCTCAGCGACGTCGACGGCTCGGATGACGACTCCGCCAGCTCGAGCGATGACGAGTCCGAGAAGAAGAAGAGGATCGAGGACAAGCTGAACGGCCTCTGCTTCTTCGCCGACGACGACGGCTTCTGCACCATGGCGCTCGGAGATGAGGTCGACGGCGAGCCGGAGCGTACCCCTCGGAACGACGACGACGACACCTCCCAGGTATCTCTCACCTACGACGAGCTTTCCTCCGAGGTTGAGAATTGACTGCTGCCCTCCTTAGCCAAGATAAATTGCTTAGGCGTGCCGCTAGAGAGCGCAAGGAGTTTAGGCAGAAGTGGGAGGACACGGTGAAGGAGCTTGAGTTCGCTCGGTCCACCGTGGTAGTGTCGGAGGAGACGGAGTGCGAGTCGTGCACCGCGCACATGACTGACCTTCACTCTAAGAGGTAAGTATGCTGCGTTGGTGGGAGGGGGATGAGCTCCGTGCTAGGCCGCAGCTGTTGGGTGCGTGCAAGACTTGTCCTGTCTTGCAATCTGAGTTGGCAGAGAAGAATGCCAAGCTTGAGTCTTTAGAGAAGGCCAGCTCAGATAGCACTTGTGTCTCGAGGTGTGCTTTGTGTGAGGGGTGGAGATGGAGATTGCAAATGTGAAGCATGGCAAGATGCAAACGAGGAAGAAAACACATACCTTCGGTCCATCTTGTCATGGGTCTCCAGTAGTGAGCCGCAGCTCGGGATGATGATCTCCAATTCAAGCGAGCTGTTGGTACCCCTGGTGTAGGTCTCGCTCAGAGTGTGTATCTCTCAGTTTTTGGGAAGATTGGAGAGTCTAGTGGTCTGAACCCATGTGAGAAGCCAAATTCCACCACTACTCCCAAACTTGCCAAGCTTCCACTCAAAGAGCCAGCCAAGCCTATCACCAAAGATGGTGTGGTTGAGGAACCCCGAGAGCTCTCCCAAGAACCCAGTTTGGGCACCAAGCCAAACCACCTCAGAAAAAGCTTGATGCTATGCCACCCATTCATGAGGAGTTGCCACAGAAGGGCAAAGGCAAAGTGAGCCACACCCACAGCCCTGGTCACAACAACCCCCTGTGCGTGCGGTGAGGTACCAGTGTGATTTTTGTGGGAGGGATGGTCACTTGAGCGAGTTCTGCTTTAGGCGCAAGAGAGAGGCGCGCAGGGCTCGGGAGATGGAGAACCCGGACATGTACCATTCAGCTCATGGTGGACATGTACCGAAGGCCCAGGGGAGATCTGCTAGGTCCGGACGTCAGGGTCCCAGGCCTAGGCAGGAGATGAGAGCCCCGAGGAGGGAGACTAGGCCTAGAGGTCCAGCACCTCAGTTTGTTAGGCCTAGGCAGGAGAGAGTTCCGAGGAGAGACGCTAGAGTTGAGCCCCAGGCTCCTAGGCGTAGACCTCGTAGAGAGCGTGCCCGACGGGGTCCTGCTTTTGCAGGTAATGGACCCGTGGCGGAGGCTTTGTTGAGCGCTTTCCCCACCGCAGGTTGAGTACGCGGTGAGCGCTTCTTCCCCAGCGGACCACGTTTTCCTCAGCGTGGTGATCGCTTCTCTCGTAGACATGCTAGGAATGGTTTTTACTAAACCTTCTTTTGAGCAGCCGGCCAACACTGGTTTCCCCCTATTTCACTAACCCCAGTGTTGGACCGTATGCTCACCCTATGTCTTTTTATTGATGTAGGTAAGACGGTTGGAGGACGTTTGGTTGGTGGATTCCGGTTGTTCGAGGCACATGACCGGAAACACCAAGTGGTTCTCCAGCCTTAGCCGGTCGCCGGAAAAGAGTACATAACCTTCGGCGACAATAGTAAAGGTAAGGTATTGTCTCGTGGGACCGTGCGGTTAATGAGCACTTTGTGTTGCGCGATGTTGCTCTTGTTTCTAATCTGCATTTTAACTTGCTTTCTGTTTCGCAACTTTTTGATGATGACTATGAGATTCGTTTTAAACCGAACCTTAGTCGTATCTTAGATCCTCAGGGCGATCTTGTATGTCTGATTTCGCCCTTTGGGAAAGTCTTTTGCGCGAATTTCTCGGAGTCGTTTGGTTCTTCTCGTTGTCTTTTGGCTAGTCCTTCTTCCTCCGATCTTTGGAAGTGGCATAGGAGGCTCGGTCACTTAAGCTTCGACTTGCTTGCAAGACTTAGCTCACTTGGCCTAATCCGAGGATTGCCCAAGCTTTCGATGGAGAAGGATCTAGTTTGCCATTCTTGCAGACATGGGAAGATGGTTGCTGCTCCCCACCATCCGGTGACTAAGGTCATGACCTCGCACCCCGGAGAGCTTTTACACATGGACCTTGTTGGTCCGGCTCGGGTGAGCTCGGTTGGTGGCAAGTGGTATGTTTTGGTTGTTGTTGACGACTTTTCGAGATATTCGTGGGTCTTCTTTTAGCTGAGAAGACCGAGACTTTCTCCTTCGCTCGCAATCTGATTTTGCGTCTTCAGAACGAGTTCCCTTTGAACTCGATGCGAGCGATTAGAAGTGATAATGGTTCCGAGTTTAAAAATTCGGATTTTGAGAAGTTTTGTAACCGCCTTGGTTTGGAGCATCAGTTTTCTTCCCCTATACACCACCCCAAAATGGTGTTGTAGAGAGGAAGAATCGGACCCTTGTTGAGATGGCCAGGACGATGCTCGATGAGCATAGGACTCCTAGGCGCTTTTGGGCCGAAGCTATGAACACTGCATGCTACATTTCGAATCGCATTTTTCTGAGAGCGTTTTTGAAGAAGACCTCTTATGAGTTGCGTTTTGGTCGCCAGCCCAAGGTGAGTTATTTTAGAGTTTTTGGTTGCCACTGTTTTATATTGAAAAAGGCAACCTGGACAAGTTTGAGTCTCGTTCTTCTGACGGTGTTTTTGGGTTATGGCACTCACACTCGAGCTTATCGTGTACTTAACCTTGACACTAACCGAGTCATGGAGACATCAGATGTCACCTTCGACGAGACTCTTGTTTGTCCCTCTTCTCGTTTTGAGCGTGCAGGTGATCATGAGGTTGGAGAGCCTCTTTTTGATGACGAGGATGAGGGTGCTGAAGGTATAGATGATCCAGCACCCCCTCGACCTGCCGTGCCGCAAGGAGCGGCCTCGACGACGACTCACGGCCCCGACACTTCCTCTTCCTGGGGGCCGTGGGATCCACCTCGCGCTGTACCTTTTGTACCCGGGGTGGAACCAGCTGCTGTTGAGGGGGAGGTCACTTCTTCCCGGGAGGCGCCACGACATATCCAGCGCCAGCACCCCCCTGAACAGATGATCGGCGACATCGACGAGCGAGTTACTCGCCTCCAGGTCACAGCACATCTCGCACTTTGCTCATTCTGCTTTTGTTGCGTCTTTTGAGCCCCGAGATGTTGGACACGCTTTGACGGATCCGGATTGGGTCAATGCCATGCATGAGGAGCTAGAGAATTTTGAGCGAAATCGGGTTTGGGTTCTAGTGCCACCACCTCCTGACTGTAAACTATGGGACAAAATGGTATTTAAAAACAAGCAAGGAGAGGAGGGCCACATTGTGAGAAACAAGGCCCGGCTTGTAGCGAAGGGTTATAGTCAGAAGGAGGGGATAGATTATGAGGAGACCTTCGCTCCTGTAGTCGTTTGGAGGCTATTAGGATACTTGGCTTATGCTGCATCCATGGGTTTCAAACTTTTCAAATGGATGTCAAGAGTGCCTTCTTAAACGGCTACATTGAGGAGGAGGTCTATGTCCAGCAACCCCCCGGTTTTGAAAATCCCAAGTTTCCAAACCATGTTTTTAAACTCCACAAAGCTTTGTATGGTTTGAAACAAGCCCCTAGAGCCTGGTATGAGAGATTAAAAACCTTTTTGCTAGCTAAGGGTTTTAAAATGGGATGTGTTGATAAAACGCTCTTTCTCCTCAAGCAAGGCAAAGATACTCTCTTGGTCCAAATTTACGTGGATGATATCATTTTCGGTGGTTCTTCTCACGCTTTGGTTGCCAAGTTTGCAGATACTATGAGCAGGGAGTTCGAGATGAGCATGATGGGCGAGCTGACTTTCTTTCTCGGGTTGCAAATTAAGCAATCCCGAGAGGGGACGTTTGTGCACCAGGGCAAGTACACGAGGGACTTGCTGAAGCGGTTTGACATGGGTGAGGCCAAGCCTCTTCCGACGCCCATGTCGACGACGACTGCCCTGGATGCCGACACGGATGGAGAAGCAGTGGACCAGAAGGAGTACCGCAGCATGATTGGATCGCTGCTCTACCTGACGGCGACACGGCCGGACATTCAGTTCGCCGTGTGCTTGTGCGCGCGCTTTCAGGCTTCGCCACGCACTTCTCACCGTCAGGCGGTGAAGCGCATATTCAGGTACCTTCGTTTCACGCCTGAGTTCGGGATTTGGTATTCTGCTTCCTCCACTCTCTCGCTTTGCGGTTATTCCGATGCCGATTTTGCTGGTTGTCGCATTGAGCGCAAGTCCACTTCTGGGACTTGCCAGTTTATTGGATCTTCTCTGGTGTCGTGGTCTTCTCGCAAGCAGTCTAGTGTCGCTCAGTCTACCACGGAGGCTGAATATGTTTGCTGCGGCTAGCTGCTGTTCCCAGTTACTCTGGATGATGGCCACTTTGCGTGATTTTGGTTTGAGCTTTACTCGAGTTCCTTTGCTTTGTGACAGCACGAGTGCCATTAGCGTTGCTAAGAACCCTGTGCTTCACTCGAAAACCAAACACATTGATGTGCGCTTTCATTTCTTGCGAGACCACCAGGAGAAGGGTGATATCGACCTTCGCCATGTCGATACTCATCACCAATTGGCTGATATTTTCACCAAGCCTTTAGACGAATCAACCTTTAATAGGTTGAGGGGTGAGCTTGGTGTGTGTTTCCCCTTTTAGATGGGGGAAGCATTTTGAGATGTACAGACTGACTCTTTTATTTTGAGGCTCTTTTCTTTTGAGTTTCTTGAGTCTTTCCATTTGGTATCTTCTTCCTTCTCTCAGTTGTGTCGGGCATACGCATTTACATTCTGAGCTTCATGTCTATATTCACTAGAATGTAATTATGCTCTTGTTAGTATTGCTCCGATACTTATGATGATGCTTGTAGCTTATGCTCCTTCTGATCACTGTTACATGTTATGAGCGAGCTATTTTTGGAATGTTGAATTATGCCTAATGTACATAAATCTGAAAATGTTCACCATTGAGATATGCAACTAGCATGTGTAGGGTGTGTTGGTTGAGTCCTCCTGCTTTTCATATATGCTAGGTTGCTATGTCTCTAGTTCTGAGTCATTCACTTGCTTGGTTGTTCATAACTTGCTTAAAATCTGAACCAAGTATTGTTTGAATTGAAAAGATCGAGATGGGATTGCTTGTCAACACCTCATGGTATTGAGACTGTTTCTCATTGCACTTTGAGTTAAACTTGAGCCATGTAGTGTATGACCGAAACCGTTGCTTTAAGCTTCTGATTGCTTCGGCATAGGCTTCGCACGGTTGAAAAGTTAGGCAATGACAAGCTTTCAACCTCTCGCAATCACATGCCAAAAATGAACTTGTGAATTCTTTTACCACTGCAACTCCGATATGAATTTGAAATCACAAGTATATGCTTCATTCCTATGCATGATGATTGAACTTTGCTAGGGGTAGTTCACCTTGTATATATGCTTAGCACTTGTTTGGATTCCTTCTATACATGTCTAGTGCTATTTTGATGGTGACTATCCTTTTGGCTTAAAACTGCTCACATGCTCATATGCTTCATATTTCGTATAAGTGATCAGTTTGAGCCTTTGCTATTTGAGTGCTTAATTGAGATGTTGGCGCTATACTGATTAGAGCATCTTTGCACTCTTTTGACTGTATACTTGAAGCTCCTAACTTGCATTTTGACTTCATATGCATTTTGGAAGGAGATCTTGTGTTCAGGGGGAGTTTATGTGAAGAGAGTTGCTTTCTCCGATACCTTTTGGCCTTGATAAGTGCATTTTCAACTAGGGGGAGAAATTTATGCAAATCATTTGTTCTAGTTGCTTGCATTTGTCGAGGGGGTTTGCTAGTTGTGTTGAGCCGTTGCCTCTGTCTTGAGGGACTAGCAAACGTTCCTAGCTTTTCATGAGCTTTCATAAGCTTTTTCTTTTGGCTTTCAATTGGTATCGTCAGGTGTGCTTTCCCATTTGTTTGGGTTGATTTCCAATTGGTTCGGAGTGATTTTCTTGCTAGTTGTGTTGAGCCTCTGTGCCTCTATCTTGAGGGACTAGCATTTTGCTTCTGTTGTCCTCCGATCTTCAATTGGTATCTGCTAGCGGTGTTGAGCCTGTTCTACCTCTTCTTGAGGGCTAGCTTTGCTTTGCTTGGTTGCGTCAAGCCGTTGCCCATGTCTTTGGGGACCAAGTTTTCGCTTCATCCACCACTTGACCTTCTTTGGCTTTTGTTAGGCTTTTGGGTCATTTGGTTGGGTTTTCTCTTCTCACTCTCCTTCCTACCTCCTTCTTCTTGTTCATGATTTGTTGTGGAGTTGACAATGCACTCATCAAGGGGGAGATTGCGGATACATGGGTGTATGCCGAGTCTCTGAGTGATGAGTGATTGTCAACGGAGATGATGCGCATGTTCTTTGGCTTGTGTTGCAGGTGTCGAGCACGGAGACAGTGATCATGGCGGGTGAAGGTCAAGTTGCGACGTGCCGTGCCGACGGACCGGGCGCGATGAAGGATGGGCGTGCCGTGCGGCGGACGTGCCATGCCGATGTATCGGACGGTGAAGGGCGGACGTGGACTTGGACTGATGGACTGGAGGCCGGAGGATCAGCTGTGGTGGCTGGCAGCCTGTGACAGCGACAAGCGGAGAAGTGCGATCATGTCGGTGGAAGGGGTGCACAGGCGGTGCATCCCCTCTACGACGCCGGTTTGTTGGTAGAGCCCGGGAAAAACCAACGGTGGACGGTTTCCAGGTTTGGGCCTCAAAACCTGGGTGCTGGGTTTCCAGGTTGAGCCACAAAACCTGGGCGTGAAGGTTTCCAGGTTGAGCCTCAAAACCTGGGCGTGGGCCGGTTTCCGAGTTTGGGCCTCAAAACTCGGGCGCTGAGGGTTTCCGAGTTTGGGCCACAAAACTCGGGCTGGAGGCTGGTTTCCCGGTTTGGGCCTCAAAACCGGGGGCTGATGGAAAAGGCTGGTTTTCCGGTTTGGGCCACAAAACCGGGGGTGCAGAGTGGTGGCGGCACGTGGCGGCGATCTGAAGGTTGCGTGGAGGCGACGCGGAAGACCGTGCGGGCGTGGCCGTCGGATCTACCTACCACCAGCGGGTGGACTAGAATAGCCTTAGGGTTAGGCTGGTCCGCTCTGTAATTAGAGTAGAGAGGGGTAGAGTAGGAAATAGACTTAGGCTAGGTTAGTATAAGTAGTCCAGGGGAGACACCCTCCTCCCTCTCAGTTAGCGCAGTCATTTGCTTCCTAGCATTAGGGTTTCCACTCTCCCACACCCTGCTTTAGCTAGTTGAGATCCGCAGAGAGACTCCACTCTGTGTACTGGTGATTCGAGGAAGTGAGGCCGTATCCTCACCTTGGAGCACTGATCGATGGCTTGATTTGTGTCCTTGATTCGAGTTCGTGGCTGTGATTTCCGTTTTGCTTGTGTTCTTCGCGGAATCCTTTTTGCTCCATGATTTCCCGTCGCTTGATCTCTTTGCTCGGTTCATCTTTTGCAATTCCGTTTGAACCAAGTTGTTCTAGATCGTGAGGCACTTCTTTCACACCGAAGGAATCATCCTCTAACCTCACGGTCTAGGAGATCGATCGATTTTTCGTTTCGGGTCACTTTTTTTCCCTTCCCCCGAAATTCTTCGATTCATCGATTTGGAGTTAGGTTCGAGCCATGATCTCTTAGAGATAGCTCACTAACCTCCTTGTGACTTCACTCACCAAGTTTGATCCCTAGAGGATTTGTTTTGGGTGAGTTCTAGTCGAATCGGTGGACGAACAGTGAATTCGCGGGGTGACCGGACGCTGCCTCGGTTCGACCGGACGCATGCTCTGAGAGTCCGGTCGTTGAACAGCTCATCGCGTGGTTCTCTGTAGACCGACCGACGCTCGGCATTTTGCGTGACCGGACTCGCCTCTGTTACTGTTCACTGTGTGTGTTTGATTCTGACCGGACGCTGGTGAACCGACCGGACGCTCTATCTCACAGAGTCCGGTCAGTTCTAGAGAGCTCCGAAATCGTTTTCGCACGACCGGACGCGTCCGGTGCTCTCAGACCGGACGCAGGCAGAGTCCGGTCAGTGCTTTTCTGCGCAGTCTCGTGTGTTCTTGTTTGTTTCTGACCGGACGCACTGTTCACGACCGGACGCTCCGTACCCGTGAGTCCGGTCGTTTCCAGAGAGCTCCCAGAGACAGTTTCTGGCGACCGGACGCGTCCGGTCCCTGCTGACCGGACGCTGGCCAGAGTCCGGTCGATCCAGTCCAGTTTTGCGCGTTTTCGTTCGCGGCTCGTTCGTTCTTGATCGGATTCGAGTTCCGTCTTTTGGGATGGCTTTCTAGGGTTGTCTAGTGTCCCGCTGTGCTTCTAGGAAGCATCCACCCTACATCCAGGGTCGTGGACATTGGCAAGCTCTAGGCTTCGCTTTTGGGATTGGTTTTGGGACAGCGGCATCTAGTTTCCGAAAGGAAATTTTGAAGCTCCCATTCACCCCCCCTCTAGTCGCTTTCGGGTAGCTTCTTGGTCCTTCAAGTTTATTTTACTGTTTTCATTTATTTCAGTTTATATGCTTTTGTTTAGATAAATGATTATAAGTGTTTTCTGGTTGAGATAATTCCTGGAAATTTTGTGTAAGTTTATTATACTGTTTGGCACCTGTGAAAAATATATGATGCACTGTTTATGTAGAAAAAGTTACGGTTATAGTTAAAAGTCTCTTTTTGCTGATTTCTTAGAATAAGTGTTAAGGTGTTTTATATGTTGAAATAAAATATGGGAAAATTTGAACAGTCTCTGTATGCCTTGTAGAATCTAAGAAAGTATGAACTTGATCTGTTTTATGGAAAATTTGTAGTTGCTTTACAACTGTGCTTTTCTGTATAGATCTTTAGAAATTCATGTAAGAAAATATATGATGGTTCTGGTCGTGGAACTTCCTGGATAAATATGAAATGTGAAGTAGAATCTGGGAAAAATAGGAAATAGAGCTATGCACTCTTTTACAGTAGGGTTGTAGTTCAAGTACCTTTTTAGGCAGTTTGCTTGTCATTTTTGTATCTGCAGCTCTGTATTTTATCTTTGGCTGAAACTTGTTCAGTAGAGTCCAGCAAGTGTGGTTTACCTTCTGGAATTTTTGTGGATTTTTCTGAGCCCAGAAAAATACACTCGCAGTTCAAATCTGAGTTTCCTTTGATGTATTTTAATAAGAAAGAGTTGAATACTCAGATTTTGTTTTATGAAATAAATGAGATATTGCCCCCAATGTTAAAAGTGGTTCAACAAGTTGGCTTTGTTGGTTTGCAAGAGTTATTCTTTTCATGCCACTTCATCTTGCACCGCATTAGTTATTTATATAATTTATCACATGCAATAGGATCGACACTCCCGGAGCCCCACCAAGAGCAGGAGCCAAGCGTCGAGCCGGAGATCCAGGAGCTCCAGCAGTCGGAGGAAGCAGACCCCGCGGCCGACACTAACCTGCCCGAGTGCCCCTCCCACGAGGCCTCGGTTTTCACTCAAGCAAGCCCCGGAGCATTCTAAGTCTCCCAGTTTTTGCAATTAATTTACTTGAGTCCTTTATATTGTGATGCATTAGGTATAGGAGTCGATTGAATCCTAGTTGTTGCATTACCCCTCCTTGATTATCGATTATTACCTGCCTTGTTACCCTGTTACTGCTTTATAATGTAGAATTGCTTAGCCTGCTTAATAAAAGTAGTAGTTAAGGATGTTTCCGTAATACCCCCGATGGGTATTTACCGGATCACGGTTGGCTATATTTGCTATCGTGGAAAAGAACCTGAGTAGTAATGAAATACGGTCAACTGGAAGGCAAAGCACAAGTTTGGAAACTTGGGCAGTCCGTCCGTTGGATCGTGTAGGTTTGTATCGATGTTGGCCCTCGTTCATTTTTGAACGCGCCCTTTTACTTAGGGATATGTCGGTGCCGTAATCATCGACCCCAAAGCCGGTTAGAAGCTGTTCGGCGCCGGTCTCAACCCGTGTCGTGCCCTCTAGTACGGAAGTTGCGATCTGCCGCGTGAGGCCATCGCCAGACTCTGATTGGGCGGTCCGTGCTTGAGCCGCGACGATTACCACCACGAACAAGCGTCGAGCGGTTTGCCCAATGCATGGACCCGACGGGGAAAGTGTGGGCTGGTATTAAAGGTTTTCATCAGCTGATTTGGAATTCGATTCGAGTCCCGTCTCCCCCGGTTAGTGGGAAAAGTATGGCGAGCTTCACCACGATACAACTCCATGTGATGTTTAAAGGTTCAACTAAAATGTGGATAAGCCAACTGGATATTGTTATATTATTGTTTGTTAGATTCAAGTGAGTGCTCTAGTACAGGTAATAACCTAGAACTAAGGAATAGGCTTAAAAGTAACAGCTCATCATAATCATTAATTATCCCTTATCTGGATTTGAGCCTTTCGCAACTAAAAGATCCCAGCTCCACCTCAAAAGCCTTGCATACCCTTGGAGTCTTTTATTTTCAGTTAGACGGGTAAGTCTAGCTGAGTACATTCCCGTACTCAGGGTTTATCCCGTTTGTTGCAGATGGCCAGGTCTACTTGGCTATTGTAAGCACTGCCTGCACTGCCTCTACCCAGTGGAAGGTGATGAGGAGTAGGCCCAGGGCAGGGTCGTCCAGAAGCTTTCCTCCTCCTTCTTTGCCGGACTGAGACTACTGGTGGCACACTAGCTTAAAAAGGAGGAATGACTTGTGTTGAGTTGGTTTATCAAAAATGTTTTATTTGGACCACGTGTTTGTGGTCGTGCTTTAAACTTATTCAAGCTTCCGCACTTTTAAACTCAATATTGTAATAACTCCGTTTTAAATTCCGCACTCTGATGTTTTAAATTCGATTCGATTTTCGTTCGCTGTAATGTATCTTTACGAATGTAACCTTGAACGATGCGATCCTGTATGTTCTGGTGTAAGAAATCCTTCGAGATTTCCGGACTACCGGGGTTATATGGGTTCAAGTGTGGGTCGAAGTCAGACGGATTTGACTAAGATAATACTTGAGCTCTTATAATCAGGACGGTTCCGCCACATACTCAACCTCTGCATCTGTACTAGGACACTGAGCAGCTGACAACTTAAAGTGAGGTGCAATAGGGGTACTAACAGCTTTAGCATTTTGCATGTTGAAACGCTGAAGAACCTTTTTGATATAATTTTGTTGACTAAGAAATAGCAAACCAGATTTTCTGTCTCTACTAATTTCCATACCAAGATTTTCTTAGCACTACCAAGATCTTTCATATCAAACTCACTACTCAACAGCTTCTTTAACTTAGTGATTTCAATCTTACTCTTGGCAGCAATCAGCATATCATCAACATATAACAGCAAATATATAGGTGATCCATTAACATGCTTGATGTAAACACAGCTATCAAATTTAGATCTTTTAAAACTGTGTGACAACATAAATGAATCAAACCTCTTGTTCCAGTGACGAGGGGACTGTTTCAAACCATACAAAGATCGCTTCAACTTGCACACATATTTTTCTTTGCCTGACACTATGAACCCTTCCGGTTGGTCCATGTATATGTCCTCCTCAAGCTCTCCATGCAAAAACGCAGTCTTCACATCTAACTGCTCAAGCTCAAGATCATGTGAAGCAACAATACTAAAGAAAGTACGAATTGTACTGTGTTTTACCACTGGAGAGAACACATCATTATAGTCAACACCTGGAATTTGACTATAGCCTTTAGCAACTAACCTTGCCTTATACTTTGGAGGCTCGCTTGGAGATAAACCCTCCTTTCTCTTGAAGATCCACTTGCAGCTGATGGTCTTCTTCTTATTAGGCAAAGGTACAATTTCCCATATACTGTTCTTCTCAAGAGACTGCATCTCATCATGCATAGCAGAAATCCAATTCTCACTATCACCAGAACAAACAGCTTCTTTATAGGTTGTTGGCTCATGAACATTCTCCACCTGTTCAGCACAACTTAAAGCATAGTAAGACAAACAGGGAAGCCCAAGAATCCAGAAGACGGGCTTGCGCTCAGGAAGGCCCATCAGGCCAACGTGCAGCGCAGGACTATTCAAAGGCGTCCCACGCAAGGAAACTGATCGATTGTAGTTCTCACCGTATCCTGGTCGGATATGGTATTTATAGTTGTATCTTCCTCAGGGACCGTATCAAGAATAAAGCATATGATTATTCTCAAATAAGAAATAAGTATAATATAGTAATAACAATTAGATTATAGTGCATATCATTGTCCACTGATACGCTGCTATCTGCTTACCTACTTGTCCAAGTGTAGCGGCTGAGCACCTCCTGCTATCATTGTTTTATAGAAGTGCTCAGTTTTGCGAGAACATGAATGACACACCTCTAATCTGCAAAACAAAATGCTAATCACATACTTGCTTATACGACATGCCAATTAGGCTAATCTAACAACTTAGTATCGTCTTAGTCAAACTTGATCTTAGAATCAGGTCTTTTAGTACAACTAAAAATAGTATATCAGACTTAGATTAGTAAGCACTGCATTGATGATAAAGTTTTGCTTTTATCTTTTTATTGTGTGAAACATAATGGCTTGATTAGTCTTTGCTTAACATTAGATTCAATTCAACAATTTTGGTTTTAATTTGACACAAGTTCAGTGCAGAGTACAAAGGTGGCGTGTGCTGTTCTGTTGGTCTCGCCCACACTAAACAGAGATTATCACATATTATTGTGTATAATTAATTTGGGTTTTCCAAATCAGGTCAATAATTAATCTACAGGAGCTACCATTAGCTAGTGGTGTTTTCTAACAGATAAAGCAGCTTGGCAGTCGTGCATCTGTCTGCTGCGAGGTACTGAAGTCTAACTTAATCTCTAAAAATTGATGCAGTCAAGCTGCTGCTGCTTGACAGCTCCACAGATGAATAGAATACCACAAGGAAGAACAATGGAGAATTGCCCATACGGAGCAAGCTACTGAAAGTTGAAATGAACATGACTGCAGAAACAAAATTGTAGCAAGCTTAACAAAAATTTCTTAAAGCCATATCAAATCACTAGAGTTGAGGTTTAAACCCCAGATTTTCAGCAGCATGGGTTCCAATAAATCGTGCCAAAACAACATAAAATGACATTAACAATCAATCTATTTTTCAAAAGCATAAGAAGTAGTAGAGTAGGCATGCACAAGATCACTTGTGTGTCACAGAATGAAAATCAGTAGTCACTATGAATTTTAGCAGGATCCCACTAAGTCAACTAGGTTTACAGGAACATGACGAATTCAATCTATCAGATTCCATATGGCACTACGAACCCCTTCCCTTGTAAGAGCTAAGAGCATGGCGCACAGGTGCTAGATGTGTTACTACCTGGATCAGTTCTTTGCACGTGCTGTCAGTATTCAGTACTAATCAATCATTACTTTACAAGGCAGGGAGACATTCACGGAATGGATACATGTAACCCAAATCAATAAACTCTGGAAAAAAAAACACAAATGGAAGGACAACAGATCAAGATATTGTGGGAGAGATACATGAAACCTGCAATGCTCACCATGGGGCACAAACACCGGAGCTTCAGGTGTCCACCATGTCTGTGGTAATGTCGCACCACGAGCCACCGCCGCCGGTGTCACAGCCGCATCCCGTGCTGCCACAACCACCATATCCCAAGCCATCGAGCTGCTGCATCTCCAGCACGGCCGCACATCAAGATCCTCAACGCATTCACCGATGCCTCTGCTCAGGGAGAGTGAGGAGCTGCGGAGGCCGGAGTAGTCTGGCCAGAGGGCTCGGGCGTGCAGCAGGCCAGGGCCGATGGCGGCAGGCGAAGTTGCGAAGCCGGCCGGAGGCCGCGGAGGCGCAGTGGGCGGGCCCTCGCGAAGCGAGGACGGGGGAAGGCTGCACCGGGCAATTTGCGAGCGCTGCGCCGGCCGAGTCGTGCACCTGGAGGCTGGAGACGGGACGCACAGGCAACAGGAGAAGGCTGATCCTAGGGTTCCTGGCGGCGGCCTGGGCTTTGAAGAACCGCTCCTTGTTAACGAAGGCAAAGACGCATCAGATACTCAGATCTCAGGAGTCAGGACCGACGGAAACTGGCGGGCAAATGTAAAAATGAAGCACCAAATTTTGAGCCTGCGCTAGATTGGATTTCACGGGCACCTGGTGGGATGTGTACCGGTTTTTCCTAACTTTGTTTTGGATTTTAGTGGAGCGCGTGTCATGAAAATTTCAAAATATTTTATAAACCGCGCGGGGGAGCCATGCTTTCTTGATTTTTATATTGATCGATTAGAGGAAATTTCAACAAATAATCCTCACCAACATATAGGCAAAATATTGATTTAAATTGGATGCCAAATACAAAAGATGAGAGCCTAAGATTTATTTTCATGGTATAACTTTTTGTCTAAATTGATTCTTAATTAATTGAAATCTTATTGACATACAAAATTATTCATATGTGCCTAATAATAAACTAGATCCACTAGAAATAGAATTTGAATAGTAAAAATTAGGCACTAAAATCCAAAATTCTTTACATTTGAAATCCTTTCATGCAATTGTGTTTATCTATTTATTTTTTTAATTTCAAAAATTGCAACCATTTTACAATATTAAATGATTTCAGCTAAAAAGGTCACGAACACAAAAATTATAGAACTCATCAAGATTTACAACTTTTGTTTTGTTATTAGTTCATCTCATATAGTGGTACTCACAATGTTCACAAAATTTACATATCCCTTTTATAGTTTATATAAACTATAAGAAATGACCAAAATAAAAGTTATAGATTTCGGAACTCTATAAAATTTTATATTTAGCAACTTTTTTATTAGAGTTCATTTTGTCAAGCAAAACTAGGTTTAAATTTCTTGAATTTGAAATTTGAATTTTTTGAGCTACCACTGATGATGAAAAAACCAAAATGAAAGTTGTAGGTCCCCAAAAGTTGAAAATTTGTAGCTAAAATCTCTTGAACTTGAAATCATATTTTCATTAAAAACTACATTTGAATTTTCAAAATTTAAAATTTTAACATTTTAAATGACCTCAGATGGGCTAATAACAATTTTTTTGAAAAGTTATGAAACTTTAGATTTGAGAAACATCTTGTAAAGGATTTTTTAAATTTGAAATTTAAATTTTGTCAATGGCCTTGATGGAGAAACTACCAAAATTATATATCTTAAAAAGTTATAAAACTTTGTAGTTAACAAACTTTTTAATTTGTACTCTTTTAGGAATTAAACAATTAGTTTATATTTGGTTTAGTATAGTATGTCAAGAACCAACATGGATTATAAGAAGTTAGCATGAGCTGTAGTGGTAGAAGAATCGACAGGTTAGAGGGAGGTTGCGGGTTTGAACCCTTGTGTTTGTTTTTTGCAGATTTTTTTTTGCCATTTTTTGTTTGCTTGGTTGCTACATGGAATGTCACTTCGCTCTGGGTAAGGAGATCTTAAGTTCAAAAATACTATTTTTAATACAATTGTTTATATTTTTTTTGGATGAGCATCATTTTTTTGTTTTTTTTTCATTCTTAATTTATACTTTTGTCTTGATGAGCTAGGTATATTAACTAAGTGGATACAAATCAAATTAACTTTATGGTGTAGTGGTTTGTCATTTACCTCCAAAGAAGTCTCATGTTCAAAGCGTGGTTGGCATAGCATTTTTGTTGACTTTAGGTTGAGCCTTATTTTTGTTGGCCACCAGTTTAAACTCAAGTTTGCCAGTTTACGTCATATAACAATGCAAGGGTGTGGGTTCAAGCATCCTTGTTCAGTTTTTTTTTATTTTCAATGATTTTTTATTCTCAAATTTCTAGATTTAAGACATAAAAATCAAAAAAATATGCTATTATTTCACATAGAAAATATAGTAGTCTATAGCATCTTTGTAGTACAGTGGTAGGTTTGTGGGTTCGCCCAACAAAAATCAATAATATCTATATCACTCTCATTTAATTTCATTTCTCTGGTTTTATTTTTTTCTCTGTGATCCCGCTCTTTCTACAGTGTCTTGACCTGGACCTAAAAAGTTGACAACACACTTAGCTTCCCTAACAAACCTTGGCGACATCTAGGTGCGATGTCGGCGTTCTCATGAACAGGAAGGTCCACGTGTATATTTTTCTTTGTAACACTTGTATTGTACCATTATTTTGTGTTACTACAGAGCATATGTTTGTAACACATTTTCTATGTGTTCTTTACATGTGTTACAATCTAGTACACTTTTGTAACATTTTACTTGTAACATTAATTTTGTGTTACTATAACTATTATGAGTAACACATTTTTATAAAAGAAGTATTTTGTGTTACAACCAAAGTCTGTAACACACAATTTTGTGTTACTATGTAATTTCGTTGGAACACATCGACGAATATGTTACTAGAAAGTGATACAATATCATTGTTGTGTAGTAGTGCCGCGGGTTTCGTACCCGATGGGTGCGGGTATGGGCATGAAAGTTTACCCGCGGGTACATGAGGGTCGGGTACCCGCAAATATGCGGGTAGGGTGCGGGTATCAACTTTTACCCGCGGGTACCCGATGGATACCCGCAATTTGAAAATATATAAAAATATTTATTATTTATGTTATATAAATATCATGTTGACTACCTCATTTAATATAAAATTATATCATATGCATAGCATGTTGAGTAGTAAAGACGATATTTTTTATAGATGGCTAAATAAAAGTGATTATGTGAGCTATTATTTATTACTGTAGTTCGTGTAATTTTTCATGTCATTTGTATGAGCATGAATGTTTGAATTATGCATAATCTATGATCTACCGTGGCTTGTGAGCTTCCATTTATTGTCATATTGAACTGTAAGTGAGATTGACATATTTGCATATTGTTTAACTATGAATTTATCGATTCATATCACTATGATTTTATTATTTGATCTCTTTTACTTAGACCCGATGGATACCCGATACACGTCGGGTACTCGCCGGGCACGGGTACGGGTACGAATTCTTACCTGCGGGCATGCTCGCGGGCGGGTAAAACTTGGGGTCGCGGGTATGATCGCGGGCGGGCAAATGCTCTACCCGCACATTACCCGACCCGTTGCCATCCTTACTCATGTGACTGTATCAAAAGTGATGGCCACAAGTCCTCTTAATATTTCTTTTAGAAGGGCCCTGGTGGATAATAAACTTTTAGAGTGGCTTAATCTAGTAGCGCGGATCTCCAATATTCATTTGGTGGAAGGTTCAGATTACTTTAAATGGAGCTTAACCAAATTTGGGTTATTTTCAGTACGCTCTATGATAGATACTCAACCACCTTTTCTTCGTAGGAATATCTGGAAGATAAAAGTTCCTTTAAAAATTAAGATCTTTCTGTGGTTCCCGCAGTGGGGTGTCGTCCTAACCAAAGACAACCTTGCTAGGAAAAAATGAACAGGGAGCCAACAGTGTATCTGTTGTAATAGGAATGAGACTATCCAACACCTATTCCTAGCCTATCCCTGTGCCAAAATAATTTAGAGGATTATCTTTTTCGCTACTAATTTGACCTAACCGATATCTATCAGTCATCATTTTGGTAGGTGGCTTATTTATCAGCCTAAGCAGATCAAAGATTTAATTTGGATTGGGGTTGCTGCCATGTGCTGGGCTATCTAGCGATGTCGGAATGATGTTATTTTTAATAAAATGAAAATTAACTCTATTTTGCAGGTCATTTTCAGGGGAGCGTATTGGTACGCTTCTGGGCTCAGCTGCAGCGTGAAGAGCAAGCCAATAACACCCTTTCGTTGATAAGCAAGAAGATAGAAGTGATTGTTTTGGAGATTTTAAATAAAGGGTGGAAACATGTTTATCATTTGCTCTAGTGTCCTGTTTTTTTTGTTTTCAAACTCTGGCTTGCTCTAAATTTTTATGTGTCGATGACGTTGTAATAATTGGTTTGTACATCCCTGGATGTAGAGACCGGATATTTTATCCTTTATCTAAAAAAAATATACAGGTCAACCATAGTGCAGGTGTATATCAATTTGATCGAATCTCTAGTTCTCTATTTGCATTTCACAGCGTTACCAAAGGCACAAGTGATGTTAATACAGAACAATTCCAGCATTTTGCAATTTGTCATATTGGTTATACAATTTTAGTTTGGATTGACATGAAACTGGAAGAAATAAAAATGCACGACACTTACAGGTAAGCCACGAGTAGATGATGGCTTTGTCCCGACATAATATGGTACTCCCTCCGTCCCATTGAAAGTGTCAGTTCGAAAACCGTGTCCCTTCGCAAACACCCTTCCATGGGACGGAGGGACTAGTGTCAATCGCGATTCGCGACAGCGGCCTTCGCGCACGAGACAAGGCGAGTGGGCCTCTGCCGCTCGTCGTCCCAACGAATACGTGGGCTGCTCGGTGCATCTTTGAAAGCCCGTCACGCTACGGCCCAACCCAAATGTGGGTCTAACTTACTGTAATGTGCTTTCAAGGTGCACTAGCTTTTCAAAAAACACATTAACATTTTCAGACAAAAACGCACACCAACCGTATGGATGCATGTTTACTATCGTACCAGTGCACGTATCAAAAAAAAAAATTATAGTAAATTTTGAGGTGCTGTTTGGTCGTATAGGATAGGCAATGCAATCGTAAAGGAAGTTGAAACGGTATCCGAAAAAGGGATACGTGAGTATAATTTGTTTGGTTCACTCAACCGTATAGGATGCATGTTTACATACTATATATATATATATATATATATATATATATATATATATATATATATATATGATTTGTTTGGTTCACTCCACAGCCGTAGCATCATCTGGTCCCGCTGGATGTGGGGAGCTCAGTCACGATTGTACTAGGGTCCTGTTTGGTTAGACCCCTAAAGTTTGTCCATTAAAGTTTAGTGATCATGTTTGGTTATACAGTGATTAAAGACCACTAAAGTTTAGTTACTTTTAGCTACCTCTTCATGACTAAGGGTCTGTTTGGATCTCACCTACTAAACTTTAGTCATTTTTAGTGGCTAAAATACCAAACACACCCGCTAAAAAGGGATTAAAAAAGATTTTTTTAGTTTCTTTTAGTCTCTTTCAGTAAGGTTGTTGCTACTAAAAGTGAAGTTTAGTCACTAAACTTTAGTGGGATGAACCAAACAGCTATAAAGACCCCTAAATTTTAGTGTCCCCTAAACTTTAGTGAGGTGTTTGGTACTTTATAGACTAATTTTAGTGACTAAACTTTAGAGGGGCCTAACCAACCAGGGCCTAAGTCGGTATTCGTTTGTGTGTCACATGATACCAGCACATCGCAAAGCGAACACTACCTAACGTGATTCGTTGATACTGTGATCAGATCCCACGCGAAATCCGTCCAACCAAATGGCACCTGAGATGTATTTTTTTTAAAAAAAAAAAGACACTCAAAAGAGTGTTTCACTTCTGACAAATCTAAAAAGAACAAAGACTAGTACAAATGATTATAAAAAAGACATAAATATAGACCTCTAAAATAAGAGTACATCAAAGACCAAATCGGTTGTTTTCTTCCTTCGAACTTCCACTAGTTGCCGAAGTTTAATGATCAAATTGAAGGGACATCTGCAAACACCCGCGCCAATACATGGCTTTGAACACCGCAAAAACCACTCATCACTGCCAACAAGATCTAGTATCCACGGAAAGAACATCGGCTGGAGGAATCCTAAAAAAACACAGGCTTACAATCCTTCACCATCAAAAGAGAGTGTTAAAGATTTCAGAACTTATTATAGAACAGACTAAAAGAAAAGGACGCTACCTTTGATAAATACACCAGAAGCTAAGATCTCACGGATCAAACTCTCACTAGCCCTTTGCCACACTAAATTAAACGTCGTAGTACCCAATGTTTTCCTAAACAGTAAACGGTAAACAGTCGGTCACTCTTTGTTTAGCGTTTAGGCCGTTTAAACGGTGTTTAAACGGAGTTAAACGGCCTAAACGGTTTTGTATGGTAACACTAAAATATACATATTTGTGTATGTAAAATTAAATTTGATAGAAACTGTACATATTTGCACATGTAAAAAAATAAATATTATACCAAATCATATTTTTGAAGAAATCTAAATCCCACAACATTTCATATACTCACAATGTTAATTAGTTTTTGTGTTGATTATGGTAGTCGTAGTCCTCTAATTAACCAAATTATGGATTAAATGGTTGTTTAGATCATTTAATCATGTATAACCTGATTTTCTTTAGACCATTTAGACGGGTTTAAACGGTTTTAAACGGGTTAAAACGGTCCAACCGTTTAATTCACCGTTTAGGGCCTAAACAAAACAGATGGCCTCTGTTTACCGTTTAAACGGTGTTTAAACGGACTAAACGGCCGTTTAGGCGAACAGAGGTAGTACCATCACAGCCGCCACCCGTCCATGGCTTTGGAACCAAACTTTAAATCAACAAGGATCCATAAAATTAATCTAAAACTACAAAGGAAAAAGATATCAAGCCCCCACTCCACCATGCATCGGTGATCCCTCGCCGGTTAGGAGAGAGGAGGGGGACCAAACCCCGGCGGTGCGCGGCGTTTGGGAGAGAAGCCTATGGAGCAGTAACCGGGGATTATATTGGATTAGCTAAGATATATTATGGGTTCTTGTTTTTTCAGAAAAAGTGTTGTGACGATTCTGCCTAGTGCACAGTAGAGATTGTACAATGATTAACTTGAATTAACAAGGTGGTTGAGTTAGTCCAGTACCATCTCTCTTTTTCGGGAAAGCCAGTACCATCTCCAAGAAACTCTCTTTGTTTGAATTTTATCATTCACAAAATCTAGGAAAGAAATAAAAATTAGGCTCCAATAAACTCTTGCATCACTCTTCACTTTCTCGCTCTCCATTAATAAAGAAGCTCCGTCTCTCTTTGAATTAATATATGGTATAATTTTTGCACAAAAATATATATAATAAACTACTTCCTCTATCCCAAATTATAAGTCGTTTGACTTTTTTGTGCTCAACTTTGACTACTCGTCTTATTCAAAAATTTATGCAAAATATCTTTTTTGTTTTTGGCTTACTTTATTAATAAAACTTTTCAAGAATAACTTAAATTTTACTATATTTGCACAATTTTTTTAAATAAAACGAGCGGTCAAACTTGATGCCAAAAAAGTTAAATGACTTATAATTTGAGATTGAGGAAATATTAGGGTATAGAAAACAATACGTTAGAGATGAGAGAGAGAGAGAATATTCATAAACTGACTCTTCAAATAGAGATTAAAGTTTGGACAGACTCTTTGAACATTTCTAACAGCCTTTCCTGAACCCACTTACTAAGTCCTCGTTTACTAAGTCTTCAAAAAAAAATAGTACTTTTGAGAGCCTACTCCACGCATCTTTTGGTGAGCGACAATAGAAAAATAGAGGATTGAATATTTAAAGATCTAGTTAAAAAAGGAGAGATTTTTTTCAATAAAAACTCTATTGCTATCAATATTAGAGGATATAAAGACCTCTTTTAGGGGGTGTTTGGGTGTACGGACTGAAGTTTAGTCCGATGTTGCGACATTAATTTAGTTTATTAAAAATAGATTAAATATAAAATTAATTACATTGATATACAATAATTCTATTAAACTAAATTAATTCATCATTAATAAATATTTACTGTAGCATCATCTTATCAAATCACAAACTAATTGAGTTTAGTCCCATTAACTAAATAGGGCCTTAGTTGCTACCGTTCTTTTTGCACCGAGATGGGAGATCATTTCAACAAATAACACTTCCAAGTTCCGATCCCGTTCCCCGTGAAAGGAAACTTTCAAGGCCGGCCGATTTGTCAATCCAGGCAAAAGTCGCAACGAATATTCGCATATTTGTACGCACTCCACTCGGACGCATCGATTGCGCTCGACCATGTCGCTGTTCCGTACGCGCCGGTTAACACTGCGCCCAAGACCCATCATCTTCCTGTGCCCGGCCGGCGTTGCGCCGCCGACGTTGGACACGGCAGGCCGCCGGCACAGGCACGGGCTGCATGCATCGTCATGTTCTGATTGTGTGCGCGTTCTCAATAGAAGTCTGGCTAGTGGAATGTATTCGCCGCAGGCAGCACTCCAATAGAAAAGGCAGTTGCCATCAGCTATGGGCTGCAATTCTCCATCGTCGACTGGTGATTGGTGAGAGCGGTTCTGGGGGGACTCTGGAGTCTGGACTGGACCACAAAAGAGTGGCACTCGCTAGTGTTGTCACTTTTTTGCTTCTGTGGAGCGGCATCCCAAACCGCGCAGGTTGCTCCGTCACGTTTAGGCGCGAAGCGTAGCAGTTGGTACGAGCCGGAGCTTGTAGATGAGTAGTAGTCTAGGTCTAGGATGGGTTTTTCCTCGAGCGCTTGTCAACACAAAACGCGTGCTATCGCTGTACAAGGCCCCTCCTACCTGCACGTTCCTTTGGAACCCATGCCATGCCTGCACGAGAAATTTTCCCGATCCGTGGGCAAAATGCTAGTATCGGGCATTCGGCCCCATCGACGTCCGCCACCTCCGCAGAAAAACGACGCCTCACTTTCCTAGTACGGGTCCGTTCTTTAATTTGTACATTACACGCCGGGAAAGCGCGGCCCTCCCTGCGGTCGCTCACCGCCGCGCCCGCTCGGCTGACCCGGGCCATCCGCCCGACTGCAGGCGCGCACGCGGAAGCCTCCAGCACACGCAACCCCGGGTCCCCCGGCGGCGCTTTCGCTCCTCTCCCCACCGGGCCCGGGCTCCAGGCTCCAGCCTCCAGCCTCCAGCGTCGGCCGGCGTCTGGGGGAGTCTGGGATCCAGTACGCCAGCCGGGCCCCGCCGCGTGTCCGCGCGCGTCAGGGTCGCACCAACCTCCGCTGCCGCGACGCCTGGCAAGGCCGGAGAGGCCTCCGCCCGGAAATTCCCTTCACCTCCCTCCACCATCTCGCCGCTTTTCCACCCTCCTCCTCCTCCTCCTCTGCTGCTGCTGCTGCTGCTGTTGGTAGGAGTACTGTTAAAATCCCCGTCGCCGCCTCCTACTGCTGCTGTTCGGTAGGAGGAGAACTTGTCAATTTTTACTGCAGAAATCCTCTTCGCCGCCGCCTCGAGAGTCGAGACCCACCATTCCTTCCTTCTTTTCTTTCTCCCCCCCCCCCCCCCCCCCCCCCCCACACACACACACACACCCTAAAACCCGCAGTGATCCGCCCAACTCCCAACCCGCCGGATTGGAGCGCGCATGGTCGGTCGCCGCGGCCGCTGAGCTGCGGCGGGAGTGATCGGCATCGGCTCGGCGGGGGCGAGAGGGCGTGGGTCGAGGAAGGCGCGATGGCTGCGCTGGTGGGGAGGCCTGGTTCTTGGGGCGGCCTGGTGCTGCGGGTGGGGCAGACGTTCTTCGCCGCCGCCTCCATCGGCGTCATGTGCAGCTCGCTCGGATTCGCTAGTTACACCGCCTTCTGGTAAGCTAACATGAAAACCGCACACCGCCTGCCTCCCCGTGGACCTTGTCTTTCGGGATTTGTTTTCTTCTTCTTAGCCTATTGGTTGGGGTTTGTCGTGAATCTATCCATTTGGCGGGGAGCAGACCAATTTGCGCAGCTTACCGTGGCCATTTGGCGGGGAGCAGACCAATTTGCGCAGCTTACCGTGGCTCTCGCCTCTCGGCTTCAGCAATGCGAGATTACAGCGTGTTTTTTTGGTTGCTGGTAGCAACGTAGTGGTGGTTACGGCGCTGGAGTTTCAGGCGCCGTCAGCAATGCGAGATTAGTGGTTATATACGGTGCTGGGGTTTCAGTTTCAGGCGCGGTTAGGACTTAGGAGTGCTACTGCTACTGGTACCCCTATGTTGCCTTGGATCATTCGTTGACGACTCATCAGTCCTCGTTATTTTTTCTCTCTGGATCAATTCAGTGGTAATTAGGTTCATTTATGGGGGAATTGTGGAGTGAGGGAGGGAGGATTAACAAACGGCTTGTTAATTTCTGGGTTGCGTTTTGTTGAGTGCATTTAGATCGGAGGGTTCGTTGCAGCATTGGAGACAAAAATTCTGAGAAGTGTATGATTGCCGTCCAATTGTACAGATAATCTGAAAAGCATACTAGCATGGTGACATTGGAGGCGTATTCAAAGAATCTAATTTGTTTGGTATGATGTTGGGAGCTTGAAACACGTGGTGCATTTGTAGTCATTCCAGTATCTAATGGATCCTTGTTGCCCGTGACCCTGGATTGATTACCTGCTGATGTTTAGTAAGCTGTTAACTCAGATTGGTACAGCTCTTAAACTTTCTCCTTTCAAATTTGCAAAAAGCTCATATTTTCCTTCACATTTCAGCTACTTGATTGCATCTATGGGACTTCAGATGCTGTGGAGTTTCGGACTTGCGTGTCTTGATGGATATGCGATTACAGTCAATAAGGATCTCACCAGCCCTATTCTGTTGAGCTTGTTTGTCGTTGGAGACTGGGTAATGACTAAACTCATTTTGGAACTCTTGTCATCTTGAATTGACTGCTCCAGTTTTTTTATGTACTTTTACCTATATGCTTTGATAAACCCTTAACATCCAATATATTGGTATACTGCTTTATAGAAGCACTGAAGTTCCATATGAATATTCCAAACTGATTGATATTGTTGCAGTTATTTTCTATATCTCTGGAAATGTGGACCTTTTTCTATATATTTTGTTATGCTACTCTTGAAGTTTTTGTTTTGTTTTAAATGTTTTAGGATTCTCGATGTAAAGGCTCGTGAATTATTTAGCTATCAATTTATTTGTGAGTAGGAACACAAATATTTGTAGATTTGTTCAAAAAGCTGAAGTTTCATTTATATCAAAATAGATTTTGGTCATCAAAGTTGTGTTTTATAGAGTATCAATCTCCAAACTATCACTTGCTTGTGATGGAGAGAGTAATAATAATATCTAATTTTCAACATAAGTGCTCTGCGCATTTTAAATCAGTGATACTTAATTGATCCAGTGCATTCTGTTTTTTCCCCTTTAAGAAGAGTTGGTAGTTTCACATGTGTACAATTCATGGTTTTAAATGGGAAAAGTTTGGTTTTCTATACGTGATGTTCATTATCCATGCTCTTCCTATTTGATGGATGATGCATTGTGATGCAAGTTTGGGGTCATACTAATTACTAAGAGGATAGATCAGATCTGTGTATTACATGCAGTCTGGTCTGGATTTGTTATTTATCAAATTGTACGAGTCTAGCCTTTTATTCGTTTGGGCGGCGACGCTCATCTAATCATGTTAATGCTTTTAGCAGCACTAATGAAAACCAATCTACTGAGTGTAGGTAACAGCAATTCTGTCATTTGCCGCATCAAGCTCATCTGCTGGTGTAGTAATTCTATTTCAAAAGGATGTACTCTTCTGCAGAAGGTATACCCAACTCCCGTGCGGAAGATATGAGCTCGCCACAGCATTTGCCTTCATGTCTTGGGCACTCAGTGCTACATCAGCCTTGATCATGTTTTGGCTTCTGGCTGCGTTCTGATTGTGTAAAATTTTGTGGTAGCAATGTTTATAGTGCCTATACCTTGCTGTTCTCTCCTCATAGCTTTTACAACCATATCACATATTTAGCAGACCACATAGCCCAAAAATGGAAATGCTGGGATCATGTAAAGTCCTTGGAGGGAACAGTTACTAATGGAAGAAATTCACTGAACAGATACTTTAGCTTCATATCTGCTGAGGTAATTGCCTTTCGCTATCTTTGATGCAAGGTGACCTCGCACACTGCAATCATGTAAATAAACAATCTGAAACAAGACCTTGGTTTTTTAGTTTCTGACAGAGATGGCATTTATGTTGTGCGTTGTATTTTTTACTCGAGCTCAACTTGGTAATGGTTACATGCTGTCAATGTGACAAAACGAAACAAGTTGGCCAATTTCACATCAAGGCAGTTGTTTTAGAATTTCTGTGAAAGAAACGTCATATATCATACACATGTGAATGATGTATCTGCATCGGAAATCCTGACGCGTTTTCAAGGTGGCGGGTTTCTTGCCGGATACAAAAGAGAAGACGGCATCGAAGCAATGTAGAGCAGTAGCAACCTTGAGCAGACACAGGAATGACAACCACAGTAGCTTAGCACCACAGCCACAGGTTGAGAAGCGTATAGATGACAACCAAAGAACGGCGCAGAGTGCTTCAGGCACAGCTCCACCTCCACAGGTACAAAACATTCGTGGAGAAAGCATATAATAGTTGTTGACTTGTTCAAAACATGATTCTTTATTTAGCTCCACCTCCACAGGTCCAAAACATTCTTGTGCCAGATAGGACCAGGACTCCGGACAAGCCTTTTTGTTTGATGGCCAAACATCAAGTCATTTGCTTATTATTGACTAGGTTAAGTTAGCATCTGGTTTCATGTCTTAACTTAGGCGTGCCAAACTTTTCGTCTAGGATGGATTGATCCCACAAGCCATGTGCTGATGTGCCCATAGTGTCTTGGCAAGACATCCTTGCAAGCCAAGTTGTGGCTATCTTTATCTCTGCCACAAGTTAGACGATTTAGGCAAGAGAGAGCCAAGTTGTGCCTATCTTTTTTTCTCTGCCGCAAGAAAAAGTGTGGCAAAAGTTAGGCACGAAAGTGTGTCAACCCTTGGCAATCTTAGGAATGAAGCAAACATGTTCACCTTGCAATCATGAATTGTAAAAAAAATATATGTATATCGACATTGTACTGCACCAATGACTTTATATCATCAATGTACAACAATATAATAGAAATAGAATCACCCCATGGCTCTTGCTGGCTGTCAGGATCCAAAAGTACCAAAATCTCGAACTTCCGTGGTACAAAGGTTTTGCTAAACAAACGGAGGGCGCAATAAAGAAAAGCAAAAAGACTCTTATTCTTCTTCCAAAATTTTGATTTCGGCATGTAAATTGGCACAAGAATGTTACAAAGTAAATTGCATTTGTGCAGTCTCGCTAGTTCAAAACTTCAGGAATATGAGTCAAGGACAAACATCCTACTTTTTTATCAAAATCTAGTAGAAAAATCCTAGCACCTTGCCACCAACGTTCTTCCTCCTGGCCTCTTCATGATCCATGATGCCAACAGAGGTTGTCAAGACAATGAAACCGAACTGCACAACAAACAGTAAAAGATAATTAGATTATAATTTAAAATTGAACTGCGTGTACAGATACCCAGCACCAGATCTATAGAAACAAACGCGAATGGCGAAGGAACGGACCTGACGAGATGGAAGGAGCCTAGCAGTCCACCCTTCAATTTCCTTGACACCAACATCAAAAGGAGGACTGATTACTCCACACTTGTTCAGCCTGCCATTCAACTCAACAACAATCTTCCCAGCACGATGGTCATCAACATACTCAAACTCACCGATATACCCTGCAGAAAAGGACAGCAGTATGAGAACCCTTTCCTTGTTTTCAACAAGTTTCAAACAATATGTAAATAAAGAGAACTAACCATGCTTCTGCATCACCAAAAGGAACTTTATGATCACCTTAGAGGATGGCCTGATCATCACTTGCCTCTTCCCACGCTTCTCGGCATTATGCATGCTCTTGAGAGCATCATTCAAGACGCTAATTCTCACCATCCTCAGCGAACCTGCAGAGATATGCACCACCAGACTAGTGAAGAGAATGAAAATATTCAACATTTTAACTTTTAGTTGTTCAATGGCAAAGTATGTATGTAGTTTACTATGGTGTAGGAGCATCTTGTATGCAAGAAATCTCTCCCAGATGGGAAGCAGTTTCCAATGGTTGGACTGGCTGCTATTTACAGGGCTTATGATGGGGCAAGAAATAATATGTTTATTTTGTTTTCAAAAGAAGTTGGTTAGATCTTCTGCTGAGATAGTGTTTTGCTTGCCTTGTTTATTTCTTCTTATTGGGCGGGACTCCAGAAATGTGTTGGAAGGAGAAGATATTTGGTAGAAAGCAGTGCTAAGCTTCCACACTCGATCAGCAGGATGAAGGCGGCAGGATGGAGACGCTACCTTAAGATATAGCAGTCTCATTTTGATGATAGAGGTAGCGAGAAGATGCTAATGGGCACTAAGAAGTCCAAAATGTTGCTGTTTTTGTATCTAGGTGGTGGAGTGGACTATGGATCTATTCTGTCTTATTGTCTGTTGTTTAGTAGCTGTAAGAATAGAAGGTTGCTAGTGCTGAAGATTGTGATTTTCTTAATGGGCTAACCCTAGAAGGGTAGCAATATAGTCATGGTTACATGGGCCTAACACATTATACTCCAACACCCCCCCCCCCCCCCGCAGTCTGAACTACCGACGCAGCGGAGTTTCAAGACCGAGCACGAAAAGCACAATACACGAGCCCCCCAGACTCAACCAACCACTAGTGATGTTGAGGCTGGAGCGAAACTCGGAGAACGTCGAGGATGGGAGGCCCTTGGTGAAGATGTCGGCGAACTGGGAAGTGGTCGGGACGTGGAGAACCCGAACATCGCCGATGGCCACCCGATCGCAGACAAAGTGTAGGTCGATCTCCACATGCTTGGTCTGCTGGTGCTGAACGGGGTTGGTGGAGAGGTACACCGCACTCACGTTGTCGCAATAGACCAGCGTGCTCCGGGTCAGGGGACTGTGGAGCTCACCGAGGAGCTGCCGGAGCCAGGAGGCCTCAGCCACGCCGTTAGCAACAGCGCGGTACTCCGCCTCGACACTGGAGCAGGAGACCACTGGCTGGCGCTTGGATGACCAAGACACCAGGTTACCGCCGAGGAAGACAGCATAGCCAGAGGTGGACCGGCGAGTGTCTGGGCACCCAGCCCAGTCAGCGTCGGTGTAGACGACGAGGTCGGTGGAGGTAGACCGGTGGAGGAGCAGGTCGTAGTACGGTGTAGACGACGAGGTCGGTGGAGGTAGCCATGGAGGTAACGGAGGAGGCGCTTGAGAGCCGTGAGGTGAGGCTCGCGCGGATCATGCATGTGGAGGCAAATCTGCTGAACAGCATAAGTGATGTCCGGGCGGGTGAAAGTGAGGTACTGAAGTGCCCCTGCAAGACTCCTGTACGCAGTGGGGTCAGTAACTGGGATGCCCTCGGTCTCTGATAGCTTGGCCTGAGTGTCAACTGGGGTGGAGCAGGGCTTGCAGTCAGTCATCCCAGCTCGCTCCAGGATGTCAAGAGTGTACTGCCGCTGGTGAAGAAAAAAACCACTGGACGAGTCTCAACGGTGACCCCGAGGAAGTGATGGAGAACACCGAGATCCTTCATCGCGAACTCCTGCTGAAGAGAGGTGATGATCCTCCGCAGCAGAGTCAGGCTGGAAGCAGTGAGTACAATATCATCAACATAGAGCAGCAGATAAGCAGTCTCCCCGCCGTGGTGATATATGAATAGAGAAGTATCGGACTTGGCCTCCACAAATCCCAGGGTAAGCAGAAAGGCAGCAAACCGAGAGTACCACGCCCGAGGGGCCTGCTTGAGGCCATAGAGATAGAGGGACTTGTTGAGGCGGCATACCAGGTCAGGGCTAGAAGAGTCAACAAACCCCACAGGCTGACTGCAGTAGATTGTCTCAGCAAGTGTCCCGTGGAGAAAAGCATTCTTGACGTCCAGCTGGTGTACGAGCCAGGAGCGAGAGAGAGCCACTGAGAGGACTGTACGGACTGTAGCAAGCTTCACCACAGGATTGAATGTCTCATCATAATCAACTCCAGGCCACTGAGTGAAACCCCTGAGAACCCAGCGAGCCTTGTACCGCTCAAGAGAGCCATCAGCCCGCCGCTTGTGTGTCCAGATCCACTTTCCGGTGACGACATTGGAGCCAGGCGGACGGGGTACCAGATCCCAGGTCTGGTTAGCGAGAAGAGTCATGTACTCCTCTTCCATCGCACCACGCCAGTGAGGGTCGGCCAAGGCGTCGCGCACGGAAGAGGGTACCGGAGAGACCCGCGTCTCGCCGGGCGTCGCGGCGAGAGCCCCAGGCCGCAACACCCCTGCCGCATGCCGCGTCACCATGGGGTGAACATGACGCGGGTGGCGGTGAAGAATAGGCAGGTGGTACACGGGCGGCTCGACCCGAGCAGCTGGTGGCGGTGGAGGCAGCGGCGTAGGCGTCGACGGTGGAGAGGCGGCCATGGGAGGAGACCAAGGTGGCGACGACGGGGACGGGTCCAGCACCGAGGGCGGCGGGGCCGCCCACGCACGGCGCTGGTAGACACGCACCGGCTGGGCGAAGCGCGCGGGAGGTGCGGGAGGTGCCGCAGACGTCGAACCCGCGTTGGGCGCAGGGCCAGGCGCAGCCCCGGGGGACGTGGCCGGCGGAGCTCCAGAGGACGGTGAGCCGGGGCACGAGCCCGACGGAGGGCGCGGTGAAGGGGGACCTGCAGGGTAAAACAGTAAAGGTGGCTGGGCCACCGCGTTAGTGGGAAACACGGAGGAGAGGTCAAGGTCGGAGGTGGGAGGTGGGGTGGTAGTGGAAAAGGGAAAGTCAGACTCGTCGAAGACTACGTGACGGGAAATGAGGACGCGACGAGAGGAGAGGTCAAAGCAACGGTACCCCTTGTGATCCGGGGAGTACCCGAGGAAAACACATCGAGTCGATCGGGGAGCCAGCTTGTGAGCAGCAGTGGCAGTGGTGTTAGGGTAACACGCATGAACGCATCTTGGCCCCTAGTGGTTTCGGTGATTGGATGAAACACAAGATTACCGTGACTAACGTGTGTTTTGCAGAAACAGGATTGAGTTAGGTCACGGTAATGGCGACGATACGGGCATATGGAGTTCATGTCCCCTGGCGATGGATATCGTTTCAGTTTTCAAAGGACGAACGATGAAGACGGTGGTAGACTAGGCTAATGTAACACTCTGGTGTTAAACAGACTAAAACTTGACATGTCATCATATGCACTGGCATTTCATCTGAGTTGATAACCTAAGTATGCATTCACTAAAAACAAGTTTAATTCATCATGCTTGTGCTTAAGTTTGAAATCCTAGCTTATGCTTTCTTATGTTGTGATTAGTGCTTTTATACTAGAAAAGGGTATTTTGGTAATCTCTTATATAGTAATTGAATTTTTGCACCCAACATTGGTATTATGTCTCAAAGGTGTATTGGGATCATGTTTCAAGTCACCATTGAGGTATAATTCAAATTTGGTTGAAATTCAATTAAATAATTTAATTAATTTGAAAATCCTATTTTGTCCCTTTTTTCTTTATTCTAAATCTAAAGAGAATTTGGATAGGCTCTAAAAAGCAAAGTTGCTCCATTTTTGATAAGGATCAACTTTGATGTATAAAGTTTTTCAAGTTCTTTTATGAAATCAAAAGTAATTTTGAAAATACACTTTTGCCCTTTTATGTCCCCTTTTGAATTTCAAATCCTAATTCAAAATCTAAGCATATTTTGCATATGTTGCAAAAATAAAAGATGTTCAGTATTTAATTCTGACCATTTGATATTTTAACATATTTTCAACTTATATTCAAAAATCTAAAGTAATTTCAAAATTTCTATAAGGGTATAAAGGAGAAGGGGGGGATAAGTTCTTCTGTTCATGGCGGTGGACGGCCGAACCTGGATCAACGACGCCAGCGCGAAGGGCGCCGTTCTCTCTCGAATGAGCTCGCACCTGTCTCCGTGGCGAAGTTAAGCAGCTGCTGGCACTCTCCCTTGCTCCGTGGCGCCTTCTCCTGAGCTCGCCGTCGCCGTTTCGCCACCGAGGCACCGACGGGCTCAACTCCAAGCCAATCCCAAATTCACTCCAAACCGAGCGTCCTCATCCAAAATTGACCACAGCTATAACTTCCTTACTTCCTTGCGCATCTCCAGAACCTATCCCTTCTACCTCTACTGCCCAGAGAGCTTGTGCTCGCCGTTCTTTCCGCCGGGCGAAAACGCCGCCGAGCTCGACCTCGCCGTGGTCCGCTCAACCGGGCACTCCTCTGCTCTCCCTTTATCGTGTTTCTGTTTCGCCTTGACCCCAGGATACTCATCGGCTCGGTGATTTTTTGTTTGGTGCTCAGGTCTCGCCGGAACATCGTCTGCTTCGCCAGAGCTCGCCGCCGCAAGCCACTTCTCCGGGGACTTCTCCTTTCCGTTCATCCTCTGCTCGAACCAGCTACACAGCCAGCATCAGGGTGAGCTACTGGAGCTTCCTAGCCCCTCTGTTCTCTTGCTACCGGCCTGAGTTCGCCGGAACAGCTTCGCCGTGATCCGGTCCGCCGCCGTGCGTGGCCAGGCTTCACCAGAGCGGTAGCGTTTAGGGTTAGGGACTCTATTGGTTGCGGGTGACTTGCCGGTGCTTGTGCTCGCGTTAGTCGGGTCTCTAATGGCCGGAGTTGACCGGCGTAGGGTTCGCCGGCGCTCGGTGCGCCGCCGTCCACTCTGGCCGGCGTCGGGGACTTCGCAGTTGCGAAGACGGTAAAGTGCAGGGGGCTGGTTGCAAAGTCCGTGGCTCATGTGAATAGCGCTCGGGACCGCGGGTTGTTTCCTTAGAAGCCGAAGGGTTTTTCTGCAAAAACGCCAGGGCGCGCGGGCAGGAGCCAGGCCGGGCCGGCTTTCGCGTGCGCCGGGCCGAGCAGGAGCGGGCCGAAAGCCCATTTAGGCTAGTTTTGAGTTTTCTTTTTATAGCTTTATGCACAGTAGCTAGTTTTGTTATTTTTGCTATAATTATTCTATAGCTCTGTTAATTGTAAAATTTTACATGTTAGATGATATCATGTTTGTGCTAATATAAAAATTATAAAACTTGTGTTTTGAGCACCTTTGCTATAATAATTAAATCTATGCTTTAATTAATAAATGCAACTTTGATGAATTATGTAATTTTCTGTGTGTCTCCTAAAATCATGAAATTCGACATGTGAGTTTATGTTACTAATATCTACCTTCATGTTTAATTTCAGCTCTGTTTGATTAAGTATGATTTGTTCATAAGTAAAAGGCTATTTAAAATGACTTATAAAATAAATAGAAATAGTTAATCACTTTAGATTTGTGTGACTTTTGGAATTGTTTGACAACCAGTGGAAAACTAGCATGATTTGCTCCCTGGTTATGGATTCCTTTATGCAAATGACCTTTTGTTGCTTGTTAATTACATAATCTTGCTTAATGAAGATAATAAAACTTGCTTAGTAGTAGTATATGGTTTGATAGCTAAGTTAGTTTGTTTTATACCATGAAGGAAAGTTGTACTCAAGATAGTTAAGTTTGTTATTATCCAAAGAACATATACCCTGTCTTAATCTTATCATAAGCATCTCATTGATCATGCATATGCACTTCTACGTGTAGATCTCGTTTCGGAAGAACCTGATCCACAGTGGGTTTCTCCTGAGTGTTTGAATCCTTCTGGTTTTTCTGAGTCACCGGACTTCGCTGATCACCAAGGCAAGCCCCGGACATTAACCCTATCCTTATATTTTTATAAAGTTATTTATATCACTTGAGTTAATATGATGCATTAAGTGAATATGAGTTGAGTGAATCCTACTTGATGCATTACCAATTTTGATGATTCCAATATTTAACCTTGATACCTGTTTTATGAAAATATTTGGTATGCTTAGCCATGCTTTACTTACTTCATAATAGTAGGTGCTTTTAAAAATGGTTGCTATGTTATGGAAATAATGAATCTTGAGACAACATGATAACGATAGTAACTTACATCAAGAATGGAGTCTTGTTGTAGAGTTACTCAACATAGGACCTTATCGTTGTTGGCCTGCTGTGATTGAGACCTTTGAGTACAGCCCACATGCGGTGGTAAGCCTCATCTATAGCTATTCCGATACTTGAGAACGGCCAACCGCGTACTGGGAGTGGAGAGATGGCGGGAGTAGCGTGTACCCTCGGGGCTATGAGATAGTCGGGTTCGAGGTGTACTGTACTCTCGGGTGACGCTGGACCCGTTCTTGTATGGGAGGATCTATAGATAGGGTTGACATATGCAAGATTAAGATCTACATATGTCGTGTGGTACTGAATCCCTAGCTGGGTTTAAACGATTCGAATCGCCGTGTTTCCTCGGATATGGAGCCTCAATCCACTGACCCGCACCGTAGTAATCAATGGGATCTTTATGAGATGAGAACTAAAGATGTGGTATGCTTATGAAGGTTTGAGAAGCTTTAGATAGTCATAAAATTTAATCTTTAGTTAAAACTTGAAAGTAGAGTTTTTCTTTTAGTAAGCTTTTATGCAAAAGAAATGTTTTGATCTTGCTAAAGCCTTACCTTGAATCCCTATAACCTTCATACCTGAGTATTCTCCTCTTTTCTAGACGGTTAAGTCTTGTTGAGTACTTTTGTACTCAGGGTTTGTTAACCTTTGTTGCAGGTGAGTTTATTGATCATCCTTTTGGTGGTCAATGTTTCTTCACTATTGTGGAGGAGAGTGATAATGACTCTGATGTCTGACCTTGGGCAAGTAACAAAAGTTGTGTGGTATATGTAATATAAAGTTCCGAACCTTTTATGTATCAAGTACTTCTGGGTTGTAAACTTTTAAACTTAAGTTTCAATCTATGTTATATACTCTTTCCGCTTTTACTCTGATTTATCTTATCTATAAAACAGTTGTAATACTGTGATGCTTGACGAGGGAATTCCTGAAAAGAATGTAACGTGGATGATTCGGGTTTCCCGAGAACACCCGACAGATCTCTTGAGTCATTTGGAACTCGTGCACGCCAATCAGAAGTCTTTAGGACAATGATGGGTGCATGTGGGCCACTTAATTCAGGAGGTTCTGCCACAGCTAAGTGTCATATGGTGTTGGAGGACACTTGGGTAGTCTTAGGTCTTTATTTTTCCTTTGGCCGTACTATAAAGGGGAGTGTGAATCAGTAGCTTGACCTAGATGAGTCTATTGAGGTAGGTGTGGTGCACACTTGTTATTTCATAGCCCTAGGTAGCTCAGAGAGATGCCTTAAGTCGAGAGGATCAAAAGTCGTTTTGGCCGCGTCGCGATCCGAGTTGAGTCTGCCCTGGTTACGGGCATCGGACGCTGGCCAGGTGGGCATCGGACGCGTCCGATGCTCACCCCGACTAGGGTTTAGTCTGATGCGTGGCATCGGACGCGCCGATGTGTTCACATCGGACGCGCCCGTGCCACTGTTCACGTGCACGTGAATTGGAGGCTGCATCGGACGCAGGCATCGGACGCTGAGGGCCAGCGTCCGATGGCCATGCAGAGAGGTTCCAGAGAGGGTAAATCCACATCGGACGCGTCCGATGTGGTGGCATCGGACGCTGCCCAGCGTCCGATGTCCCTTTAAACAGTCTGACAAGAAGGTACAGTAGACCGTTGGACGAGGTCATCGGAGCGTCCGATGCTAGGCATCGGCGCGTCCGATGCCCCCGCAGAATGCCTGTCTTGTGCTGTTTTTGGATGGCCGGTTGGGGGAGTATATATACTTCCTTCCCTCCATCCATTTGAGTGTTCTTGCCATTTTCATCAGTTGAGAAACACCTTGTGAGTGTGAGTGAGTGCAAGAGCCCTAGTGAGGTTGAGTGATTTGCTAATTGTGAGAATTAGACACCTCCTAATGAGAATTGAGTAGCAAGTGTGCATCCATCCATCTCTTTGGCCTTGTGTTGGTCAAGTGAGAGTTCTAGCTTGTTACTCTTGGTGATCGGCATCACCTAGACGGCTTGGTGGCGATCGTGAAGCTTGGAGAGCATCCGGTGGCATTGTGGATGACCCAAGCAAGCTTGTGACCGGTAGTGAGCGATTCACCGGGGCGGAGTGGCGAAGAATCAGCTCGTAGTGAGCACTTGATCCTTGCGCGGATCAAGGGGGAGCGATACCCTTGCGCGGGTGCTCCAACGAGGACTAGGGAGGTGTGCCGACACCTCGATACCTCGGCAAAAAGATCGTCGAGTCATCTCCACTCTTTTACATACGCATTTACATTCAAGCAATTCAATTCCGCATTACTCTTGTTGTTCATTCTATATTGAATTGCTTTGCTAGAGTAGGAGTGGCATAGACTTTCTTTTGTGCGGTAGAATAAAGAGAAACACACTTCTAGGCACTAGGGGGTTAATTGGGGCTTGATAGGTTTTATTCTTGCAAGAAGTTTTAGAAAAGCCCAATTCACCCCCCCTCTTGGGCATCTTGATCCTTTCAATTGGTATCGAAGCCTCGTGCTCTCGATTTAGGCTTAACCGCCTAGAGTTAAGATGTCCGGAGGTGATGGACCACCTCCCATGTTCGAGGGAGACGACTTTCCATATTGGAAAATCCGTATGGAGTCGTACCTAGAAGCGGTTGATGTGAATTGCCGCGATGCCGCCATAACCGGGTTCCCCAAACCCAAGGAGGGCACTAGCCTCACGCCACATGAGGAAGAAAATGAGAAGTGGAATGCAAAGGCCAAAAACATTCTTTTTAGAGGCATTTGCAAGAATGTGTTTAACCGCGTCCGGAACCACAAGAATGCCCATGATCTATGGGATAACATTTGTGCTCTCCATGAGGGGACCAAGAGTGAGCGTGAGGAGAGATATCATTTAGTTATGCAAAAGCTTCATTCATTTGATATGCATGCTAATGAAAGTGCAAATGAAATGTACTCACGCTTGAATGTTCTTGTAGAAGAACTCAATGGACTTGGCCTCACACAAATGCAACCATCCGATGTTGTGAGGAAGATTCTTTGTGTCCTTCCAATTGAGAAGTATGGACACATTGTGACGGTGCTACATCAAGGTGATCTTTCCACCGCTACACCAACTCAAATCTTGGGAAAGATCAATGCGCATGAAATGTACATGCACATCACACCAAGTGGTGGCTCCTCCACCGACAAGAAGAAGGACTTGGCCTTCAAAGCTAGCCATGACAAGAAGGGCAAGTCCAAGGCTATTGTGGTGCATCATGAGAGCACAAGTGATGAAGAAGATGATTCCAACATTGCTCTAATGGTAAGAAGGACCACCAAGATGTTGAAGAAGCTTCACAAGAATGGGGTCAACTTTGACTCAAGAAAGAAGAAGTTCTTCACAAGTAGCAAGAGGAGGCCAATCTCCGAAATGGATTGCTACAATTGCGGTGAGCTTGGCCATCTTGCTCATCAATGCACCAAGCCCAAGAAAGAGAGCTACAAGAACAAGAACAAGGGCAAGAAGTATGACTCATCAAGTGAAGATGAGAAGAAGGATGAAAAGCTCTACTACAAGAAGGATGGCAAGAAGAAGAAGCAATACCACAAGAAAGGTAGAAAGGCTTACATTGTTGGTGATTGGCTCACCGACATTGATTCCTCCGGTGGCTCATCAAATGAAGATAGTGATGATGAGAAGGAGAAGGTGGCGGCTCTAGTCATTGGCTCCTCTACACCACCACCACCACCGTCGCCATCATCATCTACACACCTATGCCTTATGGCCAAGGGTGACCGGAAGGTACAAAACGATGATGACTCTAGTGATAGTGATAGTGATGGTGAATTTGAGGCTCCCACTTATGATGAACTTGTCAAATTGCTAAATGACTACTCCAAAATCATAAGAAAGACTAGAGCTAAAAATGAAAAGTTTGTTGATGAAAATGAATCTCTTGTTGAAAAATGTGATCATGCTATTCATGCTAGTGATGAGCTAAAAAATGAACTTGCTACTATGTCATCCACTATCAAGGAGCTCAAGTCCTCTAACAAAGAGCTCAAAGCTAAAAATGAGAAACTTGATAAGGTGCATAGTGACTTTACCACTAGTTATCAATTACTCAAAGAACAATACACTCAAGTGAAAGTAGATTATAGTACTCTCACCATTGCTTATGATATGCTTTCACATGAGACACTTGATGCTCCTAACCTTATTGTTAAGAGTGACATAGCAACATCTTGTGAGGACTTAGTTAGTGAGCATGATGAGCAAAGAGCTAGTAGCAAGGGCAAGAATGTGTGTTGGCCGATCACTATGATGATTATATCAAGATCAAGAATGAGAATGCAAAGCTCAAGTTGATCTAGAGAAGCTTGCAACCACAAAGCAAGTCATTGTTGAGACCTAAGATGATGAGTATAGCATGACACTTGAGCTTGACATGCTAAAAGAAGAGAACAAGAGATTGAAGATGGAAAGAGATTACAAGATGACACCATCCCAATTAGAGCTCCAACAAGAGAATGACAAGCTCAAGAAAGAGAAGGAGCACCTCACCACCGGGTTGAAGAAATTCACCAAGGGACAATGTCTTCAAAGTGAGCTACTCATGAACACGGTCATGAAAACAAATAGAAATGGCATTGGCTTCCTTGAAGAGAAGATGAAGCAACGCAAGAGCATCACTAAGCCAAAGAAGAAGAAGATTGGAAGATGCTATGAGTGTGGAAAGGAAGGTCACTTTGCTCATGATTGTGAAGAGCCTAAACCTACACCCTTGCTCAAGCATGCTAGGCTCTTTGCTTTCAATGCTCACTACATGCTTAGACAAGATTCTAGTGGCAAGATCAAAGTCATGTTCATGGGGCCTCCTAACAAGAATAGGCCAAAGCAAATTTGGGTTGCAAAGTCACTAGTAGAGAAGGTTAAGGGACCTCAACAAGTTTGGGTCCCAAAAGCTCAAGCTTGATTTCTTATGTGTGTAGGTGAACTACAAGACCGGTGGATCTCATTGGGTGATTGATAGTGGTTGCACACAACATATGACCGGTGATCCCCGGATGTTCACCTCACTAGAAGAGAATGTCAATGACCAAGAGAAGATAACATTTGGTGACAACTCAAAGGGCAATGTCAAGGGATTGGGCAAAGTGGCTATATCAAATGATCATACCATCTCTAATGTGCTACTAGTTGCATCATTGAGCTTCAACTTGCTATCCATTGGGCAACTATGTGATCTTGGCTTTCAATGTTTGTTCACCGACAAGGAAGTGGTTGTAACCAAGAAAGATGATACACAAGTGATATTCAAAGGCTTTAGATACAACAATCTCTATCTAGTGGATTTCACCTCCGAAGATGCCAACTTGAAGACATGCTTGTTCACTAAGCAATCACTTGGTTGGCTATGGCATAGAAGATTAGCACATGTTGGAATGAACACTCTCAACAAGCTATTGAAGAAGGATTTGGTTAGGGGCTTGAAGGATGTCAAATTTGAGAAGGACAAATTGTGTAGTGCATGTCAAGCCGGCAAGCAAGTTGCAAATACACATCCAACCAAAGCCTTTGTGTCAACATCAAGAGAGTTAGAACTACTACACATGGATCTATTTGGACCAACAACATATGCTAGCTTGGGTGGAAATCTCTATTGCCTAGTGATCGTTGATGACTACTCTAGATACACTTGGGTATTCTTTCTTCATGACAAATCCGAAGCAACCCCTTCATTCAAGAAGTTTGCCAAGAGAGCTCAAAATGAGTTTGACTTGAAGATCAAGAAGATAAGAAGTGACAATGGAAGAGAGTTCGACAACACCCACATTGAGCAATATTGTGATAAAGTTGGAATCAAGCATGAAGTCTCCGCAACCTACACACCACAACAAAATGGGGTAGTTGAGAGGAAGAACCGAACACTAATCACCCTAGCAAGGACTATGTTAGATGAGTACACTACACCGGAAAGATTTTGGGCGGAAGCAATCAACACCGCTTGCTATGCATCAAACCGGTTGTTCCCCCATCGTCTCCTTGGCAAGACCCCCTATGAGCTACTCAACAACAAGAAGGCGGATGTATCATTATTTAGAGTGTTTGGGTGCAAATGCTACATCTACAAGAAGCGCCAACACCTAGGGAAGTTTCAACGCCGATGTGATATTGGTTTTCTTGTTGGTTACGCATTGAAGTCCAAAGCATATCGAGTATTCAACCATGCCACCGGGATGGTAGAAGAAACATATGATGTGGAATTCGATGAATCTAATGGCTCTCAAAGAGAGCATGAAAATCTTGATGATGTAGGTGATGAACCATTGAGGGAAGGCAAGCCATGAAGAATATGTCGGTTGGAGCCATCAAGCCTAAAGATGATGATGATGATGTGCAAGTCATTGACAAGCCATCCTCATCCAATGTACCACATGTTGATGACAAAGATGAGAGGGATCCATTTGAAGATACTCATGTCTCCCATGATCAAATGGTGGTACAAGCTCAAGATGTTGATGCTCCACAAGCGGCCCCTCAAGTGGTTGATCAAAGGACTACGCCTCTACTACAAGCTCATCCTCAAGAACTCATCATAGGGAGTCCAACAAGGGGTGTAATGACTCGATCTCAAAAACTTGCTTTATATATTGAACATCACTCCTTTGTGTCTCTTGTTGAGCCTACCATTATAGATGAAGCTCTAGGTGATCCGGATTGGGTGAATGCTATGCATGAAGAATTAAACAACTTCACCCGCAACCAAATTTGGACACTTGAAAAGCGACCCAAAGGCGCAAGAGTCATTGGAACAAAATGGGTGTTTAGGAACAAGCAAGATGATCAAGGCAAGGTTGTTAGAAACAAGGCAAGGCTAGTAGCAAAGGGGTTCTCTCAAGTTGAAGGTTTGGATTTTGGAGAGACCTTTGCACCGGTTGCAAGACTCGAAGCCATCCGTATCCTCCTTGCATATGCATCACATCATGACATTAAATTATATCAAATGGATGTGAAAAGTGCATTTTTAAATGGCTTCATAAATGAACTAGTCTATGTTGATCAACCTCCCGGGTTTGAAGACCCTAGATATCCTAATCATGTTTATAGGTTGTCCAAGGCGCTATATGGGCTCAAGCAAGCCCCAAGAGCATGGTACGAGCGCTTCCGAGACTTCCTCATTGAGAAGGGCTTCACCATTGGGATGGTCGACACCACACTATTCACCAAGAAGCTTGATGGAGAGATCTTCATTTGTCAAGTCTACATTGATGATATCATCTTCGGGTCAACAAATGAAGCATATTGCAAGGAATTTGGTGACTTGATGTCGAAGGAGTTCGAAATGTCCATGATTGGAGAGCTCACTTTCTTCCTAGGCTTCCAAGTCAAGCAATTGAAGGAGGGGACTTTCATATCTCAAGAGAAGTATACAAAAGACCTCCTCAAGCGCTTCAAGATGGATGATTGCAAGCCTATCAAGACTCCAATGCCAACAAATGGACATCTCGACCTAGATGTGGGAGGTAACCTGGTTGACCAAACTTTCTACCGTTCTATGATTGGTAGCTTGTTATATTTGACCGCATCTAGGCCCGATATCATGTTCAGTGTGTGCATGTGTGCTCGCTTTCAAGCCGATCCTAGGGAATCACATCTCATAGCGGTGAAGAGAATCCTTAGGTACCTAAAGCACACCCCAAGCATTGGCCTTTGGTATCCCAAAGGAGCTAACTTCCAACTCGTTGGGTATTCCGATTCGGATTACGCGGGTTGCAAAATAGAAAGAAAAAGCACATCCGGAGGGTGACATTTGCTTGGGAGATCACTAGTTTCATGGAGTTCTAAAAAGCAAAATAGTGTGTCCTTGTCTACCGCCGAGGCAGAATACATAGCCACGGGTGCTTGTTGTGCACAAATCTTTTACATGAAACAAACCCTTTTAGACTATGGTGTAGTTCTAGAAAGGGTACCTTTGTTGTGTGACAATGAGAGCGCGGTTAAGCTTGCTAACAACCCGGTTCAACACTCTCGCACAAAGCACATAGATATTCGTCATCACTTCCTTAGAGATCATGTTTCCAAGAAAGATATATCCTTAGAGGGAGTTAGAACCGAAGATCAATTGACAGATATCTTCACAAAACCCCTAGATGAGAACACCCTTTGTAGATTGCGAAGTGAGCTTAATGTGCTTGATCTAAGTAACTTTGTCAAAAGGTGAAAGGGGGTTGTCTTTGCATTGCATTGTATCATATGCCATGTTCAATTTATGCTATGCACATAGGCTTGTCAGACGTGGTTAAGATAACCGCCCTAAAAAGCGTGTGAAGAAGCTTACCCATGAGCAAACTTGACAAGCAACCTAGATTCAAATTCCATAATGCATTGCATATGCATGGTTGTTGCTTTGTCGTTTTTTTCAGTTATGTTTTGAGCAACCGCTGTGTTCGTCCACCGCTAGGGGGAGCATTTGAGGCTCCTAATGGTTAAGTCCCCTAGTTTTGGTGGCCACATGTTGTCTCCTCGGTTTTTATCGCTTATTTTCTCTAAAAATGTATGTAGCCTATGGCAAAATATTTATAAAATTGAGGGTTTATGCGAGGATGCTCATTCTAGGTTCCAACTGGTGTTTATTTGCCTCCTATTTGAGTTGGAACTTGGTTGGGAGAGGGAGCCGCAACAGAAATCTTCAAAACTGCTCAAAATGCGGCATCGGACGCTGCATCGGACGCTCCCCCAGCGTCCGATGCCCTGCACTGTAGACAGCTCCGGCTGAAACAGTGTCAGGATAGCGTCCGATGCATTCTCATCGGAGCGTCCGATGCTCCATCGGACGCTGCCCAGCGTCCGATGCCGAGGCATAGGATGCGTCTGATGCGCGAAGAGCGTTTCTGGAGTTCTCTGGACGGGCATCGGCGCGTCCGTTGCGTAATCACCGGCGCGTCTGATGCCCCTTTAAGCAGCACAGTAAGGTCTTCTATTGACATCTGGGTCCCACACGTCATCCCATTCGTTGTCTTCTTCCTCGCGCTCACCCGCCCGTGCCTGATCCACCGAGCCCCCACCCTAACCCTAGCGCCGCCGTGACCCACCCTCCCGAGCCCTCGCCGCCGGCCACTGTTGCTCCGCCACCTCCTCGCCGGCCGCTGCACCCCCGCCGGCCGCCGCCTGCCCCGCAGTTTCCTCGCACCCGCGCGCGCGCTCTTGCCCGACCCCCACCTGAGCCCCTCGCCGGAGCAGCTCGTCGGAGTTCCTTTCTCCGGGGGTTCACCTCGCCGGAGTCATCCTCGAGCACCTCCTCCCACTCCGGTGACTTCACCCCGGTCTGCAGAACCTTCACAGTGAGCATCCTACCCCCTCTCTCATAACCAGTGCACACCATGTGTTCGACGTAATGCTTCAAAGGCCGTTCATCAAGTTTTTGACCCCCGTTTTCACCCAAACCCTTTGCAGACCACTTGGTGTGTTGTGTGGACCCCGGAATGTCGATCCTCATCTCCTCTCGTGCTCGTTTCGTCGGATCGTCAGGTAGCAAAGCCTTTTCCCTTCTTATCCCTTATGCTTTACTTCCGATAGGCCTCCTCATCTCTAGATTATATGTTTCTTATATATCCTATCTATTCTCGCAGCGAGTCAGGGTCCATGGCAGTTGTCAGCTCGTTAGTTGTCAGTTGGCAGTGTCAGTTAACCCGGGGCCAAGCCCGCGGGTACGGATCGAGGCCAAGCCTCGCGAGTGACAGCGGCAGAGGTTCTCAGTGTCAAGGGGAGTTTCTTTGATCGAGCTTTCAGCGTCAGTTGGTTGTCCGGTTGTTTGCTCTTTTCAACGGCAGTCCCGGCAGTTCAGAGCTTCTTCAGTGTCAGTTTCTCCGTTCTTGTCAGCCATGCCACGCTGCAAGAACGTCGGTGGTGGCCCTGGGGACTCCCCTCCTCGTCCCCCTCCCGGTCAGCGGCCAGGGAAGGCGAAGTTGATCACGCGCAGGAAGCGCTCCAGAGCCGAGAGAGAGGCAGCTCAGGCACAGGCAGTGGCCGATGCAGTAGAGCGTGCAGAGCAGGGCAGCAGTGCGGGCGGACTCAGGATTAAGGACCAGTTGTCCCCCGACCAGCGCAGAGCCATTGAGGAGGTTGAGCGTTTCCACCACTCACCGACTGGCACGCTTATGGCTGCCGGTCGTCGGACGACGTTCACCTCGGTAGGAGTCGAGCCCGAGAGCTCAGGGCAGGGCCAGGCAGAGGCCGCGACAGCAGAGGCACCTGAGGCAGAGGCTCCCGAGGCAGAGGCAGAGGAGGAGGTTCCTAAGGAGGTTCCCGGCGTCGGTCCACGCGTCGCAGGACAGCGGTGCCACCCCGGCCCGATGTCCCTCTGCGGGGAGCACGTGCTCCATCGAGGCGTGCGCCGCCGCCGATCCCGCGACTAGACCTCCGGGCGGCCACCTGCTCGCAGATACAGGCACTCCGCCTCGTCCCAGTTGATCAGTGGTTCCTGAGGGAGCGCCAGGCACAGGCAGGGGCAGAGTTCTTCACTGTTCTGCAGGAGGATTTTTATCGAGGATACAGGAACGCTGGGATCAGTCTTCGCTCTCAGCGTGTTTGTCCCCTGGAGGTAGTTGTCGCCGCAGCAGGAGAGCAGATCCGCCCCATTCTCACCTATCTACCCAGTTTGGCAGACCTTCTGGGGCGGTCTGGCTCGTATATCGAGGATTGGGTCTTCCAGTTCTACGCGTCACTATGGGTGCACCCGGACCGCGAGACCATAGAGTTTGCTTTTCAGGGGGAGCACTACAGGCTTTTCTCATCAGAGATCCGGGGTTGGTTCGGCCTGCGACACTCTCAGACCCGGATCCACGACTTGTGCTACGACCGGACGGAGCCACCCCGCCGCCCTCACGGTGGTGCCCAGCCGTCGACAGACCTAGTCCGCCCCTGCTTCAGTGAGCCCTTCGGTGAGGGTTCGAGTCGCGCGCCTAGGGATCTCACCCCTATGACTCGGATCCTCAACGAGGTTCTTAGGCGGACCTTGCTTCCCAGGGTTGGTTTCCGCGAGGGTCTGTCTCGTCTTCAGCTTTGGTTACTTGCTTACCTAGTCAGACAACAGGAGTTCGACGTCTGGGACGTCATCCTTTGTGAGATGGAGGACACAGTGGCAGAGGGCATTAAGGCCCGCAAGCAGCTACCGTACGCTCACTGGATCTCTTATATCCTTTGGAAGGTAGCTGTCACTACAGGGGGTCGTCCGGTTGAGTCGCTCACACACTCTGCGACCGTGTTCCCCGAGTATAACATGAGTCAGCTGTTGGGACACGGTCGGAATCGCCGGCAGCAGCAGCAGCCGCCGCAGGATGCACCGTCTTCTTCACGACAGAGGCCTGAGGTCCCAGAGTCCGCTCAGGAGCAGGACGAGGCCGTTCAGGCCCTCGCAGAGCAGGAGCTGGCAGAGCTCGAGCGTGGTGACACGTACGTCGCAGAGGACCCCACTGATAGCTCAGACGAGGACTACCAGCTTCCACCTCGCTTTCAGCCGCGTGCACACGACTCACAGGCCGAGACTAGTGGTACTGCCTCCTCCGACCCCGCTCTTCTCGCTATACTAGCACAGATGGAGGAGCAGCAGAGGACTGTGACCCAGGACGTCCAGAGGCTTGCCCAGGAGCAGCAGAGGTTGGCCCAAGCTCAGGCCCTCGCACAGCAGCAGGCACAGGAGAGGTCTGATGCACTTCAGCGTCAGATGATGGCTTTATAGCAGCAGACGTTGAGCTTCATGGAGAGACTAACCAGCGGACCTCCCCAATGGCAGTGGCAGCAGCCTCACCCACAGCAGCAGCTCCAGTGGCAGCCACCAGTCCCTCCGCAGCCGTTCGGTCAGCCACCGCAGTTTGGTCAGCAGCAGCACCAGTTTCCGGGCCCCAGCTCCTCGCAGTTTACGAGTTTTACTACTCCTCCAGGCGGGGCCCCGCTCTTCAGTCCGCTGCAGACTGGTTTCACGCCCAGGCAGATAGAGTCTCTCTTTGCGATGACTACTTCTGTGACTCGAGACCTGTCCGCCACCTTCAGCGAGCTCACTGGGTTTCCTACTCCAGACCTTCCGGACCCAATTCTGACGTCGACGGCTCCTGTGACCTCCACCACAGAGACCCTACCGAGCTCCGTCGCGTCCTCTGAGCAGACCGAGCCAGTCCAGTCTGAGACTACCACGACAGCACAGCCTGAGCTATCTTCGATTCCAGAGCTTCCGCACTCCGAGGCTCCGGCGGCTACAGCTACACAGACTGAGACTGCGACAGAGGCCGCGCACATAGAGACTGAGCAGGTTGAGCAGCCAGAGCAGTCAGTGCCAGAGCCGACCCAGACCGCTTCCCAGCAGCTTACAGCTTCAGAGGGTCAGCAGGCTACTGGTGCTTCATCTTCTGACTCCGAGGAGTACCTTCAGCAGTTTGAGTTCACTCAGCGCTCTCCGGAGACGGCACCTGGCTCGTCTGCACCACCTCCGCCCTCCGACGCTTAGTTTGGCGCTTGATGCCAAAGGGGGAGAGTGGCCGAGTATAGCGATAGGGGGAGCGATGTGAGAGGGTTTCGATATCTTATGATGTGTTATGTTCACATACGCTCTTTACTTATCGCTTCTTTTGTGCATGTTTATGTGATATACTTGTGCTATGGACCTTGATGACATGTATGTGCTCACTATGTTATCATATATGACATGTCATTTCGTTTCGCTCATTTACTTGCGCTTAATTCTCACTTGTCTATGTACATGAGCTCTTTTACTCTTGCACTTGTTTTTCACTCTAACTTGTTGAGTGCAGGATGATGGCATGACATGTTTGAACTTGCCCCTAATCATTTTCTCTTATTCATTGCAAGTTCATACATGTCATGATTTAAAAACCTCTTCTCTCTATACTCGATCTCGTGTTGTCATCAATCACCAAAAAGGGGGAGATTTGAAGGACCGAGAAGCTACCCGAAAGCGACCAGAGGGGGGGGGGTGAATGGGAGCTACAAAATTTCCTTTCGAAAACTAGAGCCACTGTCCCAAGAATCAACCCCAAAAGCAAACCCTAGAGCTTGCTAATGTCCACGACCCTAGATGTAGGGTGGATGCTTCCTAGAAGCACAGCGGGACACTAGACAACCCTAGAAGTCCAACGCAAAAGACGGAAATCGAAACCGTCAACGAACGAGCGAACCGCGGACGAAACCGTGCGAAACCAGTCGCATCGGACGCTGGCCTGCGTCCGATGCCAGACCACCGGACGCGTCCGATGCAAACTGGGCGGTTCTGGAACCTTACTGTTCCACCATCGGACGCTGTGAACAGTGATCACCCAGCGTCCGATGCAAGGACTCCGGCGCGTCCGATGGACAACGGACGCGTCCGATGCCTAGCGTCCGATGCAAACTAAAACGCTGAAAACGTGACACGCGTCACCGGAGCGTCCGATGCTAGGAACCCTAGCGTCCGATGCTCCCGTGATAGCGTCCGATGCCCCCGAAAACAGCGCAGTTCTTCGATGATTCAACCCGATCTCCTCCGAATCAAAAAGCTCTAGGCCGAGGATTCGATCTGAGGGGTCACAAGGATGTTAGTGAGCTATCTCTAAGAGATCATGGCTCGAACCTAACTCCAAATCGGTGAATCAAGAAATTTCGGGGCAAGGAGGCAAGAACGCGATTCAAAACAAAAATCGATCGATCTCCTAGACCGTGAGGTTAGAGTTTAATTCCTTCGGTGGAAAGAAATGCCTCACGATCTAGAACAACTTGGTTCAAACGGAATCGCAAAAGATGAACCGAGCACAAAGATCAAGCGACGGGAAAACTCAAGGCACAAAGCAATCCGCGAAGAACACGATGAACATGAAATCAAAACGCGAATTGACACCAAGAGATGGGATCCAAGGTGAGGATACGGCCTCACTTCCTCGAATCAACAGTACACAGAGTGGAGTCTCTCTGCGGATCTCAACTAGCTAAAGCAGAGGTGTGGGAGAGTGGAAACCCTAATGCTAGAAAGCAAATGACTGCGCTAACTGAGATTGAGATAGGGGAGGAGGGTGTCTCCCCTAGACTACTTATACTAACCTAGACTAAGTCTATTTCCTACTCTACCCCTCTCTACTCTAATTACAGAGCGGGCCAGGAAAACCCTAAGGCTATTCTGGTCCACCCGCTGGTGGTAGGTAGATCCGACGGCCACGCCCGCACGGTCTTCCGCGTCGCCTCCACGCAACCTTCAGATCGCCGCCACGTGCCGCCACCACTCTGCACCCCCGGTTTTGTGGCCCAAACCGGGAAACCAGCCTTTTCCATCAGCCCCCGGTTTTGTGGCCCAAACCGGGAAACCAGCCTCCAGCCCGAGTTTTGTGGCCCAAACTCGGAAACCCTCAGCGCCCGAGTTTTGAGGCCCAAACTCGGAAACCGGCCCACGCCCAGGTTTTGAGGCTCAACCTGGAAACCGTCGCGCCCAGGTTTTGTGGCTCAACCTGGAAACCCAGCACCCAGGTTTTGAGGCCCAAACCTGGAAACCGTCCACCGTTGGTTTTTCCCTGGCTCTACCAACAAACCGGCGTCGTAGAGGGGATGCACCGCCTGTGCACCCCTTCCACCGACATGATCGCACTTCTCCGCTTGTCGCTGTCGCAGGCTGCCAGCCACCACAGCTGATCCTCCGGCCTCCAGTCCATCAGTCCAAGTCCACGTCCGCCCTTCACCGTCCGATACATCGGCATGGCACGTCCGCCGCACGGCACGCCCATCCTTCATCGCGCCCGGTCCGTCGGCACGGCACGTCGCAACTTGACCTTCACCCGCCATTGATCACTGTCTCCGTGCTCGACACCTGCACAACACAAGCCAAAGAACATGCGCATCATCTCCGTTGACAATCACTCATCACACAGAGACTCGGCATACACCCATGTATCCGCAATCTCCCCCTTGATGAGTGCATTGTCAACTCCACAAACAAATCATGAATAAGAAGAAAGAGGTAGGAAGGAGTAGGAAGAGAAAACCCAACCAAATGACCCAAAAGCCTAACAAAAGCCAAAGAAGGTCAAGTGGATGAAGCGAAAACTTGGTCCCCAAAGACATGGGCAACGGCTCGACGCAACCAAGCAAAGCAAAGCTAGCCCTCAAGAAGAGGTAGAACAGGCTCAACACCGCTAGCAGATACCAATTGAAGATCGGAGGACAACAGAAGCAAAATGCTAGTCCCTCAAGATAGAGGCACAGAGGCTCAACACAACTAGCAAGAAAATCACTCCGAACCAATTGGAAATCAACCCAAACCAAATGGGAAAGCACACCAGACGATGCCAATTGAAAGCCAAAAGAAAAAGCTTATGAAAGCTAGGAACGTTTGCTAGTCCCTCAAGACAGAGGCAACGGCTCAACACAACTAGCAAACTCCCCCTCGACAAATGCAAGCAACTAGAACAAATGATTTGCATAAATTTCTCCCCCTAGTTGAAAATGCACTTATCAAGGCCAAAAGGTATCGGAGAGGCAACTCTCTTCACATAAACTCCCTCTGAACACAAGATCTCCTTCCAAAATGCATATGAAGTCAAAATGCAAGTTAGGAGCTTCAAGTATACAGTCAAAAGAGTGCAAAGATGCTCTAATCAGTATAGCGCCAACTTCTCAATTAAGCACTCAAATAGCAAAGGCTCAAACTGATCACTTATACGAAATATGAAGCATATGAGCATGTGAGCAGTTTTAAGCCAAAAGGATAGTCACCATCAAAATAGCACTAGACATGTATAGAGGGAATCCAAACAAGTGCTAAGCATATATACAAGGTGAACTACCCCTAGCAAAGTTCAATCATCATGCATAGGAATGAAGCATATACTTGTGATTTCAAATTCATATCGGAGTTGCAGCGGTAAAAGAATTCACAAGTTCATTTTTGGCATGTGATTGCGAGAGGTTGAAAGCTTGTCATTGCCTAACTTTTCAACCGTGCGAAGCCTATGCCGAAGCAATCAGAAGCTTAAAGCAACGGTTTCGGTCATACACTACATGGCTCAAGTTTAACTCAAGGTGCAATGAGAAACAGTCTCAATACCATGAGGTGTTGACAAGCAATCCCATCTCGATCTTTTCAATTCAACAATACTTGGTTCAGATTTTAAGCAAGTTATGAACAACCAAGCAAGTGAATGACTCAGAACTAGAGACATAGCAACCTAGCATATATGAAAAGCAGGAATGGACTCAACACACCCTACACATGCTAGTTGCATATCTCAATGGTGAACATTTTCAGATTTATATACATTAGGCATAATTCACCATTCCAAAAATAGCTCGCTCATAACATGTAACAGTGATCAGAAGGAGCATAAGCTACAAGCATCATCATAAGTATCGGAGCAATACTAACAAGAACATAATTTCATTCTAGTGAATATAGACATGAAGCTCAGAATGTAAATGCGTATGCCCGACACAAAACTGAAAGAAAGAAGATACCAAATGGAAAGACTCAAGAAACTCAAAAGAAAAGAGCCTCAAAATAAAAGTGTCAGTCTGTACATCTCAAAATGCTTCCCCCATCTAAAAGGGGAAACACACACCAAGCTCACCCCTCAACCGATTAAAGGTTGATTCGTCTAAAGGCTTGGTAAAAATATCAGCCAATTGGTGATGAGTATCGACATGGCGAAGGTCGATATCACCCTTCTCCTGGTGGTCTCGCAAGAAATGAAAGCGCACATCAATGTGTTTGGTTTTCGAGTGAAGCACGGGGTTCTTAGCAACGCTAATGGCACTCGTGCTGTCACAAAGCAAAGGAACTCGAGTAAAGCTCAAACCAAAATCACGCAAAGTGGCCATCATCCAGAGTAACTGGGAACAGCAGCTAGCCGCAGCAACATATTCAGCCTCCGTGGTAGACTGAGCGACACTAGACTGCTTGCGAGAAGACCACGACACAAGAGAAGACCCAATAAACTGGCAAGTCCCAGAAGTGGACTTGCGCTCAATGCGACAACCAGCAAAATCGGCATCGGAATAACCGCAAAGCGAGAGAGTGGAGGAAGCAGAATACCAAATCCCGAACTCAGGCGTGAAACGAAGGTACCTGAATATGCGCTTCACCGCCTGACGGTGAGAAGTGCGTGGCGAAGCCTGAAAGCGCGCGCACAAGCACACGGCGAACTGAATGTCCGGCCGTGTCGCCGTCAGGTAGAGCAGCGATCCAATCATGCTGCGGTACTCCTTCTGGTCCACTGCTTCTCCATCCGTGTCGGCATCCAGGGCAGTCGTCGTCGACATGGGCGTCGGAAGAGGCTTGGCCTCACCCATGTCGAACCGCTTCAGCAAGTCCCTCGTGTACTTGCCCTGGTGCACAAACGTCCCCTCTCGGGATTGCTTAATTTGCAACCCGAGAAAGAAAGTCAGCTCGCCCATCATGCTCATCTCGAACTCCCTGCTCATAGTATCTGCAAACTTGGCAACCAAAGCGTGAGAAGAACCACCGAAAATGATATCATCCACGTAAATTTGGACCAAGAGAGTATCTTTGCCTTGCCGGAGGAGAAAGAGCGTCTTATCTACACATCCCATTTTAAAACCCTTAGCTAGCAAAAAGGTTTTTAATCTCTCATACCAGGCTCTAGGGGCTTGTTTCAAACCATACAAAGCTTTGTGAAGTTTAAAGACATGGTTTGGAAACTTGGGATTTTCAAAACCGGGGGGTTGCTGGACATAGACCTCCTCCTCAATGTAGCCGTTTAAGAAGGCACTCTTGACATCCATTTGAAAAAGTTTGAAACCCATGGATGCAGCATAAGCCAAGAGTATCCTAATAGCCTCCAAACGAGCTACAGGAGCGAAGGTCTCCTCATAATCTATCCCCTCCTTCTGACTATAACCCTTCGCTACAAGCCGGGCCTTGTTTCTCACAATGTGGCCCTCCTCTCCTTGCTTGTTTTTAAATACCCATTTTGTCCCAATAGGTTTACAGTCAGGAGGTGGTGGCACTAGAACCCAAACCCGATTTCGCTCAAAGTTCTCTAGCTCCTCATGCATGGCATTGACCCAATCCGGATCCGTCAATGCGTGTCCAACATCTCGGGGCTCAAAAGACGCAACAAAAGCAGAATGAGCAAAGTGCGAGATGTGCTGTGACCTGGAGCGAGTAACTCGCTCGTCAATGTCGCCGATCATCTGTTCAGGGGGGTGCTGGCGCTGGATATGTCGTGGCGCCTCCCGGGAAGAAGTGACCTCCCCCTCAACAGTAGCTGGTTCCACCCCGGGTACAAAAGGTACCGCGCGAGGTGGATCCCACGGCCCCCAGGAAGAAGAAGTGTCGGGGCCGTGAGTCGTCGTCGAGGCCGCTCTTTGCGGCACGGCAGGTGGAGGGGGTGCTGGATCATCTATACCTTCAGCACCCTCGTCCTCGTCATCAAAAAGAGGCTCTCCAACCTCATGATCACCTGCACGCTCAAAACGAGAAGAAGGAGAAACAAGAGTCTCGTCGAAGGTGACATCTGATGTCTCCATGACTCGGTTAGTGTCAAGGTTAAGTACACGATAAGCTCGAGTGTGAGTGCCATAACCCAAAAACACACCGTCAGAAGAACGAGACTCAAACTTGTCCAGGTTGCCTTTTTTCCATATAAAACAGTGGCAACCAAAGACTCTAAAATAACTCACCTTGGGCTGGCGACCAAAACGCAACTCATAAGAGGTTTTCTTCAAAAATGCTCTCAGAAAAATGCGATTCGAAATGTAGCATGCAGTGTTCATAGCTTCGGCCCAAAAGCGCCTAGGAGTCCTATGCTCATCAAGCATCGTCCTGGCCATCTCAACAAGGGTCCGATTCTTCCTCTCTACAACACCATTTTGGGGTGGTGTATAGGGGGAAGAAAACTGATGCTCCAAACCAAGGCGATTACAAAACATCTCAAAATCCGAATTTTTAAACTCGGAACCATTATCACTTCTAATCGCTCGCATCGAGTTCAAAGGGAACTCGTTCTGAAGACGCAAAATCAGATTGCGAGCGAAGGAGAAAGTCTCGGTTTTCTCAGCTAAAAAGAAGACCCATGAATATCTCGAAAAGTCGTCAACAACAACCAAAACATACCACTTGCCACCAACCGAGCTCACCCGAGCCGGACCAACAAGGTCCATATGCAAAAGCTCTCCGGGGTGCGAGGTCATGACCTTAGTCACTGGATGGTGGGAAGCAGCAACCATCTTCCCATGTCTGCAAGAATGGCAAACTAGATCTTTCTCCATCGAAAGCTTGGGCAATCCTCGGATTAGGCCAAGTGAGCTAAGTCTTGCAAGCAAGTCGAAGCTTAAATGACCGAGCCTCCTATGCCACTTCCAAAGATCGGAGGTAGAAGGACTAGCCAAAAGACAGCGAGAAGAACCAAACGACTCCGAGAAATTCGCACAAAAGACTTTCCCAAAGGGCGAAATCAGACATACAAGATCGCCCTGAGGATCTAAGATGCGACTAAGGTTCGGTTTGAAACGAATCTCATAGTCATCATCAAAAAGTTGCGAAACAGAAAGCAGGTTAAAATGCAGATTAGAAACAAGAGCAACATCGCGCAACACAAAGTGCTCATTAACCCGCACGGTCCCACGAGACAATACCTTACCTTTACTATTGTCGCCGAAGGTTATGTACTCCTTTCCGGCGATCGGGCTAAGGCTGGAGAACCATTTGGCGTTTCCGGTCATGTGCCTCGAACAACCGGAATCCACCAACCAAACGTCCTCCAACCGTCTTACCTACATCAATAGAAAGACATAGGGTGAGCATACGGTCCAACACTGGGGTTAGTGAAATAAGGGGAAAACCAGTGTTGGGCCGGCTGCTCAAAAGAAGGGTTAGAGAAAAAACCATTCCTAGCATGTCTACGAGGGAAGCGATCACCACGCTGAGGAAAACGTGGTCCGCTGGGGAAGAAGCGCTCACCGCGGTACTCAAACTGCGGTGGGGGAAAGCGCTCAACTAAGCCTCCGCCACGGGGTCCGTTACCTGCAAAGGCAGGGCCCCGTCGGGCACGCTCTCTACGAGGTCTACGCCTAGGAGCCTGCTGCTCAACTCTAGCGTCTCTCCTCGGAGCTCTCTCCTGCCTAGGCCTAACAAATCGAGGTTCTGGACCTCTAGGCCTAGTCTCCCTCCTCGGGGCTCTCTCCTGCTGCCTAGACTGGGTACGCTTCCCTCCAGACCTAGCAGCTCTCCCCTGAGGCTTCGGAGCATGTCCACCACGAGCTGGGTGAAACATGTCCGGGTTCTGCATCTCCCTAGCACGGCGCGCCTCTCTCTTGCGCCTAAAGCAGAACTCACTCAAGTGACCATCCCTCCCACAGAAATCACACTGGTACCTCACCGCACGCAAAGGGGGTTGTTGGTGACCAGGACTGTGGGTGTGGCTCACTTTGCCTTTGCCCTTCTGTGGCAACTCCTCTCGGATGGGTGGCATAGCATCAAGCTTGTTTCTGAGGTGGTTTGGCTTGGGTGCCCAAACTGGGTTCTTGGGTGGAGCTCTCGGGGGTTCCTCAACCATACCATCTTTGGTGATAGGCTTGGCTGGCTCTTTGAGTGGAAGCTTGGCAAGTTTGGGAGTAGTGGTGGAATTGGGCTTCTCACATGGGTTCAGACCACTAGACTCTCCAATCTTACCAAAAGCTGAGAGATCAACACTCGGGCCAAGACCTACACCAGGGGCACCGGCAGCTCGCTTGAATTGGGAGATCATCATCCCGAGCTGCGGCTCACTACAGGAGACCCATGACAAGATGGTCCGAAGGTATGTGTTTTCTTCCTCGGTTTGCATCTTGCCATGCTTTACATTTGCAATCTCCATCTCCAGCCCCTCACACAAAGCACACCTCGAGACACAAGTGCTATCTGAGCTGGCCTTCTCTAAAGACTCAAGCTTGGCATTCTTCTCTGCCAACTCAGATTGCAAGACAGGACAAGTCTTGCACGCACCCAACAGCTGCGGCCTAGCACGGAGCTCATCCACCTCTCCAACCAACGCAGCATACTTACCTCTCAGAGTGAGAAGGTCAGTCATGTGCGCGGTGCACGACTCGCACTCCGTCTCCTCCGACACTACCACGGTGGACCGAGCGAACTCAAGCTCCTTCACCGTGTCCTCCCACTTCTGCCTAAACTCCTTGCGCTCTCTAGCGGCACGCCTAAGCAATTTATCTTGGCTAAGGAGGGCAGCAGTCAATTTCTCAACCTCGGAGGAAAGCTCGTCGTAGGTGAGAGATACCTGGGAGGTGTCGTCGTCGTCGTCGTTCCGAGGGGTACGCTCCGGCTCGCCGTCGACCTCATCTCCGAGCGCCATGGTACAGAAGCCGTCGTCGTCGGCGAAGAAGCAGAGGCCGTTCAGCTTGTCCTCGATCCTCTTCTTCTTCTCGGACTCGTCATCGCTCGAGCTAGCGGAGTCGTCATCCGAGCCGTCGACGTCGCTGAGCGTGGCGAAGAACGCGCGCTGCTCAGCTTGCTGCTTCTCCAAGTACTTCTTCTTGATGTACTCTTTGTCGAAGCCGCCCCGTTTCTTGTGCCTTGGGGGGACGTGCTTCTCCTTGTACTTGGAGTCGCGCTTGCGCCCATGTTCGCCCTTGCCCAAGTGCTTGTTCTTCTTCTTGGGGCAGTCGGCGATGAAGTGGTCGGGGTCGCCGCACTCGTAGCATCCCGTGCGTCCTCCTCCTCGACGACGGTTCATGCGGTTGTTGTGGAACCGCGAGAACCGGTTGGCAAGCAAAGCCAACTCATCGTCTCCCAAAGACTCCAGCTGGTCCTCTGTCACAGAAAAGAGAGAAGAAAGCGCAAAGCCAGCTGAGGGGTTGGAGGAAGAGCCGGAAACCAAAGCCATGGACGGGCGAGAAGGATTTTCAAAAGAAGCCCTCGCCATAGCATCAATCTCACTGGACTTGAGCTTACTAAAAAGCTCGTCGCAGGTGAGGGTCTCATAGTTCGGCGATTCGATGATTGCCTGAACCTTGGAGTCCCACACCGAACGGTCAAGAGTGTGCAAAAGCTTCAAAGCACGCTCATGATCGTCAAATGGCAACTGCTCTCTGTTAGCCCTCATCCTGTTGACAATCACCTGAAAGCGAGCGAATAAACTTTCTATGCTCTCGCCAGGTTGATGTCTAAAGTTCTCATACTCTCGCTTGAACGACTCGTAGAGTCGGGTTTTGACTTGAGAGGTGCCCTCATGAAAACGCATGAGAGTGTCCCAGATCTCCCGAGCCGTAGCGAGGTGAGAAACGCGATCAAACTCACCCATGCTCAAACAAGAGAAAAGAGCATTACGGGCTCGGCTATTGGCATCGTGCTCATCGACCTGCTGTTGAGTCACACGAGCAGCCAAGACCACGTAATCAGGGGAGTTGCAAATATCCCAGATCGAAGCGCCCAAGCTCTGCAAATAGGCCGACATACGTATCTTCCAATACGCATAGTTCGTCCCATCGAAAAACGGCGGTTTGCCCACGCCGCGATCCATGTCGCCTTCGGTGGATCTGGAACCGGCTAAGGTGGAAGATCCTTAACCTGCTCCGATACCAATTGAAGGACCGAGAAGCTACCCGAAAGCGACCAGAGGGGGGGGGTGAATGGGAGCTACAAAATTTCCTTTCGAAAACTAGAGCCACTGTCCCAAGAATCAACCCCAAAAGCAAACCCTAGAGCTTGCTAATGTCCACGACCCTAGATGTAGGGTGGATGCTTCCTAGAAGCACAGCGGGACACTAGACAACCCTAGAAGTCCAACGCAAAAGACGGAAATCGAAACCGTCAACGAACGAGCGAACCGCGGACGAAACCGTGCGAAACCAGTCGCATCGGACGCTGGCCTGCGTCCGATGCCAGACCACCGGACGCGTCCGATGCAAACTGGGCGGTTCTGGAACCTTACTGTTCCACCATCGGACGCTGTGAACAGTGATCACCCAGCGTCCGATGCAAGGACTCCGGCGCGTCCGATGGACAACGGACGCGTCCGATGCCTAGCGTCCGATGCAAACTAAAACGCTGAAAACGTGACACGCGTCACCGGAGCGTCCGATGCTAGGAACCCTAGCGTCCGATGCTCCCGTGATAGCGTCCGATGCCCCCGAAAACAGCGCAGTTCTTCGATGATTCAACCCGATCTCCTCCGAATCAAAAAGCTCTAGGCCGAGGATTCGATCTGAGGGGTCACAAGGATGTTAGTGAGCTATCTCTAAGAGATCATGGCTCGAACCTAACTCCAAATCGGTGAATCAAGAAATTTCGGGGCAAGGAGGCAAGAACGCGATTCAAAACAAAAATCGATCGATCTCCTAGACCGTGAGGTTAGAGTTTAATTCCTTCGGTGGAAAGAAATGCCTCACGATCTAGAACAACTTGGTTCAAACGGAATCGCAAAAGATGAACCGAGCACAAAGATCAAGCGACGGGAAAACTCAAGGCACAAAGCAATCCGCGAAGAACACGATGAACATGAAATCAAAACGCGAATTGACACCAAGAGATGGGATCCAAGGTGAGGATACGGCCTCACTTCCTCGAATCAACAGTACACAGAGTGGAGTCTCTCTGCGGATCTCAACTAGCTAAAGCAGAGGTGTGGGAGAGTGGAAACCCTAATGCTAGAAAGCAAATGACTGCGCTAACTGAGATTGAGATAGGGGAGGAGGGTGTCTCCCCTAGACTACTTATACTAACCTAGACTAAGTCTATTTCCTACTCTACCCCTCTCTACTCTAATTACAGAGCGGGCCAGGAAAACCCTAAGGCTATTCTGGTCCACCCGCTGGTGGTAGGTAGATCCGACGGCCACGCCCGCACGGTCTTCCGCGTCGCCTCCACGCAACCTTCAGATCGCCGCCACGTGCCGCCACCACTCTGCACCCCCGGTTTTGTGGCCCAAACCGGGAAACCAGCCTTTTCCATCAGCCCCCGGTTTTGTGGCCCAAACCGGGAAACCAGCCTCCAGCCCGAGTTTTGTGGCCCAAACTCGGAAACCCTCAGCGCCCGAGTTTTGAGGCCCAAACTCGGAAACCGGCCCACGCCCAGGTTTTGAGGCTCAACCTGGAAACCGTCGCGCCCAGGTTTTGTGGCTCAACCTGGAAACCCAGCACCAGGTTTTGAGGCCCAAACCTGGAAACCGTCCACCGTTGGTTTTTCCCTGGCTCTACCAACAAACCGGCGTCGTAGAGGGGATGCACCGCCTGTGCACCCCTTCCACCGACATGATCGCACTTCTCCGCTTGTCGCTGTCGCAGGCTGCCAGCCACCACAGCTGATCCTCCGGCCTCCAGTCCATCAGTCCAAGTCCACGTCCGCCCTTCACCGTCCGATACATCGGCATGGCACGTCCGCCGCACGGCACGCCCATCCTTCATCGCGCCCGGTCCGTCGGCACGGCACGTCGCAACTTGACCTTCACCCGCCATTGATCACTGTCTCCGTGCTCGACACCTGCACAACACAAGCCAAAGAACATGCGCATCATCTCCGTTGACAATCACTCATCACACAGAGACTCGGCATACACCCATGTATCCGCAAGATTGAACGCATCTTGGCCCCTAGTGGTTTCGGTGATTGGATGAAACACAAGATTACTGTGACTAACGTGTGTTTTGCAGAAACAGGGATGAGTTAGGTCACGGTAATGGCGACGATACGGGCATATGGAGTTCATGTCCCCTGGCGATGGATATCGTTTCGGTTTTCAAAGGATGGACGACGAAGACGGTGGTAGACTAGGCTAAGTGTCATATGATGTTGGAGGACACTTAGGTAGTCTTAGGTCTTTGTTTTTCCTTTGGCCGTACTATAAAGGGGAGTGTGAATCAGTAGCTTGACCTAGATAAGTCTATTGAGGTAGGTGTGGTGCACACTTGTTATTTCATAGCCCTAGGTAGCTCAGAGAGATGCCTTAAGTCGAGTGGATCAAAAGTCGTTTAGGCCGCGTCGCGATCCGAGTCAAGTCTGCCCTGGTTACGGGCATCGGACGCTGGCCAGGTGGGCATCAGACGCGTCCGATGCTCACCCCGACTAGGGTTTAGTCTGGTGCGTGGCATCGGACGCGCCGATGTGTTCACATCAGACGCGCCCGTGCCACTGTTCACGTGCACGTGCATCGGACGCAGGCATCGGACGCTGAGGGCCAGCGTCCGATGGCCATGCAGAGAGGTTCCAGAGAGGGTAAATCCACATCGGACGCGTCCGATGTGGTGGCATCGGACGCTGCCCAGCGTCCGATGTCCCTTTAAACAGTCTGACAAGAAGGTACAGTAGACCGTTGGACGAGGTCATCGGAGCGTCCGATGCTAGGCATCGGCGCGTCCGATGCCCCCGCAGAATGCCTGTCTTGTGCTGTTTTTGGATGGCCGGTTGGGGGAGTATATATACTTCCTTCCCTCCATCCATTTGAGTGTTCTTGCCATTTTCATCAGTTGAGAAACACCTTGTGAGTGTGAGTGAGTGCAAGAGCCCTAGTGAGGTTGAGTGATTTGCTAATTGTGAGAATTAGACACCTCCTAGTGAGAATTGAGTAGCAAGTGTGCATCCATCCATCTCTTTGGCCTTGTGTTGGTCAAGTGAGAGTTCTAGCTTGTTACTCTTGGTGATCGGCATCACCTAGACGGCTTGGTGGCGATCGTGAAGCTTGGAGAGCATCCGGTGGCATTGTGGATGACCCAAGCAAGCTTGTGACCAGTAGTGAGCGATTCAACGGGCCGGAGTGGGGAAGAATCAGCTCGTAGTGAGCACTTGATCCTTGCGCGGATCAAGGGGGAGCGATACCCTTGCGCGGGTGCTCCAACGAGGACTAGGGGGTATGCCGACACCTCGATACCTCGGCAAAAAGATCGTCGAGTCATCTCCACTCTTTTACATACGCATTTACATTCAAGCAATTCAATTCCGCATTACTCTTGTTGTTCATTCTATATTGAATTGCTTTGCTAGAGTAGGAGTGGCATAGACTTTCTTTTCTGCGGTAGAATAAAGACAAACACACTTCTAGGCACTAGGGGGTTAATTGGGGCTTGATAGGTTTTATTGTTGCAAGAAGTTTTAGAAAAGCCCAATTCACCCCCCCTCTTGGGCATCTTGATCCTTTCAAACTCATCATTTCTTTTTGCCAATAACAACAGTAATCGCTAACATAGAATGTTGCAATGAGCATACTGGAGACTAGATAGCCTTGTTCCCCCTATGTGGAACACACTCATAACACATGGCTTTCTGTAGAGGCAATAGAAGTATAGCTTGCTTTTCGAGTGAATAGTTGCACCTACTATGTAATGCGAGAACTATTATATCAGCAAAAATAGCTGTCGAAAGGTGCTACCCATAGCCAGAATTGAAAGGTGTCCACAAGGAATCATGTTGCTACTTCATTGAAATCATAGGGTCTGTGCAAAGGATAATTATCTAGACAGGTTAATTAGTGTCTCTGCTGGAGGGGAATTATCAAACATCCCCATCCTCCTTCCTCCATATTACTACAAGCTACTGCTTGTTACAGAAGCAAACACAAGAAAAGCATATCCAATTTGCAGTGACACAACTAAGAACCTAATCAAGAACAGCATGCAAAACAAAATACCTGGCCCACATGGACCATATTCTGAAATGGAAAGGTGAACTTTTGAACTTGGCTGGGAGAGCCATGTAGACCCAGGCCATGTTGTCGGCCATTCCAGTGCATGTCCCCGTTGCAGTTTGTCTTTCTGCATGGGCAATTGAAGCTATTGATGGCCGGCAAAAAGATTTTTTGTGGGTTGGTGCTGAATCAGTGTCGGGTAGCAAGTGTAAAGTAATGCAGGAGGTCGTTTGCAGGCCTAAATAACATGAAGGGTTAGGGATCACTGATTTGCATTGCTTTGGTATGGCTCTGCGCCTGTGCTGGGAGTGGCATCAGTGGTCTGATCCGCCAAGATGCTGGGTTGGTCTTACGAATAAACCAGATAAAGAGGTCAAAGCCTTGTTCTTTGCTGCAATGGAGGTCCAAGTGGGTGATGGTGCTGCCCTTACTTTTGATTGGATAAGTGGCTTGATGGGAAGTGTTCTTCTTGGTTCCTGCTCGACATCGGCGTCGTTTGGTCAGGGATGTACTCGCCGACTGTGCATGGGTAAAGGACATTCATGGGGTGTTGACTGTGCAGGTGGTACTTAGCTATGTCATGCTTTGAGAGGCCGGATCAGGTAGTGCTTCAGAATTGCATCCATGATCGGTTGATCTAGCGGTGGTCAGTAGACAAGCAATATTCAGCTTCATCGGCTGACAGAGTGGTGTTAGTTGGCTCAATCCACATGGCAGGCATGAAGGAGCTCTGGAACTGAGAGTGAAATATTTCTTTTGGCTAGCTCTCCATAGTCAGCAGTGGACATCAAGTTTGGCACAATTTGTAGGATTTGGGGACTCCTGCGCCTTGTGTAATCATGTTTCAGAGACTGGATCACCAGCTGACAGTTTATGTTCTCAGTCAGGAAGTTTGGTCCCGTCTGCTACTTTGCCTAGGCTTGGTGGTGTTAATCCCTTATTCGACAAGTAAGATGTTAGTTAGCAAAATGTTAGTTAGTGAGTTAGGTTAGGTAGTTTAATAAGTTAGGGTTAGTGACTTAGGGTTAGTGAAATAGGTTAGTTTAGTGAGTTAGGGTTAGGTTAGTTTAGTGAGTTAGGGTTAGGTTGTTAGTGACTTAGGGTTAGGTAGTTAGTGACTTAGGGTTAGGTAGTTAGGGACTTAGTTAGTTTAGTGATTTCAGTTATGTTAGTTACTTAGTGACATAGGTTGTTAGTAAAGATATGTTAGTTCGGGTTTTAGGGTATTTAGTTAGGGTATGACGAAATATTACTGAAGATATGTTAGTGAAGCCAACTTAGTAAGTAGTTACGCCATTCTTTACTTTTGAGAAGACAATCACTTGACCTTAGTTCCACTATTGACTTTGTAGATGGACACTGTATTCAGATTGTTTTATGGAGGCACAGTTAGTAAACGAGATGGGTTGTTTGATGATAACATGGAACAAGAACTCGAAGTATTTGATGAGCGTCCTCCTTTTACGGAGCTTATGTTGCGTCTGAAGGAGAAGTTCGATGGTGATTTCTCGTTGAAAGGGAGATTTGACAGTGGCAAGATTAGGGCGAACTATGCGTTGATGCCCTTGCGCAACCAGGCTGACTGGGCAAAATACCAGACGATCGTTATGACATCCTATTCGACCATGGCTGAGATCGTGGTAGAGGATGGTTGGAGGAAGCAGGCAGAGGCGTCCAATGATGGCAACGAAGGTGAAGCACAGGAGGTAGGGGATGATGACGATGCAGCTCCGATGACTATGGACGTTGATGGTCACCCCACGCAGGAGACGGTGTATCCATCTGAAAATGTCCACGCTGACGTCGGTCAAATAAACAATGATTTTGATGTGGCCGACCTAGAGCGGCAGGAGCAGGAGGACCAGGAGGCACAATTGTTTGATGAAAACTATGATTCTGATGATGATTCAGATTATGACGAAGAAGAGGACAATTTTATTTGTGCTATGCCTGACCCGGTTCGTGGTATTCCACAACCGGTTCGTGCTATGCCACAACCGGTTCCTCAGAATTTGCATCCTCCAGGGAGACTAGTCACTGATATACCAGAGGATCGTACACATTTTGATGCGTGGCGGCGTTTGAGCGAAGCGAGGTATTATGTTGCGCCCGATCCTTTGACTGAGACAGAGCTGCAGCAATTGAGGTCGGTTAACATGCAGTTTAGAGGCGTTCCAAGTTATAGGGATGTCAGTATGGTGGACCAGGCAGTTTGTGATACTGGATTGAATCTGTGCAAGCAAACACTGCATAACCATACAGATTGGATTCTTCAGAAGGGTATGATTTTCAACACTATGACTGAGCTGAAGCTTTTCCTTGAGAACTATGCTGTGCATCATCATCGACCGTACACGGTCAGCCATTCTAATATTAGTTTGAGGTACCACGTCAAGTGTTTGAGTCTTGGTTGTCCGTGGAGGCTGAATGCTCGCAAGAGAACTGATGGCAAGTGGAGGATCAGTAAAGTAGTACAACCGCATACCTGTTTTACAAATAAGGGACAAGAAAAACATCCTCAATTGACGACAAGATACCTTGCACGGCGCATTTTGGCATTTGTTGATGATGACGCCGACGTATCTGTTTCACAATTGCTTATCTCCATATTTGGATTCACAGGCTATAAGGTGACTTATGGAAAGGCGTGGTGTGCGAAGCAGATCGCCCTTGCAATTCGTTGGGGTGGTTGGGATGAAGCGTACAACAGGATTCCTCGGATTTTGTGTGCAATGGCATACTATAACCCTGGCCTTAAATGGTTTCCACACACCAATGGGCAGTATATAGACCGCAACACCGGCAAGGTTACACATGTGCTTCAGCGTGTATTTTGGTCTTTTGCACAAACAGAGCATGCGTATCAGTACTGTCGTCCAGTCATACTTGTGGACGGTACTTTCTTGACCGGAGCGTACAAGGGTGTGTTGATGATGGCGGCGGCTGTTGATCCCGAGGACCAGATAGTTCCAATTGCTTTCGCCTTGGCTGAGGGGGAGAACGTTGAGTCTTGGTCTTGGTTCATGGGCCTGCTACGGATACAAGTGTTAGGGCCTTCTCGGACAATATGTTTGATTTCGGACCGTCATGTTGGGTTGCTTCGTGCCGCAGAGGAGGAGATAGAGGGTTGTCCTCCTCTAGTGCACAGATGGTGCATGCGTCACTTTGCCGCCAATTTCTGGCGTCGGCAGAGAAAAAAGGAGGTTTGTGCCAAGGTGAAAGAGCTACGTTGTGTTAAAACTGAGCACAAATTCAAAGAAACAATGGAAGAGTTGGACAAAATGTTAAACAGTGCTGCCAGGGCCTGGATCGAGAGACAGATGGAACACAAGGAGAAGTGGGCGCTTGCTTACGATGAGGGCGGTTTCCGGTTCGGCATAATGACCACCAACTCATCGGAGTCTTTCAACAAGGTATTCACCGGTGTTAGAGCCTTGCCCGTTTCTGGAATCGTTGAGTACTCGTTTCACAAGACCAACGAGTACTTCGTGAAAAGGTGGTCCATTGCTCAAGACAACCTACAAACGGATGGTGAATTTGGAAAGGCGGGAAAGGAGCACATTCAGGAAAATGAGATCTGGGCAACGCAGCTAACTTGTGAGGCTTATGGACCAACCAGACAAATCTATAATGTTCGAGCAAAGGGTGGAACTACCATGGGCGGGGAACGTTATGATGGTCGCAACTATCGGATCGATCTTGAAAGAGTGGAATGCAGTTGTAACGTGCCGCAGATAATGCATGCCCCTTGCTCTCACATGATTGCGTCCTGTAGAGCGCGCGGATATAACTACAAGGCCCTACCATATATGTCCGACTACTATCGCCGGAGCAACACCGTCACAATATGGCAGAGCAGCTTCGAGCCTTACCTTGATCCCACTCAATTGCCTCCATACTTGGGTAGAGACTTCATGCCTGATCCTGAGCTGCTGAAGTTAGATAAGGGTAGGAGGAGGAAGAAGAGACTAAAGGGTGACATGGACAATATGGATAGGTATGGCGGGGGGGACTTCGATCAGACACCGAGCACGAATCTATGCTCTGTTTGCCACATGCCAGGGCATAATGCAGCCTTCCATCGTAGACAAACACAACAGGTGTACATATGTCTTCATTTGTTTTAATGCTTTATGATTTTTATCTTCACTTATATTAATTATTTGAATGCTTTTGCTATTATTGTACATATGTCTTTCATTTGTTTTAATGCTTTATTATTTTTGACGCTGTACTAACCTGTTACCATGTTTTGTTTAAACAAGATGGCGAACCCTCCGGCGTACCCTCTCCTTGAGCCGTTCTACGACGGCGACCACCGGGCGCACATGCTCACCGACTACGCCCCGCCGGCGAGGTTGTCGTTGCTGAGGCCGCGCACCCACCTATGGCACCGGTGGGACGAGCGCTACGCACCCTTCCTACGGCGCGCGGGCTTCTTGGTGCTAGCCCGCGTTGCCAACGACGTGGTGTTGCAGCTCGACCCCGCGCTCCTCACCGCGCTGGCGGACAGGTGGCGTCCCGAGACGCACACCTTCCACCTAGCCTGTGGGGAGATGACCGTGACGTTACAGGACGTGGCCAAGATTTTTGGTCTACGCCTGGGCGGCCTCCCCGTGACGGGGATTCTTGACACCGACACGTGGATGGACACCGTCCACCAGTTCTGTGGGCGTGGCCCCCCCCCCCCCCCCGACGACGCAGACGCTAAGAAGAACAAGTAAGCTAAATTTTTTTTCTAATTTAGTTGCATACGATTGCTACTATCATTTCCTAACTTTTACTTTTTTTAAACAAACAGGAAGACTACTGGGGTGCCTTCGTCGTGGATCACCGAGCACTTTTCGTATTGCCCCCCCAACGCTGACCCACAGGTAGTCGAGAGGTATGCCAGAGTGTGGCTGTGGCACTTTATTGGGGCGTTCCTGTTTCCCGACTCATCGGGGAACACGATCAGCTGGATGTTCGTCCCAATCCTCGCACAACCGTGGGAGAACATCGCCGGCTACAGCTGGGGTAGTGCAGTTCTAGCATGGCTGTACAGACAGCTGTGCGAGGGGTGCCGGCGGGTGCAGGCCTCCTCTAGCTTGGGAGGGTGCCTGCCCCTGCTCCAGGTTTGGGCCTGGCAGCGGCTGCCTGTGGGTCGTCCCCGTGTACGAGAGGACGCGGTAAGTACATACCTCCTTGCGTGCGTGTGCTTTTACAAATTTACAGTCATTTACCTGATTCAAATTGGAATGCAGGTGTGGAGGCACCTGGACACCCGACCCACTGCTCTGTTTGTCTGGTCCACGGCAGAGGCAGTTAGAGGCAACCCCCAGCGCCGCTACCACCTGTACACGGACTTGCTGGACGTCCTGACACAGCACCAGGTAATTCCGGAATGAGTTCAATTTTTTATATTGAAAAAGGAACATGACTAACTATGTTCATTACAAACAGGTCAGTTGGGACCCCTGGGACCTGTACGACAACGTGTTCGACCCCGCCACGGAGCTGGACCGTGTAGATTGGCGTTGCACCGTACCTCTTATCTGCTTCTACGTGGTCGAGATGCACTTGCCCATCAGGGTGATGCGTCAGTTCGGCCTACGACAAGAGTTTCCTCCACCTCTGATTAGCACGGATCAGAGGTTGCACAAGTAAGTATCCTCCACAGTGTTGTTCAATTACTGTAGTAAATTCTATCTTATGCTCTAACAGATGGGTTTCCTTTGCAATGCAGGGTGAAGCGCCAAAGCAGACGGAAGAATCCTGTTGATTGGCGCGCGGAGCACACCGATCATGTCCTGAGTTGGACAAACAGGTACCAGCAGGACGTTGACGACGGCGAGCCGTACGACCAGGGCGTCTTCGACCAGTACCTACAGTGGCTGCACCGGAGCACCAGGTTGCACATTAAGCCACCGTACTACGAGGCCACCGCTGAGGACGAGTCGGACGACGACGAGGACCCGTACGATGCTACCACTAGGGCATCGACTCAGCCTGACAGAGCCCCTCTACAAAGCTACGTGGTAATATATCATGTCCTTCAACTATTGTTTGTGTTTCTATACTTGGTGCACTTACCCCCTGGTCTTGTGTCGGCAGGCATCGCAGCTGTCTCGGTACTCCGACGAGGCAGCGCAGCTTATACACCACACCAGCTCTACTGGGGACCACGGCCCGGTACAAGCTTTTCTGCAGGTATCATAACACATTCGAACCGCACTTGTAAATCAGGAAAATCAGCGTGGTATCATAAACTGTACTAATATATATTATTTTCTTATTTGCAGAAAATCAGGAAGGGCTGCAGGAAGCTTGCTCAGAAGCTTGGGTGCATGGACACAGCGTGGGCCCCACCGCACCTTCCTCAGCCTTCGAGCCCTTTGGTGTCAGACACTGTCCCAGCAGCAGCAGCGTCGTCCGACGCTCGGATGGGAGGCACTTCTGCGGATCCACGCGGAAAGGGCCCCACTGCAGAGGAGCAGCCCGAGGAGGAGGGGGAGGAGGAGGAGGACGAGGAGCAGTACGTCGAGCGCACGACACCACCCTACACGGCTAGTGCAGGCTACATGGCCCTCGGGCATAGCTCGCACTACGCTGGAGGGTCCTCCTCCAGAGGTGGCCTGGACGACACGGCGTGGCAGGTACCTGGTGCTTACGACTACCCTAGTGGCTACTACACCGGCCCTGGCTGGCAGCCTTGGCCAGAGCAGGGCGCAGCACAGGAGCTGGGGTACTCACAGCTAGGTGGAGCTCCACTACCTACTCAGGAGGACGTGCAGGTACATAAGTTGACCGCTATACATTTAAGTTCGTCAGATATATTTAAGTTGTTTGCTAACATTTATTTTGAATGTTGCAGGGACCTAGTCAGACGCAGGGGTCACCACGCCGGCAGCCACGCGCACGAGACCGCACGGACGTCACGTTCACGCCGAACATGGACCTGTCGCAGCCGAGGCGTCGGAGGCGGCCTCGTCAGCCGTACACACCTAGCTAGGCTTAGTGTTAGACTATATGGATAGGTGATGTATTTGTTAGATAACTTATTTGAGAACCCTATTATGTACTTCGTGGAGCCTGAGCCACTTTGTTTTTTTATGACCGCTATTACGTTTCCGTTTATTCAAATTGTGTCAATGTTTGGTTCCTTGTTATTCCGTTTGCGGAAAAAGACAGGAAAAACGGAAAAACACATTAGAACAAAGATCGATCAGGAACTCGACCGGTCGGCGGGAAACCTTGGGGCTTTGCCTGTTGCAAAACTTCTTGAGGCTTTGCCGCGCCAACCCTGGGGGCGCGGCTGATGCTAAGCCGCGCCATAGCCGCGCCATCCCGCCTGGCGCGGCAAAAGCATCAGCCGCGCCCCCAGGGTTGGCGCGGCAAAAGCTGGCATCTTGTTGCACAGCCTTTTCAGTGTCGTGTCCTGTCCTCATAAGTGCTCTGCAGTTTTGATTCCCATAGACTTTTCAGTGTATAGGCTTTTCAGTATATAGGCTTTTCAGTGATTAGATTTTTCAGCGAATAGCCTTTTCAGTTGCAATAACTACACACTCACAATGCAGCTGAGATAATTCACAAAAAATCAACGACACATGAACTACCGCAAACAATACAACAATATATAATAAAGCCGAACAAAGTGCAGTTCAAGACTACATAATCGAGGATCCGAAATAAACGGTACACGGAAGTACAAACCAACAGTACAATACACTAACAAGTCCACCAAATGACAACGATGTTCATTACTCAATAATGACTACTGAACCTACCACACTACTGAGTGCAACGAGGCCACTTTCCCTTCCTCACAGCATCCGGATCCTGCTCCATGGCAGCCTTGGCACGGCGCACACGCTCAAGCCTCTTCTCCCTCTCCCCCCTACGCTTAGCTGCATCCCTCATTCTTGCCTCTTCCTCATGCTGCTTTTGTGCTGCCTCTTCTTTGCGTCTCTTCTCCAAACGCTCCTTGTCCTCCGCAGCCCACTTTTTCATCCTCTCTACGTGCTCCTTGTCCTCCGGCTTCATCTCAGTGTCGATCCACTGCTCGAAGTCACATAGTGGTGGAGGCTCCTGCAAAATACGACTAAGTCAATTAGGTAATAAAATATAAATGATTTGTCATTCATGTATAGAACAAGTCATCAGCTTCTCACCATCAGTCCAATACGGATCTGTTTAGGTGTAGGGTCAAAGGCATAATTCTCACACATCCAATACCTCTGACCGTATGTGTGCTCCTCATCAGATATTGCGACCTTACAATCATCGTCGCAGTAGCACATGGGCACCGGAACACCGCTAGACAATGGCAAACGGGCATAGACATTGCCCGTGAGAGGCTGCCTACAATCATCAACGCAATAACAAATAAACATAACACAAAATTACTTCATTACAAATAAACAATGTATCGATCTTACCTTGCCTTACTAGCTTTGCCACGCCGCGGCATCCTAACAATAAAAAATATGTCAACATTACACATACATTCATGATTAATTATAAATCTACGTAATGGCCTAACAAATATTACACAAATAAATGTACACAAATTGAAGAAAATATTAAGCAAAACAGATCTAAAAAGTCTAATACATGAACAAATCCATCATTAGTTAACAACTAACGTAACGACAATTTCAAAATAAATTTTGTCTACAAACCCTAACTTGTTCAATCAAACACAAATTAGAAAAAAATGATTCAATCAAACACTGCAAATATAGATAAAGAACAGGAATATGGAGATCAAAATACCTCTTGTGCAGAGACAACAAGTTTGATTGAGGGAGATGAAGAGAGGAGGAATGAAATGGAATGGATTGGATTGAATTGGATTGGGAGTAGAAGAGAAAGAGAAGGCTGCTGCAGGCCGCGCGGCCAGATCTAGATGGGCTTTGCCGCGCCACCCCGCCTGGCGCGGCAAAGACGATGAACGCGCTAGGCCGCCTGGCGTGGCAAACGCACTAGCCGCGCCAGCCCGCCTGGCGCGGCAAACTGACAGGTGGGGCCCGCCCGGGCCTGCGTGGCCGGGCGGTGCCACGGTGGCACTTTTGCCGCGCCGCCATGCATGGCGTGGCTAACGCTTTTGCCGCGCCATGCGGGATGGCGCGGCAAAAGGGTTAGTTTTGAAAAAAAAATAGACAGTGTTAATTTTAAAATTTCTTATTTAATTGGGTTATTAATAAAAAAAATTCGAGAGAGACAGAGTCGAGGGTTCTAGTGTTCTCATCAAGGCCTAGTTATGGTGGGCCGGGGTTTGGGCTGAGCCAAATGAGGCCCAAAACAGCGGTTGCGTTGCTACTTGCTAGATCGTTAGGGTCTCAGCCCTCTCAGGGAAAAAATCGTTAAGACCTTTGACTGTCACTACCAGAATCCAGATATTTCGTGAGAGGGCAAAATGAGTCACGAAATATGGTTTTACTCTCACGAAAACAATGCGTGAGGGTACACCGTCACGCATCAACTCTCACGGTAATAGACTCACGAAATAGACATTTTCGTGAGAGTTCACTGCCACGGATTCTTTTCATGGCGGGAGTTCGTGACGGCCACTCTCATGAAAATAATGCTGCCACCAGGTTTGCATCAGTGTTTTCATGACGGTTTTGTGTGCTATTTCGCGAGAGTTTGCCTTCACGAATGGATTTCGTGAGAGTTCACCTTCACGAATGGATTTCGTGAGAGTTTGGTATTTCGTGAGAGTCACCTTCACAAATAGATTTCGTGAGAGTTTAGTTTTTCATGAGAGTTCACCTTCACTAATGGATTTCGTGAGAGGTAGGTATTTCTTGAGAGTTCACCTTCACATCATTAGTATCCTCTTGTCATACCGAGCAATATGGTTGCTTCCTACTCAGCAGCTATATACTTGTATCACGACATCAGTTACTAACCAATAGTCCATTTATCAAGTGATAGGTGCTCAACTTTACTTAAATAACTTGGGAGAGCTATCAATCATATACCACCACTTGTCTATATAGTCTGATCGTCTGATCGACATCAACATATTTGTGGCAAATGTATTTATTTCAGCATGTGGATGTAGCTGCCGGAGGAGGAACTCCCTGGTCACCACCAGACTTCATTGCAGCATGTGTTCAATGTTCTAGCCTTTTGAGAGCCAAACTTATACCCCTATGACTCTACGAGACCACAAAATGAATGAAGTCAAAGCTATGAATTTCTAAACATATTACCTTGCATTGAACCTATATCCCTATGCGCTAGCTTTCTAATTCCATATTAATAAGATAGTGGCTATAACTGATACAACAAGTGAACCTAAGAAACAAGTATTAAACTTATATCCCTCCTCAAGTACAACTGCTCAGATTTGTTTCTCAAATTTTTTTCTGTTGGAAATTCAACTCTCCACTCTTGACTATCATTTCAGGTGCCAATCTCAGCCTCTCAAACCTTTGGCATAACAGAGAAATTATCTCTAGAATGGATCATCTACTCTAAGTTCAGGCAATACATAACATTTAGCGATGCAGGCAAAGTTAACTTTATACAAAATAGCGATGCAGGCAAAGTTAACTTGAAACAAAATAGCCATGCCAGCTAAAGCACGTACTGAGATAATGGTAATAATAGGCATAGAAGAAATCACATCTATAAAGAAAGAAATTTGGACATGAATGACAACAAACTGTAAGTACAGAGACGATAGAATATTCAGAAATTTTAAAGACGAACTGTAAGTACGACATCATAATATTCTTAGCCAAATTCTAATCTCTACTAGCACAGAGACGATAGAATATTCAGAAATCCCTTTACACACATCCGGCCATATCTTCATGTGAGCAGAGGATTAACCAAGAAGGGGAAGAACGAAATTACAGTTTGACCTGTCCGTTGCTGTCGTCACAAGGTCCTAAGTAGAGCAACGCAGCCGGAGGAGCACCTTGGCCGTCGAGGTCGCCGATGGCAGATCTGGTCGCGCCGCCGCCAGAGGCGTCCATCCAGGCTAGCAGATCTGGCAGAGGTGGTCGCTGCCGCGGCAACGACGATGGATGCAGGGAAGGAACGGTCGAGCGCCCTATGCCGACGCCGACTCCCGTACTCACCCTCGCCGCCGCTGCAGCAGCAGCCTCCTAACTGCGTCCTCCCTCGCCGGATCCAACATGCCTTGGGGAACAGATGGCCGGATCCATTCCTGGAGAGGATGAGGGAGAGGCCACGACATGGAGGGGGAGAGGAGTACGTGGTGGGTGGCTGAGTTTTTTTTTTTCTTTTGATCAGAGTGGTGGCTGAGGTTGGAGACGGCTAGGGTTCCGGGTCCGCTTTATATACTTGTGGTTTTGATCCAACGGCTTTGATTTCTTGGGGTTCATCCAATGGCTGGAATACATCGGGCCGTATAGTCCTAGCCCAAAACTGTTGAATGGGCTGAATTACACTCTTTTTTCTCAAAAAAAATTTAAACACTAAATTAAATAAGACATAATTTTAAACTATAAATATATTCAAATAAAAAATTCTTCAACCACTAAGTTTTAGAAATCATCGAGATCTACAACTTTAGTTTTAATCATTTCTCCATCCGACTAAGTTACAACAATTCAAAATTTGAATTTCAAAATACAAAAATTTTAAATGTAGGTTTCCATGGAAAAATGATTTCAAATTAAAAAAAATTGTCAACTACAAAGTTCTATAACTTTTTAAAATCTACGACTTTTGTTTTGATCATTTTTTTCATGTGACTTTGTTTTATTAATTCAAAATTTGAATTTTTAAAAATTTCAAACTGAAACAACATTTTCATAGAGTAAATGATTTCAGTTGAAAAAGTCCTCAATATAAAAGTTGTACAACTCATCGAAATATATAACTTTTATTTTGGTCATCTGTTCATCCGACAAAGTTATACTAACATTGTTCATAAATCTTACATCTCTCTTATAGTTTCATAAACAGTAGAGAGATACGTAAAATTTATGAACAATATTATTATAACTTCGTCAAATGAACAAATGAGCAAAATAAAATTTGTAGATCTTAACTAGCTCTACAACTTGTATGTTCATGACTTTTTCAGCTGAAATCATTTACCTCTTCGAAATGATGTTTGAAGTTCTTATTTTTCTAAAATTCAAATACTGAATTGATAGAACAAAGTCACATGAAAAGATGATAAAAATAATAGTTGTAAGACCAAAATAAATTGATAGAACATGATTTTAGAAACCGTTATAAAAAAGAATCGCCACATTTGGAGTTAGCACGAGGGAGAAAGACTAGTTACAAAATTTTGTTGCAGATTTAAAGGAAAAGACTTTTGTTCATGTTCTTCGATTTCTAGTATTTAAGCAATTATTTTATATAAAAAAGCAAGCCATATTGCGTGGCGGTGGACTGTGACTCTCATGAAAATGATTACTCTCATTAATATCGTCAATTTCGTGACGGGTTAGTGATTTCCATGAGGGGTATTTAAATACTCTCACGAAAATAGCACATTTTCATGACGGTGTATGAAGCACTCTCATGAAAATATATTTTCATGACGGGATTTACATCACTCTCGTGAAAATGACTATTTTCGTGGGAGTGTATTTTCCACTCTCACGAAAATTGTTCCTCTCACGAAATCTCGAGTTTCTGGTAGTGTGTACACAAATCTACGTGGTTTGAAAGGGATTGAGGTGTAATTTAGTTTAACTTCTTCTCCAATCCACTCTAACCTATATGGATTGGGGTGTATTTAGGTGCAGCCAAATGGTAAGTGACAATAGATATTAGATAAAGAAGAGAAGAGAATAGAGATGGAGATAGAGATGAAAATAGAGAAGTGAAGATTGATAAAAAAAAAGAGCCAAAGCTTTCCTTTAGATGAATTTGTTTCTTCTTTCCTGCAGGCGTCGTGGATTCTAGCTTTTGTATTTCTACTAACTGAGACAAAGAATTGTAGATTCTAGCTTTCATTATCCCTAACTGGAATAAAGAACTGCTTTTGATCATCCGTCCCTAGAACAATCTGTTTTGCTTAGACTTCACAATCAAATAACCCGTGTAAACCCACCTTTTATCAGATTGTGGCAAGCAGCCAAGCACACGAACCCACCATTCCATTGTGCCCACATCTATCTAAATAAAGTGAGAAAAAAGAGAGAAGAGGGACACCAACTTTTGAAACCCATGCACCTGCATGGCTCAGGCCTATAACTTGTTAGGCAACATGTAAATGAACATTTTTTTTAGATAATGGATAAAAAATATTGCTTCTTCTATCAAAGGATAGACTCATGTCAATTATTACAATCAAGTTTCAACTCCACATACTGGCAACACGGAAACGAACAGAGTTTTGACTATTACAATCCAATCAAACTACTAGGGCCTCCTTTGGATTGTAGGAGAAATATAGGAAAACCATAGGAATTGGATTCCTATAGGAATAGTTATTGTTCACTCCTTTGGCTTGTAGGATTGGGGCAAAGGAATACCATAGGAAACTTTCCTTTGCAACAAGTTTTGGAGGAAAAGTACAGGAAAAAAGAATCCACTCCAAGCTCTTTGTTTCTCTCTCGTTGGTGTAGGATCTAGGCAGATTCCTGTGTGTTCCCTATAGCTCATCCAAACAACATTAGCAATAAAATTCCTATCTTTTTCAATCCTCTGTTTCGCGTATGGATTCCTACCGTAATCCTATGTTTTTCCTGTTTTGCTATCCTGTGTTCCAAAGAAGGTCTAGATAACCATCCATTAGGTTTAAAGAATTGCAAAGCGGCGGTCTCACCATTTTGAAAATGATGGATTTTTTAACTAAAATTCATGTGTTCCGTCATTTGCTTTTGCTTGACGTATTATTCCAACGAACTACACACAATTCTCACTCCAAGGTGCAAAGCCTCTCCTTAGGAGGGCCTGCTGCACGCATTCATTACATAGTGTGCCAGTAATAACCTAAAAAAGTGAAGGATTATGTACACTTACACGCAACTTAGGTCTTAGGCTAATAATATTCACAGTTACTCAGCACCATCCTCATACAACACAGGTTCCATGTGAGCAAAAGCCTTCGCTTGCTTTTCTTTAATTTTTTACCTCACGAAGTCACGGCTGCTGTGGGGACGCCGGACGCCGGCGGTGCGACGGGCACCTCACCGGAGAACGCCGTGCTGCCACGCCGACCGCACCGGAGCTGGCCGTAGTCTGGGAGAACAGATCACTCGTCGTCGTCACCTGCTGGTACCGGCCGGAGTCGCCCGGGAGGTGGAAGTAGGACGTCGGCGAGGGCTCGTCGAAGAAGAGGTCGCCCAGGGAGACTTGCCCTTCCTTCTTGTACTGCACGATGGCCCTGTAGATGAACGGGATGAGGCCTTCCATGGCCAGAAACCTGCAAAAGCTCGCGGGGAGAGCTGGGGGGGGAAGGGGAAGGGGATGAAGGAATGAAGGAGTAGTTACGGCGCTTTAGGTGGGGTTGTTTGTCTCTTGAGGTGGCAATGGAGGCAAAGGTGAGCTTAAAAAGGGAGACAAAGATGCATGACTTGGACACTTGAAATGGATAGAGACCAAATGGAGTCATTTCCAAGGATCTCACTGTATCTAATAATATAGTATATTTCTGATAAGATGGTGCTAATAGATACTACTTGTATTATTCTCTGACAGCTTGAGAACAACTCTAGCTGGATTGGTAGTGCGCACCATGCCATGCCAAGGCACTCAAAATCTCAAATGTGGCTTGTTGGTTGTAAGTCAGTTTTTTTTCATCGGACCACTTACTGTTTGGGGGGAAATGGACTGTTGCTTTTAATATGATATATACAAGTGACAAAATGGATGGGCAGAGTTCAAGACCTGCGGCATGACACTTTTTTTTTTTGATGAAATGAAAGGCATGACACAATTTGAAGAAATTCAACAGATGCATGGTGATGTGCCCCCATTTTTATCAAGTTTATAAACTTTTGGCTGAATACAGTAGCTACCAAATGGCCCAAATTTCTATCAAATCTAAGCCATCAGTGCATAAATTAAGTAATACTGTAGTTTTTCAGAGAGTAAAGGGGGGAGATTACTGTTCTGCGAGCGGCGGTGTTAGGATTCAGGATTGCAGCACGGGGAGGAGACTTGAACGCAAGGGATGTTCAGTCTTAGAAGGCGAGTTTTACAAGTGGACAGCGACGCGGTGGAGTTTCAGTGCAGGGATATCCTTTCTAAATTCAACTCTTGGAAGCATGCGGCTTACCTGCTGCAAAAGAAAAGCTAGCTAGCCAAATGCCCGCGTCTGACTGAGCTGCTGAGCCCCCCGGACCATGCATCATGATTGGTTATCGACCGGAATTCTCAATCCGCGCGCGCTTCCGGCGTCCCGGTGGCGTAATCCGTTGGAAATCCCAGCGCCAGCACGGAAGAAGATCCCTGTCGTTCTCGCGTCACTCGTACCAACTAGACGATGACTTCTAGAGCACTCAGGGTGTACCAGAGATCATTAGAGATCGATTATTCTGCAGCTCGTGTGGCTGGAATTAACTGAATCATGGACGCATGGCTGCGAGATTGACCGTTCTAAACTAGTGAAGGATGGTTTTATTATATCTGATCATGCGGGAACGTCTGAAGATGCCAGTCAGGCAGCAGTTCACACTTGTCAGATCATCTGAATATCTGATGATAATGTTTATTTGTGCTGCGTCCGCAGTCTGCTGGTAGGGGTGCTATTTGTTATGCCTGGTCAGCTGCAGCTGCAGGTGATCAGGTCATGATATTCTTTTTATAGATATAGTTTGGAACTTTGGATCCGCAGCTTGGCACTGATGTGCTCGTCTCAACTAAAAAGGATTCAGGATGGGATCGAAAGATGCAGCGGAATTCCACGGGGAAACCTGATATGCTTGAACTCAGGGTTGAGACCTCACATCAGCACCTGCTGCTGTCGACGTCCTTCCTTTCAGCTTTCAGTTTAGTGCGTCGGAAACAATACCGCTGCAGAATCCTTGGGTGTTTCCTTGGTAGCTCAAGGTTTTCTGATGGCTTAATTATGTATTATAAATATTAGTATTATTTTGCATATAATTGGTCAAAGTTGACAAAAACTAACTTTTCGGAAAGCGAGAACGACTTCTGTTTTGGAACGGAGGGAGTACGAAGGAACAACGGCGATACAGAACATATGAGTAATGAACTTTCGGCTTCCAAAAAAGTTTCAATGCTGGGTAGGTCAGGAGGTCTCGTTCGCTTAAACTTATTAGCTCGGCTTAGCAGCTATGATAAAATATCATTTTCTTTGTAGATGGGTCAATATCTCAGTGTCCGTATGCAGCAATGATAATGTGGACAATTTACATAGCAAGATAAATTGATAGTCAGATTTGAAAATATAATATATATATATATATATATATAGATATAGATATAGGGGATTTGCTATATTTCAGTCGCCGGGCGATGACTAACAACCTTCATATCTCCATCCAATGGTCCAAATCTATTAGCATAAATCATAATAAACAAATGATAATTTTTTTATGGAAGGGCAAAGACAAAACTATTCAGGCATCTGAAATATAGGAAATGTGTAGATATAGATATAGATATGTGCTCCAATAGATTAGTAAAACATCATTCCCTTTGTAGATTGGTCAATATGTCAGTGTCCGTATCCATCGCGACAGACACCCTCCGCCCCCTCGGATTCCGACACTTCGTTGAAGGGGGCGGAGGCCTCCCTTCGAGAACAACAAGAGAGACCGAGAGAGGAAGAGCAGAGTGCGACAGAGAGTGGTGAATAGAGCAGTAACCCTAACGGCTAACAACGGGAACTAAGTTTTGTTGCCTGCACTAGCGAAGGCACTCTGGCCCACATTACTTCCCCGCCCCGTGCATTTTCGTCGGGCCTAGCTAAAGGGCCTTGGGTGGCCTTTTGGGGATAGGCTTCGCCATGGTTTCGCGCAACCAAAGAGCCCGCTGCTGCATAGCCAGACCAGGCAAACCAACACACGCCCATAGTGGTGGAGCATGACGACACCTCACCCTGGGCATTCAGTATTACCAAACCGATCGGCTCGGTACTTTGGTACCTCGATAAATTCGGTTCCTGGAGAATAGATACCGATCAGTTCCTTCCAAAAATCGGTACCGAGGAAGTTTGATTTCGGTATTTACCGAAAAATACCAAACCAATGACAAAGATATTATAGGTTCAGGAGCCAATTTTAACATGATTTAATAAATAATTATAGTGTCAAATACATAAATATATATATATAATTGGCTGACATTTAATTTTTTATGTCTACTAGGTAGCGTGCCCGTGCGTTGCTACGGGATAACAAAACTATTATATTAAAAGACACGGATCGCACAATAACACATTGCCACTCGATGCCATCCGGAACGGGGATGACAATGAGCTACATCGGGGCACTCCACCGACTCGCCATGACCACATCTTACCACCACACCGCCACCTAGCCAAACCCAAGCCCACGATGAGCACCGACGCTGCTGCTCTGCCTGCACTACACCGTCTCGCTACAGCCACATCTTGCCATCGCACCACCATCCTAGCTAATCCCGAGCCCACGATGAGCCCCCACGCCTACCTCGCTCGCTGGTATACGCTCTCTCCATGGCCACTGTCATGGTCTCTCCAACTGAGAGGTCCAAGACCCGCCTTTTCTGTCATGGTACACAACACACACAAGTTTAGATAGAGACCTCCAAGTTTAGATGGATGATCTGAATTTTGGTTAACTCACAGGACTGGTAAACCTATTGATAGAAAAAAAAATCTATCCGAGTAGCTCTGCCATTGGATGATAAAGAAACGAACATATCAATGCTCTTTGTACCATAAAGTAACGTTTCACATTCAATCAAACTAAGAGCTACAACTAACCTAACTAAAGACCTAAATAATGTTTAGACAAGGTGCAGATGACTAAAACCTCTTTGGTCCTATTCTACATACATGTGTATGGTGCTAACGAAGGTTGCCTGCTGCAGAACTGATTAAAAACTAAATACATTTGCTGCTAATGTAATGTCATATGCAAATAGAGACTCAAACTGACAAGCTTCTACTCGTATTTAAGAACTGAGTGATTTAATAGATAGTGCCTATACTGAGTTAGTCAAAAATCAAAATAGCATAAATCTCTTCTCAGACCTTATCATTGAGAGTTTAGCCAACGTTTTTTCATGCACAATAGTTGCAGTGTGTTTGGGAGCACAGCTGGAGAATCAGGGAGCACAGCTCTCCCAAACAGGCCTAAAAATATCTAACACAATAATTGTTACCAATCTCAAGTATCGATTTTATTTCTGAAACCATAATTAACACATTTCTTTTAATGGACAGTGTACCAACCTGAGTCAAGCTACATGGTAATTAACCAAATGTACAGTTATAATGTTGAATCCCTCCTAAAATATAGTAAGCATGTGGATCATCCTCCTGCTCTAATAAAACAGTAGCCACCAACAAGTTTATATGGCACTGAGAAATCCGATACATCAAGCTTGTACAAAAGACCCATGATGCCAAATATGGATGACGCACTCTCCTGTAAAATATCGTCATATCACCACATTCAGTAATAGAGGGTAGTCAAAGGCAGTAAAGTTGGGTAGACATACTCAGCTTTATAAGTTACATAGCTTTGAACCTAAATAAAATGCAACACAAAAGTTACAAAATTTTCAAATCAAGATAAAATTCATAAAAAAAATAAAACAAACAATCAGATAGGTTAGAAGATTGTTTATTAGTTGCCCATATATTACTCAAAAGGCCAACCACGCCAAACAACCTTGTTGCTTCAAGCCCAATCAAGCACATGGTCAAATAAAGTTTGGCGACAAAATTCAATTGAACACCATCAAACATGTGAGATAGAGTTGTGAAATTTGCTGCACACATAATCAGAGTTCTAAAATGAAAGAAAACATGTTTTGATCATATTTTTCTCCACATTAATTCATTAACCCTTTTTCTGTAAAGTGATCAAATTTCGGATTCTTTAGAGACGAAACCTCTTAGCTATCCTACTACCCTATACTAAAAACTCCTAACTACACAAGAGACAAAGCAAGCATAGTTGTGCAACAGAGGAGGAGGCTACGAGCGCAAAAAAAAAGAACCCTCATGTAACACCTCTGGTGTTTAAGCATGTAATTAACTTGACATATCATCATTAGCATCATTAATCATCTTGATCATGATTTCATGTGTATGCATTTGCTTAGTGTATCATTTTATGTGATGTACCTCTATTGCAAAAACCCTTATTAGCCCACTTCTTCCTATAGGGGCAAAATGGTAATTTCACCTCTGTGCCTAGTTCTATGTAATTCTTGTTCAAATTTAGTGCCCTGATGTTTGTTGCCTTGATCAAAGTTCAAAAATCAGATTTGATTTGAAATCCCTTTTGCAAAACCCTAAATTCCCAAACCCTGGATTTATTCCCTTTTTGATAACTTTTTTTCAAAATTCAAAATTTTGAGTTGAGTCAAAAAGCAAAGTTGTGAATCTGATCAATAGGAACAACTTTGGTATTTACAGATTTCAAAGTTTCTATATAAAATTTGAAGTAAATTCAAATTCATTCAAATTCCAGTTTTTGTCCCCTTTTCAGTTTTAAAAAGTTATTCAAAAACTATTGAGTTTCAGAAAAAGTGTATATTAGCAAAGTTATAGGTTTTGTCAAATGGAACAACTTTCATATTGGAAGATTTTCAAGTTTCAGTTTGAAATCCAGAGTAATTTTGATTTAAATCAAGTTTGAAAAGTGTCCCCTTTTCTGTTTTTGAATATAGTTCAAAAACTATTCGGAATTTGAAAATGTTCATATTGACAAAGTTGTAGATCTATTTTTTCTGAACAACTTTGGTGTTTTGAGATTTTGTCGCACAGTTCAATTTTTGAAAGTAATTTGCAAAATACAAAATCTGCTCAAAGTCAAAAGCTAGGGCATAGCCCTGTTCATCTTCCCAGGCGAGCCAGGGGGGGCCCGGCCGCGCGCCCCGCCGGAGTCGCATGCCGCCGCGTGTCCGAAGCTCCTTCGGCCAAACCGACTCCACGCCGATGCTCAGCGCATCATTGCGCACGCGCCTGAGCCCCAGTTGACATCTTCCCCGTCCCCTACCGCCCGCAGTGCGTCGCCGCCACGCGTTCGCCGCCGGTGAGCCGTGCGCCCGGTCCCTGCGTGCCCAACCGCTGACCCTCGGTCTCGCAATCGATTACGCACGCGTCGAGCGATCTTATCCGCCCCCGCGCGCGTCTTGCCAGCCTCTCGCCGCGGCTATAAGAACCCCGCCGAGCCGGCCGGAGTGGAACTCAACTCCGCCACCGTGGCCAGAGCAAACCCGAGCCTCCGCCTCTCCACCAGCTAGCCCTAAAGCTCCGCCGTGATCTCACGCAGCTTCACCACCCCTCAATTTGGTCGCTACCGCCTCCATTCGCCCGGCGTAGCTCGTCGTTGCCATCTCCGGCGAAAATCCCGTCGAGGTCGGGATCGTGAAATACTCCTTCTCCGGCCTTGATCATCCTCCACTGACCCCCGCATCACCTTCCTTACTCCTTTGCGCCTCTGACTGACCCCCTTGTGGTCGCTTGTGTCGCACAGGATCGCCGAGACGACGGTCGCCGCCGTCCGCCGTCCGCCGGTCGCCGTCGAACTCACCCCTCCGTTCATCCCCTCACCTCGCCGAGCCCCGCAATCGACGCCGGTGAGCTCCCTGTTGCCTCCCGTGCCCTCGGTTTCACCTCGGAATGCCCGCAGTGGCCGGCGCAGCAGCGCCGCCGCCATCTGGCCGCCGGCAAGCGCGGGGAGGAGAAGAACAGTGCCTTTTCTTTTTCTCCAAACATGTGAATAGTGTTCAAATTTCATCTTTTTGTATGATTTTCTGTGTGCATCCAAAAATTCTGAAATTTTTGTGGTAGACTCTTTATGCTCTGGAGTATTTTATAAAAATATGAAACTTGAGTTTTGTGCAAAAATTTGAAAATGTAAAATTCCCCTTTTAATTGAAAAATGAAGGTTTTGGTATTTTTGGAGAGTGATTTATAACTCCAAAAATCATGAGACAAATTTTTGTGAGCTTCTTATGCCATGTTTAGTCTCTGGTAAAATTTTGAAGTCTTTTGGAACAAGTTGATTTTTTGAGCTTTTATTTTAATTCTTGAATAGTGCCTTTTGTTAATTAAATGTCTAGATTTAATTGAGCACCTTAATGACCTCCAAAAATTATGAAATTTGTTTTGCCATCTATCTACACCATAATGAACTTATGTGATTAATTTGGTAATTTTTGGAGCAACTTCATAAAATGACCTTTTAAATAAATTAAGAAAATAGAGAAGATGGTTTAGGGTTGGTAATAAGTGTTTGATGATGTGATCTTTGGATTGATTGATGTTCATAGACCCCTACCCTTTGGTCTATGATGTTGTGATGCTATGATTTGATGATGCTTAGGATAATTATAATAAGGGCTAGTTTAATCAATATTGCTTAAGGAAGAAATGGTTACCTTTTATGCTCAACCTAGATTTCAATCATGCTTTGTTTAAAAGTAATCTAAAATCAGTGGAATTGTCTTGCACCTTAAGTTCATGTCATCATTCTCATGAGCATTCATCATTGCATCCGTATAGTTGACGAAGAAGGACCTGAAGTCGAGGTAGCCACCGAAGGATCTGTCCCCGAGGCAACCCCGAGCTCCGACACCTACACCACCAACCCCGCGTCTGCTCTTTTTGCCATCCAAGGCAAGCCCCGGTGCATTTAACCCTTCCCTTGAATTTTATAAAATGATCTCCTTAAATGCTTTCGAGTTAAATTACTGCATTAGGTTTATAGGAGTTGTGTGCTATCCTAATTGATGCATTATCCACCTTGACCACTGATACACCCGAAGCCTGCTTTTCAAAAGTATTTGAAAAATGCTTAGCAATGCTTATTGAATTAGACTTTGCAATAAAAATGCCAATTTCAAAAGTGTGATCACTAAAAGAAACTTTATGGGAATTTGGCTTTACTCCCACTATTGGCTAAGTATCTGATCCGTACTTAGTCAATGGGAAGGAGAGGTTGTCCGCGCGTACGGTGCCGTCATGTTGTAGTCCGGGACTCAACAGTTGACACCGACCGGGACAGGGTTGAAAAACCGACAGGACCTGTACTCTTGGGTTAGAGTCCCGAGGTGCCTGTCGCTGGCGGAAAAATGTAGGGACCATCCGTATGGGGGCCTGCTGGTCAAGACTTGTAACTATTCACATACTACGGAAAGCTCTGGCTCCGAGAAATCCATTATTGGACCGACAACCGCGCACTGGGAGTGGAGAGATGGCGGAAGTAGCATGTACCCACGTGGGTTAAAGTCCCGGATTGGAGTGGTGTACTGTACTTCCGGGTGGCGTAGGACCGGGCCCAATCTTGGAGGAATCGTGGTAGACGAGTTGGCATATGCAAGCTTGGGTGCTACATATGCAGTGTGGATAGGGATCCTCAGCTGAGTATTATTTATCCGGATTAACGTTGCTCCTCGGTTATGGAGACTTGGTCCACTGACTGTCAACGGAGAGTGGTTCTCAACTAGGAATGTTTTGAAATGTAAAATGAATCCTGAATGATGAAGAATTGAGGAATACTGAATCTTTCAAAATAAAATAAGATTTACAAAAATGCTTTTCTGCAAAATACTTGATCTTGCTTAAGCCTTACCTTGACTACCCTAAGCTTTCATTCCTGAGTCTTCTCCCTTTTTCTTTAGTCGGGTAAGTCTTGTTGAGTACCTTTGTACTCAGGGTTTTATTACCCATGTTGCAGGTATGGCAGATTCCTCAGTATGCCTTGGACCCTGCTGTGTGACTGTTGTTGAGGAAGAGGCCGATGAGGCCGATGAGTGATTATTCACCCTCGGGCTGGGTGAAGTATCTTTACCTTAGTTGTTGTCATATGCTACTCTGCCAACTCTATCTATTTGAACTATGGTCTGTAATAACTTCACTTTAATTTTATGTTGAACCCTGGTTTGTAAAACTATTGTTATCTAAGTCTTCCGCTATTTACTCCGATGTTATTTGTCAAAATGTTAAAGAGATTGTAACTGAATTGTGAGATGATCCTGCGGACATCGGGCACTGATGTAGCCCAGTAGCGGAACCGGTCCTAATCTCTTGGCTGTACGGATCGACTGTCAGTGGTTGATGGTGATCAGTGGGCCATGGGATTAGAGCCGTTACGTTACACCTCACGACTCACAATGGCCTTGCGGATGCCAGCAGCGTGACCTCATCAAGCAGCATGGGCATGGGGCTCGACAAATAAAATGAACAATAAGATTCATCAAGATTCGCGTTTGGTATACATCAATGAATGCAAAAGACAATCTTAAACATACTTACAACACCATTCATTTGCTCGCCATCATGGAGAAGACAATGCATATCATCTTTGTTTACCCAATCATCTCTACCCCTCTTTACTATACCAATTTTTTCTTGAATGTCGTGGTCCTGCGGTCTATGAGCAAGTTGTGCGGTACGGCCGTGGACGAAAGCCACAGCCTTGCACAGCTGGTGCATTAAGATCTGCAGATACACCATGACCATAAATTGAATCAGGCAGACATGGGTAAGACATTCACAGAAACACCTCAGGTGCATAGGGTTTAGTTGGTCCATTAGGAAGGGCACATAAAAAGGAAAAAAAATCACCTTGACAGTTTGTGCAAAGTCTAGTCTTCTGTTCATCAATAGAAAAAGAGAAAAAGAGATTGTAGGTAGATACAATTTGAGACCCACCATTTTTCCAATGTAGAAGTAGGAAACCTATGCACATGAACCATATTTCTAATGTCCGGTAGAGCTGCATTCAAGTAGAAATTGCCTTGCATCCCACCTCTCCTCTTTTGACCTGCATGTCTACGAAGAAAACATTACTGATTACTGGAACAACACTGCAAATTCTCTCTAACTTAACATCTCAATAGTTATGAACACCCAACTATATCCATCCAACCTTGCATTAATGCTGCATAATCTCATTTAGATGTAGTAGTTAGTGTTAAAACATATCTAGGGGCTGAGTTTGTAATTTCGCATATGAAAACAGTACAATCGAACCTTTAAGTCGGTAGCGCAATCAAAACTCATGATGTGTGGACAAAAACAAGAAGTACCACTCTCTTGCAACATGTCAGACAACCTTTGCCTAAGTGTCACACATTTTACTTGGATCTCAGAAAAGCACATAAATTACTGATCACTGGATTTTCAACAAACCTTAGTCTTTTTAGTTTTAGAGATTAAAATGGAAGTTCATATTCATAAATACTGAAAAGGAGAAATAAATGTCAGCTAGTGATCATAACAACACTCAATTTTCATCAAACAAAAACTTGCAAGTTTTATTTTTATTTATAGAAAAAAAACAACTACATTTCATTGCCATATGATATCTAGTGATAAAGTGAAGCTTTATCCTCCGGTTGCTAAAAAGGCATCAATCAAACTTTTCAAGAGTCAACATTGTGTATCAACCATAATCTAGAATAGACCCAGACTGAGACCTGTATGCCTATATGTTTGTGGTCAGAATAACTATTGTTATCCAAATCAGGGACAAGGTCAACTGCTATACATGCTGAAATGTCAGGCCAGACCATCTCACCTGTAATAGCACTATCCTCGCTAGACCAATCAGCATTCCACCTAACACCCACCTGATCGCAGTCCTTTTCAGCCATGACCATTGACAAGCACACACTCACGTGTGTAGCAAGCATCATCATTCACACCAGCATTTCCCTCTAGCATCTGGCCCTGTTCCTCACCCAAATCCCAACATAGCAAGCTACCAGCCTCTTACCTCCACCAATGAGCAGCCCTTCCAACACTACTGATGCTCCCAACACTGGTTGTCTCTCTAGAGTCCAGTGTATACCTACTTGAGCCTGAGATGTGCCTCCGCTTGTTGTTGCCTTTCATGGGCTGTAAAACTGCCATGACTCCTGCTGCCAGGCATCACTGCCACTGACCCATGCATTCCACCCTTGCTTAACAGACTCTAGTTCTCTCCAACTACTACAAAGCTGCCTCTAGACTTAAGATTTGTTCTTAGGCTAGTCTCAGCGGAAATTTCATCAGTCTTTCATTTGCATTTAATAAGTTGTCATATAGGTGTTTTTTATGATGTGGCAACATTTTTAAGAAGAGAGAAGAATTGAGTTTTATGGGGATTAAACTCTCTTAGCATGATTACCAACTATCTATGAGTCATGAAATTAAATGTATATAAAACCATAGAATGAAACTTTTCATTAAGAGTGGGTGTTGTTTCATCAATGTTTTATTTCATTCTATATGACATGATAATCTTGGAAACAACATTATAAAACTCTCCACTAAGACTGGCCTTATTAATTAGTATTTGAATTTCAAAATATTGCATCAATTTGATGCAATCAACTCAATCGAGTGGCGCTTCTATAATAATTCTGGATAAAATTGCAGTAAAAGATTTGTTTGAGCAAGCCAATCACAACAGCGCAAAATTTCTGAATACATTTTTCAGATAAACGAACAACGTTCCGGCCTCTACACTTATGGATAAGTGTATGCAGCCAAAACACTTATGGATACGTGTTCATGGTAAAATAAGGTATTGAAAAATGGCAGAGCAAATGCTACACAAGCAGGTGTCTATCGCTCATCCTCATTATTTTAGAGCATCAAAATCAATTCAGTGAAAAAAAAGACAACTAAATAGGATTTGGCATCATGCATTCAAAAATCAAAATGACAATCCTACTGTATGCTTTCCAAACAAGAAGTGATACCTTGGCTAATGCAGAGGCCTCAGATAAAGCTTCCTTGGTCCGGATGGGATTGGGTTCAGGCTCCAATTCCAGGTCGCTGTCATCATTCGTCTCAAAACCAAAAAAAAGGTCGCTGTCATCACCCTACCATTGTCAAGAAGATTGAACATAAAAAATAGGTATAACACTAATTATGGAAGGAGCAACCACCACAAGAACAAACTGAATTCCTGTGCGTGCTACCTTAAGATCCAAACAATCACCAATACAAGAATCCCAGTTACTTGCATTGACACCTTGCAAGCCAATCCAAAAGGGGCAGCAAAATCTAGGCTTTTGCGAAGTGGATAGGATTACAAACTAGAGGCTGGTCACCTGGGTCGACGCTATCGTCTAGGTTGTGGTGACAGGCGAAGTGGCGCCAGAGCTAGCATCTGGTACTCGCGGGCGGAGGCGATCCCCGTGGCCGACTTCCCAACCACCACCCTCCAGTTGATGTGACGGCCCTCCCCGTGCTGCGCCACCTCCTGCAGTGCCGTTAGGATCGTCCCCGGAGCGTACCTGCAGGGGGAGAAGGATTGCAAGCGGCGCTGTGAAGCAAAACCCTAGGCGAAAGCGAGCCGCCCGGAGAAGGGGGACAGGCCGAGGAGCTCAACAGATTCCAGCGTCCAATATTGAGCCTGTTGGGGGTGGAGCCACGTAGGGGCTGGATTGAAGCGTTGGGGACTACCTATGGTGCTGCATCTATGCGCACCTGGGGACGGCAATGGCGAGGCAGGAAGTGACGGGACCGTAGATGGCGACCGGCGGGCGACAGGGCACGAACCGCAGGGGGCGGTGACTGGCAAGCCGCAGGATAGTATGGACCAGCTGCACGGGGCACCGGAGGTGCCGGCAAGGAGGTGGTTGGGATGTGGATTTTCAGACATCATCGGGAGGGAGGCACTGTGGAGGCCAGGGTGGAAGCGGTGGGAGACGACAGAGGGGAGCGCGTGATGCAGTTTGTTTTGGAAAGAATCATGATTGCAGGAGAGCGGGCGGAGATCGCTCATGCGGGCCTCAAATCACATGATTGGAGAAGGGCGTGAGAGCGGGGAGAAGATCGCATGGGCGGGCGGAGCGAAGGCGAGACGAAAGATTGTCGCACCAAAATACTGTCCCTTCTTTAGTCTTTTTAGTTGTGAGAGATAATCGCTGGACACTTCTCATCATAAGTTGCCGTGACGTACTGAGGTGTAAGATTTGTGAATGGTAGACCAAATTGCGATTTGCGCCAATCATTCCATCAGTCAGACCCTTCTGATGGGCTGTTGGGCTGCGAGACTGGGATGGGCGCAGGCCGCAGAGGTTGGATGCTGCACAACTTCGGTTTTGTGGCCCAAGTAAGTGAAGACATCCACTCCCCTAGTTTTTTTTTGTATTTTTGTTCTTTTTCTTTATGACCCATGCATTATTTTTTATTTTTTTAATTTTCTTTTAGCTATTTACTTTTGATTACTACTATTTTATTTTGTATCATTCATTATTTCATATTTTAATTCATTTCTTATGTTACATATCTTTTTTTCTTTTCTTTTTATGTAACTTTTTGTTTTGTTTTTCTTTCCGGCCTCTATACTTTATTTATATTTTATTTTTTATTTTGTATCTTTTTTATATTCTATATTATTTTCTCTTGTACCCATGATATTTGTGGTATTGTGGTGGTAGTATCTTGAACGTTTATTGTACAATCTAATTATGATATTCTTCAAGCATTTATGAAGTACTCCCTTCATTTCAAATTATAAGACATTTTGATATTTCTAGATACAAAGATTTTGTTATGCATCTAGATATACATTTATGTCTTGATACATAGTAAAATTAATGCATCTAGCAAAGCCAAAACGTCTTATAGTTTGGGATAGAAAGAATATATTCTAAATTATTATTATATTATCATTGATATGTCCTGTGATGTATTTTAGATTGTTCCCATAATATTCTTGGCATGTTCCATGATGTAATGATGTCTGATTTTTTTAAAAGATTCTTCAGACGTTAAGTCGTTACCTCTAAGATGTTGAAATGGTATATTTTATTTTTCGTTTTTACTTGTTTACTTTTGATTAATATTTTTTATATTTCATCCATTATTTCACTTTTTTCTTTGTAACATGGCTTTTTCATTTTTCCATTTTATGTTTTTTTAATCTCATTTACATTTTGTTTTCTATATTTTTTCATATATATTTCATAGCCCTCTTTATCTATCCATTATGTTGTCATGATATTCATTTGAACAACTTTTATAGCACAATAAGACTATTCTCATACTATTTATGAATTCTAAATTACCATTATAGTATTCTTGATATGTTCAATGATATATTATGGATTGTTCACATTGTACTTTTGATATGTTATATGCTGTATTATGGATTTTTTTTTACAAAGTATGCACACGATGTTCTATAGTGTGTTTTCAATTGTTTACGTAGTATCCATGAGATGTTCTATGGTGTATTTTAAGTACTTTCTTAGATCCATGGAATTTTCAAATAATACGGTTCTCATTATGCATATATTTTCAATTTTTTCCATAGGATTCTTTTTTCTTGTATCAACGATTTTGTAGTGATAATCACTTAACGATTTCTTTTATAGCATACTAAGGCCATTCCCATACTATTTATGATGTATACATTCTAAATTATCATTATAATATTCTTGATATGTGCAGTCATGTATTTTGAATTGTTGACATAGTAATTTTGAGATATTCTATTGTGTATTTTGAATTTTTCCCAAAGTATTATGTTCCATACTTAGGTGATGTACTTTCTATTCTCTCCGTTCTAAACTATAAGACGTTTTGGTATTTCTCCTAGATACATAGTTTTCACTTTATATCTAGACATAATTTTTTTTTCTAGATGCGTAACAAAAAAAAATATGAATCTTGAAAATACAAAACTGGAACAAATAAAGGAGTACTTTACCAGCATCTTGTCTCTCCTCCAGCCCTAGTCACTACAGAAAAGCCAGGCTTTGCCGAGTGCCTGAGACTTTGCCGAGAGCCAAATCTCAAGCACTCGGCAAAGAGAAACTTTGTCGAGTGCCGCACTCAGCAAAGAAAGGCACTCGACAAAGTCGAGTGTTAGGCTCTCAGCAAAGGCACACACTCGGCAAAGAGGCTTCTTTGTCGAGTGCCTGGCTCTCGGCAAAGCCAGACATTCGGCAAAGAATGCCTTGGACTAACGGCATCCACGACCGTCTTCTTTGCCAAGTGTCTGCCGTCTGGCACTCGGCAACGAGGAGTTTTTTTGCCAAGTGCCAGACTTGACACTCGGCAAAGAACTCCTCTTTGCCGAGTGCCAGGCCTGACACTCGACAATTTATTATTATTATTTTTGCCACCAAATGTTTGTCGAGTGCCAGCCCACGTGGCACTCGGCAAAGATGACTCCTTTGCCGAGTGTCAGGCTCACGTCAGCACTCGGCAAAGAAGCCGTCAGTTGATGGTTACCGTTTCCTTTGCTAAGTGGTGACCTGACACTCGGCAAAGCCTTTGTCGAGTGTCTGATATTTGGCACTCGACAAAGAATACTTTGCCGAGAGGTCTTTGCCAAGTGCGAAACTCGGCAAATCCTTCGTCGAGTACGAGAGGCTCTTCGCCGAGTGATGCTAGCACTCGGTCAAGTGAAAGGTCCAAATTGGCTAGAGGGGGGGAATAGCCTAAGTAAAAAACTATAAGAACACTTAGGCAAACACTATTAGAATAACAAATGGCGAAGCTTTTTGCGCTAGCCTAATAGTGTGTTGCAAGCCACCTATCCAACAATTCTACCTAATATAACTATGGCACGCAAGCAATTAGAGCTAGAAACTAATGTGGAATAAATAAACTAGCTCTAGCACAACTATGATCAAAAAGGTCTAAGATAAACAAGTATGTGCAAGGAATGAACTATGTAAACTAATCACAACTAGTAACACAAGGTATATGACCAAGAATATACGATAAGAATTAGTAGCAACACAAATGAAATAGCTCAAGGTAAATACACAAAGTAAATGAGCTAGATAGAGGTGGTTTCACCGAGCCTTCGGGATCGTCTAGTAGAGAGCCAATCACCGGTGAAATCCACTCGTGAAGCCAATCACCAAGAACGTGAATATGAAGACCAATCACAATAAGCACACGGGACACCAAGATTTATCCTGAGGTTCACGTGCTTGCTGGCACGCTACTCCCCGTTGTGTCGACCAACACTAGGTGACCCGGTGGCTAATCGGCGCAAAGCCAAGCTCACAAAGAGCGCCACAAGAATCTACCGCTAGTGAGGTAGCTCAATGACACGAGCAATCCACTAACGATGCCTCTTGCCGCTCCAGCGAGGTGAGGCTCCAAAACCTCTCACAATCACGATCGGTGGTGGCCAAGAACAATCTCCTTCTCTTGCCAACAACACCACAACGCCTCCAAGCCGTCTAGGCACCGGCAAATGCCAAGAGTAACAAGAAACTCAAGGCCGATGCGAAGAACTAGTGCCACTAGATTGAACTCTTTCAAATCACGCACTAGATCACTCAATCTCACTTGGTTTGATCAAATCAACTTGAGAGATGAGTTGGGAGGCTTGCCAAAGCTCACTAGTATGCTTAGGAATCAGAATGTGCAAGAGAGAGACCAAGTGAGCCGGCCAAGCCCCTTAAATAGGCCACCCAAGTCGGCCTAGCCGTTGGGCTGAAAACGCGAGCATCGGACGCGCCGGTGTCGGGGCCATCGAACGCTACCCCAGCGTCCGATGCTCCGATGAGCACCACGTGTCCCCCCAGATACGAATTCGAGCCATCCGATCCCAACGGTCATATCCCTTCGCGCTACGGTTAAAGTGACATCGGACGCTCCGATGCCACTGCTCGATACAGCTCATTTCTGCGCCACACCGGACGCGCCGACACTCTCACATCGGACGCTCAACCCCTGCGTCCGATGACCATGCAGAGAGGTTCCACAGAGGTTCCAGATCACATCGGACGCGTCCGATGGATCTGCATCGGACGCTCCCTGGAAAACTAACTCGCGCCACGTCACCTGCATCGGACTCTGCAACAATGTTTCCTCAGCGTCCGTTGCCAGCGTCCGATGCTCCTTCAACTTCTGACAGAAACTAGGGTTAACCATCGGACGCTCAGCCAGCGTCCGATGCTCCTCGGACCAGCGTCCGATACTCCCTGACCACAACACTTCTCTTCCGAAAACCGCTGAATCCTGCCTCGCAAGCTCGGCAGGAGGGAGAAGGACTATACACTAGTTTCTCCCACTTCTTCACACCTCCTTAACACCCCCTTATCCTAAAAGTACGAACACCACCAAGTGTACATCATTGTATGCAAGTGCGTTAGCATTTTGCAAGGCATTTTCCAAGGGGTTTTGTTAGTCAGTCACTAGGTCTATAGCATCAATATGTTAGAGAACTCCTAGTGGCACTTGAACACCGCATAAGCCGTGAATTATCTTCTCTTAATAGTACGGCTATGTATCCTAAATGTGGTCACACTCACTAAGTGTCTTGATCACCAAAACAAAGAGCCCTATAGGTTATACCTTTGCCTTCGGGCCTCTTTGCTCCATCTCTTCTCTTCTTCGTTTCACCAATGGTAGAGCACTTGATCTCTTGAGTACTTGTGGCCATCACCATTCTCCATGATTGCCACTTTGCTAGCTCCACCACCTGACTTGGTCACAATCCTTTCTTATAAGCTACACACATGCTTAGCAATAGGATTAGACCAAATAGGTTTCATCAATTAACCAAAACCAAACTTAGGGATTTCATCAAGTCTGAACTCCCTGTAGTGAGTGCCGGTATGAACTTGAGGTTAACGGAAAATGCAAGAGGCCACACTGTGAACATCAGATTTTAGTTTCTATATAAGATTTGTCTATGTCGACAATATTATATATAACCCAATAGATAGCGCCAACCCTATACCATATCCATAAAGGTTAACAACTTTACATGCTGTTAAGTGTTAGATGCCGCAAAATGTATCGGGCAACGTTAGTTAAATATAGTACTGATGATGGCTGGCTTTTATCTTTCCTCGTGTTCTCTCTACTGCCATACAAGAAAAAATATAATATAAACAAGATTTATAGTTAGGTGATCTGTATTGTTAGAGCCTCTCTGTCACAACTCACAAGAGGAAAAGAAAAGGACAATTAGACGGCAACGAGTGATCGATTGAATCAGAGAGACAGGGTAGTGATTCGGGAACAGGATACAGATCGTGGTGGGTGGGATAGGGATAAGGACAATCAGGGTCACTATCCGAGTGTGTGGACGCTGTCGACGGATCACAGTTCATCACCACAACTGCACAACACGAGCAATGAGCAGAGTGCAGCAAGCTAAGGCATCAGTACTTGGTAAATGAACCATTTTTTCCCCATGGTTAAATAATGTGTCCTATAAATAGGGAGGTCCTGGCAGTGGCAGTGGCGGGGCAAAGGTGACCACCGGCGGCCGGCTGGAATGCAAAACTTTCACGGAGAGATCGAGCAGTAGCAGCAGCTATGGGGGGCAACAAGGGCAGCGCACTCGCCGTGCTCCTGGTCCTGGTGGTGGCCTTGGGCTTCTTCGCCGGCCAGTCCTCGGCACGTAGCTGGATCGACTTTGCCAGTCTCATCCAAGGAGGTACATATATACATATCATCTCCAAGCATCGATCGACATCTCCATCCAAAAAGAGAGAAAAAACATGCTGATCCATATATCTGCGAATCGATCCCGTCTCCTGAAAACATGCTGATTCCTTGTCCTTCCTCGCTCCTACGTGTTGGCCAGGAGCGGCGGCGGAGACCACGGCGGACGAGCTCTGCAAAGACTGCGACTGTGCCTTAACCGGTGGCTGCGTGTGCTACGACACCTTCGCTTCGTGCCCGAGCTTCTGCTCCGGCGGCGGCGGCTGCTGGTGCTCAAAGCAGAAGCCTGAGTGCCAGTGCGTCAAGAATGTCGAGCAGAAGTGGTGTGCTGCGCCACCGCCGACGGTGAAGAAGAACCCACCGGTCAGCGACGCCCTCTACTGATCCAGGTCCAGCGCGTTGTGCTCCCCGGCCGGTCACACGGCCAGATATATCTAGCGTCGCGCGGCTGGGCCGTACGTATCGACTGCGTGCGCGCCGACCAAAGTTACTCCGGCCTGCTAGTGCACATGTACTTGCTTTGGTTTTGGTCATAAAATAAACAGCTTCAGATCCATCACGTGCGTGTCTTTGTTGTTCTTTAGAGTGGAGGGTTCCGGATCGAATAATAAAGCATGCAACCATCATGCATCATATATTCATGTGTATCTCTCCGATCCTGATGATCTAGTGCATGCTAATCTTATTCAGACTGTTAGCATAATGATATAGTTGTCATTCTGAACGGAAAACAGTCGATCACTAGACATTTAGTTATTTATTCAGCCTAAATATAGCCACTTAATCTAGAAAGACAGTATTTTAAACGGGATAAACAACCAATTAAAAGGAAAATAATGAACTGCTGTGTATATGTACAGTAGCATTTAAAAGGCATACCCGGCCCTATATAAACAAGCTAATCGATTGCTTAGGCAAACATTAATGTAAAGTAAAAAAAGACAGTATGTACTATATATGATCACACGTGTGTGTACCTCAACGCAACAAAGAAAAACGGAACATTGCTTATTGTTCAGTAACTATCACTACTGGAGAAGCCCTCTTTGTCGAGGGCCACAGGCACTTGGCAAAGCCTCTAAGGCCCTCGGCAAAAATCTGATCGGCAAAGAAGCCTTCGGGCTCTCGGCAAAAAAAAAAAGGGGGGCCGCTAACGACCATTGACAGCTTCTTTGCCGAGCGCCATCTGGCAAGCTCTTTGGCAGGTTTCTTTGCTGAGCGCCATTTATATATGTTGAGGAAGAAGCTGTTTTTTTTTTGTTTCTTTTCAGCACGCACAAAGCTATCACGCGATAGCTCCTGCTTCACAGCCTGCCGCGCGCATGCGTGTGCAAGTGGACTAAGATACTGTTTGGAAAAACTTTTTGCTTTAATTTGCACTACTATAGTAACCGAACAAGCTAGAATCGAAATAGTCATAAATTGTGGCTTCCCTTAGCTCTACATTATTGATTTGAGAAAGAGAGAAATTAAAAGTGACTTTAATAATATGCTATATAGCGCTCGCTATAATGACCTGCTTGGAGCCACACCCGAAGCGCTAATGATCATGCCAAACGACCTCTAATTACTTAATTAGCATGCTCAACATTTGTTTAGGAAAATGTTCTAATTAATTCATGTCTAAAACACATTTTAGGAACTTTCCAAAATATAAATATGATATGCAACCAACATAAATGCGACATATATTAATGTTGAATGCATTCATGCCGGCTTCATCTCATGTTTTTATTGTGAAAAGCATTTAAGATACAAATTAGACACCAATTTGAATATTTTGGTCGTTTTCTATTTGGGGGGGGGGGGGGGGGGTATTTCTTCGATTTTCCTAGAGCTAAATCAAAACTTCAAAAGATTCTAGAGATATTTTTATAAGATATAAATATATTATTTAGGTTTTTCGTGTCCTAATCCATTCTTTAGTATTTTTCTTAGAATTTTTAGAAGGTTGGAGATATTTTTCATGGTTAAAAAACCTCATTAGGTATTAACTAAATTTATTTTTAAACTAAGAATCCAAAACCTCCTTTGAAACCCGCCTATAACCGCGCTAGGAAAGTAAAATAAATGGTTTTAAAAATTGATAAAAAGTGTTTTATTCGGTTTTAGAGTTTAGAGAGGAAAACTGGACTTTTAGACTTTGAGAGGTGAAATACACTTTTTTCGTATTGCAATGGAGGACGTGGGGTGGAGAGGAGACGCGTTGGTGGGCTCAGACCAGTCGTAGGCAACCCGCCACGGAGAAGAGTAGACGACGCTCTTGCGGTGCACTGCACGCGCGGTCCGGGATTGCTAGCAACTCCAACAAAGTTGATAAAAATGGATGACTAAACCTATGATTTAGCTAGTCTCTAAAATAGAAAACTCTATAAAAAAACAGAAAACTCCAACAGCTTTTCTATTATAGCAATACTAGATAGCTAGCGGCACATGCAAGCCATATTTACCATACGCGATTTTAGGAATAGCAAACTTGTTATTTTACAAAACAAGATAGCATAGCTGTTGGAGTTCACTTTTTATTCTAAAAATCTAAATATAGAATAGAAAATAAGGATAGCATGTCTCAAATATAGAATAGAAAATAAGGATAGCATGTCTCTTGGAGATGCTCTGAAAACAATTACCGGGCCTTCAAATATGGGCCTCATTCGAGAATGGTATGGGCCCGATCATTGCCAGCTTTGTCCCTTCTCCCTCTGGTTCCAGCGAACTGCGGAACATTCCGGGGTACCCTTTTGGACGTCAGATGAAGCAAGTTCAATCAAATTGAACCGGCTAAGGCTCTGTTCGTTTAGCAGAAAAAACTGCTAGGAACAATTCCGGTCCTGGATTGCTATTCAATTTTATATAAGATTTTATTAACAGGAATGATTCCAGGCCTGAATTTATCTAACCGAACGGGACCTAATGCTGCGCACCGTATCCTTTTGCTTTCCTTGAGCCGTCTCTGGGGGTTTCTGGTCGAGGACTCGGCCACCTATATATTTATAAAAGAATGTCTCCGTCCAGCGATCCAACTTTTGCGCTGCAGATCCGCTTTGGTGCTTGCTGCTCGGAGTTGGAGTACCTTAGCTTGCTCCTGACTACTACTAGTACTTGCTTGCTTCAACAGACAACTCTGTTCAGTAACTCGAGAGGGAATGTCGCCGCCGCTGGCGTCGTCGGAGCCGGAACCGCCGTTCCGGCCGCGGGAGAAGATCCTGGAGATGCAGAGGTACTTCCAGAGCGTCCACAACCACAAGCCGACGTACCTCAAGGGCCGCTACGACGTGATCACCTCCGTCGCCATCCCGCTCTCCCTCGCACTCTCCAGCATGTACCTCTCGTTGTAAGTAGCGCACAGCGCTAGATAATTTTTGTACTAATTTATGATAAAGTGAATACGTATTTGGTATAGTTGTGTTCATATAACATACGGAGATATTTATCGTAATATTATAATAAAATTAATTAGTAAAGAGTTACTCTCTCCATACCCATATTAGTTGATGCTTAGGATAACGACACGGTCTTCAAAACACAACTTTGACATCTTATTTTTATAAAAATATTTATAGAAAAATGATATATGTATACTTTTATGAAAGTATTCTTCAAGACAAATCTATTTATATAATTTTTATATTTGTAAACTTAGAAACTTAATAGTTATTGATGATTTATATTCTCAATGTTTGACTCTAATCTTTTCTAAAACGTCAACTAATATGAGTATACTTATATAATCTTATAAATCAGCATCTGTGCTGATCGACCGACGTCTTGTTTGGTGCAGGGGCGCGGGATCTACAACATGTCCCACGGCATAGGGAAGGAGTGAGCTCTCGTACATGAACGGCGGTCGCGCTTCGTCGGTGAATTGTATATATAATGTTGAAAAAACTCTCTGTCAAGCAATCGAGGGCCGTCTGTATCGTGTCCAAGTCCATGCGAGAGTGGTGCCTTTGACAGAGGAGTTTGATTGCAACAGGAGCTTGTTGTATTGATCAGATCAAGAATCTAAGCCTGACCAATCACGCATGCAATCCCCGGTCTCTCGCGTAACTTAATCGCGACAGAACGCATGACACCAACAGGATTCCAAATTATAATTTCTATCAGAATGAAGTATTCCCACACATAACTCATCGATCGACCAGTTCTATATCTGCTACACATAATCAAATGTTTTGATTCTTGATCGTGACGAAGAACTCGCGATCCGCGAATCATACGCGACTCATATAAAGTACTATCTACAATAAAGATGTGTGCGCAGATTAGAGAATTACTCCCTCCGTCCCTAAATGTCTGTCGTTTGCGCTTCCCGAGAAACAACTTTGACTAAATATATATTAAAAAATATTAATATGTATGATGCATAATTAGTATCGTTGGATAGATATTTGAATCTAGTTTTTTAACAAAATTATTTGGACATCCAAATATTGCACACATTTGCTACAAATTAAGTCAAACTTGTGGCACGCACACCAACGGCGACAGTCAATTAGGGACGGAGGGAGTAGACTATTTTATTAATTATTAGTCCACCATGCAATAGCAGAAGAAAACAAAGAGAGGAAACAACGGTGGGTGGGCCGAATCAGGTGTTCACCACCTCCGCCGGAGGTCCACGACGACGACGCTGACGTTGTCGGTGCTCCGGCGCGCGAGCGCGAGCTTCGCGAGCAGCAGGGCCGCGTCGGAGCACGCCCTGTCGGAGTCGACCTTGTCCACGCCCTTCACCGCCGCGGCGCCGTCGCCTTCCCGCCCAGCAGGCCCTGCCAAGGCAGCGGACGGGAGCACGCCGTTCGGCCGCGCGGCAGGCGGCGACGGCGGGCCGTTGCTACGGAAGCAGGCCCGGACGACCTCGCACGCCATCTCGTTGGTCACCACGTCCCACAGCCCGTCGCTCGCCAGGATCAGGCACTCGTCGCCGTCCGTGCGCTCCGTCACCGTCACCTCCGGCTCCGCCGACACGAACGGCTTCAGGTAGCCGTCGCCTGCGCGCCCAATCAGTTTCAAACTGGCATTCTTAGCGATCGGTTGGACAGAAATAAAGCTCAGATCTCGAACAAAATTAAGCGCGCGGCGCCGCTCACCGATGGCTCGAGACATGGCAAGGACGCCAAGCACTCTTGCGCCGTCCCAGAAGATGACGCGGCCACCCGCCTCCTGGATGCGCTCTAGCTCGTCGTGCCGGTCAGGCTGAAGCAAACGGATAAGGTAAGAACACGAAACGGCAGGCGAGGCGATCGAGCAAGGCGGTGACCGCACCGGTGAGACGACGACAAGTATCCTATGACTGTACGAGCAATTAGTGATGATGCAGAGCTTACTTTGTGGTCGACCGATAGGGGCACGGGGACGCCGGCGCGGGAGAGGACAGCGCGGGAGTCGCCGGCGTTGGCGACGACTACGCTGGTGGGGCTGACAACCGCGACGACGGCGGTCGAGCCCGCGTGGTCGCACCGCGCGGGCTTCTGCAGCTCACAGCGGCAGGCGAGGCCGCCGTCGCTGCGGCGGCTCGCGGCTTCATCGTCCATCCGCGCGAACCCCTTCTTCATCACCTGTTCCCAAGCCGGCTCCGCCGCTCCCGTGGCAGTCTTGCCGGAGCCCGCCTTCTTCTTCTTCCTGTACTCGTCCGCGACCAGCCCGTGCATCCTGTCCTGGCACATCCTGGCCACCTGATGGCACAAGAACACCACCCGCTCAGCAGCAGTCAGGTCAGCGCTTCTTGACGACACGCGCTCGCTGGATCGTTGGTTGCTTATGTATGTACACGAGGTGAGCGCGCAGCGCATACATGGCAGCAACCGTGGCCGTCAAAGACGCCGTAGAAATGGTGCTTGCCGTTGCCGGAGGAGGGGTCGGCGGCGGCGCCGCGCAGGAAGTCCGGCCTGATTGACACGGCGTCCTCCATCTCGCGACGGAGGCCACGGACCGAGGTGACGCCGTACCTCGGCCACCAAGCCGAGAGCAACGGCCCCGTCGCCCGGGGCCTCTGGCACGGGCGCGCGGGCGCCGCGCACGCCACCCTCTGCCGCTTGCCGCAGCGCGTGGCACTGGCGGCGCTGGCATCGCCACCCTCGTCCGCGGCCGGCGTGGAGCTGGAGCGGCATGCCTCGGCCACGGCCATTTCCACCCTGGGGCGGCGCCTGTAAAGCGCCGTGATGGCCGAAGCCGACGACGCCGGCGTCGACTTGGTCTCCTCGCAGCAAATCTCGGCCATGGCGCGCGAAGGCCGGGCCGGGATTGGCTCCGGTCCCCCGGCGTACGCACGAACGTACGCACGCGAGGAGGCCGAGACGCAATGCCACCGCAACGACGCGCGCGCGCGAGAGAGATTTTTGGTCGCGCCTCACTCCCTCCCGTGTCCTCCTCAACCCACCCGCGTCGCCGTCGCCATCGCCCTCGGGCAAGCAAGCGGAGCAAACCAACCGTGCGGCGATTATTAGACGCGTGAGAACACCACCGTGCCACCCTCTCCTCCCACGCGGGTCGCGGGAGGACCGGAGGAGGCGCCATCAGGCGGGGGGCCCTGCCGCCTGTGGCAACGCTACACGTGGAGGGGACAGAGCGCCGGATGTTGGCGGAGGGGACCACATGTCGGCTGAATGCCGGATGCTGCCGCTGTCAGCGGAGAGTACAAGAAGGCCAGGCGCCTGTGATTAGCGGAGCCGCCGGCGGTACGCGTGGCAGCGGCGGGTTGATGCTCGCAACTCCCAAGCGACAGCAGCTCGACAGCGAATTTAAAAAGTTGCGTTCTCGCGGGCCCGACCTCGTGCGGTGGTGGGCCGGTGGCCGATAATTATAGCTCCTACAAAAATATCGTGGATGGCTCACTGTCGTGTGGGTTCGGATAGCAGGGCCCGAGCGATCGTGGAAGGGATTTGAACACGTGTAGAGTCGGAAGTCGGGACAGTTCTCAATTGGGCTGGGCTGTACGCGAGATGGTATCCATCCATGGGTAGGCCTGCGAGGAGTTTCGGCCTCCTACCTGTCCAGCTCACTCGTTCCATCAGTAGCTGTTTCGTGATTCGGAAAAAAAATATCAGTACCACACAGTATCCGTTTCGTCGTTCGATATGGCAATCGAGAAATACGATCTGTTTGGTTCGTGGTGTCATCTCATGCTTTCATGAGTTCGTGGAGAATTACGCACCACTAGTTCTCGTTTGAATCGGCCGGTTAATGCTAGGCTGATACAAGACGCATTGAAGCCGAAGCTGTGGAGTGTTTTAAAAGCACTCGAACATCGCATTCTGATAGGGCCTGTTTAGTTGCCCGCATATGCTCTAGCCAGGCTGGTGGGATGCAAATTTCTATTGTTTGGTTGTCTGTATCGTCTTCTGGGTCTGGCTCCCGGGATGCAAAAGAGGCCTCTCAGCCTGGCTCTGCAGATACGTAAATTTTGGGCGTTTCTAAAGAGCCAGGCTCGCGGGATGCAAGTGATTACTCGACTGATGATGTTATTAGTGTATAATTAGTAAATATTAAGTGATATTAATATGTTTTAAAAAAGTTTAACATATAATAAGATAAGCTATGAACTTTAACAGTGTATTTGTACAAAACAAAAATCAATAATCATAACCTTGTATTAATTTTATCTCATGCAACGTAATTTTATACAAACAACCAAACAACATCTCTTCTCAGCCAGGCTGAGTAGGTGCAGTCAACTAAACATGATAATGTTGCATACACTCAGCCTGTCTCATGGGAGCCAGGCTCTCAGATACGAGCCAAGCTCTAAGCATACACGAACCAAACACACCCTATAGAGGATTCCATCCAGTTGTGTGAGGCTATTAAAACCAACTCTAGGGACAGCTTCTGTGGCAATCTGCTGAAACTTATCCATCGTGAGCTCCTGTGTGTGCATTTTATTTGTCTTAGTATTGTTCATGTCCTCAGAGTTGAGCAACTCTAACAGTTTAGCAAAAGCACTTGGCAAATTGAGATTTTTGCCAAAACCACAAAAAACATCCTCCAACAGGTTGGCAAAAGGAGTTGGCAAATTGGAAAACTTGACAAAAGAGGTCATTCCACGTGCATATATGCGCCGGTCTCGCTCGGCATCGCGATTTTGGTGTCGATGTTGTTTCTCCCGCGCGCGCGAAGCGGCCCTGCTTTCCTTTCCCGCGCGCGTGAAGAGCCAGGGCGGACGTCCTATTAAATCGCGTAGTCGCGCGCCGCCGTCTTGTTTCGGCCCGCCTTCATCGCCCGCTGCAGGAGCGCCGACCTTCATCGCCCGCTGCAGGATAGACGGACTGGCGGCAGCAGGTGGCGCGAGGACTGGCCTGGATCGACGGCGTGTTGTAGGTAAGGTTCTTCCATCGTCCTTTTTCATCGATTTGGATACAGCTTCGTAGGCTGCCGTCGTATTCTTCCATATATACTAGCATCGATCTGTGGCAAGTGAAGGACGATGGATGCTAGATCGATGCTAGTATAATTGAAGGTATATGCTAGATCGATGTACTAGCATCGTATTCTTCCATTCGTAGCTCTTGTATAATGGAAGGAGATGGATGCTGCTGTTGTACAGATTGATGATGCCATTTTTTATTTTTTGTACAGTCTTTGCAATGGAGGGGGATGGATTTTTGACTGACATTCTTTGCAACGGAGTTTCCAACGAAGTTGATGGTGACCTTGCTGGTCTCAGCGACTACGAGATTCCGATGGCCAAGAAACGCAGTATGGAGTTGTGGAAGAAGTTCAGGCAAGTCGAAGCACAAATGGAGGGCGGCAACGCGATCTCCTTCACGCGGGACGAAGAGGAATCGCCCAACTGCGTGCGTCCCCCACAAAAAATTAAGATATGCGGGCCACTCATTTTCAATTTGCCAAGCCCAAATAGCAAACTATTGGAGAAGACCTATTTTTAGCACTTGACATTTGGTTATGAGACTTGGCAAAATTATAGATTTGCCGAGTGATGTTTAGCAAACTGTTGGAGTTGCTCTAACTCGTTTGCGCAAGAGCTTACCAAGGGTTGGCAGTTGCCAGTTGGCACTGGTTGTGGTTGGGACTCGGGAGCCAGGTCTGTCTCATATTTGGACGGATGGTCCTCGTGTGTGGCCCGCGATTTAGCTGAGCAACGGTTTAGTAATATATGGTCATAGAGCCGAAACTTGAATGAAAAAAAATGGTGATAGGAAGTCGCAGTTGTAATAGAGTAGCGCATTATGCTTGCTTCAATTGGTTGCAAGTACAGGCGTCGAGGAATTCGGTGTTTTAGTTGATGGAATTCGGTGTTTAAGTTGATGATATTCACTATTCCCGATAGAAAAACGGTGATACGAAAACAAAGGCCTTGTTTAGGTGCTGAAAATTTTTCAACTTTGCTACTGTAACAATTTGACAAATATTGTTCAATCATATGCTAACTAAGCTAAAAAAATCGTCTCGTAATTTATAACTAATCTGTGTAATTAATTATTTATTTTACTAACATTTAATTATTTATTTTATCAACATTTAATGCTGCATACATACGTCCAAACATTGATATGATGGAGAGAGTGTGAAAAAAATTAGAAGTTTTATGAAATCTAAACCAAGCGAAGGAGGAACGAAGTTAGTGCTGTGACTTTGGGATTTTTTTTCTTCTTCTGTTTCCTGCGTTTTTTCTTTGAAAATAAACTGGTTCCTGTGGGCACTGAACCAGCAAGACACAGGCAGTCCACAGGGAGCAAACACTGCGAAATATTATTACATGAGGTGCATTCACGGATTGCTTCATGGTACATCTCATGAGATGGTTGGCTAAAGCTACACGACCCTGCCGATTCGGGTGTCGACAACGATAGTCGGCTTTGAAGGTTCTGAAAACTCTAGAGCTTGTGCTAGCGTTAGCCGACGGTTCCTCCAAGCATGTTCTGCCCACTGCTTCATCCGTTCACCTTCCGCCTTCCTGTTAGACTGAATTAATAACAGCTCTGCATACTCACCTGCAAGTTGAGCTTAATTTAAGTACTGTCTCAAAATCTTAAGAATGGGTGACCAAGCCACAAGGTAACAATCCATATAAGCAATATCGAATATTGATATACACAATTGGTAGCAAAGATAGCTTACATTAAATCGTTGCAATAGTATGATTTGTCAAGACCCAGCAAATGCAAGGCTTTACAGATCGATGGGAGACAAGAATGGGCTTAAAATGCAAGCCTGTTGTACTAGGATATCAAGGTTCGGTGGAATAAGGTTCTCAAGACAGAATGTATGAAGATGCAGTTCTGGATATGCTAGGACAAATAAACGGACAATAATCAAATGCAACAGTTTTTCAAAAAAAAAAAAAAATCAAATGCAACAGATTGTAGTAACACCAGATTATTATAAGCAGTATGCCACCTGTTGCAACCTGCAACAGGTAGTTTGCTTTGTAAGAGCTATATACCAAACTCAAATACTGAACGTCTGAAGTGATCATCATTACAGATCACAAACAACATGGCATCATCATCATTGTACTAACTACTAAGTAACCTGATGTTAAGAGTTTCATGGACTAATTCCAAATATAAGAGCCCTAGTGTAGAAGATACTAAAAAAATAGATAAATAGTTCAAATTTAAAAATATAACCTCTAGCAAGGGAGATGATATCTCTCCAATCGACCTGCTTGTTGGTACCTGCAAAATAAAAAATAATATGTCAATATATCAAGAGGAGCCTTGTCATCGATAGGAGATCATTGTTTTTACCCTCGGAATTAATAGCAGGAGCTTTCAATACTTCTAGGGCCTTCCTGTACAATCCCTGCAACCAAACAGCTGATTAGATATATTGTGTTCAACTATAGGTCACATAGATATAATAAAATTCCTCCACAAGTACCATAGAGCAGGGAGAATAGAGAAATTAAGGATAAATGTTATTCATAATGATTTCCAGTGAACACAAACTGTTCAAAGAGTGAAGGATTTACAGACCTCCTGAACCATAATTGAAGTAGAACCTTCCGATTTTGCCTTCAGTTTGTACATTCTAGCTATACAGGTCAATACAATACCAACCTTTGGGTGGTTTGCACCTACGTGGATTAAAGGGTTTTTTATCAATTGTAGCCAAGTACTTGAATGCATTCACTGCAAAAAAAAAAAGTACTCCAATACAACTATTTCTTATATTCGTTTTAACAAACTAATTGTGACAGACCAAACTGTTCTTCAGCCTTCTGTAGAGCTCTTGTGAGATAATCCTCTGCCTCAGCAATCTTCCTGGATTAAAATGAAAAAGTGAGCTCCCATAAGAGGGAAGATATTAATCCAAAAGGAGAATGGTATCTGTGGGTTCATAAATCAAATATTGGGATTAATCTATAATATCTAACCAAAGAATAATGGTAAAGACTATTTTGTTTCTTACCCAGAGTGAGATAAAAGCTGGCCATATGAGCAAGTGGCCCCAAGAGAAGCCTCCACAGGAACCATGTTTCCAGCAGCTAAAAGGTTTCCAGACATATCATCCATGCAAAATGCCTCGAGAATTTTCTCATACACTTGTGCTGCCATTTGAAAATCCCCAACACAATGCAAATATTCACCATATGAAATGGCAGCATTTTCTGAGGAAGGACATCAATGAGACCCAAGTATTCACTATGGAAAAGAAAATGTGAATATTCTGTTTCAAAGATAGTTATACGTGTTTGGTTTTCGCCTCCAGAAAAGTCTCTGCACCAATCAACGAACAGCTGGGCAGCTGATAAAGAGCAAATGTAAGCCAAATTTCGTAGTCTGATCTAACGACAACATTCATGACATTAAACCTGATTCTGTTTCTCCATTCAGAAGTGCAACAAGTCCTCTGATAGCATTAACCCGAAATTTATGATGGTCCTGATCAGACCATTTGCTGTCACCTTTGATTGACAGATCAACTGAATCATTTGGGGAAATCAAGTAGGATATCTCCTGTATTCAAAATACTTTAAAACCTCACATAAGGACACTGAAGACAAAATGAGCTTCTAGTACCAAACCTGCCCTGCCTCCATGTGTAATCCCACTAGTGCTTCCCACGCTGCAACTGCACAATCAATCAACAATCCCCACCAGAAATGTCATTCAAAGGGTTTTGGCTAATAACCCCAACTCTGTCTCTTGAAGACCTAAACTTATTCAGTTATATTTGCCAGAAGACCTAAAACTTATTCACATCTATTTTCGGGCAACTTCCTCAGAGACATATCTACTGATGTCTTTCTTTTTTTTCGGCACATGAAAGCCAAAGGATCATCATCCACTAAATAAGAACACTTGAGTATCTATACAATTTATTTGATTGTTTCTTATTTATACCAATACCAAAAAAACATAAGATAATGTCGGACTTACGATCTATTTGTATTGGATGTTTAAACAAATAAGCATCTACAGTCTGTACAACCCGCCCAACATTCAAAATTACCCTTACATAAAGTAGAGTTGTGAAATCACCTCTGAAAGCTGCAGAAGGGGCAACTTGTTGTGTTGCTTTGAGCTTTTCCATTGCATCTTGACGCCTTCCACTGCACAAAGAAAGAATAAGTGTACTAAAATAACTCAACTCTGCTCAATTTGGATGATACAACTGGAAAATTAAATCAAGGATCCAGTTGGGGGTTTTATATATATCGCTACTAGCTCAACCTAATTACACCACATGAAAGCAGTAAATATCCACAACCACAACAGATTTATGATCATATTAGGTAGTTGTAATGTTAAAGTAGAACATCTATAAAAGGTATATTCTCTATTGATTTACTTCCAGATTCAGATTATCTCATGAACCAAAAAAAACTCGAGGGAAGGAGCAGACCGCACCCCCGCTTTTTTAATTAAGAGGATGCAGGGCTCGAACCTGGGTCTCTGGACTGGGAGCGAGCTCCAGTAACCAGTCACCCATGAGAGCACCTGCGATTACCTCATGAACCAATACATAAGCAATAGCCCAATTTGCACTCTGGTCTCTGGAAGACACATCCACTCAACCCCTGTTCTTTACATAATGTGTGCTATGCCTAAATCCTTCCTAAATGCCACGGATATACAAATCTACACAACTTAAGGTCAGAGGCCAAACTGACCCAAAAATAAGAGCCCAAACCACCGTATTACAAGGGTTAGCGAAACCTGTCAAAATTTTGATTGGATTTAAAGCCAAAGTGCAAAAGGTATGAGATCCTCCGTTGATGTATCATCTGGACTATCACCATGCACCAATACATTGCCAATATGCAAACCAGTAGACACATTCACTCTAGCAGGGGCGAAGCTTCATATGACTGAGGGGGCTATGCACTCAGGCAAACACACCTCCAATTTGCGCTAGCTTCGCCACTGCACTCTAGTATCATAGTATCATATATGCCCAAAACCATCTAACTGTTGCACCTATACAAAAGCTAAAACTCCATAACTCCACCCAGATCAAGGCATTTGGCCCAAGCCGGATCTACCACATTGCAGCTTTGCAGAGTCCGCGAATATTTGTTCGGATTTTACAAAAATGAGTGGTGCAGCGCACAGTACCTCCGGTAGAGCAGCGTGGACATAGCGAGCATGAGCAGCCCCACAGCCTCGGCGCTGCCCTCGCCTCCGCCCTGCAGGTTAGAGGCGCCTTGCTCCAGTATCCGCATCGCCTCCTCTGGCACACCAGAGACATCAACAGTCCAGGGCACATGAGCGAATCCTCAAAACCCTAATGCAGACTAGCGCAAATAGAGGGGGCCAAGGGGGAACCTGGCGAGCTCCGGTGCACGGCGCCGCCGAGGGCGTAGCGGACCATCTCCGCCGCCACCCTCTCGGTCTGCGTCTCGCTGGCAGCGGCGGTGACAGAAAACTGGCGGGGCCCCCACGGCTTCGGAGCGACGAGGGACCTCTTGATAGCCGATCGGATCCTGCTCATCGCCATGGCTGCGGTGCTCGCCGGCGCCGGCGCCGCGTATTGAGGCGCTAATAAAAGCGGCGGAGAGCCTGGAAGAGTAGCAAGGGTGACGTGTTCAGCTTGGATGATGCAGATAAACCTTGAAGAAGAAGTAGCAGCAAGGCCGCAAGGGGTGAGCCTGTGACACGCGGCTCTTCGACGAGCTTCGAGAACAACGGATTTAAGGGGCGTTTTAGCTTATTTCACCAGTAGAAATTAACGAGCATATATGCCGTTGTGTACTAGTGACTAGACGACTTTATATGACTTAAAATGATTATGTTATGGCTTCTAATTTATCTTAGAAATTGAATTCTGCAGTTCATACTATTATTATTATGACTAAATATGCATTGCTCTAACTCATATGGTACAAAAGTGTCAGTTGGCTTCACTAAAATTATAATCTCTTCATTATTGCTCTAATATCGTTGTCTATGGTTTTCAATGATAGTTGACTATGTCATTCTTATATGATGTAAACATGTTCTATACTCAAAATATCATTTACTAGTGTGCATAATATGGATACATTAAACGAAATAAAAAAAAGGATATTCTTGAAAGTTCATGTCTCATCACCACTCGATTAACAATGGGTTCAGACCTGAGTTCCATATGATTTTTGGTAGCCCGATCGAGAGGGAGGAACAGTTCCAATAACAACAGATGTAGGGATGCAAGTGGGTACCCAATGGTGTTTTTTGGGTCAGCTAACTAATTACGGTCAAATGTCATTCTAGTTCATTTTTTCACTTTCATCAAACTACAAAAACGTCATTCTAGTTCATTTGATCAATTTTTTGGGTCGACCCAATGACCCAAAATATTTTAAACTTGCATCCCTAAACAGATGAAAATAGGTAGTACTTCGCAAATAATTTGTAAGTTTGGTATAGTTTGGTAAAATAAATTGTCGGTTGATATTTTAACTTATGAATTACTATAGATTTTATACAATAAAAATATTGTTCTTTAGAGTTTGTACCTCATCAGTCATCACCATCAGGGATACCATCAGGTATATTTAACTTATTGCCATTTTTATAAATATCACTCATCCGTTTGTCAGTTTTACACAACCACCTACATAATTACCAATTGAAACAGTGAATCTCCTATGGTTTTTTGCTATTTTTATTGATGTGGCGCAAGGCGTAATCAGCCATTGTGATAGTGCCTCTCAAGACCACTACTGCTTATCTCTCCCTCGATTCGAAAACGCGTGGCCATAACAAGTCAGGTTCTCCTTAAACAGTTTATCTAATAACAACGGATGAAAATAGGTAGTACTCCGCAAATAATTTGTCAGTTTGGTATAGTTTGATAAAATAAACTGTTGGTTGATACTTCTAACTTATGGATTACTATAAATTTTATAAAATAAAAGTATTGTTCTTTAGAGTTTGTACCTCATCAGTCATCACCACCAATGTTAGGGATATTTAACTTATTGTCATCTTTGTAAATATCACTCATCTGTTTATCAAATTTACACGGGCAACTATATAATTACCAATCGAAACAGTGAACCTCCTATGTTTTTTTTTTCTATTTTTATTGATATGGCACGACGTGTAGTTAGCCATTGTGATAGTGCCTCTCAAAACTAGTACTGCTTATCTCTTCCTCGACTCGATAAAGCGCAGCCCCAACAAGTCAGGTTCTCCCTAAACAGTTTATCCCTCTAGGTAAACACTCATGCATGCTCTTCCTAATTCTTGCAAATCAAGCGAACAAGCAGGCAATGATATTATTTGAATGTACCACTTCTCACGTGTTCTAAAACTGTTTTTCTCTAATGCACATATATTTCGTTTGAACTTATTTTGGCTAATTTCAATTATTTTAATAATGTTCTGTGAGAGAGAATAAGTTATAGTACTGCTTGATAAGTTCAAAGGAATAGAGCCATTATTATATAATTGTCAAATCAACGGAGGATGCTAAAGATTGATTTAATTCAGATTGGACTCAGAATTAACAGGTACATAGAGGCAGTGGCGGAGCTCGTTGATTTTAAAGCCTAGGGCCACTGTCAAAATACCGCCCACACAGAGTTTAATACCCATACGTAACAAAATTAGCTCATATATAGATGCATAAATTCAGATGATATTTCAAATCCATACTTAAATCTATAACATAATTAATAGAAACATGAAAGTTATTAAAAATATATGTAACTAATGGTTGTATAATTGGCATATCAGCTTGAGAAAAAGGATTTTAATGTCTTTAGTCGACTCTATAAAAATTGGTGTAACCGATTAAATCATTCGGTGCTCGGCAAGGAACAAAGACAAGAAAGCTAGTACCAATAACTTAAGATTTGACAATGGAAATGGGGAATCACCAATAGTCCAATAATACCAAGCCTCAACCGGTACTCTTCATTGCAAATTTACAATCAGCAACTGCAAGGAATAGAGTCAATCACCTCAATCAGGGAACTCAGAGCCGCCTGCTTAGTAGCCTGGCTGTGGTGTGCGTTCGCCCTTGCAGACTGAGGCTGGTGCCTGATCATGCGGGCATGCGGCCACGGGGAGCCAACATGCTTGCCTGCGCCTGCCACCACTGCTGCTGGCACCGGATCTTGTGCCCGCTCGGCAGTGCAGCTATGGCGTGCGCCGTGCGTGGTGGAAGGTCTGGCGGGACCGCGGCGGCTGAGCCTGACGGAGTGAAGTTGTGGGTAAGGAGGGAGGGAGTACCGACGAGCGACGGAGGAGGATGGTGCTCGGCAGCCGGCGGCTAGGGTTAGGCACCCGGTGGAGTTAGCTTGGAGTTCGGGAGAAATTTCAATATTTAACCCTCAATTCGCACACCACTCAACATTTGACATCCAATTCGCACGCCTTTCAAAATTTAACCCTCAACACACCAATTCTTTCAATCTAAGGGATTTCTCAGATTTCCTCTCGTTTTCTATTTCTAACATTTTATCCTCTACTAGTTAAGTGCCCGTGCGTTGCTACGGAAACACACAATTAATACCATAAGAGCATCCGCAGTGATGAATCGTTTTATCTAAAAAAGGTACAGCCACGTCATCCACTGGATGAGTCGATTCTATGTTGAACTGAGTCATGTGGGTCCTAATGTGAATAAACAAAACTATAACCGGTGGTGTGCACTGAGTCATGTGGGTCCTAATGTGAATAAACAATACTATAGCTGGTGGTGTGCGCAGCTGTTCCTTTCTATTGCCAAATAAAAAAATTGCTTCTTTCTATTGCCAAATAAAAAAATTGTTTTCTATTGCTATCTCTCGTCTCGCAAATGGAGTCGTGGTCGTTGCTCCCATTTTTTAATCCACATGAGTCAACTCATGCAGATGAACTGGTGGTCCAGTGGTGGTCGGTCGATTTATCAGCTCCACGTCAGACGGTGAGTCGACCACTGGAGAAGCCCTAATAAAATATGTATAACCATATGCTATATTCTTACCTAAAATATAGATGTAGCAATTGTTATGTTTCAATCAATATTACATAAGTCTTGAATAAAGAGAGATAGTTATAATATAACACTAAATTAAATTAAAATGTAAAATTGAAACTTCAACTTTAATTGTCTAGATATGGACTATCTAGACAAACCTAGAAAATGGTTATCTTATAGTTGAGTGTCCGTGCGGTGCGACGGTATACTATTTTGTTGATGCTATATGAATTGTTTCGATATAAACAATTCATTCAAATTTGTGGTAATTTTTTCACTAATAATGAATTTTCACCTTGATGTAAACTTTGAGTAACCTATAATGTTTGCATTTAAATAAAGTTAGCACCTGGACTCTTTAACTCTTAACTTGAACTCTCTCCCTGCACATGACTACTGTTCATGGGCTAACAATGAGGGCATTTCTGAATTCAGATTCATGATTTGCAGCAACATCCAAAAGAAGAAACTACAATGTTTTGATAGAAACGAAAATTTTATATTTCTTCTACACCAGTGATTTGTCGTTAAAGAATATTGCGGGCACTGATCACACAAATGCAAATAATACAAACATAGTATTGCACTTGACTCCTTGTAAACTCCAATGTTGTTTGTGTCAATAAAAACATGCAGTCCAACAAGAAATAATATGATGACTGGTTTATTTAATATATACCTATTGTTGTTATCTTCAGCATAATCGGACATATATAATGTACTCAGTTCGATCAAGGGTTGATCTGCTGCTGGACTGACAGTTTGAAAAACAAAAAAGAGAGCATGAGGTGGTTCTGTACACTAAATAGAGAAAACATAGAGAAAACTGTAGCTCGGTCTATTTTACAAAATCATGTGCAAATCCAAACCCAATTTCAAATAACATGAAACCAGAATCACATCTTCACTTGAGGTGTTGTGCTCGGCCTATTTTACAAAATCAAATGCAAAACCAAACCCAATTCCAAGTGAAATGAAACCATAATCACATCTTCACTTGAGGTGTTGTACACTGAACAAAAAAATTGCAGCTCAAACTATTTGAGAAAATCAGTTGTAAAACCAAACTTGATGCAACAGCAGCCTGCTACATGTCACCTTCCCATTAAACATTTAAAGAGGTAAAACTCTGATGGGATGAAACAACTGAAACAAAATCACACTTTAATGTAGAGGAAACAACAGCAACCTACCTCATGAGAGTGTCCAAAACGGAGGTTATTTATTGTTCCAAACACTCTATGTTGTGAAATATAGAATGCATTATTGAAAACATCTGTATGCTTTATTAGTTCCAGATGAGCATGAGATACTCCTATTTTTGCCAAAATAGTATCTTGTTATTCGTGCATTGATGTGCCAATTTTTCGATCAGTAAAATATCATGATAGATGAAAATGTTAGGAAACAATGTACGTAGATAAGGAATCAAAATTTCTACTATGTGCAGATAAGAAGGTAGTATGAAACATTGCAATACAGCCATTGCGCACACTTCCTAAATATTATTGGCTTTAGTCAATAATTTACTGATACAGAAAAATAAATGATGAGAAAATTAACATAAAACTGTGAGAGTTCTAACTGATATCGAACACAACAAGTGTCTTACTGTCTGTAAAATTCGATTAAAAGCAAAGTAAATAGATAACCATGTTCACCTAATCAGCATGGTGTGCATTCCACCATATAATATATAACGACTTACAACGTCCGCCCACCGAAACTCTAAAATTTGAGCAACTCCTGTTAGAGAAGCAAGTACCAAAGATGCAAGGATAGGACTAAAAGAGAGAAAAATAACCATAAAAAATAGTTGGATACCTTTTAAGACAGTAGTCCTGGTTTTAAACAAGCACCTGTCCGACATAGTCTATGTTCCTGAATCAACGAAGAAAGGCATTCAGGTTGGTTTGCATTTGCATATACAAAGATACGACGATTAAAGAAAAAAAAATCTTTTTATGACTTCAAAAAATATTAGGAAAAGTAAACTTCAAAAATAACTTACATGAACCATAGATACAAAACAAAGGGAGATAAACGGATCCACGACTGCAGGAAGAGCTCGGTAATGGCATAGTAAAACAGAAAAATATACTTGGAATTTTAAGATGGGTGAGATTCAGAACTGTACACTCTCTCCAATAGATGTTTAAAACTGATGGGCCTCCAGCTCCAGTAGATGTTTAAAACTGATGGGCACAGTAGATGTGGTTTATCTTTTTTTTTTGCTAGTTCTTTCTCACTTAAAGCCCTCGAACAACTATTTTAATAAGAGGAGAAATCTTCACAATTTGACCTGCATTCAAGTGTCTATCAGTCTACGTATCAGGTACAGAAAACAAGTGTTTGTTATTAGAAACAAAAGAAAATATGAAGCGTCTCTAAAAGTAAGTCCTCTAACTGCCCAAGCAGTGTCCTAGTTCTTTATTAGTCACTTTCATATCAATATTGAACCCAGAAAAGGGTTCAACAAACTGAATTCCAGAAACAGCTGTTCTTAGGAGTCTAACCACCAAATAAGAATGCAGTACCTTGTTGCTCATTCCCGTTGAACAGTTTGAGCAGTTCAATTACAGATGCACTGTCAAAACCAAGCTCCATAAGTTAGTTCACAGTTATTAAAGCAGTTCGCAAATATCCAAAGATTACAAGTGCTTAGAACATATTAGAAGTAATAACAATAGAGATAAAAAGAAGTAATTTACATTTTCTTACCGAATCAACCAACACATGGTGAAGACTTGAAGAGTACTGAACCATATAACATATTTGCTCTTGAATAGCCCTAACAACAAGGACTTTACACATTATTCTACTGGATATTATTTTTCGGCGACTATCAATTGGAAATAAACCAAAATTCCTATTTGAGTAGTGTTAGTCTTTACATTGGCGATTGGGACTCCAATTATAGCTTCAGAGAAAAAAAAAGAAATGATTACTTTCTGACTGTGAATTGAATTTTTCGAGTTCTGAAATGATTTGCCTTCTGAACCACGGCAGGAGCTCCTCAAATTGGATAACTAAGCAAACTCTAATAGAACAAGCACACAAGAATCTCTACTGCCCCAAGAAAACAAGCAAATATTCTTAGATGGTCAATAAAAAAGAATGTATAGTGAAACTACCGTAAGATTGAAAGGGAATCAGATTTAAATAATTTGTGATCGTCACGTGCTTCCAAGTTAAAAGAATTTACTGATTTTGCTGCTGCTCACACCGGGGCTGCCTATACAGGCCTAGACGGGGATGGATGAGACGCAGGTAGGAAATACATCAGGGGATTGATTGGCTCACCGCTGGAAATTGCCTTCGGAATCTGTATGAGGATCACTGGGTCGCTGCTGGAAGGCCCTTGGGGAAGAAGAATCCGACGACAGCCCTGGCCACGCACGACTGCACGAGGACGGTCGACGGTGGCGGAGCGCATGGGGGTGGTGTCGGCGTCCGGGCGGGTGGAGCGTTTGGGGCGGCGCGGCGCGGCGTCCGGGTGAGCAGAGCGCGTGGAGGCAGCGAGGCGTCCGAGGTTGGAGCATGTGGCCGAGCGACGGTGGCGCAGGTAGGTAGAGCGCACGGCTGGGCGGAGCGGCCCGAGCGCGGCGCGGCGGCCGGGCGTGGGCGGAGTGGCCCGAGCGCGGCGGCCGGGCGAGGGCGGCACGGCGGCCGGGCGAGGGCGGCGCGGCCCGAGCGGCGGGCGGCCGGGCGAGTGCGGCTGCGGCGTCGGCGAGGCGGTTGCTTTGACGGTGTGGGAAAGACCGGAGACTGGAGAGGTCGGGATTGTCGCACGTTTAGTAGGAGAGCGAAGCGATACGCACTAATCAGACGATGTCATTTGGCTTTTTTTAGAGTAAAGATACTGTAGCTACGGAAATGCAAAACCAAACCCAATTCCAAGTGAAATGAAACCATAATCACATCTTCACTTGAGGTGTTGTACACTGAACAAAAAAATTGCAGCTCAAACTATTTGAGAAAATCAGTTGTAAAACCAAACTTGATGCAACAGCAGCCTGCTACATGTCACCTTCCCATTAAACATTTAAAGAGGTAAAACTCTGATGGGATGAAACAACTGAAACAAAATCACACTTTAATGTAGAGGAAACAACAACAACCTACCTCATGAGAGTGTCCAAAACGGAGGTTATTTATTGTTCCAAACACTCTATGTTGTGAAATATAGAATGCATTATTGAAAACATCTGTATGCTTTATTAGTTCCAGATGAGCATGAGATACTCCTATTTTTGCCAAAATAGTATCTTGTTATTCGTGCATTGATGTGCCAATTTTTCGATCAGTAAAATATCATGATAGATGAAAATGTTAGGAAACAATGTACGTAGATAAGGAATCAAAATTTCTACTATGTGCAGATAAGAAGGTAGTATGAAACATTGCAATACAGCCATTGCGCACACTTCCTAAATATTATTGGCTTTAGTCAATAATTTACTGATACAGAAAAATAAATGATGAGAAAATTAACATAAAACTGTGAGAGTTCTAACTGATATCGAACACAACAAGTGTCTTACTGTCTGTAAAATTCGATTAAAAGCAAAGTAAATAGATAACCATGTTCACCTAATCAGCATGGTGTGCATTCCACCATATAATATATAACGACTTACAACGTCCGCCCACCGAAACTCTAAAATTTGAGCAACTACTGTTAGAGAAGCAAGTACCAGAGATCCAAGGATAGGACTAAAAGAGAGAAAAATAACCATAAAAAATAGTTGGATACCTTTTAAGCCAGTAGTCCTGGTTTTAAACAAGCACCTGTCCGACATAGTCTATGTTCCTGAATCAACGAAGAAAGGCATTCAGGTTGGTTTGCATTTGCATATACAAAGATACGACGATTAAAGAAAAAAAAAATCTTTTTATGACTTCAAAAAATATTAGGAAAAGTAAACTTCAAAAATAACTTACATGAACCATAGATACAAAACAAAGGGAGATAAACGGATCCACGACTGCAGGAAGAGCTCGGTAATGGCATAGTAAAACAGAAAAATATACTTGGAATTTTAAGATGGGTGAGATTCAGAACTGTACACTCTCTCCAATAGATGTTTAAAACTGATGGGCCTCCAGCTCCAGTAGATGTTTAAAACTGATGGGCACAGTAGATGTGGTTTATCTTTTTTTTTTGCTAGTTCTTTCTCACTTAAAGCCCTCGAACAACTATTTTAATAAGAGGAGAAATCTTCACAATTTGACCTGCATTCAAGTGTCTATCAGTCTACGTATCAGGTACAGAAAACAAGTGTTTGTTATTAGAAACAAAAGAAAATATGAAGCGTCTCTAAAAGTAAGTCCTCTAACTGCCCAAGCAGTGTCCTAGTTCTTTATTAGTCACTTTCATATCAATATTGAACCCAGAAAAGGGTTCAACAAACTGAATTCCAGAAACAGCTGTTCTTAGGAGTCTAACCACCAAATAAGAATGCAGTACCTTGTTGCTCATTCCCGTTGAACAGTTTGAGCAGTTCAATTACAGATGCACTGTCAAAACCAAGCTCCATAAGTTAGTTCACAGTTATTAAAGCAGTTCGCAAATATCCAAAGATTACAAGTGCTTAGAACATATTAGAAGTAATAACAATAGAGATAAAAAGAAGTAATTTACATTTTCTTACCGAATCAACCAACACATGGTGAAGACTTGAAGAGTACTGAACCATATAACATATTTGCTCTTGAATAGCCCTAACAACGAGGACTTTACACATTATTCTACTGGATATTATTTTTCGGCGACTATCAATTGGAAATAAACCAAAATTCCTATTTGAGTAGTGTTAGTCTTTACATTGGCGATTGGGACTCCAATTATAGCTTCAGAGAAAAAAAAAGAAATGATTACTTTCTGACTGTGAATTGAATTTTTCGAGTTCTGAAATGATTTGCCTTCTGAACCACGGCAGGAGCTCCTCAAATTGGATAACTAAGCAAACTCTAATAGAACAAGCACACAAGAATCTCTACTGCCCCAAGAAAACAAGCAAATATTCTTAGATGGTCAATAAAAAAGAATGTATAGTGAAACTACCGTAAGATTGAAAGGGAATCAGATTTAAATAATTTGTGATCGTCACGTGCTTCCAAGTTAAAAGAATTTACTGATTTTGCTGCTGCTCACACCGGGGCTGCCTATACAGGCCTAGACGGGGATGGATGAGACGCAGGTAGGAAATACATCAGGGGATTGATTGGCTCACCGCTGGAAATTGCCTTCGGAATCTGTATGAGGATCACTGGGTCGCTGCTGGAAGGCCCTTGGGGAAGAAGAATCCGACGACAGCCCTGGCCACGCACGACTGCACGAGGACGGTCGACGGTGGCGGAGCGCATGGGGGTGGTGTCGGCGTCCGGGCGGGTGGAGCGTGTGGGGCGGCGCGGCGCGGCGTCCGGGTGAGCAGAGCGCGTGGAGGCAGCGAGGCGTCCGAGGTTGGAGCATGTGGCCGAGCGACGGTGGCGCAGGTAGGTAGAGCGCACGGCTGGGCGGAGCGGCCCGAGCGCGGCACGGCGGCCGGGCGAGGGCGGCGCGGCCCGAGCGGCGGGCGGCCGGGCGAGTGCGGCTGCGGCGTCGGCGAGGCGGTTGCTTTGACGGTGTGGGAAAGACCGGAGACTGGAGAGGTCGGGATTGTCGCACGTTTAGTAGGAGAGCGAAGCGATACGCACTAATCAGACGATGTCATTTGGCTTTTTTAGAGTAAAGATACTGTAGCTACGGAAAAAGACTAAAATACCCCGTCTCTAATTAGAAAGATTAGACGGGTTCTCTCGTGTTCGCTCGATTCAGGTCACCAACAGCACGATTTGCGGCTGCTAGCGCTCGACATCGCCGTCGCTAGCTACTCCATTGCCAGTTCCTCGTCCGCCGCCGGCGAGCGGCCTATCCGCCGTCGGCCACCTGTTCGCTCTCCCCGCCGCCGGCGAGGAAGGCCCTGAAGAGGCCGAGCGAGCGCTCGGGCTGCGAGAAGGGCGCCTTGTGGGAGGCGCCGCCCACCGTGGCGAAGGACAGCGCGCCGCCGGCGAACAACTGCGTCCACCCGCCCACCTGCTTCCCGTGGAACCAGGCCCGGTACGGCGCCGTGGTGTTGAGGCGGAGCCTGCTGGCCAGCCGGCTCACCAGGGTCCTGCTACCCGTCAGCGGGATCACCGAGTCCTGGTCGCTGCTGTAGACTAGCACGGGGACGCCCGACTTCACCAGCGTGCCGACGATGTTGACGGCCGGGATCTGGAGGTCCAGCTGCTTGTACTCGAGAACACTGTTATAAGTATCATCCATGCATCCAAACATGGTGCGTTTGGATGACGACCACAGGATGCCACGCCATGCCACACCTGCCGCGCCATACCTGTGGCACGTGTTTGCTTCGTGCCCGTAGTTGTGGCTGCCAAATACTTGTCATGCATGAGATAGTTCAATTTTGATGCCAAAACTTGCCGCAGTTGCGGCGGCCAATTTCCACGCCGCATGTTCGGCATGCCGAAGACTTGGCGTGGCATTGTGTGGACATCATCCAAACGGACATAAATAATTCAGAGAGCAAGTTCATTCAGACAACACACGATCATCAGAGAGCATGCAATGCAGGTTCCAGCTCCACTCCACTTCACCTGCTGCAGACCGACCAGGGAGATGTCGTCGAGGAGGCCGCACGAACCAAGGGCAGAGCGGAAGGATAGGCGGAAGGGTATTTCGATCTTTTCCCTTGCCCTGAGGAGTGAGCAAAGATATTTGGAAATAGAAAACGAGAGGAAATCTGGTAAATCCCTTAGATTGAAAGAATTGGTGTGTTCAGGGTTAAATTTTGAAAAGCGTGCGAATTGGATGTCAAATGTTGACTGGTGTGCGAATTGAGGGTTAAATATTGAAATTTCTCGGAGTTCGGACTATGGAGAAGAGGAGCCAGGACCAGGAACGGGGTACAGGGGTCGCCGGGTCCGGGAGTCTGTCTCGGTGGAGACACCGCGCGCGCAGATCGCTAGTTGCCTGCCTGTGTCTCCTCTCTGTTCTGTATTGGGCTGAAACGCTACAACATTTTAAGGCCTAGGGTCACGGCTCTAGTGGCCCTCTAGTGGCACTGGACCCAAATCCGCCCTTATAAAGAGATTGTAGTTAATCAATGCTTATGTGCAAGTCAGGCCTGGGTCAGTTCACGAAATATTTGGTGAAAAATTACTGTAGCACTTTCGTTGTTATTTGACAAACTTTGTCCAAACATGACCTATCTAGGCTTAAAAGATTCGTCTCGACATGTACATACTAAAAGTACAATTAGTTATTTTTTTACCTATATTTAATGCTTCATGTATGCGTCTAAAGATTCGATATGACGGGTACTATGCAAAATATTTTGGGTCATTTTGCCAACTGAACGTGGCCTCATTCGAGGTGAAAGGGATGACAATTGTTTTCTTGTGGACGAGGTAATGAACAAGAAGGGAGCTGGAAGCCACACATCGAGCCAGGACATACTACGGTCCTGTTTGATTAAGTGGTGGCTTTTGGAAAAACAACTTTAAGCTGTGGCTTTTGAAAAAGCAACTTTAAGCTGTGGTTTTTGGAAAAATAGTTATGACAAAGCGGCTGTGGGAAAAACAAAAGGTCATTTGGCGGAACAATTGTGGCTTTGGAAAACACTTAACAGCGGACCCTACATATCATTCACAATAATTGTCTCCCTCTCTCATTGACAAGCAGACCTCACTCGTCATCTTCTTCCTCCTTCCCCTATCTCTCTCACCGATGACTCGTCCACCCGGGCTCGTCCGACGGGGCTTGTCCGCTGAGGCGTGGTGACCTAGTCGGCGCGGCGGCCTGGCCTCGCTGGCCGAGGCGCAGCGGCCAGGGCTCGCCGGCCCATGTGCGGCGGCCAGGGCTCGCCCCAAGCTAGGTGCGGTCGTCATGGGGAAGACGGACGTGAATTCAACGAATGGGAATAGAAGTCAAAAAACGAACTGATATCTCATAACGAGTGGCATAAAGCCAGTAAAAGCAAAGAGAAGGTGCTGCTTTTGGGCAAAAGCAGATGTAACTTTTGGGTCTTTTGGTTGAGCTTTTGGCTTTTTGGGGCAAAAACCATAGCCAAAAAGCCCAACCAAAGGAAGCCTACGTCACTGTTGTAAAGCTATGAAGCCGATAATCGGTGTATTTGAGTACCACCTTCCATCTCTTTATCTTTATGTCAAATGATAGTGGATCACTTTTTTAAAAGAGAAATGGAGCAATTTGAAATTTAGAAAGAAGCAGAATAAGAAGTGGCAGGGTGAATAAGTTGGGCTGTTTTATGAAAGGATTAGAAGCGGGGCCGTCGTCCAAAACTAGTACAAGGCGAATAAGTTGGGCTGTTCTATGAAAGGATGCTAGAATTTAATACCTTATTAGACCTTAGTTACGATGCATAAGCATCCGATTAACCGTCCTGTTACCAAGCTATACTAAACCTGTTAACACTCGAAAATGTCACAGATAAAGATGAATTTAAAAAGGTATTCAGCATGTAATATTAGGGTCGAATTTGTCTTTTGAGAGATCGGGTGTTCTATTAAAATGGGCCTGATCATTTTGGGTGTCCGATCACTCAGGTTATGCCCGACCAGGTGGCCCTGGTCGGAGGCCTTATGGTTATGATGAATACTGAAATCCGACGCTAAATATGTGGATCCTTCTCTTGTAAGGACGTTTTGTTGATCAAGTATAGGCTGATAAAAGCATATTAGACCGATCTGGTCGATCTAAGGATCGGCGAGATTAGGGTTACCTTGTTGCGTCCGGATTGGATTCTATATGTTGATAAAGTCTGGATAGGAAACTTGGAGATCGTATCTGAAGATGTTTCCTATTGGGATAAGACCAACCCCCTCTATATATATATGAGAGGATCATGGCCGATTGAGGCATCCAACCATAATCGATCAAAATCAATCTACTACCCTTTTACCCCTTTTCCCCTCTACCTTGCTGTTCGGCGCGTCTCCCGGCGAGACTCGATGGCGTTCTAGGCAGCCTTGCTGGTCCTAGGACAACCTCTACGTGCTTCTCCCCGACGGGTCTTCCCGGGAGGAGTTCTAGGGTTACCAACACAGGAGTCCAAAACCCTAGATCGATCTAAACCGGTCTCTAGATCGGTTTTCGTCGGTTTAGCCAGGGCTCCTGCTGTCTCAGGTTGAACTGCAACCTCCGGACGTTCTAGCCCTGTTGGTGTTTGATTCGGATCACTTCCGACGTCAACACACTTTTTGGCGACTCCGCTGGGGAAGATTGAAACTTCATCTACTACCGACATGGGCGGCAAAGATGGTGCTACTGATAAAGACAACATCATCCGTCCTGCGGGCATCAACGAACTCCCTGATGAGTTGAAGCAACAAGCACAGGCCAAGCTCGACGCCGTCTTGAATGCTTTCCTGGAAAGCTGCTCGAAGGATCGGCGCGGCAGGGTCACTCAAGACAAACAACCAGACTTCAGCGAGGTCATCCCTACCACGTCAACTACAACCGCTGAAGACACTACTAACAAGGTAAACGCTAAGGTACCTGAAGATTCTTACCCTACTCATGCTGATTATTCTGCAATGCTGGTTGATTCTTCAAAAACTCTTACCAATACTATTCAGCATTCGTTTAAATTACTTAGCGATCGCATGGATAAATTTAGCGATCGCATGGATAAATTAGAAGGTAAAACCATCGAACCCGAACTTTCAATCGGGCAACCACAGTTCGGCATGCCTTTTAATTCTTTTAGAGGACAGACTTCGCATGTCAATTATAGACAATCAGGGTCCGTTGAGACCAGGCACGGTGAAACTGGTACCTCGGCGAATGTCAATAGCGCCCATCATAACTCTGGTCGGACTACACAGACCGACCAAGGAACGACAACAAACAGAACTTCAGGAGGACACGGAACAGTGTTACCCAATCCACCGAAGTCACCAAGCCACAATCCCATACATAGTGGCACTCCTAATCTTGCTGACACCGATTTTGGACGAGCCATAAATCGGTTCAAGGAAGAGATAACTAGGTCTCTCGAGACCAGTTTGGGGGTCCAATTCAAGCCTACCAGGACCACCTATTCTAAACCGTACCCTTCATGTTTCGATTTTATGAAAGCACCTCACGGTTGGAGGGTACCGGATTTTTATAAGTTTAGTGGTGACGGTAGTAAAACAACTATGGAGCACGTCAGCATGTTCCTTGCACAAATGGGTGAAGCTAGTACTTTGGATTTTATGAATATACGACATTTTCCTTTGTCTCTTACTGGTACAGCTTTCGCCTGGTTTGCGTCACTACCAGAGTGCACCATAGGTTCTTGGGCCGAGTTAGAAGAAAAATTTCATAATCACTTTTATGACAGGGATCAAGAAACTAGGTTGTCACACCTCACGTTGGTTCGACAAGGGCGTAGCGAGTCTGTGGTCGACTTCTTTAAGCGTTTTAAAGAAATTAAGAACCTATGTTTCCATTTGATGATCTCCGATAGAGATCTAACAAATCTATGTCTAGCTGGTCTACGTCGAGAGATCAAGGATAAACTTGAGCATCATGATTTCTTTAATGTGAATCAACTGTTGCAGAAAGCCGTTTCGATAGAATCGCGCTTTAAAGAACCTTGTGACCCTCATAAGACTCATCGGTCGGGCGTGCATATTGCCGAGATAAATTCTGATAGTTATGATGATGAGTCTAAGGATTGTTACGCTGCCGAAGTTTTATGGCCAGCACAGAATAAATTAGTCACGTGTCCTTCCCTTAAACCGATTCAAAAGAATCGGGGTGAGGAGGTGAAGTTTACCTTTGATTTTTCTAAATGTGACCGAATATTTGATGAATTACTTAAATTCGGTTATCTCAAAATTAATTATACTTTGCCATCACCCGACGAATTAAAAAGGAGGGCTTACTGCAAATACCATAATTCTTTCTCTCACGCCACTAACGACTGCAATGTTTTCCGTCGACAAGTCCAATCGGCCCTCAACGAAGGACGATTGAGTCTAACTGAGATGCAGATCAGTACTACCCCTTTCCCGGTTCACATGGTGAAGGACCGAGAATGCAATAGCAAGGCGACCAGAGGGGGGTGAATGGGAGCTCAAAAATTTCTCTCGAAACTTTGGCCTTTGTCCCACAAATCAACCCCAAAAGCTACGAACGAAAACCGTGATGCCCATGACCCTTGGAAGAGGGTGGATGATCCCTAGGATCACAGCGAGGCACCACAAAGCAAAAGCGAACCAAATGCCAAAAGCACTAGCACAAGTTCGACCCTCAAAAACCAAGTCCCGAACGTAGATGGAAGGCTACGTCGAGAAATCCCCAAATACCGATGCTAACAAGTAGCAAAGATACCTAGAGAGGTTCCTTGGTCAACTCTAGGGCCAAACAAGAAGTCCGAAGACCAAGCGAAGAAGCCGGGAGAGCGAACGCACTAAACCAGAGGCTTCAGCCGATTCCCGGACTGTCCGGGGTCCAGTTCGCGGACTGTCTGCCCAACGGCGGACTGTCCGGGGTCTGATGGCGGACTGTCCGCCGATCAAAAGTGCAAAAACGCACTGCTGCTGAAGTTCCCTGGACAGCTCCCGGACTGTCCGCGAGTCCCAACTGCGGACTGTCCGCGGTTCAAAAAGAACTAGTCCAACAACGCGGAGTCAGGCTACTAGTCCAGCCAACCCCGACGCGCGGACTGTCCACGGGAGGAATGGCGGACTGTCCGCGACCTCCCAGTGAGGGCGATTTCGGTCGCCCCTCACACAACTCTTCCCAAATCCGAATCAAATCACAATCCCGTGTTTCCAAACTTGGAGAGAATGATCACGAGGTATTTAGGAGACTATCCCCAAGAAATCATCCGCTCAAATCGATTCAATCACCGAGAAATCGAAAGGGGAGGAGTATGAACGAAAAAGCGCCACGAAAACGAAATCAACCTGATCTACTTGTTCGTGAGGAGTTAGATGAATTCCTTCGGTGGAAATGATCTCCTCACTATAAAGAACAAGTTGATTCAAATGGATTTCGCAAAGACGCAACAGAGAGGGAGATCGAGTGACGGGAAAATCGCGGAGAAAACGAAGAACGCGAAGAACATGAACAAAACGCGAATCAAGTCATCGATCTGCAACCGTGTGGCTACCACACGCTACAACAGTGAGATTACGGTCTCACTTCCTCAAAATCTCCAGTACACAGAGGTATGGTTCTCTGCGGATCTCAGTTGCTACAGCAGGGGATTGGGAGAGCAGGAAAACCTAGAAGGCAAAGAGCAAATGACTGAGATAGATGGGGAGGTGGGTGTCTCCCCCTACTTATCCTAATTCTAATTCCCACTCTACCCCTAACTAATTACAGAGCGAACCAGCTAAACCCTAGGGTTATTCTGGACCAACTCATGGTAGGTGGTGATCCGATGGCCACGCCCGCACAACTGGTAGCGTTGCCTCAACGCAACCTCACCGATTGCCGCCACCGCTCTGCTTGTCCTTTTCCCTGACGTCGCCCCCGGTTTTGTGGCCCAAACCGGGAAACCAGCCTTCACAGCCAACCCCGGTTTTGAGGCCCAAACTGGGAAACCAACCGACCATCGCCTGAGTTTTGTGGCCCAAACTCTGCAAACCAGCAGCACCCAGGTTTTGAGGCCCAAACCTGGAAACCGTCCTCAGCCCGAGTTTTGTGGCCCAAACTCGGAAACCATCAGTACCCAGGTTTTGAGGCCCAAACCTGGAAACCGTCCACTCGGTGGTTTTTCTGTGGCTCAACCACCAAACCGAGCCGTAGAGGGGATGCACCGCCCGTGCACCCCGTCCACCCGCAAGTCTTCGCTCGTCGCTGTCCCAGGCTGTCAGCCACCACAGCTGATCCTCGGGCCACCGGTCCCTCAGTCCAAGCCTCACGTCCGCCCTTCGCCACTCTCGGTCCATCGGCACGGCACGTCTCTACTTGAACTTCACCTTGCCTTTGATCACTGTATCCGTGCTTGACACCTGCACAACACAAGCCAAAGAACATGCGCATTATCCCAGTTGACAATCACTCATCACTCAGAGACTCGGCATACACCCATGTATCCGCAATCTCCCCCTTGATGAGTGCATTGTCAACTACCAACACAAATCATAATAGAATAGAGGAAGGAAGGAAGAAAGAGAGAGAACTCGACCAAATGACCCAAAAGCATAGCAAAGCCGAAGAAGATCAAGTGGAAAGAGCAAAACAACTTGGTTCCCAAAGACATGGGCAACGGCTCGACGCAACCAAGCAAAGCAAAGCTAGCCCTCAAGAAGAGGTAGAACAGGCTCAGCACCGCTAGCGAGAAAACTTGATACCAATTGAAGAGTTAACTGAAATGCAAGCAAAACAGAGCTAGCCCCCAAGAAGAGGCAGAACAGACTCAACACCGCTAGCGAGGAAGCTCGATACCAACTGTTACCAACTCAAAAACAAAAGAGTTTGATACCCATTGAAGAACTGAAAACGTTTGTGTTAACACCAGATTTTCGCACACATGAAGAATGACAAGAGGGCCCCAACTGGCGGTGAAGGAAGTATTCGGCAAATGACCAGGCGGTCGGCTAGTCTTCAGGATTCGGCGAATGCATACATGGTTGGTTGTCTTGAGAGACAGCGGCTCCATTCGGGAAAAACACATGTTGCAAGTAAAGCTGGCTTGCACGGGAAGACACGTGGTGATGGAAGGCACCGAATAATGTAGATTTGTATATCTTTCCGTATTTTATTGTAAGTCGTAATCATCTAGGACTCATGCTTCGTCCGTGGTATAAATATGAACCCTCGACCATTGTAAAAATGTTCACAACCACATCAATACAACCGGCCCCGTGCCATCTTCGAGTCCTTATAGTCGTGTCGTCGAGTTCTTCGAGAGGAATCATCGATCTGTCGACCTCCGTAAGTACCGGCAACCTTGCTATCATGTCTAGTATCATGCGGTGGATTTAGATATGACGCAAGTAGTCTCGTATGTTAAGCTTAGTATCGTGCGGCGGATTTAAGCTTATGACGGGAAGTTTTTACCTATGACTTGTATCGTGCGGCGGATTGAGTCATGAGTAAAAATAGTTATCGGCTCTGTTAGATTTGGCAGATCTAATAGATTCATCAAGTTATCATGTGTTATATGTTTTTATTTAATTCGTACAACACTTTTTGCCCAATCTAGATTGATCTTCGTTCGGCCATGTTGCACGAGTTTGCTTGTGCTCTGCTAATTATAAGATCATGATGGCCGAACCGACTTTCAATCTAGATTGTTACATGTTGCGGGTTCATGCATGCCGATCATGTTTAGGCTTTGATAGAGTTGGGTGCCGTGCGGCAGGTGCAGATTTTAGATTGGTTTAATCATGCTTTGCTTGTATGTTTCTTCTTCATGGACCCCAGTTCGGCTAGTTTGCCGATTCTGGTTAAGCTTACATGAGTAATGAGTATGTACAGATCTGTTCAGATGTATGTGTGCTTTTAGCTTCTCATAATTAGATCGTATCATGCGGTGGATTAATCTAATTATAAGGAGTGGTGTAGATTTATAGCAAGTGGTATCATGCGGTGGATTAGCTTTGCTTGAGTTTATGCCTGACGGGTCTATGAAGGCTGGACGTGCGGCAGACTAGCTGGATTGGCCTATGCATATGTTATCTGAATAGATTTGTATTTACAGGTTGCCTCTTTTATTCTTTTGTCACGTATGTATTCGGCATTCAACATGTTTACATGCTTTCTCTTTATACTTGCCGAATGACATCTTAAACCTGTTTCGACAAACAGCTTCTATAGTTGTGTGCCGTCGTGATTGGCTTCCAAAGCCGTACATATGGAACTGTCTGGTTTTTACCCAGCATGTTCCAAGGTATTCTCACATTTTATCCCTTGTTGGTTTTCAGGTCAAACCGACTGGCACGTCTCCGAGTTCGATACACCCCAGGCTCCCGATTGAAGCTAGCCTCGTTCGGCTTACTGTGTGCCCTTGACGCGAGGCGCCACGTTTTGCGTCAACACACTTTTTGGCACGCCCGATGGGACAACTTTCATTTCAAAATGCCTGAAATCGAGAACAACCCAATTGATGGAAACGAAGGAAAATTGGGGCAAGGCTTTTTGTCGGCTGATAAGTTAGAAGAAGTAAATATTGGCGATGGAATCGAAACAAGGCCGATATATATCAGCGCAAATTTGGATCCAGAATATAGACTGAAGCTAATAAATCTTTTAAAGGGGTTCAAGGATTGTTTTGCATGGGATTACACAGAGATGCCCGGATTAGATCGCTCTATTGTTGAGCATTGGCTACCGATCAAACCTGGATATCGTCCTTACAAACAACCCCCTCGAAAGATTTTCAAGGAAGAAGTGTTAGCCGATGTAAAGAAAGAAGTTGAGAGATTGTTGAAAGCAAACTTTATTCGGCCATGTCGATATGCGGAATGGATCTCAAATATAGTTCCAGTGTACAAGAAGAATGGAAAAATGAGAGTCTGCATTGACTTTAGAGATCTCAATAAAGCTACCCCGATGGATAGTTACCCAATGCCGGTTGCTGAATTGCTCGTTGATGCAGCGGCTGGTTATGAAGTCATTAGCTTTATGGATGGTAACGCTGGATACAACCAGATCTTTATGGCAATAGAGGATATTTCAAAAATGGCTTTCAGATGTCCTGGTCATATCGGTTTGTTTGAGTGGGTCGTGATGACCTTCGGTTTGAAGAATGCTGGTGCAACTTATCAACGAGCTATGAACTATATCTTTCATGAACTGATCGGCAAGATTGTAGAGATTTATATTGATGACGTAGTCGTGAAGTCCGGAGGTCATGAGGAGCATTTAGATGATCTAAGAAAGACCTTGGAGTGCACAAGGAAGCATGGTTTGAAGATGAATCCGAACAAGTGTGCTTTTGGAGTCTCAGCAGGAGAATTTTTGGGGTTTTTGATTCATAAAAGAGGGATTGAAGTCAGAAAGAAAAGCATGGAAGCAATAAACAAAGTCGTTCCTCCAACCAACCTCACTGAGTTACAATCGCTGCTTGGCAAGATTAATTTTGTAAGAAGATTCATATCTGGTTTGTCTGAAAGGGTCTTGCCTTTTTCTTCGTTGCTGAAGCTTAAGAAAGATCAGAAGTTCATATGGGGTGACGTACAACAGAAAGCTTTTGATGAAATCAAGGAATACATGAAAGCGCCGCCAGTACTAGTACCCCCTCAATTTGGTAAGCCTTTCAAATTGTATGTGTCAGCCGATGGACTAACAATAGGATCGGCTCTTATGCAAGAGTTTGAGGGGAAGGAAAGAGTGATAGCTTACCTTAGCCGAAAACTATTGGATCCAGAAACAAGATATTCGGCTACAGAGAAACTTTGCCTATGTGTGTATTACTCATGCACCAAGTTTCAACATTACTTGCTGAATGCCGAATGTATAATAGTTTCTGAATTTGATGTAATAAAACACATGTTGTCAATGCCTATTCTGAATGGCAGAATCGGCAAGTGGATTTTAGCGTTGTCAGAGTTTGATTTAAGATACGAATCGACAAAAGCGGTGAAAGGGCAAGTTATTGCCGATTTTGTTACTCATCATCGTGATCCTTCTGCCAGCATGGTAAATATTGCACCTTGGGCGTTATTTTTCGACGGCTCATCCTGCAGCAAGGGTGGTGGTGTTGGTATTTTCTTAATTTCTCCGCAAGGATTAACTTTCAAATATGCTATCCCCATTGAGTTCCATGTTACCAACAACCAGGCAGAATATGAAGCTTTGCTTAGAGGACTTCGGCTTCTTGTGGAAGTGAAGGCTATTGCTGTTGAAGTCTTCGGGGATTCTGAGTTGGTCATCAACCAGTTAATTGGTCAATATGAGTGCAAAAGCGACATATTGAGAGGATATTATGAAGAATGTCAAGAGCTTTTGAAGTGTTTCCAGATAGCAACCTTGCATCATATCCCTAGGGGGCATAATGAAGAGGCGAATAAATTAGCTCAGGTTGCTTCAGGATACCGAGAAGGTCGAGAAGTTCTTGTTTTGGATGGGGATCATATGGTTGATGATTGGAGGAGAGAGATTACCGATTACTTGAGAAATCCATCACAAAAAGTTTCTCGAAAACTCAGATATAAAGTTATCAAGTTTACACTTCTTGACGATCAGTTGTACTACAAATCTATAGATGGGGTTCTCCTGAAGTGTCTAAGCCAGGAAGAGGCCAAGAAGTTGATGTGTGAAGTACACGAGGGATTATGTGGTGCACATCAGTCGGCCTACCGAATGAAGTGGATAATAAGAAGGACTGGTTACTTTTGGCCGACTATGCTCGAGGATTGTTTTGAATATTATAAAGGATGTCGAGATTGTCAAAGGTTCGAGAATGTTCAAAGAGTTCCGGCATCGGCTATGAACCCAATTATCAAGCCGTGGCCATTTAGAGGATGGGCTATAGATTTAATTGGTCAAATTCACCCGCCTTCTAGCAAAGGACACAAATTCGTGCTCTTGGCTACAGATTACTTCACCAAATGGGTCGAGGCTGTGCCTTTGAAGAATGTTACGTCAGAGAACATGATCAGTTTTGTCAAGGAGCACATAGTTCACAGATTCGGAATCCCTCAAACCATAACCACGGATCAAGGAACCCAGTTTACATCATCCGAATTTTGTGATTTTGCTGAAGAAATGGGGATCAAGCTATGTAATTCTTCTCCTTATTATGCACAAGCCAATGGACAGGCCGAAGCATCGAATAAGATTATGATCAAGATTATCCAGAAGAAGATTGATGAAAAGCCGAAGAGATGGCACTTGGTTTTAAATGAAGCATTGTGGGCTTACCGAATGGCATGTCATGGGTCCACTCAAGTGTCCCCCTATGAGCTGGTTTATGGACATTGTGCTGTGTTGCCATGGGAGTCGCAATCAAGTTCGAGACGGGTTATATTGCAGAATGAGTTAAGGAAAGAGGATTATAAGAGCTTGATGATGGACGAACTAGAGGATCTACACCTGATTCGTCTTAAGGCGTTAGAGAATATAGAGAAGAACAAATTGCGTGTTGCCAGGTATTACAATAAAAAGGTCAAGGAAAAATGCTTTGAAGAAGGGGATTTGGTTTGAAAAGTTGTATTGCCGATTGGGACGAAAGACAAAACATTCGGTAAATGGTCTCCGAATTGGGAAGGTCCTTTTCGGATAGTGAGGCATGTGCCTGGCAATGCATATATTTTGAAAACTTTGCTGGGAGAGGAGTTTTCTAGAGCGATTAATGGAAGATTTCTTAAGAAATTTCATCCCAGCATAGAGGTCGGTGCATAAGAAAATCATATACAATGGATTGGCCGATGAGCAACATCACCCGTGTTTGAACAGCCGACATGACATGTGTCGTCTTTAGAGCAAAAATATTGACCAGACCGTATGAGAATAATATCGAGCGAGGGTTTTGCTTTCGGCAATTCAGAATACAGAAATCACAGACAAATATTCTTCAGACACAAATACTTCACAAAGGGAGAACAGTTTTATTGTAAGAAGACTCCTGAATACAGACTACTCATCAAACAACCTGTTCAGGATGGATTGAGCATCAGAGGCCTGGGCAAGCACGGTCGCATGATCTTCATAACTTTCCAGGAGATCCTCAACGTCCTCTGGAAGCTCACCGCCGTGGAAGCCGGTTGGCATGGCAGAGAAGTCCTCGCGCGTCTGAGTGGACATCGCTGCCAGCCCCAGGGCAACGCCATGGTGTATGCCATGGATGGCGACTTGATCGACACGGCCGTCCGCATCATCAAGACGAGCCTCCACGGTTTCCCCCTGGGCGTTCACCTTATCGGCCACCCTGGTTCCAGCAATCTTGAAACGCTCAACCTCTGCAGATAGTGCTGAGCAAAAGGGGAATATAACAGGAAGACGGACCCGATTCAGAAAGGGGGGAATCGGATGGAAGTTTTATTGACCTGAGATTGCATCACAGAATTGTTTCTGTTGGTCTTCCCAGTCGAGTTGGTCGATGCCGTACTGCTTGGAAACTTCGCCCAGCTCTTCCCGGGCCTTGTCTCTTTCTTCCTTAAAACGGCAAGCGTCACGGTGGCTCCACCGGTCAGAGTAGGAGGAATCTGAAGAGGAACCCGAAGAGCTGGAAGAGTCGGAGGGCCCAGATGATGGAGTACCAGGCCGGGGAAGAAGATGGCTTTGACTGCTGGTAATGAATCTTATCCTAAGAGCGAGAAGGAGAAATTGAAATCGAAATAATGGGTAGACAGAGAAATGCGGACTGCAAGGGGGCAGAGTGGCTGAATCTTACCCGTGGCGCCGGCGTTGCGGTGCTCGGCTGTCCTCCGCTTCTCCTTCGGCAGGTCGCTTGCCGCGGTCGTCAGCGCTCGCCATTGCTACAAGACTAGGGCTTTCTTCCGGGTTGAACCGACGAAGAGAAGTAAAGAGGCGAATGCGAAGATGCGCAACTGCAAGTGCTAGTCAGAGTTGTAGGGGGAGTTTATTTTATAAGCCGAAAGGAGTCATGGCGAAGTCTACGGAGTAATGGAGTCGGAATGCCAAGCGACAGAGTAGGGTTTTCCTTTCGACTGAGCTATTCCTACTAGGCCGTTTTTATTGGGCCGGCTTGTTGAAGGCGGACGCCATTCGGTTATCCTCTTGGGTCCTTTGAGTAAGAGGTTCATTCGGCTATCAGAAAATGAAGGCAAACGACTATGTTTTGTTGCAGAAAATTTGAAAGAGAAGAAAGCCAATCGTATAGATGCATAAAAGTATCAAAATGTTTTGGTAAAGACAAGGCATGCTATGCTTGGCTCATTACAAGGTCAATGTTTACTCATTCAAAAGCTGGTTGATTGTTTTTATAGCCTCAGCCCTGATTCGGTTAACAGTATCAAGGGCCTTTTGATCTTCGTCTTCAGAATTTTGGATCTTAGATAGTTTGGCTTTGATTTGTTGACCTTCTTTAAGAGCCAAAGTTATCTTCGACGAAATTGCTTTTATGTCCATCGGCAGATCAGTCATATGAGCCCTGTGAGATTGGATTTTAGTATTCAGATTGGCTAGCTGAGCCTCTAGCCTACTCTTATCCTCCTCCATGACTTTCAGTTCAGATTCCAGAGTTTCCAAAGAAGTTTTTGCAGTTTGCAAATCGGAATGTAGATCTTTAAGTTCCTGCTTCTTCGAGGATCTATTATTCTGCAGGGCATTCTTGGATGACATGTTTTTGGTAGCTCTCCTCACCATGCCAAAGAAGTTGTCGAGACAAGCTGCAGATTCCAAGTGAGCCAAAAGAGTGGAAGGGATTTCTTCATCGATGAGCTCAAGAATGTCCCTTATCTGATCTGCATCTTGAACCAGATTGATAATATCCTTATTCAACAGAGTAATTATTTCTCTCAGCCGAACCTGGTTTTCCTTTGATAAGGTTTGTCGGGAGGTACTTTATTCACCCTTCTCAGTGATACAATCTTCGGCAGAGAAAGAGTAGCTTGTGGTCGGCTCTTTGGTATTTTTCTAAGGAAGAGAAAAGAGTTAGCCGACCACATGTGTTTGGCAGGTGCAATGTAATTGGAAGAAAACGAAGCTTTACCTGCTGAGATGATCGATCGTTGGAGGACGCTGCACCTTGGCTTGCTCGGGGGTTTTGTTGAATTTTCAGAAGGGGTGGACTTGGAATATGATCAGGAGATGGCTCTTCTTCCAATCCTTTGGGAGTATTATCTGTTTCAAGTAATGGCATGAATATATGATGACAGAAAAGAGGATAGCCGAACATATTACCTATAGTCTTGTCAGTTTCTTCATTTCTTAAAACTTCGGGAGATTTTGGGTCTTCGGCTTCGCCTTGGATATTTCTTGTGAAGGCTTCAAGGGGTAGTTCGGCAGTGTAACACCTCTGGTGTTTAATATGTAATTAACCTGACATGTCATCATCTTTAGTCTTTAATCATTCTTGTCATGCATTTAAGTTTGCTAAATACCTGTGTAATGATTTCTTTTTCGAAAACCCTAAAAGCCCAAAATCTTCCTTTAAGGGCAAAATGGTAATTTCACCTCTGTGACTTGCTTGTGTCATTTCTTGTTCAGTTTTGTGCCCTGGTGTTTTGTTGAGTTGATCGAAGTTCAAAAATCTAAAACAGATTTCAAATCCCTTTTGAAAAACCCTGATTTCCAAACCCTGGTTTTTACCCCTCTTTTATTAATTTAAAAACTATTCAAAATTTGAAGTTGGTCCTTTTAGCAAAGCTGTAAGTCTTGTCAAGAGGAACAACTTTGGTGTTTGCAGTTTTTCAAGTTTCAATATAAAATCAGAAGTAATTTCAGATTCTTTCAAACTTCTTTTTGTCCCTTTTCGGTTTTCAAAATTATCTCAAAAACCTTTGAGTTTTAGAAAAGGTTTATGTTGACAAAGTTGTAGGTCTCAAAATTTTAAGCAACTTTGGTGTTTTGAGTTTTCTTCGTGTAGTTCAAGTTTTGGGAGTAATTTCAAATTCCGAAAGGGGAAGTTTTGCTTTAAATATCGTCACTGTGCACGAACTTTAAAGCAAGGGGGCCCCGGCCTCCGGCAAGGCCGCCGCGCCGCGCGCGAGCCTCGCCGCCCCTGCCGAGCCCGGCTGACCCGCGCCCGTGCCGCGCGCGGCCAAGCTCTGGCGCTCGCCTTTCCTCTCGGCCCCTACCTACCGCCGCCTCGCTCATCCCCTACCCTCTTCCTCTTTCCCCTCGGCCGCGGACAGCGCGCAGTTGCCGGCCGCCGGCAAGCCGCCCCGCCACGCGCGCGTTCCCGCCCGCACCGAGCCGCCCTACCGTGTTCCCTACCTCCATTAATGTCGCCCGAACGCTCCCCATCCTTCTAACCGGACCCCCCCAACTCCGCCCGCGGCTATAAGAAGCCGCCGGGTTCCGCCATTACCGCCACCACGGCGCCCCGCACCACCGGACCTCCCCAGCGCCCGTCGAGCCCGCCGTTGCCTTCGCCTTGAGCTGCTCCACCTTCCCGAGCAATCAATTTCACCCCTCCGCCCTCCTATCGCCGGCGCGGGAGCTTCGTCCCTGACTCCGGCAAGCGGCCGCGTTTCGGCAAGGAGAGGAATTCGCCGCCGTGAGTGTTCCTCCCGTCCCTCCGACCCCTGCCCTCTCTTCCTCACCTCCGTACGCTTCTAACCGCACCTCGGTGATCTCTTTTGGTGGACAGAGCCGCCGGACGCCGCTCGCCGCCAGAGAGCTCCGCCGGAGCACCGCCACCGTCGAGCTCCGTCCTCCGACCCTGCACCGCCTCGCCGAGCCTCCCACCAGACTCTCGGTGAGCCCGCGAATCTTTCCCCACCCTCGGCTTTCCCAGCGCGAGCCCCGAGCGGCTGGCCCGCCGTCCGCCTCGCCTGCGATTCGCCCGAGCCTTCCGTCTCGCCCGAGCCTTCGAGCCAGGCCTCGGACGAAGCAGTCGCTTCCGTCTCGCCCGAGCCTTCGAGCCAGGCCTCTTCCGTCTCGCCCGAGCCCGTTTCACCCGAACCCGCTTCGCTCGAGCCAGGCCTCGGCGAACACATGTCTTCCGATTCGCCCGAGCCTCCCGTTTCGCCCGAGCCTTGCGAGGAAAGAGCACAGTGCTCTTTTCCTTTTTGGGAAGTTGTGAATAGTGTTCCTTTTTCTTCTTTTTGTATGATTTTCTGTATTGCTCTAAAAATTCTAAAAATTTTACAGTTGAGTCTTTATACCAGGTAGTATTTTAGAAAAATATGAAACTTGGACTTTGTGCAAAAGTTTGAAAATGTAAAATCCCTCTTTTAATTAATAAATGGATGGTTTTGGATTTTTAGAAAAATCATTTATAACTCCAAAAATCATGAGATAAATTTTTGTGAGCTTCCTATGCCATGTTTAGTCTCTGGTGAAATTTTGAAGTCTTTTGGAACAAGTTGATTTTTGAGCATTTATCTTTAATTGTTAAATAGTGCCTTTTGTTAATTAATGTCTGATTTTATTTGAGCACCTTAATGACCTCCAAAAATTATGAAATTTGTTTTGCCATCTGTCTACACCATAATGAACTTATGTGATTGATTTGGTAATTTTTGGAGCAACTGCATAAAATGACCTTTTTAAATAATTAAGAAAAAAAAAGGGTTGATTAAGGTTCATGTTGTATGCCCTGTGTTGCATTGTTCATGCTAGCATACTCATGTGCATGCATCATTGCATTCGTATAGTCACCGAAGGAGAAGGCGTCAAGATCGAGGCAGCCGCTGACGAACCTGTCCCTGAGGCTACCCCGAGCTCCGACAACTGCCCTGCCGCCCTCGAGCCTGCCCTCTTTGCTCTTCAAGGCAAGCCCCGGTGCATTTAAACCCCTTTCCTTGGATTTATAAAATGTTTTCCTTAAATGCTTTTGAGTTAAATTATTGCATTAGGTTTATAGGAGTTGTGTGCTATCCTAATTGATGCACTATCCACCTTGACCACTGATACACCCGATACCTGCTTTTCAAAAGTATTTGAAAAATGCTTAGCAATGCTTATTGAATTAAACTTTGCAATAAAATGCCATTTTCAAAAGTGTGATCACTGAAAGAATCTTTATGGGAATTTGGCTTTACTTCCCGTTCGATGACTGCTTGCCTAGCTAGCATGTGGTCATTGTCGAGAAGAGGTTGTCCGCGCGTACGGTGCCGTCATGTTGTAGTCCGGGACTCAACAGTTGACACCGACCGGGACAGGGTTGAAAAACCGACAGGACCTGTACTCTTGGGTTAGAGTCCCGAGGTGCTTGTTGCTGACGGAAAAACTTTAGGGACCATCCGTATGGGGGCCTGCTGGTCAAGACTTGTAACTATTCACATACTTCGGAAAGCTCTGGTTCCGAGGAATCCTTTATTGGACCGACAACCGCGCACTGGGAGTGGAGAGATGGCGGAAGTAGCATGTACCCACGTGGTCGTCGTACCTGGATAGGAGTGGTGTACTGTACTTCCGGGTGGCGTAGGACCGGGCCCAATCTTGGAGGAATCGTGGTAGACGAGTTGGCATATGCAAGCTTGGATGCTACATATGCAGTGTGGATAGGGATCCTCAGCTGAGTATTATTTATCCGGATTAACGTTGCTCCTCGGTTATGGAGACTTGGTCACTGACTGTCAACGGAGAGTGGTTCTCAACTAGGAATGTTTTGAAATGTAAAATGAATCAGGAATGATGAAGAATTGAGGAATACTGAATCTTTCCAAAATAAAATTAAGGTTTACAAAATGTTTTTCTGCAAAATACTTGATCTTGCTTAAGCCTTACCTTGACTACCCTAAGCCTCTCATTCCTGAGTCTTCTCCCTTTTCTTAGTCGGGTATGTCTTGTTGTTGAGTACCCCAGTACTCAGGGTTTGTTACCCATGCTGCAGGTATGACAGAGTCCCCGATGTGTCTTGCACCCTGCTGTATGACCATCGTCCAGGAAGAGGCCGATGAGGCCGAAGAATAGCTGTACACCCTCGGGCTGGGTGATTTTAAGTATCTTTGCTGTTCCCCACTACGTTGCCTTTGTCTATTTCTATTATCAGAACTTGGTTTGTAATAACTGCACCTTAATTTCTATTTGGAACCCTGCTTTGTAAAACTAATGTTATTTAAGTCTTCCGCTCTTTATTCCGATGTTATTTGTAAAAGTATGCAATGCTGTAACCGAATTGTGAGATGATCCTGCGGACATTGGGCACTGATGTAGCCCGGTGGCGAACAGGTCTTAATCACATGGAACATGGGTTCGGCTGTCAGAGGTTGACAGGGACACGTGGGCCATGAGATTAGGGTCGTTCCGTCACAGAGTGGTATCGGAGCATCTCACTTTAACGTTGCAGTGTTTGTTCTTGCGAAAACTTCAAAAGATCTTTGAGTCCAAACAAACTAAACTTGACTATTTTGAGTCCAAATTGCTTCTCTTATCTTGTCTCTCATATGGCAACACTAGCTAGTGGAGCAACATGTTTTAAGCCCTTTGTACCTCTTTTTTATTGCATTGCTTTGTTCCGTAGGAACGATTCATGCATCATGTCATAATCACTTAAGTAACTTCCTCTCTAAGTTCGTTGGGGTAGTATGCCTTTACCTGTTCTTGCTAGCCTTTCTCATCCATCTTCTCTTATCCAGACATGGCTCGCATCAAGCTGACCGCCCGCAAGTCGACTGGACCGAACGGTGTGCCGCATCACCAGCTAGCACCACGCGTTGGAGAAGAGACTGCCGAATCTTCCAATGGTCGTCGTTTTCCCCGCCGCACCCGCAAGAACCTGAAGGAGGAAATCAAGAATCTGAAGGCTGAGATGGAGAACATGGAGTATGACTTCTACCACTCACGCCTGGAGTTTTATGAGGCACGAGCTTCCCTGGAGCAGGCCAACCGGAACACGGTTCACGCTATCGAGCAGCGCAATGATGCTTGGACCCGCGAGGACGTTACCAGAGCCGAGCTCCACGGACTGCAGCAGTACACAGCTCAGATTGAACAGTTCAATGACATGCTTCATGAGGAGGTACACCAGCTGTACGACCAACTCCACCCCATGGTTCCCCCGGTTGTCGAGGACCCTGAGGACGGAGTAGTGGAAGAGCCGGACAAAGAACTAGAGCCAAGCATGAACGAGGAGGTTGAGCCTGAGCTCATCCTCGAAGAGGAAGATGACGACGAGGACATGATCATCATCGATGAGGACTAGACCCGTCGTTAGGAGATGGAGATCCCGTGTGTCTGTACCACCTGCTTACCTAAAACCTTAGTCTAGGTTTGGGAGCGTTAGTCTGTCTTTTGTTAAGTCAGTCTGTATCCTTCTTTTCGTACCTTTTTCCCTTATCAGTCAGTTGCCACCTGTCAGTCATCTGTATCCACCATCTACCTTTGAATCAATGAAGTTTCTCAGTCCGTTGTTTTCAGAACCCTATCTATGAATGCTAAAGTTCCAAGTTGCTTAACAGATGCCTGTGAACACTCGCACCGGAGCTGGAGGTTCTGAGGATGCCAACCTTCCAAACCCTCCACCTGTTCCTGCTACGTTAGCAGATGCCATTGCAGCCTTGGCCGCCGCCGCTAACCTGATGGCTCAAAACCAAGCGCAACAGAACAATGGTCACCGTGGTCGTCACGACATCAACCGTGAGACTACATATGTGGATTTCACCGAGACCCGTCCACCAGTTTTCACCAAGGCAGATGAACCCCTGGAAGCTGATGATTGGCTCCGCACTATGGAGCAAAAGTTCAGTCTTCTCCGCTGTACCGACATCCAGAAGCCCCGGTTCGCTTCCCAGCAGCTTCGTGGTCCAGCAAGTACTTGGTATGCCAACCTGTTGGCTGCCCAGCCAGAAGGTCATCAGTTGACCTGGGAAGAGTTCCGCACTGCTTTCCGTGCTCATCACATCCCTTCCGGATTGATGAAAATGAAGCTTGATCAGTTTTTGGCTCTTCAACAGAGAGACTCCACAGTGATGCAGTATGTGGGTCAGTTCAATCACCTTAGCCAGTATGCCTCGGAATACGTCAACACGGACGAAAAGAAGAGGGATTGTTTCCTTAGAGGTCTGCATCCTAAGATCCGCAGAAGTCTGTCCAATAACCTGACCGGTTCGTATCATGATGCTGTTGACCGGGCTGTCGCTTTTGAAGAGAGCAACCGTCAGTACCAAGAGGAAAAGAAAAAGAAGAAAGCAGGATCCAGCAGTTTCTCTGGCGGTCACAAGCGCCAGAGGATCATATACCACCCCAGCCACCACCAAAATCGCCTACCTTACCCCAACCAGCAAGTGGTCGTCCGTACCGCGGCCACCACCCATAATGCCAACCAGCAGAGCGCCACACAGCCGAACGCCCCAGGTGTTCGTATCACCACTCCACAAACAGCCTACAACCATCCCTGCTACAACTGCGGCCAGCTTGGTCACTGGTCTCGTGAGTGCCCAAAGCCCAAGAGGTATGCCCAGAATACTCAGAAGAATCCTGGAGAATCTCAGCAGCAGCAGCACCGTGCACAGCAGCAGCATGCTCAGAAGGGCAAGATTGTCAAGAAGCACGGGCAAGTCTACTACACCGCTGTCAGCGATGTACCAGAAGGGGAGCCCGTCATGATCGGTAGGTTTCCTGTTGCCAATCACCCTGCAGTTGTGTTGTTTGATTCTGGTGCATCGCATTCCTTCATCAGTCGTACTTTTGTCATCAAGCATGAGATATCAATTGAGGATTTAAAAGAAAGTTTCTGCATATTTTCGCCTGGAGGGCGTATAAGTACTAAGGAAGTGGTTCGCCGTATACCAGTAATGTTGGGGGAACATGTATTTCCTACCACCATGATAGTGCTACGTGATCAGGAGATAGATGTCATTCTAGGCATGAATTGGATGTGTCAGTATAAAGCCATGATCGACATCCTGAATAGGGTTGTGAGAGTGGACATCCCTAACAGTACCGCCAAACTCCTTCTCCAACTTCCAATGCCTCAAAAACCAGCAGCCACTCAAATAAATACCACCTATGTTCTGGAAACCAGAGACATCCCCGTGGTCTGTGAATTCCCTGATGTTTTTCCAGAGGATTTACCTGGTCTGCCTCCTGACCGTGATGTTGAGTTTGCCATAGAGCTAAAGCCCGGGACTGCTCCTATATCCCGCAGAGCTTATCGAATGCCTCCCAGAGAGTTGGCAGAACTAAAAATCCAATTACAAGAATTGCTGGATAAGGGCCTCATTCGCCCAAGCTCGTCTCCTTGGGGCTGTCCTGCAATCTTTGTAAAGAAGAAAGACAAGACTCTCACAATGTGCATTGATTATCGCCCACTCAATGAGGTCACCATCAAAAACAAATATCCCTTGCCTCGTATTGATCTTCTCTTTGACCAGTTAGCTGGAGCCAAAGTATTCTCCAAGATCGATCTCAGATCTGGCTACCACCAAATAAAGATTCGTCCTGAAGATATTCCTAAAACAGCTTTCACCACCAGATACGGCCTATATGAGTACTTGGTCATGTCCTTCGGTTTGACCAATGCCCCTGCTCATTTCATGTACCTCATGAACTCGGTGTTCATGCCAGAGCTTGATAAATTCGTGGTCGTGTTCATTGACGACATCCTTGTCTACTCAAAAACCCCTGAAGATCATGTCGAACATCTTCGTATCGTTCTATCCCGTCTCAGAGAACATCAGCTGTATGCCAAGTTCAGTAAATGTGAGTTCTGGTTAGATCAGATATAGTTTTTTGGTCATGTCCTATCCGCTGAAGGTGTGTCAGTTGACCCTGGTAAAGTGGCAGACATTCTGGATTGGGAGCCACCTACCACTGTTCATGAAGTCCGCAGCTTCATGGGAATGGCTGGATATTATCGCCGTTTCATTCCGGATTTCTCCAGAATCGCCAAGCCTATCACCGAGTTAGTAAAGAATTCTGTGAAGTTTGTCTGGTCACCAGCTTGTGAACAAGCCTTTCAGACATTGAAGAGACTGTTAACTACATCACCAGTGCTAGCCCAGCCGAACATCGAGAAACCCTTTGATGTCTACTGTGATGCATCTGGTACTGGTTTGGGCTGTGTTTTGATGCAAGAAGGTCGAGTGATCGCATATGCCTCCCGACAGCTTAAGCGACATGAAGAGAATTATCCAACTCATGATCTCGAGTTAGCAGCAGTAGTGCATGCCTTGAAGATCTGGCGTCATTATTTGTTGGGCAGTACCTGTAATGTGTACACTGATCACAAAAGCCTGAAGTATATCTTCACTCAAGAAGAACTGAATATGAGGCAGAGAAGATGGCTTGAGTTAATTAAGGACTATGATCTTGAAGTGCATTACCATCCGGGTAAGGCGAATGTGGTCGCCGATGCACTCAGTCGCAAGTCTTATTGCAACTGTCTGATGAAGAAACCCTATGATTCTTCTTTGTGTTATGAGCTGGAAAAGTTGAATATTGAAATGATTCCGCAAGGAACTCTGAATAATATCAGAATAGAAACCCTTATCAGAGAGCAGATCATCGCTGCACAGAAAGATAACCCTGGAATCAAGCACATCATCGAAAAGGTCCAATCCGGAAAGGCTGATTGTTTCAGGATTGATGATGCAGGAGTAGTATGGTTTAAGAGTCGGCTAGTAGTTCCTAAAGTGTCTGAGTTAAGAAAGTTAATCCTTGATGAAGCACACTTGACTAGATTCTCCATCCACCCCGGCAGCAACAAAATGTACCAGGATTTGAAGCAGAAATTCTGGTGGACAAAGATGAAGATTGAGATCGCCCGGTATGTCGCTCAGTGCGATACCTGCCAGAAAGTCAAAGCCGTGCACATGAAGTCCGGAGGAGAATTGCAACCTTTATCTGTACCTGCTTGGAAATGGGACGATATCAGTATGGATTTTATCAATGGTCTACCCAAGACATCAAGAGGTTTTGATTCCATATGGGTGATTGTGGATCGCCTCACTAAGCAAGCTCACTTTCTTCCAGTCAAGACCAGTTACACCGTCCCCACTTATGCCACTTTGTACAAGAACAACATAGTAAAACTCCATGGCATACCCAAGACCATTATCTCTGATCGTGGTACCCAGTTTGTCGCAAAGTTCTGGAAATCATTCCATACCTCACTTGGAACCAAGCTACTGCATAGCACAGCATATCATCCCCAAACGGATGGACAAACTGAGCGAGTCAACCAAGTGTTAGAAGACATGTTGAGAGCCTGTGTGCTCACCTTCGCAGATACTTGGGATGAGTGCTTGCCCTTGGCAGAGTTCTCATATAATAACAGTTACCAAGAAAGCATCAAAATGGCACCCTTTGAAGCGCTGTACGGTCGCCGTTGTCGTACACCTCTCAGTTGGTCTGAACCTGGAGAAAGGGAATTCTTTGGGGTTGATCTAGTAAAAGATATGGAAGAGAAAGTCAAGCAAATACAAGAGAACATGAAGACTGCACAGTCTCGACAGAAAAGTTATGCTGACCAGAGACGTCGACCTCTGCAGTTCCAGATCGGGGAGTATGTGTACCTGAAGGTCTCACCCACTAAAGGAGTTACTCGTTTTGGAGTCAAGGGAAAGTTAGCACCCCGCTATATTGGTCCCTTTGAGATTCTGGATCGTTGTGGCAAGGTAGCTTACAAGCTAAGATTGCCCGATCATCTTTCTGCAGTCCATAATGTGTTTCACGTCTCCCAACTCAAGAAGTGTCTCCGAGTGCCCGAACATGTGGTGGAAGTTGAAGGTGTTGAGTTAGAACCTGACCTGTCATACTCTGAGTATCCAGTTCGTGTGTTGGATTGCAAGGACCGTGTTACCCGGAGAACTACCACGAGATGGTACAAGATCCAGTGGAACCAACACTCTGAAGAAGAAGCCACCTGGGAGTCTGAAGACTTCTTAGCAAAAAACTATCCCGACTTCCTCGATACTCTGTAGATGAAAGGTTTTACCTTTTGTCCTTTCTTAAGACGCTAAATCTCGGGGCGAGATTTCTTTAAGGGGGGAAGGCTGTAACACCTCTGGTGTTTAATATGTAATTAACCTGACATGTCATCATCTTTAGTCTTTAATCATTCTTGTCATGCATTTAAGTTTGCTAAATACCTGTGTAATGATTTCTTTTTCGAAAACCCTAAAAGCCCAAAATCTTCCTTTAAGGGCAAAATGATAATTTCACCTCTGTGACTTGCTTGTGTCATTTCTTGTTCAGTTTTGTGCCCTGGTGTTTTGTTGAGTTGATCGAAGTTCAAAAATCTAAAACAGATTTCAAATCCCTTTTGAAAAACCCTGATTTCCAAACCCTGGTTTTTACCCCTCTTTTATTAATTTAAAAACTATTCAAAATTTGAAGTTGGTCCTTTTAGCAAAGCTGTAAGTCTTGTCAAGAGGAACAACTTTGGTGTTTGCAGTTTTTCAAGTTTCAATATAAAATCAGAAGTAATTTCAGATTCTTTCAAACTTCTTTTTGTCCCTTTTTCGGTTTTCAAAATTATCTCAAAAACCTTTGAGTTTTAGAAAAGGTTTATGTTGACAAAGTTGTAGGTCTCAAAATTTTAAGCAACTTTGGTGTTTTGAGTTTTCTTCGTGTAGTTCAAGTTTTGGGAGTAATTTCAAAATTCCGAAAGGGGAAGTTTTGCTTTAAATATCGTCACTGTGCACGAACTTTAAAGCAAGGGGGCCCCGGCCTCCGGCAAGGCCGCCGCGCCGCGCGCGAGCCTCGCCGCCCCTGCCGAGCCCGGCTGACCCGCGCCCGTGCCGCGCGCGGCCAAGCTCTGGCGCTCGCCTTTCCTCTCGGCCCCTACCTACCGCCGCCTCGCTCATCCCCTACCCTCTTCCTCTTTCCCCTCGGCCGCGGACAGCGCGCAGTTGCCGGCCGCCGGCAAGCCGCCCCGCCACGCGCGCGTTCCCGCCCGCACCGAGCCGCCCTACCGTGTTCCCTACCTCCATTAATGTCGCCCGAACGCTCCCCATCCTTCTAACCGGACCCCCCCAACTCCGCCCGCGGCTATAAGAAGCCGCCGGGTTCCGCCATTACCGCCACCACGGCGCCCCGCACCACCGGACCTCCCTAGCGCCCGTCGAGCCCGCCGTTGCCTTCGCCTTGAGCTGCTCCACCTTCCCGAGCAATCAATTTCACCCCTCCGCCCTCCTATCGCCGGCGCGGGAGCTTCGTCCCTGACTCCGGCAAGCGGCCGCGTTTCGGCAAGGAGAGGAATTCGCCGCCGTGAGTGTTCCTCCCGTCCCTCCGATCCCTGCCCTCTCTTCCTCACCTCCGTACGCTTCTAACCGCACCTCGGTGATCTCTTTTGGTGGACAGAGCCGCCGGACGCCGCTCGCCGCCAGAGAGCTCCGCCGGAGCACCGCCACCGTCGAGCTCCGTCCTCCGACCCTGCACCGCCTCGCCGAGCCTCCCACCAGACTCTCGGTGAGCCCGCGAATCTTTCCCCACCCTCGGCTTTCCCAGCGCGAGCCCCGAGCGGCCGGCCCGCCGTCCGCCTCGCCTGCGATTCGCCCGAGCCTTCCGTCTCGCCCGAGCCTTCGAGCCAGGCCTCGGACGAAGCAGTCGCTTCCGTCTCGCCCGAGCCTTCGAGCCAGGCCTCTTCCGTCTCGCCCGAGCCCGTTTCACCCGAACCCGCTTCGCTCGAGCCAGGCCTCGGCGAACACATGTCTTCCGATTCGCCCGAGCCTCCCGTTTCGCCCGAGCCTTGCGAGGAAAGAGCACAGTGCTCTTTTCCTTTTTGGGAAGTTGTGAATAGTGTTCCTTTTTCTTCTTTTTGTATGATTTTCTGTATTGCTCTAAAAATTCTAAAAATTTTACAGTTGAGTCTTTATACCAGGTAGTATTTTAGAAAAATATGAAACTTGGACTTTGTGCAAAAGTTTATAAATGTAAAATCCCTCTTTTAATTAATAAATGGATGGTTTTGGATTTTTAGAAAAATCATTTATAACTCCAAAAATCATGAGATAAATTTTTGTGAGCTTCCTATGCCATGTTTAGTCTCTGGTGAAATTTTGAAGTCTTTTGGAACAAGTTGATTTTTGAGCATTTATCTTTAATTGTTAAATAGTGCCTTTTGTTAATTAATGTCTGATTTTATTTGAGCACCTTAATGACCTCCAAAAATTATGAAATTTGTTTTGCCATCTGTCTACACCATAATGAACTTATGTGATTGATTTGGTAATTTTTGGAGCAACTGCATAAAATGACCTTTTTAAATAATTAAGAAAAAAAAAGGGTTGATTAAGGTTCATGTTGTATGCCCTGTGTTGCATTGTTCATGCTAGCATACTCATGTGCATGCATCATTGCATTCGTATAGTCACCGAAGGAGAAGGCGTCAAGATCGAGGCAGCCGCTGACGAACCTGTCCCTGAGGCTACCCCGAGCTCCGACAACTGCCCTGCCGCCCTCGAGCCTGCCCTCTTTGCTCTTCAAGGCAAGCCCCGGTGCATTTAAACCCCTTTCCTTGGATTTATAAAATGTTTTCCTTAAATGCTTTTGAGTTAAATTATTGCATTAGGTTTATAGGAGTTGTGTGCTATCCTAATTGATGCACTATCCACCTTGACCACTGATACACCCGATACCTGCTTTTCAAAAGTATTTGAAAAATGCTTAGCAATGCTTATTGAATTAAACTTTGCAATAAAATGCCATTTTCAAAAGTGTGATCACTGAAAGAATCTTTATGGGAATTTGGCTTTACTTCCCGTTCGATGACTGCTTGCCTAGCTAGCATGTGGTCATTGTCGAGAAGAGGTTGTCCGCGCGTACGGTGCCGTCATGTTGTAGTCCGGGACTCAACAGTTGACACCGACCGGGACAGGGTTGAAAAACCGACAGGACCTGTACTCTTGGGTTAGAGTCCCGAGGTGCTTGTTGCTGACGGAAAAACTTTAGGGACCATCCGTATGGGGGCCTGCTGGTCAAGACTTGTAACTATTCACATACTTCGGAAAGCTCTGGTTCCGAGGAATCCTTTATTGGACCGACAACCGCGCACTGGGAGTGGAGAGATGGCGGAAGTAGCATGTACCCACGTGGTCGTCGTACCTGGATAGGAGTGGTGTACTGTACTTCCGGGTGGCGTAGGACCGGGCCCAATCTTGGAGGAATCGTGGTAGACGAGTTGGCATATGCAAGCTTGGATGCTACATATGCAGTGTGGATAGGGATCCTCAGCTGAGTATTATTTATCCGGATTAACGTTGCCCCTCGGTTATGGAGACTTGGTCACTGACTGTCAACGGAGAGTGGTTCTCAACTAGGAATGTTTTGAAATGTAAAATGAATCAGGAATGATGAAGAATTGAGGAATACTGAATCTTTCCAAAATAAATTAAGGTTTACAAAATGTTTTTCTGCAAAATACTTGATCTTGCTTAAGCCTTACCTTGACTACCCTAAGCCTCTCATTCCTGAGTCTTCTCCCTTTTCTTAGTCGGGTAAGTCTTGTTGAGTACCCCAGTACTCAGGGTTTGTTACCCATGCTGCAGGTATGACAGAGTCCCCGATGTGTCTTGCACCCTGCTGTATGACCATCGTCCAGGAAGAGGCCGATGAGGCCGAAGAATAGTTGTACACCCTCGGGCTGGGTGATTTTAAGTATCTTTGCTGTTCCCCACTACGTTGCCTTTGTCTATTTCTATTATCAGAACTTGGTTTGTAATAACTGCACCTTAATTTCTATTTGGAACCCTGCTTTGTAAAACTAATGTTATTTAAGTCTTCCGCTCTTTATTCCGATGTTATTTGTAAAAGTATGCAATGCTGTAACCGAATTGTGAGATGATCCTGCGGACATTGGGCACTGATGTAGCCCGGTGGCGAACAGGTCTTAATCACATGGAACATGGGTTCGGCTGTCAGAGGTTGACAGGGACACGTGGGCCATGAGATTAGGGTCGTTCCGTCACAGGCAGTTGCTGAAGTGTCGCTGGATTTCAGAACCCTGACCTGTGGCTGCAACAAGTGACGAAACATAGATTTGATCAGATTTGTTGCCGAATGAAATTGATTGGCATTAGATGGAAATTCATACCTTGGGAGATGGTTTGGTCTTTTTGGTCCTTGTTTTCTTGGATGAAGAGACAGTCTCAAGTGCTTTCCTCTTGCTCTCTCCTCCTGGAAACATGATAGTTGAAGTTGCAGGGATCTTCATGAAGCTGTTCAGGTTTGGAGCATTAAAGCCAAGGACAGGATTGGGCCCGGCCTGGTAATATTGGATCACTTTGATAGGAGGTGTAGGCTCGGGATCCTGTGTATGGCCGAATGTTAGAGAAAAGTTGGATTCAGGGACGGAAAATGACAGGAGTAATGAAATTACCTCACTGTCAGAAGCAAAATCAGGTTGCAAGTTTTGACATAAAGGGTGAACTGGTACATTGAAAAGATGAGTATGCCATTCTTCCCACCAAGAAATGAAAAAAGGATGAGCGGCGTCTACTATCCCAAATGGAGATGGCTTATATGCTGGCAGCTCCCATCCTAGTTCAAAGACTTTTTTAGCCATTATCCCTTCTGTGATTATTTCTCTGGGTCTTATTACTATTGAGAAGAAGAATCTGGGGGGTAACTGACCGCATCCTAGTTGTCTGGCTGCTGTGTTCGGATAATAGAATTCATAGGTGGATTGCACTAATCTTCCATGGTGAAATTCGGCTGGTAAAACGCAAGGCTTGATGAAAGAATTGAAGATGTCAGTAGCTGTTTGATCTACACAGCCGAATTCGTAGTTAAACTTGCAGGGGAGAGTCAAGTTTTCATTCTCTTTGTAAGGAAGCCAGAGTACACTGCCAAAGCCTTTGAAGAATAGCTTGAAAAGATGGCCAATGTCCAAGTCGATACTGATGGATGATGCTGCTTCTCCATAAGTTTGGCAGGCTTTAACTCTCGCTGATTGGCCTTCAGCATAGTTGATTGAAGGGAAACTCAGGTTGAGCAGACTCACAGATACTGTCTGGCGCATATATAGTTGAAGCCACATCTGAACCAGCCACCAAGGACCATTCACACAAGAAATTTCTCTACCTGTGTGCATCTGGATGGTAATCTGATGCATCATATGATAGACGGACCCCAAAAGGTATTTGCCTAGTGGGATTTGGGTGCCTGCAGATAGGTCTTCAGCCATCACCATGTGGTTTAAGGTGGGTTCGTTGGATTTTCCGCAGAAGATGAATCTGCATAACCACATGTTCATGAAGGCTTTCAGTTCTTTGTCAGAAACAGTGTTGGACGACTCCATATAAGTCTGGATATATTTAGCCCATCCACATCCGGAACCGACGGCTCTCTGATTGCTTTTGTTCTTGTATTTGTATGGATATACTGGCAAAGTTATGTTCAGACCAGTCATCATAAAGACGTCAGCTAGGGTGATAGTCATCATACCATGGCCAAAGATGAAAGCATTGGTGGCATTAGACCAGAAATGAGAAGCTGCTATCAAGAGAGGGTCATTTCTAGGTGTTTCTGACAGAGATAATTCCAGACAATGCCCAATATCTTGGTTTTCCCAGTGGCTACTGCTTTTTTCAGACATCCTCCGGTACCAATTTCGCCATCCAACAATTGGGGGAAAAGGCCAGTTCTTGAAAGTGTTCGGCCAGTGGCTCGGTGAAGTGATTCCAGATTTGAAGGGAATTCTTTGGGTTTCTTTCTCGATAATCTCCACCGGGTCGGGATTTCCCATTGGGCCAAGGAAATAAGAGTCAGGGTTGACAGCATAAGGGATCAGGATTTGGTTCTTATATTCCTTCAAAAATAGCAAATGAGGAGAGAATGAATCGAAGGAAGGAACTAGAAGAAGATTGCTGAATATGTGAAGTTTACCTCTGGGATCTTGTCTTGGGTCGCCATCAAAAGCTCGGAGTGGAATCGACTGCGTGGAGATTTGAGTTTTTTCGGGCGGCGGCTGCGGTTCTAAGAAGCGGAAACCTAGAGGAGGGAAGAAGCTTGTAAGCAATTTCAGAATAAAATTGACTTTTATCCCGAAATTGAGGGGGCATGTGTTAACACCAGATTTTCGCACACACGAAGAATGACAAGAGGGCCCCAGCTGGCGGTGAAGGAAGTATTCGGCAAACGACCAGGCGGTCGGCTAGTCTTCAGGATTCGGCGAATGCATACATGGTTGGTTGTCTTGAGAGACAGCGGCTCCATTCGGGAAAAACACATGTTGCAAGTAAAGCTGGCTTGCACGGGAAGACACGTGGTGATGGAAGGCACCGAATAATGTAGATTTGTATATCTTTCCGTATTTTATTGTAAGTCGTAATCATCTAGGACTCATGCTTCGTCCGGGGTATAAATATGAACCCTCGACCATTGTAAAAATGTTCACAACCACATCAATACAACCGGCCCCGTGCCATCTTCGAGTCCTTATAGTCGTGTCGTCGAGTTCTTCGAGAGGAATCATCGATCTGTCGACCTCCGTAAGTACCGGCAACCTTGCTATCATGTCTAGTATCATGCGGTGGATTTAGATATGACGCAAGTAGTCTCGTATGTTAAGCTTAGTATCGTGCGGCGGATTTAAGCTTATGACGGGAAGTTTTTACCTATGACTTGTATCGTGCGGCGGATTGAGTCATGAGTAAAAATAGTTATCGGCTCTGTTAGATTTGGCAGATCTAATAGATTCATCAAGTTATCATGTGTTATATGTTTTTATTTAATTCGTACAACACTTTTTGCCCAATCTAGATTGATCTTCGTTCGGCCCTGTTGCACGAGTTTGCTTGTGCTCTGCTAATTATAAGATCATGATGGCCGAACCGACTTTCAATCTAGATTGTTACATGTTGCGGGTTCATGCATGCCGATCATGTTTAGGCTTTGATAGAGCTGGGTGCCGTGCGGCAGGTGCAGGTTTTAGATTGGTTTAATCATGCTTTGCTTGTATGTTTCTTCTTCATGGACCCCAGTTCGGCTAGTTTGCCGATTCTGGTTAAGCTTACATGAGTAATGAGTATGTACAGATCTGTTCAGATGTATGTGTGCTTTTAGCTTCTCATAATTAGATCGTATCATGCGGTGGATTAATCTAATTATAAGGAGTGGTGTAGATTTATAGCAAGTGGTATCATGCGGTGGATTAGCTTTGCTTGAGTTTATGCCTGACGGGTCTATGAAGGCTGGACGTGCGGCAGACTAGCTGGATTGGCCTATGCATATGTTATCTGAATAGATTTGTATTTACAGGTTGCCTCTTTTATTCTTTTGTCACGTATGTATTCGGCATTCGACATGTTTACATGCTTTCTCTTTATACTTGCCGAATGACATCTTAAACCTGTTTCGACAAACAGCTTCTATAGCTGTGTGCCGTCGTGATTGGCTTCCAAAGCCGTACATATGGAACTGTCTGGTTTTTACCCAGCATGTTCCAAGGTATTCTCACATTTTATCCCTTGTTGGTTTTCAGGTCAAACCGACTGGCACGTCTCCGGGTTCGATACACCCCGGGCTCCCGATTGAAGCTAGCCTCGTTCGGCTTGCTGTGTGCCCTTGACGCGAGGCGCCACGTTTTGCGTCAACAGTTTGCTAGTCCATCAAGAAAGAGGCAAAGGCTCAACACAACTAGCAAACTCTCCCTCAAATAGTGCACACAACCGGGAAATCTCCTTGGTTCAACTCGAAAAGCACATGATTTGCAAATATTTTCTCCCCTTAGTTAAACTTCGGAAAGCACATGATTTGTCAAATTTCTCCCCCTTAGTTGAAAATGCACCAGCAAGCAAATTTCTCCCCCTTGACAGAATAACTCCCCTTTCCAAAATGCATATGAGTCTAAATGCAAGTTAGCAACTTCAGGAATATAGTCGATAAAATATGAGATGCTAGACAGAGTGCTGATCCGATGACTCATAAAATGCACAGGATGCTAGCAAAGGCTCAAACTGATCACCAAATACGAAATCTGAACATTGGAGCAAAAAGAGCAGTTTTCAGCCAAAAAGGTATTCACCATCAAAATAGCACTAAGCATGTATAGACAGGAAGTCAAAACAAGTGCTAAACATGTATACAAGGTGAACTACCCCTAGCAAGGTTCAATTATCATGCTATAGAATGAAACATAGACTTGTGTATCCAAAATTTTATCGGAGTTGCAGCGGTTTAATTTACACAAGTTCAAATTTCAGCATGTGACTGCGAGAGGTTGAAAGCTTGTCATTGCCTAACTTTTCAACTGTGCAAAGCCTATGCAGAAGCAATCAGAAGCTTAAAGCAACAATTTCGGTCATACACTACACAGCTCAAGTTTAACTCAAAGTGCAATGAGAAACAGTCTCGAAACTGTGATGTGGTGACAAGCAATCCCATCTCGATCTTTCTAATTCACTTAACTTGGTTCAAATTGAAAATAGAATATGCATACCAAGCAAGTGAAAGACTCAGAACTAGAGACATAGCAACCTAGCATATATGAAAAGCACAAGTGAATTCAACACATTCTACACATGCTAGTTGCATATCTTAATGGTGAACATTTTCAAGTTTTTATGTTTGTTAAGCAAAATCACCATTCATAAAATAGCTCAGCTCACAACATGTATCAGTTATCAGAAAGAGCATAAGCTACAAGTATCATCATAAAGCATCGGAGCAAACACTATACAGAGCATAGTCACATTCTACAGATTATATACATGAAGCTCTGAATGTAAATATGCAAGATGGAATGCAGAAAAGATGTCAATTGAAAAACACAAAGTCAGTTTATGATACAAGAGTCAAAATGTGTCCCCCATCTAAAAGGGGAAACACACACCAAGCTCACCTCTCAACCTAGCAAAAGTTGATTGGTCCAAAGGCTTGGTGAAAATATCAGCCAACTGATGATGAGTATCGACATGGCGAAGGTCGATATCACCCTTCTCATAGTGGTCTCGCAGAAAATGAAAGCGCACATCAATGTGTTTGGTCTTAGAGTGCAGCACGGGGTTCTTAGCAATGCTAATAGCACTCGTGTTGTCACAAAACAAAGGAACGCGAGAAAAGCTCAGACCAAAATCACGCAAAGTGGCCATCATCCAAAGCAACTAGGAACAGCAGCTAGCCGCAGCAACATACTCAGCCTCCGTGGTAGACTGGGCAACACTAGACTGCATGTGAGAAGACCACGATACAAGAGAAGAACCAATAAACTGACAAGTCCCAGAAGTGGACTTGCGCTCAATCCGGCAACCAGCAAAATCGGCATCAGAATAACCACAAAGGGAGAGGGTGGAGGAAGCAGAATACCAAATCCCAAACTCAGGAGTGAAGCAAAAGTACCTCATAATGCGCTTGACCGCCTAACGGTGAGAGGTGCGCGGTGAAGACTGAAATCGCGCGCAAAGACACACAGCGAACTGAATGTCCGGGCGTGTCACCGTCAGGTACAGCAGCGATCCGATCATACTCTGGTACTCCTTCTGGTCCACTGCTTCTCCCTCCTTGTCCGCATCCAGGGCCGTCGTGGTCGACATGGATGTTGGAAGAGGCTTGGCCTCACCCATATCGAATTTCTTCAGGATATCCTTGGTATACTTACCCTGGTGCACAAACGTTCCCTCTCGAGATTGCTTGATTTGCAATCCGAGGAAAAACGTCAACTCGCCCATCATGCTCATCTCAAATTCCCTGCTCATAGTATCTGCAAACTTGGCAACCAAAGCGTGAGAAGAACCACCGAAAATGATATCATCCACGTAAATCTGGACCAAGAGAGTATCACTGCCTTGCTTGAGGAGAAAGAGCATTTTATCCACACATCCCATTTTAAAACCCTTAGCAAGCAAAAAGGTTTTCAACCTATCATACCAGGCTCTAGGGGCTTGTTTCAAACCATATAAAGCTTTGTGAAGTTTAAAAACATGGTTTGGAAACTTGGGATTTTCGAAACCGGGGGGTTGTCTCACATACACTTCCTCTTCTATGTAGCCATTTAAGAAGGCACTCTTGACATCCATTTGAAAAAGTTTAAACCCTTTGGATGTAGCAAAAGCCAAGAGTATCCTAATCGCCTCCAAACGAGCTACAGGAGCAAAAGTCTCCTCATAGTCTATCCCCTCCTTCTGACTATACCCCTGGGCTACAAGCCTGGCCTTGTTTCTCACAACATGGCCATCCTCTCCTTGTTTGTTTTTGAAAACCCATTTTGTCCCAATAGGGTGACACTCAGGAGGAAGAGGAACAAGAACCCAAACCCGATTTCTCTCAAAGTTCTCAAGCTCCTCATGCATGGCATTGACCCAATCTGGATCCGTCAAAGCGTGTCCAACATCTCGGGGTTCAAAATCAGCAACAAATGCAGAATGAGCAAAGTGAGAGATTTGTTGTGACCTTGACCGAGTGACACGTTCGCCGATGCTGCCGATCATCTGTTGAGGCGGGTGTTGGCGCTGAATGTGGCATGGCGCCTCCCGAGCTGAAGTAGCCTCCCCCTCAACAGCAGCTGGTGCCTCCTCGGGTACAAAAGGTACCGCTCGAGGTGGCGGATCCCACGGCCCCCAAGTCGAAGAAGAGGGATCGGGGCCGTGAGTCGTAGTAGAAGCCGCTCTTTGTGGCACAGCAGGTGGAGGAGGTGCTGGGTCATCCATCCCTTCAGCACCTTCTTCCTCATCATCAAAAAGAGGCTCGCCAACCTCATGATCACCTGCACGCTCAAAACGAGAAGAAGGACAAACCATGGTCTCATCGAAGGTGACATCGGATGTCTCCATGACTCTGTTAGTATCAAGGTTAAGTACACGATAAGCTCGAGTGTGAGTGCCATAACCCAAAAATACACCGTCAGAAGAACGAGACTCAAACTTGTCCAAGTTGCCCTTTTTTAGTATAAAACAATGGCAACCGAAAACTCTAAAATAACTCACTTTGGGCTGTTTTCCAAAACGCAACTCATAGGAAGTCTTTTTCAAGAAAGCTCGGAGAAAAATACGATTGGAAATGTAGCATGCAGTGCTCATAGCTTCGGCCCAATATCGCCTAGGAGTCCTATGCTCATCGAGCATCGTCCTGGCCATCTCTACAAGGGTCCGATTCTTCCTTTCTACAACACCATTCTGAGGTGGTGTGTAGGGAGAAGAAAACTGATGCTCTAAATCCAAAGAGTTACAAAACTTCTGAAAATCCGAGTTTTTGAACTCGGAACCATTATCACTTCTAATAGCTCGCATTGAGTTCAAAGGGAACTCATTCTGAAGACGCAAAATCAGATTGCGAGCAAAAGAGATAGTCTCAATTTTCTCAGCTAAAAAGAAAACCCACGAATATCTCGAAAAGTCATCAACAACAACAAGCACATACCACTTCCCCCCAACCGAGCTCACCCGAGCCGGACCAACAAGGTCCATGTGCAAAAGCTCTCCAGGGCGCTTGGTCATGACCTGAGTCACTGGATGGTGGGGAGCGGCAACCATCTTCCCATGTCTACAAGAATGGCAAACAAGATCCTTCTCCATGGATAACTTGGGCAATCCTCGGATTAGGCCAAGTGAACTAAGCCTTGCAAGCAAGTCGAAGCTCAAATGTCCTAGTCTCCTATGCCACTTCCAAAGATCAGAGGAGGAGGGTCCAGCCAAAAGACAACGAGAAACTCCAAATGACTCCGAGAAATCCGCACGAAAGACTTTCCCAAAGGGCGAAATCACACAAACAAGATTGCCCTGAGGATCCAAAATACGACTGAGATTCGGTTTAAAACGAATCTCATAGTCGTCGTCAAAGAGTTGCGAAACAGAAAGAAGGTTAAAATGCAAGTTAGAAACAAGAGCAACATCGCGCAACACAAAGTGCTCATTAACTCGCACAGACCCACGAGACAGCACCTTACCTTTGCTGTTGTCGCCGAAGGTGATATACTCCTTTCCGGCGACCGGACTAAGACTGGAGAACCACTTGGCGTTTTCGGTCATGTGCCTCGAACACCCGGAATCCACCAACCAAACGTTCTCCAATCATTTTACCTACATCAATAAAAAGACATAGGGTGAGCATACGGTCCAACACTGGGGTTAGTGAAGTAGGAAGAATACCAGTGTTGGGTCGGCTGCTCAAAAGAACGGTCAGTGAAAAAACCATTCCTAGCACACCTACGAAGGAAGCGATCACCAAGTTTAGAAGAGCGTGGTCCGCTGGGGAAGGAGCGCTCACCGCGATACTCAAAACGCGGTGGGGGAAAGCGCTCAACTACAAAGCCACCGCCACGGGGTCCATGGCCTACAACAGCAGGCTCCCGCCGGGCATGCTCTCTACGAGGCCCACGCCTAGGGACTTGAGGCTCAACACCTCTAGGCCTAGCGTCTCTCCTCGGAGCTCTCTGCTGCCTAGGCCTGGGAACGTGAGGTTCTGGACCTCTGGGCCTAGCAGCACGTCTCGGTGCTCTCCTCTGAACATTCGGCGCATGTACATCATGGAAAGGATGGTACATGTCCGGGTTGTTCATCTCCCTAGCACGGCGCGCCTCTCTCTTGCGCCTAAAGCAGAACTCGCTCAAGTGTCCATCTCTCCCACAGTGCTCACAGTGGTACCTCACCGCTCTCAAAGGGGGTTGTTGGTACTCACAGTTGTGGGTGTGGATCACCTTGCCCTTCTGTGGCAACTCCTCCTGGATAGGTGGCATTGTGTCCAGCTTGTTCTTTAGGTGGTTGGGTTTGGGATGCCACACTTGGTTCTTGGGTGGAGCTCTCGGAGGTTCTTCAAACACTCCGTCCTTGGTGTTGGGCTTGAGCGGCTCTTTGGGTGGAAGCTTGGTAAGTTTGGGAGTAGTGGTGGAGTTGGGCTTCTCACTCGGGTTCAAACCACTCGACTCTCCAATCTTCCCAAAAGCAGAAAGATCAACACCCTGAGCAAAACCTACACCAGGACCTCCAGCAGCTCGCTTGAATTGGGAGATCATCATCCCGAGCTGCGGCTCACCACAAGATACCCATGACAAGATGGTCCGAAGGTATGTGTTTTCCTCCTCAGTTTGCATCTTGTCATGCTTCACGTTAGCAATCTCCATCTCCAAACCCTCGCACAAAGCGCACCTAGTCACACAAGTGCTACCCGAGCTGGCCTCCTCAAGAGACACAATCTTGGCATTCTTCTCTGCCAACTCGGATTGCAAGACAGGACAAGTCTTGCACGCACCCAATAGCATGGGCCTAGCCCGGAGCTCATCCACCTCTCCTACCAACGCAACATACTTACTTCTCAAAGTGAGAAGATCAGTCATGTGCGTGGTGCACGCCTCGCACTCCTCCTCATCTGTGACAACTACAGTGGACTTGACAGAATCAAGTTCCTTCACCGTATCCTCCCACTTCTGCCTAAACTCCTTGCGCTCTCTAGCGGCTCGCGGGGACGTACTTCTCCTTGCGCTTGCCGGAGTCGTACTTGTGCCCATGATCCGCCTTGCCGAAGGTCTGCTTGTTCTTCTTCGGGCAATTGGCGATGAAGTGGTTGGGGTCGCCGCACTCAAAACATCCCGAGCGTCCTCCTTCGCGGTGACGGTTCATGCGGTTGTTGTGGAACCGCGAGAACCGGTTGGCGAGCAAAGCCAACTCGTCATCCCCCATGAACTCCAGCTGCTCCTCTATGACAGAAAGAAGAGAAGAGAGTGCAAATCCTCCAGAGGGGTTAGCAGAAGAGCCAGAAACCAAAGCCATCGATGGGCTAGAAGGATTTTCATAAGAAGCCCTCGCCATGGCGTCAATCTCACTGGACTTGAGCTTACTAAAGAGCTCGTCGCATGTGAGGGTCTCATAGTTAGGTGATTCGATGATCGCCTGAACCTTTGAGTCCCACACTGATCGATCAAGAGTATGCAAAAGCTTCAAAGCTCTCTCATGATCGTCGAAAGGCAACAGCTCCTTGTTAGCCCTCATCCTGTTGACAATCACTGAAAGCGAGCGAATAAACTTTCTATGCTCTCGCCAGGCATATGTCGAAAGTTCTCATACTCTCGCTTGAACGACTCGTAGAGACGGGTTTTGACTTGAGAGGTTCCCTCATGGAAACGCATGAGGGTAGCCCAAATCTCCCGAGCCGTAGTGAGCTGAGAAACGCGGTCAAACTCGGACTTGCTCAAAGAAGAGAAAAGAGCATTACGGGCTCGGCTATTGGCATCGTGCTCATCGATCTGATGTTGAGTCACACGAGCAGCCAAGACCACGTAATCAGCAGAGTTGCAAATATCCCAAATGGAAGCACCAATACTTTGAGATAGGCCGACATGCGTATCTTCCAATACGCATAGTTCGTCCCATCGAAGAACGGCGGTTTGCCCACGCCGCGATCCATGTCACCTTCTGTGGATCTGGAACCGGCTAAGGTGGAAGATCCTTAACCTGCTCCGATACCAATTGAAGGACCGAGAATGCAATAGCAAGGCGACCTGAGGGGGGGGTGAATGGGAGCTCAAAAATTTCTCTCAAAACTTTGGCCTTTGTCCCACAAATCAACCCCATAAGCTATGAACGAATTCCGTGATGCCCACGACCCTTGGAAGAGGGTGGATGATCCCTAGGATCACAGCGAGGCACCACAAAGCAAAAGCGAACCAAATGCCAAAAGCACTGGCACAAGTTCGACCCTCAAAAACCAAGTCCCGAACGTAGATGGAAGGCTACGTCGAGAAATCCCCAAATACCGATGCTAACAAGTAGCAAAGATACCTAGAGAGGTTCCTTGGTCAACTCTAGGGCCAAACAAGAAGTTCAGAGACCAAGCGAAGAAGCCGGGAGAGCGAACGCACTAAACCAGAGGCTTCAGCCGATTTCCGGACTGTCCGGGGTCCAGTTCGCGGACTGTCTGCCCAACGGCGGACTGTCCGGGGTCTGATGGCGGACTGTCCGCTGATCAAAAGTGCAAAAATGCACTGCTGCTGAAGTTCCCTGGAAAGCTCCTGGACTGTCCGCGAGTCCCAACTGCGGGCTGTCCGCGGTTCAAAAAGAACTAGTCCAACAGCGCGGAGTCAGGCTACTGGTCCAGCCAACCCCGACGCGCGGACTGTCCGCGGGAGGAATGGCGGACTGTTCGCGACCTCCCAGTGAGGGCGATTTCGGTCGCCCCTCACACAAATCTTCCCAAATCCGAATCAAATCACAATCCCGTGTTTCCAAACTTGGAGAGAATGATCACGAGGTAGTTAGGAGACTATCCCCAAGAAATCATCCGCTCAAATCGATTCAATCACCGGGAAATCGAAAGGGGAGGAGTATGAACGAAAAAGCGCCACAAAAACGAAATCAACCCGATCTACTTGTCCGTGAGGAGTTAGATGAATTCCTTCAGTGGAAATGATCTCCTCACTATAAAGAACAAGTTGATTCAAACGGATTTCGCAAAGACGCAATAGAGAGGGAGATCGAGTGACGGGAAAATCGCGGAGAAAACGAAGAACGCGAAGAACACGAACAAAACGCGAATCAAGTCATCGATCTGCAACCGTGTGGCTACCACACGCTACAACAGTGAGATTACGGTCTCACTTCCTCAAAATCTCCAGTACACAGAGGTATGGTTCTCTGCGGATCTCAGTTGCTACAGCAGGGGATTGGGAGAGCAGGAAAACCTAGAATGCAAAGAGCAAATGACTGAGATAGATGGGGAGGTGGGTGTCTCCCCCTACTTATCCTAATTCTAATTCCCACTCTACCCCTAACTAATTACAGAGCGAACCAACTAAACCCTAGGGTTATTCTGGACCAACTCATGGTAGGTGGTGATCTGATGGCCACGCCCGCACAACTGGTAGCGTTGCCTCAACGCAACCTCACCGATTCCCGCCACGTGCCGCCACCGCTCTGCTTGTCCTTTTCCCGGACGTCGCCCCCGGTTTTGTGGCCCAAACTGGGAAACCAGCCTTCACAGCCAACCCCCGGTTTTGAGGCCCAAACCGAGAAACCAGCCGACCATCGCCTGAGTTTTGTGGCCCAAACTCAGCAAACCCGCAGCACCCAGGTTTTGAGGCCCAAACCTGGAAACCGTCCTCAGCCCGAGTTTTGTGGCCCAAACTCGGAAACCATCAGTACCCAGGTTTTGAGGCCCAAACCTGGAAACCGTCCACTCGGTGGTTTTTCTGTGGCTCAACCACCAAACCGAGCCGTAGAGGGGATGCACCGCCCGTGCACCCCTTCCACCCGCAAGTCTTCGCTCGTCGCTGTCCCAGGCTGTCAGCCACCACAGCTGATCCTCGGGCCACCAGTCCCTCAGTCCAAGCCTCACGTCCGCCGTTCGCCACTCTCGGTCCATCGGCACGACACGTCTCTACTTGACCTTCACCTTGCCTTTGATCACTGTATCCGTGCTCGACACCTGCACAACACAAGCCAAAGAACATGCGCATTATCCCAGTTGACAATCACTCATCACTCAGAGACTCGGCATACACCCATGTATCCGCACATGGTGGAAGTGGGGAACCCTGCTGTTCTAATTCATCCAGAGCAAGCCGATACGACCAGAGGCACGAATGTTGTTATCGACGAACCACGGGTCGTACTAAATACTCAGAACGATTCGGAGCGCAAGGTGGTGCTCGAGAAAGGTGGTGATGGCAAGAGCAAGCTCACAATTACTGCAGGGTCAGCACGACACTTGTATAAACAAAGATGTTTCAAGACCAGGGCGGCACAACAGAGACCGACCAGGTCGGGTTCTCAAATCGACGAGTCTGGTTCTTCTTCAAAGCAACTAGTGCAGTCGGAGCAGAAAGCCGACCAGGTCAAGCAAGTTCTTCGTGACCTTAGTGGAAGCAATAAACCAACTGATGTGGTCGGTCTGGCTGGTTCTAAAGGCCCTACCCCTTCCGGAGTACATGTCTTATGCACGTTTGTCCCACAGAAGCCCGAAGTTGGCATTTGGAAGACTAATGTGGAAAAGAGTAAGGGGAAAATTATTAGAGAGCCATGCACTTTTGACAAGCTCATGGTTAAGTACAAACAGCAGGCCATTTAAAAAAAAGAGAGTCTACTCCTCCGAAGCGTGAGGATGAAAGGTCCAAGCAAATGATGGTGTCTCGGGCAGCATCTCCAGCACCGAAGACCGGCCCTTATTGACATCAGTGGGCCCCTCCTATTTCGCCACCTCCACAATGGGGTCCTCAAGGGGTATGGGTACCCTACCCTATGCCAGCACATATGTACTACCAACCAGGGTGGGGAATGCCCGTTAGTCAGCCCACAAGGATCTCAGTGTTCGATCGTTTAGGTGATCGGCCAAGCTCTAGTGGCGCACATCAAGGTCGGCCGGTCACGTCAAGAACTTTGACCTCTCAGGAAACGGGGAAGGCGCAAGTACGACAAATCTATGTACCTAAGAAGGTGCAAAGTGTTCCCGTTATTTCTCCAACCAAATCTGATCCTGTACCTACTATTACGATCGGGTCTATGGAAGTCCCTCTTGCCAATGAACCTGAAGCGATGGTAGTTGAGGGGCCAACAACAGAAGAGGTTCCGGAAGCTCAAAATGCTTCGACCGAGGTAGAGGTGGAAAAGCCTGTTGAGCGTGACCCCAAGTACATGCAACCTAGGTGGTGCCCTCCTGGTTTAAGCAAGACTCAGCGAAGGAAACTGCAGAGGGCCCGCTGCAACAAACAGAGGCAGGAACGGCTCGAGAAAATGAGTGAAGACATATTTAACTCAACGCATCCTGTTTTCCCTCAGGGCAAGCGAGGGGGTGAAGAGTCGGCTTGTAACCAAAAGCCGACTTTGACAATTGTTGAGCTAGACAGGTCGGATGTTGAGCCGACAGCATGAATACCGAATCTACTGAAGTGGCTTCGGAACCAATCAGGTCAGACGTCAATCCGACCACCTCAGATCAAGTACCGACCAGTTTAGGAGTCGAGCAAGTTGAGTCAGCTACTGCTGAATTGGGAATTGAGCCGACCCAACCAGATTCTAAGACTGAATTGGTTCCCGATATGCCAATAGATTACGACACGCATCTTAATGACCCTATTTCCTCCACTGGTCTTGCCGCGGCCAGTGAAGAATTACCTGAAGAACAGGATGAGGAGATGGTGGATTATGAACCTTCTCCAGAGAGGGCGGAGGTCAACGTGGTTTACTTTTCGGCCGACTACTACGTGGTCGGAGATGATTCAACAACAGCGGAATTCAACTTCGCTACGCAGACTGCCGTGTTCCAAAAGCCGGAGGAATCTGTCAATCATCTTAAGCCGTTGCATATAAAAGGTCACATCAATGACACACCAGTTCACAAATGCTGGTCGACAGCGGGGCGATCGTAAACTTGATGCCATACTCGCTTTACCAGAAGCTTGGTGGCACTGATGAAGAGCTGATCCAGACCAATATGACTATCACTGGAGTCGGAGGAGGAGATCCTATTCCGGCCAAAGGAGTTGCGTCCATGGAGCTGACCGTTGGGAGCAAGACTTTGGCCACAACTTTCTTCGTCGCCGACATACAATGTAGCTATAACCTTATACTTGGGTGTGACTGGATTCATGCTAATCGATGCATACCTTCTAGCCTACATCAGTTTCTCATTCAATGGGTGGGAGACGATGTTGAGGTGGTACACTCAGATTCATCGGCCTATGTAGCTACGGCCGATGCTCCTTTGCTCGGGGGGGGCATGATACTATTGCTTGTTTATCTGGTCGGGACCTTTCTGATTTTCAGTTTGTTAGTGTTACTAGGGAAGGTTTCGTACCAGTGTCTTTAAAGCCGACCGACAATCGGTTCAACATTATCATGTAATTTAATGGATGCTAATGTTGATTGGTTAAAACATCGTGTTGAGCAGTATCGGACCTGTAAAACTGATACTTGTGAAGCTATTGATGATTTTGATGAGCTCAATAAGTTGGGCCAAGGTTTCACGTCGGCCGACCCTTTAGAACAAGTAGACATTGGGGATAGTTCTATACCTAGGCCGACCTTTATAAATAAAAACCTTGAAGCCGATTGTAAAATAAAATTAATCGCGCTTCTGAAGGAGTATGTTGATTGCTTTGCATGGAGTTATACGGAGATGCCCGGGTTAAGCCGAGAACTTGTTGAGCATCGGCTTCCTATTAAGCCGGGGTTCCGACCATTCAAGCAACATCCTCGCCGTTTTAATTCTACAATATATGACCGGATTAAAGAGGAAATTAATCGGTTATTACAAGCGGGGTTTATCCAGCCATGCAGATATGCGGAGTGGGTCTCTAATATTGTACCTGTGGAGAAAAAGGACACTGGGAAAATCAGGGTTTGCATTGATTTTAGAGATTTAAATAGAGCCACTCCCAAAGATGAGTATCCTATGCCTATAGCCGATATGTTGATCAATGATGCTTTGGGACACCAGGTTGTCAGTTTTCTTGACGGCAACGCTGGTTATAATCAGATATTCATGGCCGAGGAGGATAGGTCCAAAATGGCCTTTGGTCTTTTTGATTGGGTCGTGATGACATTTGGTTTAAAGAACGCAGGTGCTACCTATCAACACGCTATGAATCTGATCTTTCATGATTTGGTTGGGATAATCATGGAAATATATATTGATGATATTGTGATCAAATCGGCTGCTCATATATCTCATTTAGCCGATCTACGTTTAGCATTTCAGAGAATGCGCCGCTATGGTTTGAAGATGAACCCACTAAAATGTGCTTTTGGTGTGTCGGTTGAGAAGTTTTTAGGGTTTATCATTCACGACAAAGGCATAGAGATTGATCCTAAAAGGATAGAGAAGATCAAGAAAGTTCAAGCGCCTACATGCAAAAAGGACTTGCAGAAGTTCTTGGGAAAAGTGAACTACTTGAGGAGATTTATTGCAAATTTATCCGGGAAAATTATTCTTTTTACCCCTATATTAAAGCTAAATGATGAAACTAAATTCATTTGGGGGCAGAGCAACAAGAAGCATTCGAGAAAATAAAGGAATATTTGCCATCTCCACCAGTTCTTCGGGCGCCTAAGAGAGGAGTCCCCTTCAGATTATATGTCGCTGTCGAAGAGAAGGTCATTGGAGCTGTCTTGACACAAGAAGATCAAGGTAAAGAGTACGTGATTGCTTATATTGGTCGTCGTCTTCTTGATCCCGAGACAAGGTACGCCCATATTGAAAAATTATGCTTATCCTTGTACTACGCTTGTGCTAAAATGAGACACTATTTGCTATCTAGTACATGTGTTGTTGCATGTCAGGCCGATGTAATTAAGCACGTGTTATATCGGCCAATCCTTAGAGGAAGGATTGGTAAGTGGGCGTATGCGTTGATTGAGTTTGACTTGACTTATGAACCATTAAAAACTTTAAAGGGTCAAGTTCTTGCTGATTTCATTGTTGAGCATAGTATTAGTTTAGAAGATGAGATCAGTTATTTTACTTTTAATCCATGGAAACTTTATTTTGATGGATCGGCTTGTAAGGAGGGCCAAGGTGTTGGTGTGGTTATCATTTCTCCTAATGGTGCTGAGTTTGAAATGTTGAGCCGGTTAGATTACCTTTGTACTAATAATCAGGCCGAATATGAAGCTCTGTTATTCAGTTTAGAAATTTTATGTTCCATGGAGGTTAAGCATGTTGAAGCTTATGGTGATTCCTTACTAGTAGTGCAACATGTTGCTGGTGAGTTTCAATGCCTAGAGGGATCGTTAAATGTTTATCTTGACATATGCCTTCATATCATTACTCATTTTACCGAATTCCAGATTCGGCATATACCAAGGCATGAAAACCATAGAGCCAACATGTTAGCTCAACAAGCATCTGGTTATAATATCAGTAGACGCAATTTTCACATAAAGCCGATGCAACAGCGTGTAGAAGTATTGTCGGCTCCTATAGCCGACCAGTTTGTTTTAAAACCAGTTCGGCCACCGTACCCTGGAGACCAGGTACATGTTAAGCATACTTGGGAAGACACTATGACCGACCAGGTTGTTTATGAATCAAGTCAGTTAATTCGTCCGATTGACCTGGTCGATCATGGAACGATTAATTTGTCTTAAAGAACTCTAAATCGGTCTGAATCGAGTCATAATGAGAATGGAACTGATTTAGAGGATTGGAGAACTCCCCTGCTTAAACATCTTAATGATCCAAGTACTAAGGTTGATCAAAGTGTTCGGCGGAGTGCATTCAAATATGTATTGCACAATGATGAGCTTTATCGAAGGACTGCCGAAGACTTGTTGCTTAAGTGTTTGAGATCTGATCAAGCAAAGGTGGCTATGGGGGAGGTCCATGAAGGTATTTGTGGTACACATCAATCGACACCAAAGATGAAATGGCTATTACGCAGAGCTGGGTTTTATTGGCCCACGATGATGGTTGATTGTTTTCGTTACTACAAAGGGTGTGAAGAATGTCAACGGTTTGGAAATATACAGTTTGCACTTGCTGCTATGCTTCATCCTATTATCAAACCGTGGCCTTTTCGTGGTTGGGGGCTAGACTTCATTGGCCAAATTCACCCCCCATCTTCGAAAGGACATCGTTTTGTTCTGGTCGCTACAGATTATTTCACTAAGTGGACTGAAGCGGTGCCTTTGAAGAATACGACACATAAGGAGGTAATTGAGTTTATTACTGAGCATATTATACATAGATTCGGCATACCTCAAACGTTAACTACAGATCAAGGGACATCTTTTATTTCTAAAGAGGTACGAGATTTTGCTGAATTATACAAAATTAAAATGCTCAATTCATCTCCATACTATGCTCAAGCTAATGGTCAGGCTGAGTCTAGTAATAAGACTTTGATCAAACTTGTCAAAAAGAAGATTGAGGATAACCCAAGGAGGTGGCATGAGGTTTTATCTGAAGCTTTATGGGCTTATCGCGTGTCAAAACATGGTGCTACAAAAGTTACTCCTTTCGAGCTGGTATATGGACAAGAAGCAGTGTTGCCTGTCGAGGTAAATCTAAATGCATATAGACTGACTAAACAGAATAATTTATCCGCTGTTATGTATCATGATGTCATGATGGACAACATTGATGAAGTGACCGATAAGAGATTAAAGGCTTTTAAGGAGATGGAGAAAGACAAAGCCCGGATTGCCAGAGCCTATAACAATAGGGTAAGAAGCAAATCATTCCAAGTGGGAGAATTGGTGTGGAAGACTATATTACCACTTGGATCGAAGAGCAATAAGTTTGGCAAGTGGTCGCCGAGCTGGGAGGGTCCTTATAAAGTGGTCAAAGTGATATTTGGAAATGCATATATGTTGGAGACGTTGCAAGGTGGAAGTCTCTCAATAACAATAAACGGGAGGTATTTGAAAAAATACTTTCCGAGTGTTTGGCAAGAAGCCTGAGTGCCTTCCAAGCAATGGCCGATACATGTATCGCCCTTAGAACAAAAATAGTCAGAAAATTTATCCTTAATTATCGAATAGCCGATGAGTTGGACATCGTTGTTATTCGGTTTGTTTTCAGGTTCCGCTAAAGATCACCTAAAACAGGGGGGCATATGTTGACACTCGAAAATGTCACAGATAAAGATGAATTTAAAAAGGTATTCAACCTGTAATATTAGGGTCGAATTTGTCTCTTGAGAGATCGGGTGTTCTATTAAAATAGGTCTGATCATTTTGGGTGTCCGATCACTCAGGTTATGCCCGACCAGGTGGCCCTGGTCAGAGGCCTTATGGTTATGATGAATACTGAAATCCGACGCTAAATATGTGGATCCTTCTCTTGTAAGGACGTTTTGTTGATCAAGTATAGGCTGATAAAAGCCTATTAGACCGATCTGGTCGATCTAAGGATCGGCGAGATTAGGGTTACCTTGTTGCGTCCGGATTGAATTCTATATGTTGATAGAGTCTGGATAGGAAACTTGGAGATCGTATCTGAAGATGTTTCCTATTGGGATAAGACCAACCCCCTCTATATATATGAGAGGATCATGGCCGATTGAGGCATCCAACCCTAATCGATGAAAATCAATCTACTACCCTTTTACCCCTTTCCCCCCTACCTTGCTGTTCGGCGCGCTTCCCGGCGAGACTCGACGGCGTTCTAGGCGGCCTTGCTGGTCCTAGGACAACCTCTACGTGCTTCTCCCCGATGGGTCTTCCCGGGAGGAGTTCTAGGGTTACCAACACAGGAGTCCAAAACCCTAGATCGATCTAAACCGGTCTCTAGATCGGTTTTCGTCGGTTTAGCCAGGGTTCCTACTGTCTCAGGTTGAACTGCAACCTCCGGACGTTCTAGCCCTGTTGGTGTTTGATTTGGATCACTACCGACGTCAACAAAACCAACACTCTTTTTGTTGCTTGAGAGTACCCATTTTCACAGATTGCTGCTTGAGAGTACTCCATCGTCGGTCAGCATGTGTTTATGTAATTGAAAGCAACTGTAATTATAATCGACAAGCTTTCAGTGAGACGACCAGTTTAATGCAGTTTCTTACTTGTCACGGCATTACTACCGGAGAGATTGGTGGAAGGCGGCAGCTCCGTTTCTGTTTTCGTGTTCCACATCACGCCTCGATGGGGATGGGATGGCCGCGTCATCTCAGCTTAGGCGTAGCGTCCAGGACAGAACTCCATAGAAACAGCGACAGTGTGTTATAACCCAGGGGTCTTTTCAGAGGTATTAAGAACGACACTAACACGTTGACAGCCGAACATATTGAAAATTACGGACGGGTAGTATCCTTTTCAGCGCCTTGGCAAGAGGTTCGATTTATCTCAACACAACTGAACACACCATGGTCCTTAGGTCCTGAGAGACTGTACATCAGTACTCTTCTGGATAAGGGTTGAAGGTGCAGCAGTATGATTTGAAATGTTTGATTCGTTTCATCTAGCAGGGGCTGATGTATACAGACACCTCTTCAACAGTTCAACCTATTATGCTCGATTCGGTCAGTCCCCCGCCGCCGCCCCTGGGGCTTAGGGCGCGTACTGCTGCCACCGCCGTCATCTCCATCTTCTTCACCGTTGGTCCCCCTCCCTCTCCTCCGGTATCTCACCGGAGGTCGGAGGGAGTGGGGATCCATCGTTTTTATTAAGTTTTCTAGTAGATCGAGTCATCTATAGTTATGATTTCTCCATGCCAAGGATCTTGATATTGAGGGTGTATTTCCTCCTTCTCCTTCCCGGCGACGGCGAGGAGGTAGGGTGGATCCAGTCTCTCCATGGTGGCTCTCTTGAAGACGAGGGCGACAACTTCGGCGTCAACATCTATATCGACAAGACAATATGGAGACTTTTGTTTCCGGGCTTCGGCATCAAGACAAAGATGATGTCGCCGCCATGGAATAATTTTCTCCGGTCCCTTCTTCGTTTTGTTGTGGTTGGATCTGGCCACGATGAAGGACTAGAGACAGTAATTTTCAGATCAGTCTTCCTCATTCTTTAGTGGCAGAAAGAAGAAGAAGGAAGACATAAGGAAGAAGAAGAAGTTTCTCAATTCCACCTGCAAGAATGTTGGCCGTCCGTTGGACATCTGTTCTCAGGCCGAAAACAACTGTTGCCGAGTATTTGCCTGTGCGGTCATCTATACGAAGCGTCAAACAAATTTGGATTTGAGAGTTTGAGCCTTTCACAGCAGTATGAGAATCAGTTTCTGGATACATGTTTTTTCCAAAATACTTGTAATAGGATGATGTACCCAGCTATTATTTAATACAATTCTTCTTTCGTCTCAAAAAAAAAAGAGAATCGGTCAGTCCCCCCCCCACCCCCCACACACACCAGAAATGAAAGTGTCAAAAACGGAGTATTTGATTTATTTTTCTTATTATTCTATTTTTAATAGATTAAATTAGATTCGAAACATCTGATGTGATACCAAAAAACTTTTTTAGCCATGAACTAAATAAAGCCTCATTATAGTTCTAGTTTTGAAGTACACTTATAAAAAGTATTAATATTTTTACCGCCAAATAAGTTAGCTAATATATATTATTATTATTTACCGAATGATATTTATTTTGTGCTATAGATATTAAAGTTTTATATTTTGATTAAAGTTGAGATTGATTGGCTTCTTAAAAATTAATAATGATATTTTTTATAAAAAAGATGGAGGAATATGCCTAAAGGAACTGATAGGTCATGTACTCTCATAAACAGTCAACACGTACAGCACATCGGAAGTCAATTAAGAAAAAACATGTACTAACACATACTCCCTCCATATCGTATTTAGATAACGTTTAGGACAGCGATACGGTCTCTAAAGTGCAACTTTGACCACTTGTTTTTTAAAAAATATTTGTTGTAAAATGGTATATGTATACTTTTATAAAAGTATTTTTCAAGACAAATTTATTTATATGATTTTTATATCTCTAAACTCAATAATTTAAAAGTTATTCATGATTTATATTCTTAATATTTGACTCAAACATTGTTCAAAACGTCATCACGGTCGTTGTCATGTTCTATTTGCATTTGCAGCCTGGTGTTTCATCCCCTGTAGCGCTTACCAGGACTAGGACGGAATACGGAGAGCGCGGGGCGGCCGCAGGCCAGAGCGCACGGTCAACCCCGAGGAGCGCGTTTCTGTTGCAAGTAGGGGGTGCACGCAGGGGGCAGTTGGGCGGCGGCGCGTCTGCGCTCACCCCGGCCGGCTCGCCGTGGACGAGGTCGATCAGGTCACGGATCCTGTGCTGTGCGGCTACCTGGTCTGTATACGACCGTGCTTAAAGTTACAACAGTGTTGCACAATGCACACTGCAGACCGGCACGAGCCACGTCGTCCTTCGTCTGTTCACGCGAGCACCGAACAGTATAGAGGAAAACATCACAATATAACATCATTATATTGCTAATTAACTAGAAAAGATTACCGATGATTAGTTTTATCCGAAGTTTTGAACACATCTAATTCTGACCAATAAGTTTATATATATATATATATATATATATATATAATTTGAAACTTAGCACATACTTAGTACTATAGAAGAAGATTTTGATTGTCGATTTCGGAACAAAAAAGACCGTGGATGTTTTGCAGTAGTTAATCTAAGGCGAGAGACTACAAGAGGCAGCTCAGTTCCTAACGAACTCGGAAATGTTACCCGAGTAAAGGTCTGTCCGAGTATGGCTTCATTCAGGATATCTTATCTTATAATCTTATAATATACTGTATCTGTATCCAGCTAAAGAACCCCGATAGCCCACGCCTTAAGAAACCCTTGAGAGGAGGGGAACGTTGACGGAGTTGCGCGAGCAATAATTACCAATAGAGCCAACACTGGAAAGTAGAAACAGGCGACCGAACAGCCTGCCCCACCGGCACCGAGACCCAGCGGCGCAACGCAAAGGCGGCCGCCATAGCCCATAGGTTTGTTTCTGCCGCCGTGCCGCGCGCCCGGCGACGGATGATGCGTCGTTGGCGAGTCTGGCAGGGGAACGTTCCAGCGGGCACCGTTAGTGGCTATCACCGCCTTTAAATCCCGTCGACCTCGCCGCGCCTGCTACCGTACCGCGACGTGGTCAGTCACGCAGCCGCCTTCTTCGCCTTCGCCCACGCCCACGCAGCTGTGCAGCCATCTCGTCTCGTCGTTTCACAGTTCACACGAAGGCGCACTTGACGCACGCCACGCGGGTGGCCAGACCAGCGCGCGGGGGGCATAATAAAAAAGACAACAAGGAATCGCGTGGTCAATCCGCCGAGCAGTTTACTCATCCACGCAGTTTGCTTCTAGTATAGGCCCCTCCTGTTTGTTGCGAGTTAGGTGATCACCTCGATCTCCCGCGCTTATTTTGCGCGCCGCCCCGCTCTCTGACACGTACGTATCCAGGACCCAGGCGCCGGGCGCAAAGCCGCTTCCCCTGCTAAAATAATCCTACCGCTCCGCAGCCGCCGGTGGCCGCGGGTGGTTGACGGCCGCTTACCCGCACCGGCGCCATGCGCGCACGCTAGGTGATCGAGGTCAAGCCAAACGCTGCCCACCGCCTCTGCCTCCCATATATGCCTCGTGCACGTCCCTGCTCGTCTCGCATCACTCGCTTCCTCCGCCTCCGACTCGTCGACATCCATCATCCGTCGTCCACGTACAGGACCAGGACGGAGGAGGAGCTCCAACTTCTTTTTCCCCGATCATCAGGACCACTGCACGGCACCGAAAAGCCGACGATGCCGACGTCCTCGGCGGCGGCGGAGCCGCGGCGGTCGTCCGTGGTGGCGGAGCTGGAGGGCGGGCTGCTCCGGAGCGCCGACACGTTCCCGTACTTCATGCTCGTGGCGCTCGAGGCGTCCGGGCTGCCGCGCTTCGCGCTGCTGCTGGCGCTGTGGCCGCTGCTGCGGCTGCTGGAGCTGGCGGGGAGGCGGCGCGACCTGGCGCTGCGCGCCGCGGCGTTCGTGGCCACCGTCGGGGTGCCCCGCGCCGAGGTGGAGGCCGTGTCCCGCGCCGTGCTGCCCAAGTTCATGGCCGACGACGTCGACCCCGCCGCGTGGGCGGCCTTCGGGAGCGGCGCCGGCAGGCGCGTCGTCGTCACGCGGATGCCCCGCGTCATGGTCGAGCGCTTCGCCAGGGAGCACCTCGGCGCGCACGCGGTCGTCGGCTGCGACCTCGAGTACAGCCGCCTCCGCCGCTCCACGGGGCTCCTCAAAGGCGCCGGACATGAGGCCGTCGCCGGCCGTGTGCGCGCGCTGTTCGCCGGCGACGACCGGCCGGACCTCGGGATCGGCGGCTCAGAGATGGCGCCCTCCTTCTTGACATTCTGCGAGGTACGTATACTGGATCGATCGTTGTTGTCCATGGTTTTGCGTTATTTCTAGTATATTTTGTATTTTTTTCTTGTTTGAGCAATAGGCATATGGACTGTACTCCGGCACAGAGTTTCAAACGCGTTACTGTAGCAGCAGCAGATTTCCTACCACCCATGCGCCTATATGAGATAAGGACAAATGCGAACCATAAGTCCGTCCATAACTACAGCACGTCACCTTAATCATTTTATGCCATTTGTTCATGTGAGCAAATACGGCCACAGAAGTCGCGGCACATTAATTCAGCTTGCAACTTTTCAATTCACAAAAACAAACCAGCAAGAACATGCTAGACATATCAAAGAAGAAAAAGGTGGCATTGACTCTTGCACTTGCACGTAGTAGCCACCTCCGTGCTGAAAAAGAATGACACCCAAGTTTTAGTTTTTTATAAGTTATTAAAACATTTTGAATTTAACTGAGTATCTATAGATAACACTGTTTATATTCATGATACTAACTAAACACGTGTGTAACGTTTGTTACAGCTAAGTAAATTAAATTTCTTCATCTGATTGATTATGTTTTTACGTTCATGCATGCACAGACCCAGCTCAGTCCGCCGTTCACCGCGGACCACGAGACGAACGCCCCACCGATCCCGCCGGTCATCTTCCACGACGGCCGCCTGGTGTGCCGGCCCACGCCATTCATGTCCCTCGTCGTCGTCCTCTGGCTGCCCCTCGGCCTGCTTGTCGCCTTCGTCCGGATCGCCGTCGGCCTCATGGTCCCCATCTGGACCATCCCCTACATCGCGCCGTTCTTCGGCGGCGCCGTGATCATCCACGGCCGCGCGCCTCCCCCCGTCAGTGCCGGCGACGCCGCCGGCGGCGGCTCGCCGTCGGGGGTCCTCTTCGTCTGCACGCACCGCACGCTCATGGACCCCGTGGTGCTGGCCACCGTGCTCGGGCGCCGCGTGGCCGCCGTGACCTACTCCATCTCCCGCCTCTCGGAGATCCTCTCCCCGATCCCGACGGTGCGCCTGACGCGCGACCGGGGCGTGGACGAGGCGCAGATGCGCGCGGAGCTGGCCCGCGGCGACGTGGCCGTGTGCCCCGAGGGCACCACGTGCCGGGAGCCCTACCTGCTCCGCTTCTCCAAGCTCTTCGCGGAGCTCAGCGACAGCATCGTGCCCGTGGCGATGAGCTACCGCGTGGGGCTCTTCCACCCGACGACGGCGCGCGGGTGGAAGGCCATGGACCCCATCTTCTTCTTCATGAACCCGCGGCCAGTGTACGAGGTGACGTTCCTGAACCAGCTCCCCGCGGAGGCGACGTGCGCGGGGGGGAAGAGCCCCGTGGAAGTGGCCAACTACGTCCAGAGGATACTCGCCGCCACGCTCGGCTTCGAGTGCACCACCCTCACCAGGAAGGAAAAGTACACGGTGCTCGCCGGCAACGACGGCAGCGTCAACGCCGCCAAGCCGGGGAGCTGGTTCTTCCCCCTCTTGCTTAGCAGAGTGAAGGAGGTCCTCGGGTTCCTGCTCCACTAACCATTACATGCACAGCTCTGGACTCTGGCCCAAATATACTTCGCTCACCAATTTGATTGAGTTTATACTTTCTTTTTTTTTTTACATTTTTACATGTACGTACGTAATAATAAAGCATGAATGTAGTAGTAAAATACAGTAGTGATTAGATTTTCTTTACCTAATAAGTATTTTATACTGTATTGTTCTTTATTTTATAATTGTTTTGGGTGATTTTTTACTGGGTGTAACCAAAGATCAAAGTTGTTCCTCATCTACGTACAGTAGGTTTTGAGTGCATTTGTCTTCCTACTCTGGGTTTGTTTGACTAACATAAATTCATCTCAATCTATATGAGTTTTTTCCTCTCGAATACGCAAGAGCATTGCGTATCATTGTATTGAGAAAGTAGAAATATATATTTTTTAAAAAAATATATAAGAGTGGCATTTCCCGGCCCGACCGAAACCACAAGAGGCTACATTTTGAATATGACAACCCTGACATCCACTGGTATGAACCTAAACCACACGTGTGCCCTATGACTTCATGGCCAAAGGCCGGCGAGCTTGGACGACAGACATTTCCTTACAAACTGGGAACAACTCGTCGAGCGTCTCAACGTCTACGGCCGATAGAGGTTGTCTTTGAAATAGGATTCATACGAGCGCTTAGCCGTAGAGGAAGACGGAGTTGAAGGTTCCAAGAACCTCGTCCTCTTCATGAGCAGTACTTCGCCGCGTTTGGACGACGGGATATGGTCCATGTGCTGGACAGCAATCCGCTTGCTCCTAAGCAGCAAGGTCCTCTTGGACGGTGTCTTCTGCTTGGGAGGGGAACTGATGAGAGATGGTTGCTTCACCACCAGGACCTCCTCAAAGAACCTGGCTAGCCGTCGCGCGGTCTCCTCGGGAGAAGGCGAGTCATCTACCATCGGTGCCACAACGCCCGCCATTTGAGGTGATGTGACCTGTACAGACGATGACAGAGGTGACTCATGCTCAGTTGCGCACTGAGGAGACGTCGACATAGGGTCCCACAACGAAGCTTGACCCTCCGAAGACATGCAGTCGGGAGCTTGTGTGGCCACTGGTCGAGCCACGACGAGCAGGGCAGCAAGCTCGTCCAGCATCGGGTCACCGAGACGAGCCGAGTGGGGGGATCTGCGCACTCGCACAACGCCTTCGCCAATAGATTCGGCTCAAGGAAGCAGCACGCGGTAGTTGAAGCAATGATAACAAGTCGGCAGACACGACCATATGGTGATGTCCGTCGCCTGGTTACAATCACGACGCCGACGTCGTCTCTGGCGACGACGGGTGCCGTTGGACCCCAGGCCCCCACCGCCCCCTTGGCGGCCGCACCTATGGTCGGCGGAGCACCAAGCGGCGCATGCTGGGAGGACGATCGGTTGTCGGCACGTGAGTCGCGTGGCCAGGCCCTATCATTCAGTGCCATCTTGGTCCGATGATAACACCTATCGAGGTGGCCGAAAGCACGACAACGCCGAGGCAACCGAGAAGTCGTCACTCGATGCGAGGAGAGACACTTGAAACATTTGTCGTAGAGCTATGCGAGAATCCTTTGAGCCTGTGCACGCGTGTCTAGGCCGTGGCAAGGCTCGACTCATGCGGACACAGGTCCCTCTCCCTGACGGGATATTATCTCACGCCACATATCGGTGTTGGGCGCAGAGACCCATCTTCACGCGCCGAGAGGCGTTGGCGGGCAGGCACCCGACCATCCACCGCCCATAATAGACGAGCAGCAGTCGAACGAATCTGGGCACACACAGAAGGTATAGTGGTCGGCCTCGTTGGACAAAGAGCAGCCACCAGGTAGGTTGAGGGATGATCACTACCGGGTCTGTCGCCATCATCGTCATCTACCCATCGTCGATGTTTCGTGCGCCCTCCCGAGGTACAACCTAGCTAGTATGCAGAAGCGGTCGGTGACAGGGTTGACGAGCTGAGCGACTATCGAAAATGAATCATCTATTTGTATGTTTCTTGTTGCAAAAGAAATTAATTAGCGACTATCGGAAAATCAAATCTTCTATTATGGGTGTATAAAAGAAATGAAAAAGTATTTATTTGTCAAGAATAGGTTCGTATCATGAAAATTTAATCATTTATTACATGTTTCAAAAGAAAATAATCAGTGACTTTTTCATGTTTCAAAAGAAATTAAAAAATATTTATTGTTAAGGATGGGTACGTGACTCGGAAAAAATAGATCATCTATTGCATGTTGTAAAAAAAAATCGATGACTCCCAAAAAATGGATGGCCTATCATGTTTCAAAATGTAAAAGAAATTAACTAGTGACTCTCGAAAAATAGATGACCTATTGCATGTTTCAAACAAAAATTCAAAAGAAATTAATTAGTGACTCTCAAAAAATGGACGACCACAAGAAAAATGCATGTCTGCAAAAAACAAAAGAGAAAATGTCAAGAATGGGATTCGAACCGATCTCGAAAAATAGATGACCTATTGCATGTTTCAAACAAAAATTCAAAAGAAATTAATTAGTGACTCTCAAAAAATGGACGACCACAAGAAAAATGCATGTCTGCAAAAAACAAAAGAGAAAATGTCAAGAATGGGATTCGAACCCATGCCCTTTCGGACCAGTACCTGAAACTGGCGCCTTAGACCAACTCGGCCATCTTGACTTGTTGTTAGTTTGTTAACGGTGTTATTTTTAAATAATGTGAGAAAACCATAGCTTGAGCTCCATAGATACCAATGCAGCTAGAGTGCACGAGCACAATACCATATATTTTCCCTCGCAAATAAAAAACCATATGCTTTAAACAAACGGTACACATGATTACGCAAAGAGGGTGCTTCAACATTAAAAGATTTGTTGATATGTGCATCAACAGACGCCCATTGAACCTGGATTGACATCACCTATATGAAATTGGATTGTGGACAGCTTGACACCTGCTCTGGAAAGGTTTGTTTGATGCAGCTCCCGGCACTAGAGCGAGCAGAGCCACACTAAACGAGTTCGTGAAGAGAAGTGCTTCTAGCGCTAAATACATGGAGCCGAAGCTGTTTTGAGGCACGAAGATTAGACCTGAGCATTTTGAGTCGGGCCCGCTGGGTTTTGGCCCACCCACGAACCTTACTGGACAGGGTCTGGGCAGAGATTTTATTGTCCAGAAAAAATTTTCTCGACCCGAACCCGGTTCGAAATGTCTATTTTAGCTGTTTTACACTAGAAATCGCGCAGCGCGACCCGCCCAGGCCCGGGCCCGGCCTGAAAATAGCAGACCCGACACGCCCAGTGGACGGTAATGGAAGAGATTTTTCAGCTCGACATAACCGGACTTTTTTTGGCCTGGCCCGAATCAAGTCCGGCCCGCAAAATGTTTAGGTCTAACGAAGATGTACAAAGAAGGAGCGACAAAAACTAGCTCCGGTGAAAGGGCTCCTCTTTTGGCACCGAAGCCCATCGACGGGAGCCGCACCAAACTAGGCCCAAGACTCCAACAAAAGCAAACATGGCAGGTAGTTTTACCATCAGGTAATGGAGAATGTTGAAGGCGAATAATCCGTTGATTTATGCTATAATCTGTTGAAGTCGAAGTGTCTAGTGAACAAGTCATTTGTGGTTGGTAAGCCTATTCTTGGTTCTAGAAAAGCAGTAGTTAGAGATAAGTTCAAAATGAGGGCTACTCGCTAGAGTAAATAATGGTAAGACTGTCTGCACTCGTGATCCTCTATATTCTAGCCCCGCTGCAGCTCCCTTTTCCTCTAAATGGTACTGCAGTGCAGTATGTGTTTGCCGTATGGAGTGCAGACAGTCTAAGAACACCATGTTTAGGGAAGAAGTAAGGATCTATGATGTACCTTCAAAACTAATTTTTTCACTCTTTTTTGAAAGTGCAGAAATAAATAGTGCCTAGTTAGAGATTTTTGTGCATGGAATGGAGGGAATCACTTCACAGAATCAGAAAAGAATCACTTCTCGCTGAAAAATACGTTTGACAGTTAGAGAGTGATTCTCCCTGAGAATCTGTTCTGTAGAGCTCTTCCAAACGTCCCCTGAGAACTGAAAAAAGTAGCTTCACCTGATTATGTGAATTTATTCTCTATGCTGATTTTAAAAGTTTAGACTAAAAAATTAAAGAAAATCTGCTTTCAACCACAGAATCACTTCGTCAGAGAATCTGAGAGCAAAGCTAGAAAAAATCAAGGTACACAGCTCTCTCAAGCCGACGCTCAGTCTTAACCCAACAACTGCTGGTGTGTTGCTGCAGCATCAGACGGCCAATCACTACCGAACAGGCATTCGCCAGGGCGGACCAGATCAGCACGCACAGGCTGGTCGCTCGTCCACTCCCACGCTTTGCTCGCTCGCTGCCTGCTCCTCCTGCCCGCGGAATAGACTGCGCGGAAACGGGCGCACGCCGCGTGCGCGCCCGACCCGCTTGCCCCGCGCTCGGACGCGTCCCGATGCGCCTCCGCCGGCCGGAAGAACCCTAGTCCTAGCCTCCTAGGGCTCGCATCGCCGCCCCGATGGGGGGCCGGCCGGGGTACCTCACCCTGCCGATCTTCTCCGTGGTCGCGGCGATCGGGTACGTCTACTACACCGCGGTGTTCGTGGCCGTGCCGCGGTGGCTGGGCCTGTCCACGGCTGCGGGGGTAGCCAACGCCGCCGCGTTCACAGCGCTAGCAGCCGCCTGCCTCGCCACCTACGCCGTCGCCGTTCGCAAAGACCCCGGGCGGGTGCCCCCGGGCTTCGTCCCCGACGTCGAGGACGCAGAGAACACCGTCCACGAGATCAAGCGCAAGGTGCGTTGGCGTTGCGTTGCTGCACTCCTCCTCTCTCTCGCTCCCTTGCTCGCCTGGGTTCGGCGGGGCTGGCCTCCGTTCGCTGTTAGGTGTTGGGATGTTGTTTTGGATCTGCCCGTTCGTTTCAAACTTGGGAACCTTCCTCAAAGATGGAAAATGCGATTCTGATGCAGCTTAGTTAGTAATTTTGGATAGTTTTGGTATATTCTAAATTTGCCACCGATCATTTGAAACTTAGGAAACTTATTCAAAGTCGAGCAAATGTGATGCTCCTTGGTTGATAATCTGAATTTTCTAGCTAATAGCTGGGACATTGTTAGGTGGACGTGTTACAAGTAGATAGTTTAGATTCGAGAGCTGAGCTAATACCTTTTACCAAGTAGATAAATAATATTCGAGAGTTGAGCCAGTACCTTTTATCAAGTGAGTGGATCTAGTCTGATTTTTTAATTTCCCTAAGTTGTTTTTAATTTCCCTAAGGTCTGATTATTAAGGCTCCAGATTCTCTCAGAGAAGTGATCCTCTGACTAAGAATGTTTCTCTAGGATAAACTCTGTTTCTCTATGACTCTGCGTAATCGTGGAGTAATCAGGAGAAGCTACTCACTTCTCAAGTAAAAACTATTTGGCAGAGCTCCTCTGCCAAACAGGCTCTTAGTAGATGATTGCTCGTTTCTAGCTTCAGTAACTTCAAAGTGAATGCTCACTACAGACAGATTAGTTTGTCACAAAAAAGACGAGGAAGGGAGAGGGTACGCTGAGTTGGGCACATTCTTTTAATGTGGAAAAATCATGGTCCGGTCCATCATTGTGTTATACTTTCTTGCTTGTACCTGACAAAAGTTGTTTCTCATTAGTATGTTTCACAACATCTCTACTTTTGCAGGGTGGTGACTTGAGATATTGCCAGAAATGTTGCCACTATAAACCTCCACGTGCACACCATTGCCGTGTTTGCAAGAGATGTGTTCTAAAAATGGTGCTGCTAGTATTAATTCTGTGATTCCATTTTTCTAATTGCTCTCCAGTTTTGTATTTTCACCTAATTCACATGCGCAGGACCATCATTGCATTTGGATTAATAACTGTGTTGGACATGAGAACTACAAGATTTTCTTGGTCTTTGTATTGTATGCTGTGGTTGCAAGCTTCTATGCATTGGTAATTGAGTTTCTTTGATTTATTCTAGCAACCATGTTTCCTGAGGCTTAGTGCATTACAAAGTTTCATTTTGATATCAGATTCTGATCATAGGGAGCATTTTGCACAGTGTTCCTAAAGATGAGCAGCCAGGCAATGATTCTTCTCGAACATCCATTGTGAGTACTCTGGGAATTCTACAGAAGTTGCTAGCTTGTTGCATGTTAATCTGAACCATCGCCAGGAATTTCCTTTGAACAATAATTCTGAAGAACTTATCAAATTGGCAGATTATCTGTGGGGTCATTCTTTCTCCATTAGCGTTAGCGTTGGCAGTGCTCTTGGGCTGGCATATTTACCTCATATTACAGAATAAAACTACAATTGAGGTTTGTGACTTAAAATTTTTCTCTTTATATCGGACAGTACTCTTGTTTATAGAAGTTTTGACAAGATTGTTATTAATGGCTTTCAGTACCATGAAGGAGTTAGAGCAATGTGGTTGGCAGAAAAAGGTGGAGATCTCTATCATCATCCATATGACCTTGGTGTCTATGAGAATCTTATTTCAGTAAGAACTAGTTACACTGCTATTCTCTTGTTTTATGAGAGCATAAATGTTGCACATATTCAATTTTAAGTGTAAAATGAGAATAGCCCAATATTTTACTAAGAAATAAGGTTAATGACAATTGGCAATCTTCCTATCATCCGTCTAAAGGTGTCAACAAATTGGGATTGACCTATTGATAGCCATAACCTGGATGTTCAACCCAATCTGTTCAGAAGAAAAACAAGATGGAGACGTAACATGAAAAATGATTTTATAAATATTTGACATGTTGTGCTGCCAGCATCCATTTTAATAGTCAAGTATTTCATAATTCATACTTTATTTTTTTTTCATTTCATATTTTAGATTTGTGCATGCTTATTTAAGTGGATAAACAAATGGAGACAATATGCCCCTAATACAATTGTGGCTCATGCAACTTGTTATGCGCTGGATTGCATATTATGCCCCATTAGCCGTGCTGGTGTACTGCAGTGCATAGGTTTGGAGGAGTTAGTGTGCATGTTATCGTTAGTTGATATGAGTTAGTTGCATTGTTTATTTTTGTTAGAATCTTAGAAACTCTTGTCAGGAACTTATTTCATCTATAGTGTAGCTCTATCTATTCGGATTTAAGCAAGAAGGATTGAATTAACCTCATATGTCATATCTAATAATAAAAGGATTATGGCACATCGTTAAACTTGTTTGTTCCCTAAACCACTAGTTGTGAGTTGTGACTGATGAAGGAAGAGGTTTGGGCTCTTAAATAAATTGTTGTAAATATTAAATTGAACAATGAGCACCCAAAACTTCAAACAAAAAAGAACATGGGGTAAACACATTTATGGTATACTACCTTAGATGCTTTCATCTTTCCCACGCTTGGCATCACTTTTCATTAATGCTCCACTGATTCCTGGTTGTTCGCAGGTTCTGGGGCCTAACATATTTTGCTGGCTATGCCCTGTATTGAATACTGTTGGAAATGGCCTTCGGTACCGTACATCCTATGATTTTCCGATACCTACACCACCAATGTGATTATAAAAGATAGCAGCACATTTACAATAGGTAGTTGCTAATTTGTGAAAGGATTTCCCATTAAGCTGCTAGAACGTGCTTGGTCTGAACGATTCTAAATTGGGGCAGGTCAGGTCTTGTAATTCTGCAAGATACAGGAGATGATGACTACCACAGCTTCTCGCCAGGTGTCTATCCTGAGTCGAAACGTGAACTCTTAACCATGTTTTTTTATTTCATCCTTAACATACTTGATAAAATTCAATCTGGGGGAGTAGGCTGTTATTAAAAAAAATAGCACTGCAATTCTGTTGTAAAGTTGGTTCATGTGTTTGAGAGCCATGTAATGTAGCCAAAGGTAATGAAAACCAATTTTCCCAGATTTTTTTGTGTACATTTGTTTAGTATGAAATGTGACATCTGATGTACTTTTGTCCGCTTGAGCTGTACGCCCTCCGTATAGGAAATAGATGACGTTTTGGACATAGTTTCAGTCAAACATTGAGAATATAAATCATGAATAACTTTTAAGTTGTTGAGTTTGAAAATATAAAAACCATACTAACGGATTTGTCTTGAAAAATACTTTCATTAATATATATATATAGCACTTTTTGATAAATATTTTTTAGTTAAAGAGAGTCAAAATTGTACTTTGGAGATCGTGTCGATGTCTAAAACGTTATCTATTTTCTATACGGATGGAGTATATAAGTAAGCACTAGGAGCATCTTCAAGAGTTCACAAACAAACAATTGGTAAATCAATATTTTTTTCAAGTGGCTAAAAAAGCTGGGAGAATATCTATAACTCTATTTCACAGATATGGTTTATTCTCTAACACTATTTAAACAATCGAAATCAATTATAAATAAGTTTAAGCGAATAAAACCAATGGCTCAAAATCCTAACGCCTGGAGATGCTATCAAAAAGTTTGAGAGTGAGTTTTGGAAGCTCTTGAAGATGCTCGTAACGCCAGGAGCTAGGATGTTGTATGGACACACGTAGCCTTGTAAATGAAAACAGGAAATCCTGGTCTCTTATGACACCTGCAATAATAGTTACTAGCTATAAGCTAACTTTCTTAATAATACTAACTTTTAGCAAGCTCATATTATTAATAGTCTCTTGATATTCTCACATTATCTTAAAATGTGTGTAAGCTTAACTCTTGATCAAGAGCTATCTTTTCTCTCTCTCCCACTTTCTACATCTTAAATTATAAGTCATTCTAAAAATCTTGAAAATTTTAAGTTTCTCAAGTTAATCAAATTTATATAACAAGATAAAAAATTTATGATACTAAGTATTATTAGATGCTCCATTAGTTATATTTTTATAGTATATCTCTTTGATGTCTTTGGATTTCTCTCTACAATTTTAGTCAAAGTTAAGATCAAATTTATATAACAAGATAAGAACATTTATGATACTAAGTATTATTAGATGTCCCATTTGTTATATTTTTATAGTATATCTCTTTGATGTCTTTGGATTTCTCTCTATAATTTTGGTTAAAGTTAAGATGTTTTGACTCTTCAAGAATTTTAAAATGATTTATAGTTTAGAAAAAAAAAAGAATGCTAAGTGCTAGCTTATGAGTCACCCATTATAGATGCCCTTAAATGCTATGTAGACTATTTTAACACACTCCGCAGTATTTGACATTCTGTTTATGTAGATACCGAATATTATTTATACTCAGCTCTTTTCGATACATCAGTACATGGCAGACAGGAGCAAGGGTACAACATCAAGCACAGTAGCCAGTAAGTGAAGAAGCAATTTGATGATGCTCCCACACATAAGGCCTTGTTTGGATGCCAACCCACCTCAACACATTGATTGAGGTATATACATGGACATCCAAACAAGCCCTAATTATTTTCTAGGTTACAATAGTCAGCAGCAACGTAGTGATCTATTTTCCCTTTCCTTTTCCCTTCCCCTTCTTCGCATCAAGCTTTGCTTGTACCCGGGCTGCTGCTGCGGCTTTTGCTTCCTCCCTCTTCTTTTTCTCTTCTTCTTTGGTAGCAGCAGCTAGCTCTCGTTGCTTCTTAAGTTCCCTGCCCAGATTTATGTATCCATTACTTTATGATCACTATATAATTCTTGGACTCTGATCAAATGAACAAACTATATAGCTATATTTGATTACAAGGTGGATACAACTTGTGATTTCTTTCTCTCAATATTACATTGTCATCAAGAGCTCACTCGAGGACACATGTGCAGCTTTGCTAAATCATATAATAACTGAATTTTTCGATGCTAAATGTTAATTGTTAAGGATGGAATGGAACATTAGTAAATGTCTTACTCAAGTCTGGCTTTCTCATCAGATACACTGCCCACACTTGAACCTTTCCTCGGCCTGCAAGCTAGTAGCTCCACCTCAAAAATAAGGGTTGCACTGCATAGACAAATAACCAACAACTACCAGCACTATTAAATTGGGGAAAATCAAGTTACCAATTCAAAGATAGGTGATAGAGAGGATCATTCCTCCTTTGAAAAAAAAAGATAGGTGATAGAGGAACTCACTTAGGAGGTATCTCTGGTGGTGAGCCTGCAGCTCCATATGCATATTGTGACTTGCATGTAATTCTTGCAACCTCGCCAACCTTCAATTTTTGGATATGCCAAACAATGTTACATAGAGATGGTGAAGACCACACCAGAAACTCGAACATTTACACACCTTCATAGTTCTTAAGGCTATATCCCATGCTTTGATGACAGCCCCTTGTCCAATTTCAAATGAGAAAATTGAGTTGTCTTCATGGGTGGTATCAAAAACTTCACCAGTCTCAGCAAGTGTACCTTCATAATGAACTACAGACAGGGTAAAAAGATAAATGTTCATACTTGTATAACTTTATTTGGGATACAGTATCTGAAATCTTGAAATTATTTTACAGTCAATCGTGGCAATGTGAAACAGCAGGTGTTCAATTTACAACAATAAAAAGAAATGCATGCAGCAGTAAACTGAGGACAGAAAAGGTGAATGAAGTACTAGAACGAGTTAACACTTAACAAAGAGGAGAGCATATCATAACTCAGTTACTGGCTATTGCCCGATAAAAGATATTGCTTATGCAATGCTTGCTCAAAACGCAAGATATATACATTAGTACCATACCATCAACTAAGGGCAGGCTCTCAGATGGCGCTATAGCATCGTCTTTTGCTTTGTGGACAACTGTCTTAAGAACACCTCCATCCCCCGATAGATCTATCATCTCTGCCATGACCTTAGCTGACCAAGGTAAATTCAGAAAGAGCAATACAAGAGAGCATTAGAATATTCTGGTTCGGCCAATCTAGATCTAGAGATCTAGCTACAAGGCACAACTAATTGCAAAGGAAGAATACATAGCCACTTCCACCAATCATCTAAATTTTTTGGTTTCTCTAGGTTGATTACAGATATTCTTGGTTTCACAGGATAGATATGGCAACACACGACTTGCAGAGAGGCAATCGCCAACGGATTAAACATCATATACAAAGTTGGATTCAAGTAGGCAGGGGCGGACCCAGCAAAGGGACATGGAACCCGATGATTTTAGCAAAAAAAAAAAAAAAAGAGGTTCGAAGTTAGGAGACATCAAATAGCCAAATAGCGTTAGGTTAGGGTTAGCATGTTAGGCTTCGCACAGCAGGAAGGGAAGATAAGCTGTGGGAATACCTGGTGGGTGCTCGTCGCCGGCGAAGAGAGCGATGAATGCCTCAGCACTTGGCGTAGTGCGGCGGCGGCGACGGTGGCCCACCAGTCGTCGCCTTTGTCGGAGAGCGAGAGGGGGGGAGAGAGACGGAGAGAAACACTCGGGGTCGGGGGTCTCAAATGTGAATGAAGGAATAAAAATAAAGGAAGGGGAATGCGGCGGACGGCGGGCCCAGTCTGGGTTGTTCGGCCCAGAGAGAGCGCACCCGCACGCGCCTTCTTTTGTGCCCTTCCTTTTTTTTCACACATTTCTTTTTGCCTTTTTTTTTTCTTTCTCTCTCCTTTTTATTTGTATTCCTCTCAATTTCATACGTATCTATCATCTCTATGGTACAACATTGCTATTGGGTAGTACAACATTGGTTTTTAAATAAAAAGAGCAGTGATGACCAAGGGAATAAGACCATCCTCATTGGAAGTTTCATATCGCAGTTCCAATGTGTCCATATTTTGGAAACACCACAGAAGAGTTTTATCCCATAATTTTTTTCTCCACTTCTACAAAGCTTTCATCATCTCTCTTTATCAATATATATAGCGTTATATCAGCATATTTAATGTTTGTGAAACTTTCATTGAAAATGGTATAAGTCACGGATTCCATACACGGGAACGTTTTTTTTTGTTGGAAATCGTGGGAGTGTGAAGGTGACATACTCTATCTGATGGTAAAAGAATCATTGGCTCTGTTCGGCTAGACACTCATGAGTCGACTGATTTGCTGTGAGAGAAAAATACCGTTTCATGGTTGATTTATACGGATTAAAGTCGGCTTGTAGCTAGCTCAAGCGAACAAAACCATTAGCTGATCCAGTGGTTGACTGATACATACCTTTTATATATATATATACTACCTTATAATACACTGTACACAATGTCCAGCATGAAACATAAAAGGTGTAATCAAAGAATCGTACAAAAAGAATAATCACGCCACAACACACGACCACCCAATAAACTTGTTTTACCGATCTTGTATGTCTCCAAAACATCGCAGCAACAAAATCAGACATCATCACAAAATGGGGTATTCCACGGGCCAATCGATTCGAGTCCGTTCCGCTACCGCCACAAAACGAAGTTGCACGTATGTGTGCGTGCATTTTGCACCGATCAAAACCTCCACGCAGATCAATGCCTCGGATCGGAAGTGTAGTATCAACACCTGGGGATATCGGACGGCGGCGGCGGCAGCTTCTGGTTCGGCAGCGGCCCGTCGTTGACGAGCCACGCCATTGCCAGACCCCAGCTCAGGTGCACGTCCAGGTGGCAATGCATGATCCACACGCCTGCATGCATGATCGATGCCCCACGGCAGATCGAGTTACAGATTAATTAGCACAGGATGCAGCAGTCGGCGGCGGCTAGATGCAATGCAAGCTACGTAGCCAAAAGATGCTGAAGATCGACTCACCGGGGTTATCGGCAACGAAGCGGATGGCGACCCAGCCGGCGGTGGGCACGCTGACGGTGTTCCTCTGCACCGGGTCGACGAGGTTGTACTTGGCGGGGTCGCTGCTGGCGTCGTAGTTGCCGAAGCCGGTGCCGACGACGAAGAAGTCGTAGCCGTGCAGGTGCAGCGGGTGGCTCTCGGCGCCCAGGACGCTGGTGTCCTGCAGCACCACCTCGACGGTGGTGTTGAAGCCGAGCGGCACCACCCTGGTGCCGTGCGCGACGAAGGTGTTGTTGGGCGGCGTGCCGGTGTAGTTGAACGGCGCCGGCGGCACCGCGGGGAAGTTGGCCGTGAGCACGCCGCTGTACCGCCGCTGGTAGTGCGCCTGGAGGAGCGAGGTCGTCCTGGGCATGGCGAAGGACACGTTGTTCATGGACGCGGCGAACCGGGTGCCGTTGGGGCCCTGGCACGTCCCGTTCACGCGGCTCTGGCACGGGTCCGCGCCGAGCCCGACGGTGAAGAAGAAGCTGCGGTCCACCGCCCGCGGCACGCGCGCCGGGTACGCCGCGCTCGCGAGGCTCCGGAACTGAGCCGAGAAGTTGGCCACCGCGCCCGTGTCGTTGTACGGCGGCAGCGCGGGGCGCGGGAGCAGGCTGGGGCTGGGGGTCGTCGTCCGCGCCTGCGCCGGCGCGTACTCGAGGACGGCGACGGCGGTGGTGTTGTCGAACGTGCCGACGGTGTTGGTGTAGGGCGCGACGGCGATGGCGAAGGAGGGAGGAGTGCTGCCGCCGCCGCCCGCGGCGGCGGACGAGGCGGTGAGGAGCACGTCCATGGTCTGCCCCGGCGAGATGACGAGCGTGTTGGCCGTGAACGGCTTCACGTAGTTGGCGTCCGCCTGCACCACGGTGAGCGTGTGGTTGGCCACCGCGAAGAAGAGCTCGTCGTTGAGCGCCGCGTTGACGAGCCGCAGCAGGTACGTCTTGCCGGGCGGCACCCTGAGCCTGAACGTGTCGCCGTCGCCGCCGGCGGAGGAGGAGCAGCTGTAGTTGTAGGTCGGGCCGGGCAGTCCGTTGAAGGTGTAGGCGTCGGAGACGTTGGGGCCCCCGCCGGTCCGCATCGCCTGCCTGACCACGGCCTCCGGGTCCGCGTTGAACCACTCGCCGAGCATGAGGGGCACCTCCCCGTGGGGCCTCGGGAACGGGTAGGGCACGCCGCGCGGCGGCAGGATGACGAGGGGGCCGTAGAGCGTGGCGCGGAGCCAGGAGAAGTGCGCGTGCCACCACAGCGTGCCGCGCTGCCCCACGATGCGGAAGTCGTAGGCGTAGCTCTGCCCGGGCCGGATCGGGCACTGCGTGATGTACGACGGCCCGTCCGCCCACCCGCTGCGCAGCTGCCGGACGCCGTGCCTGCACCATCATCCATCCACGGACCATGGTGGTGCGCCCGGTTGCGTCAAGCAACGACGACGATCGTCGAAAGTAGAACCACAGCAACGTGGCATATACGACATGTGTTGAAACGTACGGTTGCATTGCATGCATACCAGTGGAACGTTACGTTGTTGTTGATGTTGTTGTGGACCTGCACCACGAGGCGGTCGCCCTCGCGCACGACGACCTTGGGCCCCGGGAACCGCCCGTTCACCGTGGGGACGCTCTTCGTCACGCACAGGCGCGTCACCGTTGCCATCGTCACCTGCAGAAGGCAAAGCGCAGCGGCGCGCGACCATTTGTCAGCTGAACCTGTGTGCCTGTCTGTATTGAGCAAGCAAATAAGCAGCTATAGCTAGCAGCGAAGCACGCCTGATAGACACACACATTATTATTACTAGACTGCATTGCACATGTATTGGAATGACGACACCGGCCGGATGCGTGCGTACATTGAACGTGTAGCGGCGGGTGCGGGCAGCGGCGAGCTCTGGCAAGGCGACGAGGACCACGAGGGCGACGGCGAGAAGGAGGCACGCAGGGGAGAGACAACGACGACGACGACCGCCGGCCATTGCTCTGCTCCTCGATCACCTCGACTGATCAGCTAGCAGCTGTGTCCGATCGATCAATCTCTGACTCTGAAGCTAAGAAAGGGACAAGGCAGAGATCGATCGATCCAAGTGGTGGTGAGCGGCATGAGTAGGGCTCGAGTGGCTATATAAACAACGGCCGCGGCGCCGGTTTGCGCATGCTCGCTCTCCCTGTCCCTGGTGCCGTGCATGGTAGGAGGTCACGGAGCGATAGTGGTTGGCTGGGGTTGGTGGGCGTGCATAGAAAATTTGCGACCGGCCGGGCCACTCTTGCTCGCTCCTTTTCCTTGGGCCTCCGGCGCGCGAGTGGTTGCATCCATCCATCGAGCGGTGCAATCGACGCAAGTTGTGATTAGATTATATTCGATTTACAAACATCGGAAACTAATTAACGCTTGCAGAGGAATATATATGTGTATGTTTTTAAGCTGCATTTGTATGCCTATTTTTACTGTTATATGAGCTATAGCTAGTAGCAGTAGCGCTAGTAGATTAGGTAGCTCGATCATCTCACCAAAACGCAGGCCTCTCATGTCGTGGAAATATCAGTATCGTTTTCACGTAAAGGTGCGTAGAGTTCCAGTTAAGCTTATATAGGTAAAATATTGACGTGGTGACCTCACGCAATATTGTTACTACTACCAGATAAGTTGGTTAGTTAGACTCATCAGCAAGCGCCAATGCCCAAACTACAAGTATTGTTTATGTCTGCATGAACACACGACACACTCTTTCCTTTTTCAGAAATTACATGTGTTATTTATTTAAAAAACATATTTTTTTGTATGTTTTGAGTTTTGACCAACAATGCTTTAAAAAATCATATAAAACTAGATCGAGATTTCAGATGTGTCTAACCATGCACATTGGTTATGTAGCAATAAACAATAGTACATATATATTTTGTTAGAAAATAGTTATGGTAAAATATAACCTTTTTGCGAAAATGGTAAAATATAACCTTTGAGACCAGCCACAACAAAACTATGTCTTGTATTCTTGAACAAAAAGAGCACTGTAGCAATTCAATACTATAAGGGGGTATTTGAGACTGCTTCGCTCCATGTTTTTCAGTTCCGTTTCACGTTTTTTAGCCAATTTTAGCTTTACGCACTCTATTCAAGAAAAAAGGTGTAAAGTTGTGGGAGCACAGAAAAAAGTGCTTCACAAACTAAGTTTTTGTGGAGCTGCTCCACAGTAGAGTTTGTGGAACAGAATTCGTGGAGCAGTCCCAAACATACTCTAGTTGCATGCAAAGATGATCTACCAGGTGGGTCACGGTCAATACGTACGCAGCATTTTCCCTATCTTTCGAATGTGGACAAACAATTCCAGGTCTGCTTACCCTGTTGCATGTCACGAATAGTTGGAAATACATATGATAATCTCATAATTGTGCTGTGCCCCAACCGATGCATGTAATGTGGTGGAGTATCACTTCTGAACTGAACATGTGAAAGCTTAACGGGACCTCCAGCACCAGTGTCAAAACCATCTCTGCCCGCTTTTCCTTCCCTCCTTGCTGCCTTGCTGGCCGCTGGCCGCTGGCTGCTGCATGCACACCACGCCCATGGCCAATCTGCATGCATCTTTCTTTGTGAACTTCTCAAGTTAACCATGGCCCCCACAGGGTCAATCCATGTCTTTTCTCGGGATTTGTCAAACCAAGACTGATTAAAATCACTGTTGGAAAAGAACAGGGGGGAAAATCAAAGTTTGTGTGTGTGGTGCTGGAGAGTTGCTTCATTGAATTTGGGATGCAGTGGAGTTTCCTGCTTTTTTTGTTCCTGCCAGATCGGATATACATGCCACCTTGCGATCTGATGAATCTTTTTTTTTTTGGCGTCTGGGGCCCCGTGAAAAGTGTCTCATTATGCTTGTTTGCTCTGTCTTGGGAGCCAAGGGAGGCCATGGAGGTTAGGGGACCAACAACTAGTACACACATCTGAATCAACACTACATCTATTATTGCTTTAAGGTGAGAGAACCCCCACCAATTTCTCCATGCATGCTTAGTAGTAATAAATAATATCTATATTCCCAAAAGTATCTAAGAAGGGTTGTTTGGTAACATGTATATTTAATCCATATGCAGCAACTCTTACTATTCTGAAAGTATTTGTATGATATGAAAAAACTCAAATGTAAAAAAAAGGTTTTCCCTCATGTTGACCTAATGAAAAAAGAGGATTGTTGACCAATGTGATCCACTGGCCTATAACCAATGCTCCAACATGGCTTACATCCTTATGTTACACAAGTATTAAAAGTTTTGTAAATAAATTTATATGGACAACTAATCAAAATCGATTACCTTTATCCTCTCTTCATTTCCTAATACAATACCAATTTATATACTCTATAATCACTCTATCATGTTATAATAAATTTATTAATCACGGTACATGTTTTTTCTTCCTTTGCATTGTACCTTTGTGGGGGTTTTAATCTGTATATAGCTGAAACATTAGCTCGGCTATTGTTGCATCCTATATTGGCTTTCAACATGTGATCTTATTAGATGTAATTTTTTTTATCCACGCATTATCAAAAATGTGTTTTTACATTTCATAAAAGAATGGACTATAGGTCTTGTACTACACTCTTAGTTATTATACTGACATCAACAATTGTTCCAACCTAAACCATGGAACTATCAAAGAACTATTAGTGTAGTAGTATTTGTTTATAAAAATAAGATTCTTATAGTTAAATTACAAGTATTGGTGTCGCAATGTTTCAAACAAATGTATAAAATTATGTAAAGTAACAACTTACAAAGTTTATTGTTATAGATAATTTAAAACAAATTATCTGTGTCATTCCATTGGTATGTGGTTTGTTAAGTAAATATTTTTTATGATATATGAACAAAAAAATATTATTGCTAATGTACGCAAATATATTTGATATAAACGATGACACATAATATTTCTATTTACTTCTAGTTTAACAATAAATCTTGATACTTTAGGATCATATATAGAGCACTTTATGATTATTTAATTCCTCTCATAATAGTTTTATTTTGGTATTTTAGATGTCGGTTCGAGGATTATTTTAGGATATTTTATGATGGTAGATGTGTGTAATTTAGATGCAAATTAAAGTGGTTATTTTATATCATTCATAATGTTAGAGGTGGGCAATTTAAAGGTAAATTTAGGGGTTACATTAAATATATTTATAATGGTATAACTTGGTAGTTTAGATGTATATTTAGGGGAATTATTTATGTTTTTCATAATGCCAAAAGTGTTTAATTTTATTAGAGAAACATGATAAATCTAAGGATATCTCCATGATGATTAGAGTTATTTAATTAATGACTATTTGTTTCTAATTGTTTTTTTAGAATTCTAGGACTTCTTTGTCAACGCATCCTGGCCTTAAGAATTAATTGGGATGCCTCCTTGTCCTTGAGGATCTTGTCAACAATATTAAGATATATATTATCATCTTTAGGATTATATCTCTATTGGTCTTCAATATGTACTCAGTCAAAACAAAATCCAAAGTTACATTAGCTCTTGTTGCATATTTTTATGTGAAATTATGGATCTATATTTTGCTTTTTCAACTTTTGATCTTATTAGTTGTTGCATTTTTATTCATGCAGTAGTTGAAACTCTAGTCCTTATTTTTCATCCTTTTTCTGCTTTTAACGATATATTCTAGGGCACATACTACAATTTTAGTTACTAGATTGACATAAATAGTCATTTTGGGTTACACTAGTTCACCACATCACTCAATATATTGAATTTGCTATATCAAATAATTATATGTTTAGTACTATTGTTTCGTTAAAAACATAGAGGGCTTAACATTAAATTACCAATATTGATACAACATAGGATTTTTTTTAAAATTTAATCCCTTTTAAATAAATATTTTATTATTAACCCTTCCTGAAAAATATTTCCAGGCGGTAGCCCTTTTGGTCGCGCCAGGCCGACTGGCGCGACAATGCAACTTTGTCGCGCCAGTTCCGTTGGCGCGACAAAGGCGCCACCGTGTCACGGCGCTGTTGACCGCGTAGGGGTGGTGGCCCGCCTGTCGCGCCACATGCACCGGCGCGACAGGCTGCCGCGCCAGCCGGGCTGGCGCGTCTGGCCTAACGGCGTAACGGCGCCTTTAGGGTTTGCACAGCCCGTTCTGTGGCGGGTCCCACCCTGCCGCACCAGGCGGGTTGGCGCGACGGGTTAGGGTTTCCGCACACGTTCTGCGTCGGGTCCCACTTTGTCGCGCCAGCCGTCCTGGCGCGACAGAGCGAAATAACCGGATCGAGCTTTTTCTTTTTTCCCTCTCTCTCTCTTCTTTCCTCTCCTTCTCTAGCCGCTCCCTCCGGTCGCCTCTCCCGCCGCCGCCTACATCTACGGCCGCCGCCGCCACTCCGCCGCCGGTGGTCAGCTCCGGCGAGGAAGGCGAGGGGGGCCGCCGCCGCCCTAGGTCGCGCGGGCAGCAGAGGACGCGGCCGGTGGCAACCGGCCACGCCCGGCCGCCACCCTCACTTCCGGCCGCCACCACGCTGTGCCCGTCCATCACCGGCGACCGGCCGGTCCGCCACGGTGCTCCTCCTTCATCCTCTGCCTAGTAGTGAAGGTAAATCCCTCTTTTTCTTCTTCGATTTGACTAGTTCTTGATGGAGATTAGGGTTGGGTTAGGGTTTGAAAAAAAATAATGATCTGTGATTGTTTGAAGCGTTAATTGTTACAATGTGATGCGTAGATTCGGTTTGTGCTATGCTCTGCCTATGGATTTTGCCAAAACTAGATGTTGCATGTATATATATGGTAGGTGCATGAAGGATTTGGTTATGTAGTGGAATGTGGATTTTTTTTTGTCCACTGTTGCTTGAAGTATTTAATATATGTGGAATTGAGGCAAATAAATAGTTTATGTTTTGTAGATGGATCAGTTAGTGAGATTTTTTGTTGGCGGCAAAGTTAAGGAAAATGGAGAGTTTGAAAGCATGAATGAGCAAGTGCAGTTCTTTAGCACAGCACCTAGTTTTGATACTATATTTAGGCACTATCGTAACAAATTTGGTTGCCCGCTAAGTTTGAGAGGTAGATTTGATTGTGGAAAGGACAGAGCCCACTATGTGTTCATGACTTTGTCATCTGAGGAGGACTGGAGGAATTACCTAGAAGTTGTGAACAATAGTAGTGTTCGGTGCTTGGAAGTTGTTGTGGAGAAGGTTTGTAACCCAAATATGATGTCTGTAGAGGATAGTGCAGCGTTGGAGCCCGTAGAGAACCTTACCCAAGATCAAGATGTGCAAGTTGTCCATGTTAGTGCTGTAGATAGGTCAGTGGAGTATGGTTTGTTGAATGATGATTTTGAAGTGGACAATTTGTTTGATGAAGATATGGATGATATATCGGATGGATCAGATGATGCTGAAGATGGTGTAGCCTCCGAGGATGACTTCAATTCTTCGCCAAGCACCTCGGATGATGTGTTAGAGCCCGAGTATAGGAGTGATCCTAGTAGTAGCTCTGATGAGAGTGATGGATGTGAAGTAAGGTTCACGGAGTCGTTAGGAGTTCCAGTTGACGGGTCAGTGCGAATGGAGTACAATGACGCCGAACTAAGTCAATTGAAGGCTGTCCATGTGGACGTACCCTCGGTACCAAATTTCATGGATATTAGCATGGTTGGCGAGGCTATATGTGACACAGGTTTGTCGTTGTTGGATGATGTCATGGTAGATAACGAGGAGGTGCACATTAAGAAGGGAATGTTGTTTGATAGTTTGGAGCACCTCCAACACTTTGTTATGGATTATGCAGTTAGGTTTCATAGACCTTATTATGTCACCCACTCAGACAAGAAGAAGAGGTACACAGTCCTTTGCAAGCAAGGTTGTGAATGGGGACTATGGGCTCGTAGAATGAGGAATGACAAGTGGAAGATTCGCAATGTGAAGCAACCTCATACGTGCCGATCAACTAAGCCGAAGGGTTCGCACCCTCAAAACACCGCAAGATACCTAGGTCGCCGTCTTGTTGGCCTTGTAAGGGCCGACAGTGACACATCGGTTTCTAGCATGATTGAGAGCATTTTTGGCATGACTGGTTATAGAGTGAAGTACTCAAAGGCCTGGCGGGCAAAGCAACATGCCATAGAGTTGTTATGGGGCGATTGGAAAGATGCGTACAACCAAGTTCCAAGGATTCTAAATGCAATGAAACACTTCAATCCAGGGCTTAGGTGGGTGTCGATGGCCGGTCGCATTATCACCGATGTCGACGACATTCCAAAGCATGTTCTTCATAGAGTGTATTGGTCTTTCCCTCAGTCCGCGCAGGCTTTCAAGCATTGCAGGCCAATAGTACTTGTCGATGGCACATTCCTTACAGGAAAGTACTAGGGGGTGTTGATGATTGCTGTAGGAGTGGATCCAGACAATCAACTTGTCCCTTTAGCCTTTGGCTTGGTGGAGAGCGAGAACAATGACGGCTGGTGTTGGTTCATGAAGCTTGTGAGACAGAATGTTCTCACTTGTACTTCAAGCAAGATATGCATGATATCCGACCGTCACCACGGGCTTCTCACAGCTGCGAAGGAGCATGTAGATGGTCGTCCTCCTCTTGAGCACCGTTGGTGCATGAGGCACTTTGCAGCCAATATATGGAGAAGGCAAAAGAAAAAGGAGGTGGTGCAGAAGTTGAAGTCGCTATGTGGGTGTCGTAGTAAGGAGAAGTTTGATGAAAGACTTGCTGAGTTACAAAAGATGTTGAATGGAAGGGCGAAGTTATGGCTACAGGATCAGATGTCTCAGAGGGAGAAGTGGGCTCTAGCATACGACAACGGAGGTGTGAGGTATGGTGTCATGACCACCAATGCATCGGAGTCCTTCAACAAAGTCTTCAAGGGCATCCGTGCAGTCCCCGTGTCAGGAATTGTGGAGTACTCATTCAGGAAGTGCAATGAATATTTTGTCCACGCCCAGGGAAGTCCTCCCAATCGCATGACTTCCCCTTCTAAACAAACAAAAATCTATGAGAAAACAAAAGCGAGTACGTGAGTTAAATCAATAATTCTATGTCGACTTCGAAGAACTCACAAATAGCTCATTGGGCCCCCCATAGGCATTGCCACAGTAGTGGCCCCAACCAAGCTCAGATGGAACAACTCCTTCGCGAGCCAGGATACCACACTTGCACTTGATGTCTGGCATACTCAAGCACGGCCATGGCTTCGTGCTAGATACGAAGTCTATGGCATCATGCTGAGAAGGCCAGTGCGATTTCGGTCCATAGTTGAATTCCTCAAAGTCACATCTTGGGAAACCTCTCTGAAAATGAACAAATTCAAAGTCAAGTGTTATAATATGAAACTCATGCCACCTAGTAAGATAGATTCAACGAAACAACACTTACATCATTTTGCTGACCACACCTGAAGAAGGGAATAAACATTTCAGGTTTGCTTGGCTTTTGAAGCACCGCAGGCTTGTCACAATGGCAAGTTGGAGGATGCAAAATCCGATACAATGTAGTGTCAAACTTCTCCTTTGTCGTCATTTGTGGTGGGTTCGATGGTGGACCGACCCAACGAACAAACTCACCATACGGATAGCTCTTCCAGGGATCGTATGGAAAGTACATGAGGCGGCGATCAAACTCTTCAGCACCATCGATCCACTGGTAGAAGTCACATCCAGCTAGATAAACATTGGTAGGGGAGGGGGGACGACGTCGAAGTTGACAGCAGTAAAAGGCACGCCCAGAAGACTGTGGATGTCTTGACTGCTTCACAAATGCAGATAACCCACACAAGCATTTTGGTGTCGGTTCCGCTAGTGGGAATGGCCCTTTGTCATCATGGTTCGGCGGATGGTGCACAAATTCCAAGTTCTTCGACAATACCATAAAATCTGCGACAGCAAACCAAACAATACATACATATTAAATCGAATGGCACCTACACCGATTTTTTAGTACACCATATAAACCCTAAACATATAAACCCTAAACATTCTAGTCGCAAAATCCAACCATATCATGCATGAACTAATTCTTATTTGCCACAACCATCAAACCAGTAACAAACTCAAACTCTACCATAATGCAATAATCAATGAATAATAAAACCCTAAAACAGTAAGCGTCAAAACCTAAATAATATGTGTCAAACCAACATCATACTAAATAAAAATATCATACATTATATAACATCACACAAACTAGTTCAAATCATACATAAACGCATTTCTCCACAAAGCAGTGTAAATCAATCAACAAAAATACAAAGAAATCAGATGACCAAAGAGGCATACCTTGAGCACACGATCCCTACAAACGAGAAATGAAAACCAAACTTGATTTTGTGGACTAAATAAAAAAACAAGAGATTGCAAAGTATAGAAATGCAAGATGAGAGAGAAAGCTGGAGGAAGGAAAGGAAAGGAGGAACGAAAGGAAAAAGAAGGAGCGGGCTGGCTGGCGCGCTGCATTTATTTGCACTTGTCGCGCCAAGCGGGCTGGCGCGACAACTCTCCATGACAGGTGGGACCACTACTACTGCCACTATCATCGCTGTGGGTACCACCTGTCGCGCCAGCCAGCCCGGCGTGACAAAATGGGCCGTTGGACGCGACAGGTAGTGGGGCACACTACTTGGCCGCCGTTACGCCGTTAGGCCAGACGCGCCAGCGCGGCTGGCGCGGCAGCCTGTCGCGCCGGTGCATGTGGCGCGACAGGCGGGCCACCACCCCTACACGGTCAACAGCGCTGTGACACGGTGGCGCCTTTGTCGCGCCAACGGAACTGACGCGACAAAGTTGCATTGTCGCGCCAGTCGGCCTGGCGCGACCAAAAGGGCTACCGCCTGGAAATATTTTTCAGGAAGGGTTAATAATAAAATATTTATTTAAAAAGGATTAAATTTAAAAAAAATCCTACAACATAGTACTCTAGTCAACATGTATAATATTATCTAAAATAACAACTTACTAATTTATTGCCATGGATAATCAATATAATTAAAAGTGAGTTTTTAATATCATTTTATATAGTTTGTTATGAGGGAACTTTGTATGATTAATAAACTATTAACATAATTATTTATCGTTATGTATGCATATTTACTTGGTTTACATGACTATACATGTAATTTATGTTCATTTTTATTTAACAGTGGTAGGAGTGTTTAATTTAGAACATATGTCATATATCCTACTTTATGGTTATTGAATTATTTTCTATAATATAGCTTATATGTATACTTAGATCTGATGGATATCATAAGTTTATTTTTATAATGATAAATATGGATGATTTAGATAAAAATTAAGGGGGTTAATTTGTATTATCTTTTGTAATGGTAGTCGTGGATAATTTAAAAGAAAATTTAAGGACTAACTTGCACTATCTTTTATAATGATAGAGGTAAGTTAAATGTAAATTTGGTGTGATGTATAAATTTATCTCTCGGACAGGTGGGACGAATTATATGTTTACTTTATGAAATGTTTACAACAGGAGAGGTGGGTAATTTTGTAGTAAATATAATAGATCCAATGTATTATTGGTGACTATGATTAGAGTCTACCAAACTAAAGGCTATTGTTATTTAAAGTGATATTTTTAGAATTTATTTTTCTTTGTTTGAACTGACTTTAAGATTCCGTGGGGGATTTCAATTAGTAATATTAATATGAGTGAAATAATATGAGTTTTCTCTAAGTATTTTTCTGATGTAAAGCTTACATGCAAATTATATGTGCTCTTGTCATCATAAGCTTGAATTTTAGAAAAAAATGAAACTATACAAATTTGATCAATCCTATGTAAGGTTGGTTGTATTTTAGAATAACTTATTTAAAAATTTGTAGTTGTGAAAAACATTGTTACAAATGTTCTAACACACCAAACTTATTTTAGTATATACACAACCCTTCACATACACATATACACACTTGAACGCATATATGAACACCTTACCTCTTTTAAGGCTTAATGATGTGTTTGGTTTTGAGAGATGATGATGCTAGGATGGGCGACCTAGTTTTAATCGTATTTTGGATTTGGTACGAGCGTGATGGGTCCATCCACACACATACATTTTGTGTAGATGCTGGACAAGCTAATTTCTCCAAAACAAGGGGACAAACTCATCACTTGTTCATGGCGGTGAGGCAAGGGCATGGCAGGTATGCTCCATCACGTTAGAGGGTGGGGCAGTGAGCTCGAGCTAGTCTGGCACGAGTGCAGGGCAAAGTTAGGGTATGATCAAGATCAATCCACTTTGTTGTGGGGTAAGAACAATGTAGTGGCCTGCTCCTGTGGAGTTGGGATGGTGCAGCGAACCACTCTGACATAAGGATATGGTGGTGCAATATGGTGAGGGCGGAGTGGCTGGTTAGGGTAAAGCGACAGGGGCAGAATGATGAGAGTGAAAGCAGATGAATCCATATTAAGAAAGAAGGTGTTTTTAGATACAAGAGAGGTTGACATGTAGGCCCTATAGATAACAGTGTAGAAATGCTATCCGTCCCATTTGTTCTCATCCCTTCAACTCAATTAAAACTAGGATGAATCCATACCTTTCAACCAAACGCGAATAGGATGGTCCTGTTAAAAAAAATAGGGAACGATCATCTCATCCCACCTTGTCCTTATAAAACACATGTTAAAAGACCGCATCAACATGTTTTGATATTTACTACGAAGTCACAAATGTTTTACTGTCGAATGTCACATTAATTGCCTATCAACAGTGATGGATCTAGAAAAAAATGCTAGGAAGGGCTTATTCAACTTTCAGACAACTTCAACCTCTCGTTATCGTTATTAGTGTATATTCATGGCAAAAAAAAAAGGGGCCTTATGGGGCTCCATGGATCTAGCGATCGTAGAGGGGCTAGAGCCTAGCTCATCCGCCCCGCCGCTGGATCCATCCCTGTCTATCAATGAAATAGTTAAAAAAATGTGAGTTCACCTGCTAAGTTGATGAAAATTTCCAATAGGACAAAACAAATACAAGAAGATAGGGTAATCATGGAATCATGCTCGTTCAAAGAGATATATTTCTGTTGTTTCCAAAAGAAAAACTGTATTGAAAAAGAGGTTTATTTCTTGCCCGAACAAAAATAGAAATATGTCCTGAATCTTGATTAATACCCAACTAAAATTTAGCTAGCTAAAATTTCAATGTAAAACTTTAGCTAGCTAAAAGTTTTTTTAGCTAAATTTTAGCTGAGTGTTTAGATGCTTCAGCTAATAGACTCAGCTAAATTTTAGTTGGCTTTAGCTGGGTTGGAATAGCTAAATATAGCTAGCTAAAGTTTAGCTGATGCATCCTAACAGGGCCTAAAAAAACAATCCAGACAAGTAAATTAAAACGTTCACTGTCTTCGCGTGGTTTGCACAACTGGGAATCTGGATTACGATCTGCATGTAGTAATAGTATGTAGCTAGAACAGCCAAATATTCAACGTCGGTTACGATGTGACAAACATTACAGTCCAGTTGGTTGCAACGTAAACCACCGCGGGTTGGCTGCCGACCGGCCGGTTTGCATTCGACCTTGGTGCTTGGTGGCGTCAAGCCGAAGCACCGTCTCGTTAGTCGTTAGGCTAGCTAGCCGAGTCGGCGCCTCACGGCCTCGTGGTTTCGGACGGCGGCGTTTGGAGTAAAGAGTAATGGAGACAGCGGTTGGGGCTGCCCTTCTCGAGTTGTTCTTGAATTGTGGCCATCTTCCGGAGGGAGCATCGAGCTAACCAACTCGGCGGTTGTTCAGGCGTCAAGCCCAAGCTTTTTACGGCCGCCGGAACCCAGACCAGTCAGTACTCCACTAAACTACAATCTTGGTCAGTATTAAGTTGCCATCAGCTCAGATCATACCCTTCAATTCTGCCCATGCTGTTCATGGAAAGGCTGATAACTGATATGATCGCTCGAGAGAGAGAAGCTGAATGTCATCATTAACATAAAGAACACAAAGAGAACTACCTGGCACCGGCCGGCCGGCCGCATAGACAGCTACACTTCGGCCTTGTTTAGTTTCAACACCAATTTTTTTTTACCTATATCACATCCCACTTTGACGTTGTTAGTTTTCACACCATTTTTTTTTCACCTATCACACCAAATGTTCGATACATGCATGAAATATTAAATACTCCCTCCGTTCCTAAGTCTCCGTTGCCTGAACGTTTTGCGTTTTTTTCTACAAGTCTCCATCGTATTAGCTTCCTCCGTTCCTAATATATATTCAATTTGGATGGCAGGAAGCAGGATACGTGGTAGATTTAATCCACAACACGTCAGAAGATGGCATTTCTCTGTCCTGAAACTATATATATTACAGTAAAATGATCATTTATCAACAATGCATTGCTCACGCTGGAGGCTGGACAGGATGCCTGACCAATAATTAATCCACGAGCAGTGTGGGTATATTTTGCAACGGATCGGAAACGTTCGGAACATATTTGGAAAGCCGTACGCGTGTGCATGCAACGATGCGTCATCCGAAGGAGAAGGCCAGCTACCAACTGACCGGTCCGTGCAGAATTTGCAACGACCGAACGCACCGAAACAGACCGTCTCCAAAGCCTATAGCTACCTCCTGGTCCTGGCTTGGAAGTTGGAAGTTTGAACTTTAGCACTGATTGTAAGATCTCAAAACCGTTCAAATCACTTTTCTGACCTGGTTTGAAGTGGGTTTTGAAGGCTGTTTCCCCCCTTTTTTTTAGTTAAAAAACCTGGTAAATACTTTATATGTGGTTTTTAAACCATAGGAAATGCATGTCTCTGTGCTTTTAAAAATTCTAAAAAAAAATTAGAGATGGATGGAGTTAAGACGTATCCTGGAAACATCTTTAGAAACTTAAAAAACACTAGGGTTTCTCTAGGAAAATAGAAAATATAAAAAAAAAAAACATCTAGAAAATTTCCAAAACATTCTAGTTGATGTACAAACATGTTTTAGAAACTTCGCATAGTAAAAATATGAGACACAACTAGCATGAATGCAACATACTTTAATGTGGAATGCATTCATGCTATGTGCATTGGTGTTGGTTGCATATTATGTTTTTTCATATCAATTAGAATATTTTGTGTATTTTTCGGATTTTTATACCTTTTCGGTTTCCTAGAACTAAATATATTTTTAAGCATCTCCGTGATATTTTTTAGAGCTTTAAATAATTTATTTGGATTTTCCGTGTCCCAACCTGTCTCTAATATTTTTTTAGAACTTTTAGAAGCTTAGAGATATTTTATTGTGGTTTTAAAACTTTATCTAGTATTTATTTACTAACTTTTGTAACTAAATAAATAAGGCTCCTTCAAAAACCAGTTCAACCCAAGACAGTGAGGTAACTAAACGGTTTGGGGAGTTGAAGGATAAGGCCTCATTTTACTATAACGATAACTAAAATCAGGCCACGGGCCGGTTGTAGTAAAATCACGGGCCGGTTGTGGTGCCCTCCAAAAATGGAGTAGCACAAGTTCTAGAAGTTCTTACAGGGAAAAAGTCTAGTTTTTCTCTCTCAACTTCTGAGGAAGTCCGTTTTTCTTCTCTCAACTTCAAAACCAGACAAACAACCCCCCTCAACTTTTGAAACCGTGCATTTTACCTCCCTGACCAGTTTTGGATGGTGGTTTTACTACAGTAACAGTGGTGTTGCTACAGTGACAGTGGTTTTGTCTTTTTTTTATTTATTTTCGCTGAATGTTTGAAAAATCATAGTAAATCACAGGAAAATCATAAAATAGAAAATCCAATTTTTTGGACTCCATATGAGTAGATCTATATAGTGAACATATAATATGGTATACCTTAGTATAAAGTTTTTGTTGTGGTTTTAGATCTATGTTTTTAATTAAAATAAATTTATAACTAAGTTATACATGATTCAATTAGCATAATTTTTTTACTACAGTTGAAACATACAATAATTATCCCACTATAAAAATTTGACCATAATTGGAATATAAAAACTGTAGCTATAAATTATTCCAAATAATTACAGAAAACATATGTTGTATGGAATTAATTGTAATAATTCATAGCTGCAGTTTCTATAGTCTAATTATAGTAAAAATTTTATGGTGGGCTAACTATTATATTCTTCAACTGTTTCAAAAAATATACTCATTGGATCATGTATAACTTAGTTATAATTTTTTTTAGTTACAGAAAAGCATAAATCTAAAGCTACAACAAAAAAATTTGTACTAAAGTATATCATATTATATGTTCACTGTATAAATCTACTCATGTGGAGTCCAACAAAATTATATTTTTTATTTTATGATTTTCTGTGATTTTCTATGATTTTTCAAAACTTCAATGAAAATAAAAAAAAACAAAACCATTGTTATTGTAGCAAAACCACTGTTACTGTAGCAAAACCACAGTATAAAACCGGACAGCGAGGTAAAATGCACGGTTTCAAAAGTTGAGGGAGGATGTTTGTCCGATTTTAAAGTTGAGGGATGAAAAGCGGACTTCGTCAAAAGTTGAGGGAGGAAAACTGAACTTTTTCCTTCTTGCACTGCTTCTTGACTCCTTGACTCCTCCTGGTCACGTGGCCTTGTTCGACTCGGTCCGCACACCGCAGCGCAAAAGCTCAAGGACTCCCCGGCCCAATAGGAGACATCATAACCATGGTGACTAAACCAACCAAACAAGTGAAGGCTCATGATGTGTGCCTACAGACAACGGTGTCATGTACTCCCTTTATATTGAAAAAGATGACGTTTTGGACAAGGTTTGGATCAAACATTGAGAATATAAATCATAAATAACTTTGAAATTATTGAGTTTAGAGATGTAAAAATCATATAAATAAATTTATCTTCAAAAGTACTTTCATAAAAATATACATGTACCATTTTCCAATAAATATTTTTTTAAAAAACAAGTGGTCAAAGTGATGTTTTGGAGACCGTATCGCTGTCTGAAACGACATCTTTTACAATATGGAGGGAGTAAAGGCTGTTTGCAGTGGCGGAGCTTCACTGGGGCCAAAAGGGGCCATGCCCCCCCTCCCCCGCATTTGAGCAATTTTTAAAGGAAAATAGCAATTTCTAAATACTTTGTTGGTAAATAAGCCATAAAAATTGCTTGTTTAGCTTGCTTCTTTATCATTGGTCCCTCCTGAGATTTGAAGCAAGCTTCGCTACTGGTTGTTTGGTTGGTTTAGTTACTTGACTAAAGTTTAGTATTTATTTAATTATTTTACTAAATGTTACTCCACCTATCAAAAAGAATGTAATCCTACATTTCAAATCTTGTCTAAAAAGAATGTAATTGTAGGCTTGAGATCACCTTTTCTTATGGGACCCACCTATTAAAAATACAGCTACACTATCCATCCATGAGAAGAACATTCTAGAATGCAATGATTGTTTTAAAGAGAATGATGGAGGAAGGATAAATCCATAATTTCACACCTACACTAATCTTACCTCGAAAAGTGAGATTTATATTTTTTTCTGGGACAGAGGTAGTATTTGGTTTGGGTGACTAGAGACCTTTTAGTCCTATTTAGTCACGGTGTTTGGCTTCAAAATGACTAAAAGTAACTAAAAGATGAGGTTTAGTCTTGTTTAGCTCCTCATGTGTGACTAGATGACTAAATCCCTTTTAATCCTATTTAGTTGAGGTGTTTGGATGAAAAGTGACTAAAAGGACTAAATTTAGACAACTAAACTTTATTGGGGGTAATCAAACAAGGCCTAAAAGGAGAAATCGTTTATGAGAGAGGGTATTGTAGCTCACCAAAAAAAAAATTCCCATCAAAACATGTGGCAGTCGTAACTTCGTGCCACTTTCGTATCACGCTATTCCAAGATAACACGTCAACTAAATATGATAATGTTTGTTGTAGAAAAAAAAAACAAGCCAGACCACATATATGGAAATAGATAGAAGAAGTAACCCATGTGACTGTGGGCATAGATATAATCAAGCAAGCAAAACAATTTCAAGTGTGAATTCTATCATATATAAATGTGGCAATACTGATCAAATATACAAAATAAATCAGATCAGATCGATGTAACAAAAAATGATAATATTTTTCAATGGTCCAAAAATAAAATTAGATATACCAGCAACACGTCTACACCGTGTAGCCGATTCAAAACCATAAAACAAAGATAGATATATGGATATGAATATGGACATAGATATAGATATAGATTTAAGTTATGATATATTATGAGTTAATATTTTTTATATCTTATAATTGAAAAATAATTAAGGATGTCTTCCCTCCATTCTGAATTATAAATCATTCTTTATTTCCAAGATATATATACCTTTACTACACATTTAGATATAATATATAAAAAAGGTAGTAAAATCTATTTTATCTAAAAAAAAGTCCAAACAACTTACAAGGGATAATATGAGTATTTTAATTCGTTATAAACTTAATAGGACATTGTCATGATCATCAATAACTACTAAAATTTATGAAAAAGATAAAATATTAATAGATATATAATATTTTTGTTTTTATTATTTTCTATTAATGTATGATAGTTTTTTTCCATTGCAATGCACGAGCAAATTTACTAGTTTATATAATAAGATAATAATATTTATGATATCAACTAAGTATAATTAGATTTTTTTATTAGTTATATTTTCATAGTATATCTATTTGATATCATAATTTTTTGTGTTTCTCTCTATAATTTTAGTCAAACTTGAGATGTTTTGACTTTATAAGATTCTTTAAAATGATTTATATATAAATATATAATTTAGAATAGAGGAAGTACTACAGAGTTCCCGTTTTGACGAGATCTCATAGATCACCCTCTTGGTGAAACAAATTATAAGGAACATTCAGTCACAAAATACTGAGGTCCATTCCTCTCCTGTTGAACTTCATTTATTAAATTATTCATTTACTGTAAAATTTCTAGAGTAAAAATGCTATGAGCCAGCTGGTCCACATGTCATCGGCACTACTGCACTAGGGAGCAAATCGGGGTTGTTGGTCGAGATCTGAATGTGTTTATTCCTGGGTCTTTCTCATTCTCAGCTTGGTGTTGGGCATGAATGAATGCATGAATGACGCTGTCCTCCGACGTAGATTGCTCGGATTCCATCGAAATCTCGGCCACACAACCATCAAAAGTCAGCGTATTTTCTTCGATCATCTGATTTCTCTACTCAAGTTTCTTCCATATAATCAAAATCCCGGCCCAACACCCAAATTGGGTTTCCCTACACTAGTACGTCTGTTTTCACTTTGACTGGTGGAATGGAACGCAGCAAAACGTGTGCCAACGCCTCTATTACGCGGGCCGCGGGCGCCATCTCCAGTGCTGGACCGTGCTGCTACTACTGGGCCAAGAGTTGGTCGTGTGCCAACGCCTCTATTACGCGGTCCGCGGGCGCCATCTCCAGTGCTGGACCGTGCTGCTACTGCTGGGCCAAGAGTTGGTCGTGTGCCCAGGCCCAGGGCAAGGAACGCCAAGGTTTTCGGGCCTGAATGAAGGAGCGCTGTGCGCGTGCGCCTGTGCGTACGCGCGAGTAGCGCCGAGTGGCAGCTGTGTGCGTATGAAAGAGGAATCATGTTCTGTTTGGGAAACACTGACATTGCTTGTTTTTATTAATATATAGGTAGCGTCGAGTTTGCTACGGGACAACTAAATTTTTTATACTAAAAACACACGGATCGCACGATAAGATAACAATACTATAAACTAAATACTGACATTAAAATGTCATTTAATCTAATTTACAAAGATTATGAAATTAAAATAGTCACAGAGAGCGCGGTGTCGCAAGCTCACCAACTATACTGTATAGACCTTTTTATGCATTACAACTGGAACAAATAATACCCTGATAATTTGAGCATGAATATGTTGCATTGCTACAATAAACGATAATGCGAGAGTGATGCTTGAAATGTTAATATTACAAATTAAATTTTGTACATTGCTAAACACTGTTGTTTTGCAATCATCAAGGTATACACTTATAGGCAAACCGATGTTACCGATGTGTTTTTTTTCCTCATAACAAAACGTTTGGTGGTCATTTTGTTTTCCAGAAATATCCAAGTGCAAGGGGATAAGTCCTCTCAATATATTTAATATAGAAGGGTATCTAAACTAAGAGTCCTTTTACTATGCTTGGAATCGCTTCCTATTGCCTCTCATTGCCTTCACATAATAATTAATTTTGCTGTTTTTTTCGGTGGAGGGCAAAATAGTAATTTCGAACTCCTCCCGTCTGACCCGCAAAAATCCGCGTCGCCCCCCCCCCCCCCCACCCCCAGACCCGCGTTCGGTCTCCCACCCGCCCCCAGATGCCGATCCCCTCGCTCTCTCCCTAACCCTAGCCACGGCCTCCGCCATACTCTGTCCCTCACCATAGACCGTCGCCGCCGGCCGGCCTCCTCCCTCCTCTCCCCGGTAGTCCCTCTGGCCTTGCTGTTGTCTCCCCCCTCTACGTCCTCCCTCATACCCGACGCCCTCCCTCGCCTAGGTCTTGGCCCGTCGCCGCCGGCCTGCCTCCTCCCTCGAGAGGCTTGCCCAGTTGCGTGTACACGCTGCCGGCGCCCAGCCCGTCCACCGCCCGCGACACGGCCTCCTCGTTGAAGAACACGCCGGGCACCCTAGGCACGCCAAGCCCGTCCACCGCCCGGACGCCGAGGTCCCGCTGGATCCGCTCGCGGAACCTGAGGTTCCCGACGCGCGGCCTCGAGAAGGAGAACACGCACGCAGACCGGCGCCTTCCGCCTCCTGCCGCCGTCCGCGTCCGAAGACGGCGACGACGACACGTTCGCGCCCGTCTCCACGATGTCGAAGGCGTTCAGCATCGCCAGCGCGCTGCTCACCTGCTCTCCCCTGTCGTGGTACAGCGCCACCTGCAGGCGCACCACGGCGAGCGCCTGCTCCCCCGCCGAGTACCGGCAGAAGCGGCAGTCCGATGTGGTGGTACAGCTCCGCGAACCCCATCTCCACCTTCATTTCTCCATTTCTCCTCATTTTGCTGAGTATAGCTACTTTTCATTTCTTGTTTACATCGTCTGATGGGAAGAAGAGTGATGCCTACATCTTGTACAGATGGTAATTTGGAAAAAATATGCTTTTTTGTGCATGATTGAGTACAGTGATGTTGAAATGGAAAATCATGGAATTTTGCAATGATAATTGTTGATGGATTTGTTGTACAGAAATGTTTGACATGTTACTTTGTTGAATAAGTTGTTGAATCAGTGTTTATGTGCTCCTTTAGTTCATGCTTAGGTGTTACAGTGAATTCTGAACATTGATGTTTGACTTTTTAGAATAATTGGAATCGTAGTAGCAGAAAACAGAAGACCCAAATCTTTGTTGAAAAATGTTAATACTTAGATAATCCTTTTATTGATGAAAAGGTTCTTGCTAGATTACAAATTGACATGTCTGACAAGATGCCTATTCCTAGCTTGGCAATAAGATAAAATTTCACCTAAAAGGACTGAACAAACACTAGAATCATTTTCAGGGTTGTGAATCATTAGAATCAAATTTGTGGCATCTGTCTTTTTAAGTTAATTAAACAAATACTGCATCATCAGGTTTGTGAATACCTTTGTTCATTTCAGTTTGATTTGTTTTCAGGAGCAAAAAGATTGTTTGAGTTAGAAGTGAGAGAAGGACCGTAAGCTCAAACGATTGCACTTACCAATCTGCATAAAGACAGAGATTAAAGAATCGGCATGTCAACAAGGTATGCACAGTTTTCTTGTGGACATGTGACATTTGCCATGTTTTTTTTTTTTTGATCTGTGAACTAGTGAACTTTCTAATGTCTTCTCTACCAAGTGGTAGTTTAATTTGTTTGCACTTGGAAGGAAGCACTTTTTTCACCAAAAAGAGTAGCTAATGTTGTCCTCTACAACTGGCGTTGTCATTTGTTTTAGCCATGACAGATTGGTTTTCATGCTTTTGCTTAATAGGGGATGGCATAGCCATGACACATGATCACATACTGATGCACATGGTGAAATGCAAAGCTGGAGCACAAAAACTCTAACTTCATTGCTTTCCCTGAAAAGATCATTCAGCTGTATCCATTTGCTATACAGAATAATGCTCATGCCGTGTAGACATTAAATATTATTTATGCCCATTGTATCAGGGAAAGCAAACTCAGAATTTTCAGCATGTGCAGCAACCTCAGAATTTTCAGAAATTTGCATTGTTTCATTTTTTAATTATTGTAAATGTTCAGCTAATATCGTGCTGAAATTAAGCCAAAATTGGATTGATAGGCATTAAATGGATTGCACGATTCTATCAATAGGCATTGCACGATTCTATCAATAGGCATTGCACCCAGAAATCTGCATCTCCACAATATCAGCTTTCTGCTCATCGTTGATTCTTCTATGTGAACGCAACAGACAAGCAAGGTTTGGTTCCACCATTGGGTGGTTGTGTTCATCTATGAAAGCCTTTACAAACCACTGCCCTGTGTTCAGATCTCGTTTAATCACAAATTTAGCAAGGCATCCAAAACGAGTAATATTTCGCGGCTTCCGTTTCTTAACCTCCCTATTCAGCTCCTTCTGTTCGCGGAAACCCTCACAACTGCAAACAAAACTCCGAAGGGTCCTCTCAATATGGCCATTGTCCCACTCGCAATAGTCTCTCCTCACACTAAATCCTTTCTCCTTAGCGTAGCTGTTATAAAACTGAAATCCTTCTTCTTCATTATCAAACTTCTTCGTAATAATTTCATTGTACTGTACCAAACAATCAAGACCCGACATTTCCTCTAATAGCTTCTTCAGAAGACTAGAAGGGGAGGGCAGGGAAAAGGTGTTAATACTTTAGATTCGAGTGTCCATGTGTATGCAAAAGAAGATAATACATTTTAGCAATTTATATCTTAGTTCTCTAAACACGGTATGCACGGCTGAAAATTTAAGAAAATTGAATAAAATTGATGAAAATCCAGATGTGCTTGCTTTGGATGGTTGGTTGCTGTCATTCAGGCAATGGCATAGCCGACTGATAATGCATCTTAGTCTCATGAACCAAACAGTACCACAGATACCTGAATATTTCTCTTATGGCAGTTCAAGTGTAAAAGCAGTACGATCTAGAACAGTTGCGATGCCGATCCCCTCGCTCTCTCCCTAACCCTAGCCACGGCCTCCGCCATACTCTGTCCCTCACCATAGACCGTCGCCGCCGGCCGGCCTCCTCCCTCCTCTCCCCGTAGTCCCCTCTGGCCTTGCTGTTGTCGCCCCCCTCTACGTCCTCCCTCATACCCGACGCCCTCCCTCGCCTAGGTCTTGGCCCGTCGCCGCCGGCCTGCCTCCTCCCTCGAGAGGCTTGCCCAGTTGCGTGTACACGCTGCCGGCGCCCAGCCCGTCCACCGCCCGCGACACGGCCTCCTCGTTGAAGAACACGCCGGGCACCCTAGGCACGCCAAGCCCGTCCACCGCCCGGACACCGAGGTCCCGCTGGATCCGCTCGCGGAACCTGAGGTTCCCGACGCGCGGCCTCGAGAAGGAGAACACGCACGCAGACCGGCGCCTTCCGCCTCCTGCCGCCGTCCGCGTCCGAAGACGGCGACGACGACACGTTCGCGCCCGTCTCCACGATGTCGAAGGCGTTCAGCATCGCCAGCGCGCTGCTCACCTGCTCTCCCCTGTCGTGGTACAGCGCCACCTGCAGGCGCACCACGGCGAGCGCCTGCTCCCCCGCCGAGTACCGGCAGAAGCGGCAGTCCGATGTGGTGGTACAGCTCCGCGAACCCCATCTCCACCTTCATTTCTCCATTTCTCCTCATTTTGCTGAGTATAGCTACTTTTCATTTCTTGTTTACATCGTCTGATGGGAAGAAGAGTGATGCCTACATCTTGTACAGATGGTAATTTGGAAAAAATATGCTTTTTTGTGCATGATTGAGTACAGTGATGTTGAAATGGAAAATCATGGAATTTTGCAATGATAATTGTTGATGGATTTGTTGTACAGAAATGTTTGACATGTTACTTTGTTGAATAAGTTGTTGAATCAGTGTTTATGTGCTCCTTTAGTTCATGCTTAGGTGTTACAGTGAATTCTGAACATTGATGTTTGACTTTTTAGAATAATTGGAATCGTAGTAGCAGAAAACAGAAGACCCAAATCTTTGTTGAAAAATGTTAATACTTAGATAATCCTTTTATTGATGAAAAGGTTCTTGCTAGATTACAAATTGACATGTCTGACAAGATGCCTATTCCTAGCTTGGCAATAAGATAAAATTTCACCTAAAAGGACTGAACAAACACTAGAATCATTTTCAGGGTTGTGAATCATTAGAATCAAATTTGTGGCATCTGTCTTTTTAAGTTAATTAAACAAATACTGCATCATCAGGTTTGTGAATACCTTTGTTCATTTCAGTTTGATTTGTTTTCAGGAGCAAAAAGATTGTTTGAGTTAGAAGTGAGAGAAGGACCGTAAGCTCAAACGATTGCACTTACCAATCTGCATAAAGACAGAGATTAAAGAATCGGCATGTCAACAAGGTATGCACAGTTTTCTTGTGGACATGTGACATTTGCCATGTTTTTTTTTTTTGATCTGTGAACTAGTGAACTTTCTAATGTCTTCTCTACCAAGTGGTAGTTTAATTTGTTTGCACTTGGAAGGAAGCACTTTTTTCACCAAAAAGAGTAGCTAATGTTGTCCTCTACAACTGGCGTTGTCATTTGTTTTAGCCATGACAGATTGGTTTTCATGCTTTTGCTTAATAGGGGATGGCATAGCCATGACACATGATCACATACTGATGCACATGGTGAAATGCAAAGCTGGAGCACAAAAACTCTAACTTCATTGCTTTCCCTGAAAAGATCATTCAGCTGTATCCATTTGCTATACAGAATAATGCTCATGCCGTGTAGACATTAAATATTATTTATGCCCATTGTATCAGGGAAAGCAAACTCAGAATTTTCAGCATGTGCAGCAACCTCAGAATTTTCAGAAATTTGCATTGTTTCATTTTTTAATTATTGTAAATGTTCAGCTAATATCGTGCTGAAATTAAGCCAAAATTGGATTGATAGGCATTAAATGGATTGCACGATTCTATCAATAGGCATTGCACGATTCTATCAATAGGCATTGCACCCAGAAATCTGCATCTCCACAATATCAGCTTTCTGCTCATCGTTGATTCTTCTATGTGAACGCAACAGACAAGCAAGGTTTGGTTCCACCATTGGATGGTTGTGTTCATCTATGAAAGCCTTTACAAACCACTGCCCTGTGTTCAGATCTCGTTTAATCACAAATTTAGCAAGGCATCCAAAACGAGTAATATTTCGCGGCTTCCGTTTCTTAACCTCCCTATTCAGCTCCTTCTGTTCGCGGAAACCCTCACAACTGCAAACAAAACTCCGAAGGGTCCTCTCAATATGGCCATTGTCCCACTCGCAATAGTCTCTCCTCACACTAAATCCTTTCTCCTTAGCGTAGCTGTTATAAAACTGAAATCCTTCTTCTTCATTATCAAACTTTTTCGTAATAATTTCATTGTACTGTACCAAACAATCAAGACCCGACATTTCCTCTAATAGCTTCTTCAGAAGACTAGAAGGGGGAGGGCAGGGAAAGGTGTTAATACTTTAGATTCGAGTGTCCATGTGTATGCAAAAGAAGATAATACATTTTAGCAATTTATATCTTAGTTCTCTAAACACGGTATGCACGGCTGAAAATTTAAGAAAATTGAATAAAATTGATGAAAATCCAGATGTGCTTGCTTTGGATGGTTTGGTTGCTGTCATTCAGGCAATGGCATAGCCGACTGATAATGCATCTTAGTCTCATGACCAAACAGTACCACAGATACCTGAATATTTCTCTTATGGCAGTTCAAGTGTAAAAGCAGTAACGATCTAGAACAGTTGCGATGCCGATCCCCTCGCTCTCTCCCTAACCCTAGCCACGGCCTCCGCCATACTCTGTCCCTCACCATAGACCGTCGCCGCCGGCCGGCCTCCTCCCTCCTCTCCCCGGTAGTCCCTCTGGCCTTGCTGTTGTCTCCCCCCTCTACGTCCTCCCTCATACCCGACGCCCTCCCTCGCCTAGGTCTTGGCCCGTCGCCGCCGGCCTGCCTCCTCCCTCGAGAGGCTTGCCCAGTTGCGTGTACACGCTGCCGGCGCCCAGCCCGTCCACCGCCCGCGACACGGCCTCCTCGTTGAAGAACACGCCGGGCACCCTAGGCACGCCAAGCCCGTCCACCGCCCGGACACCGAGGTCCCGCTGGATCCGCTCGCGGAACCTGAGGTTCCCGACGCGCGGCCTCGAGAAGGAGAACACGCACGCAGACCGGCGCCTTCCGCCTCCTGCCGCCGTCCGCGTCCGAAGACGGCGACGACGACACGTTCGCGCCCGTCTCCACGATGTCGAAGGCGTTCAGCATCGCCAGCGCGCTGCTCACCTGCTCTCCCCTGTCGTGGTACAGCGCCACCTGCAGGCGCACCACGGCGAGCGCCTGCTCCCCCGCCGAGTACCGGCAGAAGCGGCAGTCCGATGTGGTGGTACAGCTCCGCGAACCCCATCTCCACCTTCATTTCTCCATTTCTCCTCATTTTGCTGAGTATAGCTACTTTTCATTTCTTGTTTACATCGTCTGATGGGAAGAAGAGTGATGCCTACATCTTGTACAGATGGTAATTTGGAAAAAATATGCTTTTTTGTGCATGATTGAGTACAGTGATGTTGAAATGGAAAATCATGGAATTTTGCAATGATAATTGTTGATGGATTTGTTGTACAGAAATGTTTGACATGTTACTTTGTTGAATAAGTTGTTGAATCAGTGTTTATGTGCTCCTTTAGTTCATGCTTAGGTGTTACAGTGAATTCTGAACATTGATGTTTGACTTTTTAGAATAATTGGAATCGTAGTAGCAGAAAACAGAAGACCCAAATCTTTGTTGAAAAATGTTAATACTTAGATAATCCTTTTATTGATGAAAAGGTTCTTGCTAGATTACAAATTGACATGTCTGACAAGATGCCTATTCCTAGCTTGGCAATAAGATAAAATTTCACCTAAAAGGACTGAACAAACACTAGAATCATTTTCAGGGTTGTGAATCATTAGAATCAAATTTGTGGCATCTGTCTTTTTAAGTTAATTAAACAAATACTGCATCATCAGGTTTGTGAATACCTTTGTTCATTTCAGTTTGATTTGTTTTCAGGAGCAAAAAGATTGTTTGAGTTAGAAGTGAGAGAAGGACCGTAAGCTCAAACGATTGCACTTACCAATCTGCATAAAGACAGAGATTAAAGAATCGGCATGTCAACAAGGTATGCACAGTTTTCTTGTGGACATGTGACATTTGCCATGTTTTTTTTTTTTTGATCTGTGAACTAGTGAACTTTCTAATGTCTTCTCTACCAAGTGGTAGTTTAATTTGTTTGCACTTGGAAGGAAGCACTTTTTTCACCAAAAAGAGTAGCTAATGTTGTCCTCTACAACTGGCGTTGTCATTTGTTTTAGCCATGACAGATTGGTTTTCATGCTTTTGCTTAATAGGGGATGGCATAGCCATGACACATGATCACATACTGATGCACATGGTGAAATGCAAAGCTGGAGCACAAAAACTCTAACTTCATTGCTTTCCCTGAAAAGATCATTCAGCTGTATCCATTTGCTATACAGAATAATGCTCATGCCGTGTAGACATTAAATATTATTTATGCCCATTGTATCAGGGAAAGCAAACTCAGAATTTTCAGCATGTGCAGCAACCTCAGAATTTTCAGAAATTTGCATTGTTTCATTTTTTAATTATTGTAAATGTTCAGCTAATATCGTGCTGAAATTAAGCCAAAATTGGATTGATAGGCATTAAATGGATTGCACGATTCTATCAATAGGCATTGCACGATTCTATCAATAGGCATTGCACCCAGAAATCTGCATCTCCACAATATCAGCTTTCTGCTCATCGTTGATTCTTCTATGTGAACGCAACAGACAAGCAAGGTTTGGTTCCACCATTGGATGGTTGTGTTCATCTATGAAAGCCTTTACAAACCACTGCCCTGTGTTCAGATCTCGTTTAATCACAAATTTAGCAAGGCATCCAAAACGAGTAATATTTCGCGGCTTCCGTTTCTTAACCTCCCTATTCAGCTCCTTCTGTTCGCGGAAACCCTCACAACTGCAAACAAAACTCCGAAGGGTCCTCTCAATATGGCCATTGTCCCACTCGCAATAGTCTCTCCTCACACTAAATCCTTTCTCCTTAGCGTAGCTGTTATAAAACTGAAATCCTTCTTCTTCATTATCAAACTTCTTCGTAATAATTTCATTGTACTGTACCAAACAATCAAGACCCGACATTTCCTCTAATAGCTTCTTCAGAAGACTAGAAGGGGGGGGCAGGGAAAAGGTGTTAATACTTTAGATTCGAGTGTCCATGTGTATGCAAAAGAAGATAATACATTTTAGCAATTTATATCTTAGTTCTCTAAACACGGTATGCACGGCTGAAAATTTAAGAAAATTGAATAAAATTGATGAAAATCCAGATGTGCTTGCTTTGGATGGTTTGGTTGCTGTCATTCAGGCAATGGCATAGCCGACTGATAATGCATCTTAGTCTCATGACCAAACAGTACCACAGATACCTGAATATTTCTCTTATGGCAGTTCAAGTGTAAAAGCAGTAACGATCTAGAACAGTTGCGATGCCGATCCCCTCGCTCTCTCCCTAACCCTAGCCACGGCCTCCGCCATACTCTGTCCCTCACCATAGACCGTCGCCGCCGGCCGGCCTCCTCCCTCCTCTCCCCGGTAGTCCCTCTGGCCTTGCTGTTGTCTCCCCCCTCTACGTCCTCCCTCATACCCGACGCCCTCCCTCGCCTAGGTCTTGGCCCGTCGCCGCCGGCCTGCCTCCTCCCTCGAGAGGCTTGCCCAGTTGCGTGTACACGCTGCCGGCGCCCAGCCCGTCCACCGCCCGCGACACGGCCTCCTCGTTGAAGAACACGCCGGGCACCCTAGGCACGCCAAGCCCGTCCACCGCCCGGACACCGAGGTCCCGCTGGATCCGCTCGCGGAACCTGAGGTTCCCGACGCGCGGCCTCGAGAAGGAGAACACGCACGCAGACCGGCGCCTTCCGCCTCCTGCCGCCGTCCGCGTCCGAAGACGGCGACGACGACACGTTCGCGCCCGTCTCCACGATGTCGAAGGCGTTCAGCATCGCCAGCGCGCTGCTCACCTGCTCTCCCCTGTCGTGGTACAGCGCCACCTGCAGGCGCACCACGGCGAGCGCCTGCTCCCCCGCCGAGTACCGGCAGAAGCGGCAGTCCGATGTGGTGGTACAGCTCCGCGAACCCCATCTCCACCTTCATTTCTCCATTTCTCCTCATTTTGCTGAGTATAGCTACTTTTCATTTCTTGTTTACATCGTCTGATGGGAAGAAGAGTGATGCCTACATCTTGTACAGATGGTAATTTGGAAAAAATATGCTTTTTTGTGCATGATTGAGTACAGTGATGTTGAAATGGAAAATCATGGAATTTTGCAATGATAATTGTTGATGGATTTGTTGTACAGAAATGTTTGACATGTTACTTTGTTGAATAAGTTGTTGAATCAGTGTTTATGTGCTCCTTTAGTTCATGCTTAGGTGTTACAGTGAATTCTGAACATTGATGTTTGACTTTTTAGAATAATTGGAATCGTAGTAGCAGAAAACAGAAGACCCAAATCTTTGTTGAAAAATGTTAATACTTAGATAATCCTTTTATTGATGAAAAGGTTCTTGCTAGATTACAAATTGACATGTCTGACAAGATGCCTATTCCTAGCTTGGCAATAAGATAAAATTTCACCTAAAAGGACTGAACAAACACTAGAATCATTTTCAGGGTTGTGAATCATTAGAATCAAATTTGTGGCATCTGTCTTTTTAAGTTAATTAAACAAATACTGCATCATCAGGTTTGTGAATACCTTTGTTCATTTCAGTTTGATTTGTTTTCAGGAGCAAAAAGATTGTTTGAGTTAGAAGTGAGAGAAGGACCGTAAGCTCAAACGATTGCACTTACCAATCTGCATAAAGACAGAGATTAAAGAATCGGCATGTCAACAAGGTATGCACAGTTTTCTTGTGGACATGTGACATTTGCCATGTTTTTTTTTTTTTTGATCTGTGAACTAGTGAACTTTCTAATGTCTTCTCTACCAAGTGGTAGTTTAATTTGTTTGCACTTGGAAGGAAGCACTTTTTTCACCAAAAAGAGTAGCTAATGTTGTCCTCTACAACTGGCGTTGTCATTTGTTTTAGCCATGACAGATTGGTTTTCATGCTTTTGCTTAATAGGGGATGGCATAGCCATGACACATGATCACATACTGATGCACATGGTGAAATGCAAAGCTGGAGCACAAAAACTCTAACTTCATTGCTTTCCCTGAAAAGATCATTCAGCTGTATCCATTTGCTATACAGAATAATGCTCATGCCGTGTAGACATTAAATATTATTTATGCCCATTGTATCAGGGAAAGCAAACTCAGAATTTTCAGCATGTGCAGCAACCTCAGAATTTTCAGAAATTTGCATTGTTTCATTTTTTAATTATTGTAAATGTTCAGCTAATATCGTGCTGAAATTAAGCCAAAATTGGATTGATAGGCATTAAATGGATTGCACGATTCTATCAATAGGCATTGCACGATTCTATCAATAGGCATTGCACCCAGAAATCTGCATCTCCACAATACCAGCTTTCTGCTCATCGTTGATTCTTCTATGTGAACGCAACAGACAAGCAAGGTTTGGTTCCACCATTGGATGGTTGTGTTCATCTATGAAAGCCTTTACAAACCACTGCCCTGTGTTCAGATCTCGTTTAATCACAAATTTAGCAAGGCATCCAAAACGAGTAATATTTCGCGGCTTCCGTTTCTTAACCTCCCTATTCAGCTCCTTCTGTTCGCGGAAACCCTCACAACTGCAAACAAAACTCCGAAGGGTCCTCTCAATATGGCCATTGTCCCACTCGCAATAGTCTCTCCTCACACTAAATCCTTTCTCCTTAGCGTAGCTGTTATAAACTGAAATCCTTCTTCTTCATTATCAAACTTCTTCGTAATAATTTCATTGTACTGTACCAAACAATCAAGACCCGACATTTCCTCTAATAGCTTCTTCAGAAGACTAGAAGGGGGAGGGCAGGGAAAAGGTGTTAATACTTTAGATTCGAGTGTCCATGTGTATGCAAAAGAAGATAATACATTTTAGCAATTTATATCTTAGTTCTCTAAACACGGTATGCACGGCTGAAAATTTAAGAAAATTGAATAAAATTGATGAAAATCCAGATGTGCTTGCTTTGGATGGTTTGGTTGCTGTCATTCAGGCAATGGCATAGCCGACTGATAATGCATCTTAGTCTCATGACCAAACAGTACCACAGATACCTGAATATTTCTCTTATGGCAGTTCAAGTGTAAAAGCAGTAACGATCTAGAACAGTTGCGATGCCGATCCCCTCGCTCTCTCCCTAACCCTAGCCACGGCCTCCGCCATACTCTGTCCCTCACCATAGACCGTCGCCGCCGGCCGGCCTCCTCCCTCCTCTCCCCGGTAGTCCCTCTGGCCTTGCTGTTGTCTCCCCCCTCTACGTCCTCCCTCATACCCGACGCCCTCCCTCGCCTAGGTCTTGGCCCGTCGCCGCCGGCCTGCCTCCTCCCTCGAGAGGCTTGCCCAGTTGCGTGTACACGCTGCCGGCGCCCAGCCCGTCCACCGCCCGCGACACGGCCTCCTCGTTGAAGAACACGCCGGGCACCCTAGGCACGCCAAGCCCGTCCACCGCCCGGACACCGAGGTCCCGCTGGATCCGCTCGCGGAACCTGAGGTTCCCGACGCGCGGCCTCGAGAAGGAGAACACGCACGCAGACCGGCGCCTTCCGCCTCCTGCCGCCGTCCGCGTCCGAAGACGGCGACGACGACACGTTCGCGCCCGTCTCCACGATGTCGAAGGCGTTCAGCATCGCCAGCGCGCTGCTCACCTGCTCTCCCCTGTCGTGGTACAGCGCCACCTGCAGGCGCACCACGGCGAGCGCCTGCTCCCCCGCCGAGTACCGGCAGAAGCGGCAGTCCGATGTGGTGGTACAGCTCCGCGAACCCCATCTCCACCTTCATTTCTCCATTTCTCCTCATTTTGCTGAGTATAGCTACTTTTCATTTCTTGTTTACATCGTCTGATGGGAAGAAGAGTGATGCCTACATCTTGTACAGATGGTAATTTGGAAAAAATATGCTTTTTTGTGCATGATTGAGTACAGTGATGTTGAAATGGAAAATCATGGAATTTTGCAATGATAATTGTTGATGGATTTGTTGTACAGAAATGTTTGACATGTTACTTTGTTGAATAAGTTGTTGAATCAGTGTTTATGTGCTCCTTTAGTTCATGCTTAGGTGTTACAGTGAATTCTGAACATTGATGTTTGACTTTTTAGAATAATTGGAATCGTAGTAGCAGAAAACAGAAGACCCAAATCTTTGTTGAAAAATGTTAATACTTAGATAATCCTTTTATTGATGAAAAGGTTCTTGCTAGATTACAAATTGACATGTCTGACAAGATGCCTATTCCTAGCTTGGCAATAAGATAAAATTTCACCTAAAAGGACTGAACAAACACTAGAATCATTTTCAGGGTTGTGAATCATTAGAATCAAATTTGTGGCATCTGTCTTTTTAAGTTAATTAAACAAATACTGCATCATCAGGTTTGTGAATACCTTTGTTCATTTCAGTTTGATTTGTTTTCAGGAGCAAAAAGATTGTTTGAGTTAGAAGTGAGAGAAGGACCGTAAGCTCAAACGATTGCACTTACCAATCTGCATAAAGACAGAGATTAAAGAATCGGCATGTCAACAAGGTATGCACAGTTTTCTTGTGGACATGTGACATTTGCCATGTTTTTTTTTTTTTTTGATCTGTGAACTAGTGAACTTTCTAATGTCTTCTCTACCAAGTGGTAGTTTAATTTGTTTGCACTTGGAAGGAAGCACTTTTTTCACCAAAAAGAGTAGCTAATGTTGTCCTCTACAACTGGCGTTGTCATTTGTTTTAGCCATGACAGATTGGTTTTCATGCTTTTGCTTAATAGGGGATGGCATAGCCATGACACATGATCACATACTGATGCACATGGTGAAATGCAAAGCTGGAGCACAAAAACTCTAACTTCATTGCTTTCCCTGAAAAGATCATTCAGCTGTATCCATTTGCTATACAGAATAATGCTCATGCCGTGTAGACATTAAATATTATTTATGCCCATTGTATCAGGGAAAGCAAACTCAGAATTTCAGCATGTGCAGCAACCTCAGAATTTTCAGAAATTTGCATTGTTTCATTTTTTAATTATTGTAAATGTTCAGCTAATATCGTGCTGAAATTAAGCCAAAATTGGATTGATAGGCATTAAATGGATTGCACGATTCTATCAATAGGCATTGCACGATTCTATCAATAGGCATTGCACCCAGAAATCTGCATCTCCACAATATCAGCTTTCTGCTCATCGTTGATTCTTCTATGTGAACGCAACAGACAAGCAAGGTTTGGTTCCACCATTGGATGGTTGTGTTCATCTATGAAAGCCTTTACAAACCACTGCCCTGTGTTCAGATCTCGTTTAATCACAAATTTAGCAAGGCATCCAAAACGAGTAATATTTCGCGGCTTCCGTTTCTTAACCTCCCTATTCAGCTCCTTCTGTTCGCGGAAACCCTCACAACTGCAAACAAAACTCCGAAGGGTCCTCTCAATATGGCCATTGTCCCACTCGCAATAGTCTCTCCTCACACTAAATCCTTTCTCCTTAGCGTAGCTGTTATAAAACTGAAATCCTTCTTCTTCATTATCAAACTTCTTCGTAATAATTTCATTGTACTGTACCAAACAATCAAGACCCGACATTTCCTCTAATAGCTTCTTCAGAAGACTAGAAGGGGGAGGGCAGGGAAAAGGTGTTAATACTTTAGATTCGAGTGTCCATGTGTATGCAAAAGAAGATAATACATTTTAGCAATTTATATCTTAGTTCTCTAAACACGGTATGCACGGCTGAAAATTTAAGAAAATTGAATAAAATTGATGAAAATCCAGATGTGCTTGCTTTGGATGGTTTGGTTGCTGTCATTCAGGCAATGGCATAGCCGACTGATAATGCATCTTAGTCTCATGACCAAACAGTACCACAGATACCTGAATATTTCTCTTATGGCAGTTCAAGTGTAAAAGCAGTAACGATCTAGAACAGTTGCGATGCCGATCCCCTCGCTCTCTCCCTAACCCTAGCCACGGCCTCCGCCATACTCTGTCCCTCACCATAGACCGTCGCCGCCGGCCGGCCTCCTCCCTCCTCTCCCCGGTAGTCCCTCTGGCCTTGCTGTTGTCTCCCCCCTCTACGTCCTCCCTCATACCCGACGCCCTCCCTCGCCTAGGTCTTGGCCCGTCGCCGCCGGCCTGCCTCCTCCCTCGAGAGGCTTGCCCAGTTGCGTGTACACGCTGCCGGCGCCCAGCCCGTCCACCGCCCGCGACACGGCCTCCTCGTTGAAGAACACGCCGGGCACCCTAGGCACGCCAAGCCCGTCCACCGCCCGGACACCGAGGTCCCGCTGGATCCGCTCGCGGAACCTGAGGTTCCCGACGCGCGGCCTCGAGAAGGAGAACACGCACGCAGACCGGCGCCTTCCGCCTCCTGCCGCCGTCCGCGTCCGAAGACGGCGACGACGACACGTTCGCGCCCGTCTCCACGATGTCGAAGGCGTTCAGCATCGCCAGCGCGCTGCTCACCTGCTCTCCCCTGTCGTGGTACAGCGCCACCTGCAGGCGCACCACGGCGAGCGCCTGCTCCCCCGCCGAGTACCGGCAGAAGCGGCAGTCCGATGTGGTGGTACAGCTCCGCGAACCCCATCTCCACCTTCATTTCTCCATTTCTCCTCATTTTGCTGAGTATAGCTACTTTTCATTTCTTGTTTACATCGTCTGATGGGAAGAAGAGTGATGCCTACATCTTGTACAGATGGTAATTTGGAAAAAATATGCTTTTTTGTGCATGATTGAGTACAGTGATGTTGAAATGGAAAATCATGGAATTTTGCAATGATAATTGTTGATGGATTTGTTGTACAGAAATGTTTGACATGTTACTTTGTTGAATAAGTTGTTGAATCAGTGTTTATGTGCTCCTTTAGTTCATGCTTAGGTGTTACAGTGAATTCTGAACATTGATGTTTGACTTTTTAGAATAATTGGAATCGTAGTAGCAGAAAACAGAAGACCCAAATCTTTGTTGAAAAATGTTAATACTTAGATAATCCTTTTATTGATGAAAAGGTTCTTGCTAGATTACAAATTGACATGTCTGACAAGATGCCTATTCCTAGCTTGGCAATAAGATAAAATTTCACCTAAAAGGACTGAACAAACACTAGAATCATTTTCAGGGTTGTGAATCATTAGAATCAAATTTGTGGCATCTGTCTTTTTAAGTTAATTAAACAAATACTGCATCATCAGGTTTGTGAATACCTTTGTTCATTTCAGTTTGATTTGTTTTCAGGAGCAAAAAGATTGTTTGAGTTAGAAGTGAGAGAAGGACCGTAAGCTCAAACGATTGCACTTACCAATCTGCATAAAGACAGAGATTAAAGAATCGGCATGTCAACAAGGTATGCACAGTTTTCTTGTGGACATGTGACATTTGCCATGTTTTTTTTTTTTGATCTGTGAACTAGTGAACTTTCTAATGTCTTCTCTACCAAGTGGTAGTTTAATTTGTTTGCACTTGGAAGGAAGCACTTTTTTCACCAAAAAGAGTAGCTAATGTTGTCCTCTACAACTGGCGTTGTCATTTGTTTTAGCCATGACAGATTGGTTTTCATGCTTTTGCTTAATAGGGGATGGCATAGCCATGACACATGATCACATACTGATGCACATGGTGAAATGCAAAGCTGGAGCACAAAAACTCTAACTTCATTGCTTTCCCTGAAAAGATCATTCAGCTGTATCCATTTGCTATACAGAATAATGCTCATGCCGTGTAGACATTAAATATTATTTATGCCCATTGTATCAGGGAAAGCAAACTCAGAATTTTCAGCATGTGCAGCAACCTCAGAATTTTCAGAAATTTGCATTGTTTCATTTTTTAATTATTGTAAATGTTCAGCTAATATCGTGCTGAAATTAAGCCAAAATTGGATTGATAGGCATTAAATGGATTGCACGATTCTATCAATAGGCATTGCACGATTCTATCAATAGGCATTGCACCCAGAAATCTGCATCTCCACAATATCAGCTTTCTGCTCATCGTTGATTCTTCTATGTGAACGCAACAGACAAGCAAGGTTTGGTTCCACCATTGGATGGTTGTGTTCATCTATGAAAGCCTTTACAAACCACTGCCCTGTGTTCAGATCTCGTTTAATCACAAATTTAGCAAGGCATCCAAAACGAGTAATATTTCGCGGCTTCCGTTTCTTAACCTCCCTATTCAGCTCCTTCTGTTCGCGGAAACCCTCACAACTGCAAACAAAACTCCGAAGGGTCCTCTCAATATGGCCATTGTCCCACTCGCAATAGTCTCTCCTCACACTAAATCCTTTCTCCTTAGCGTAGCTGTTATAAAACTGAAATCCTTCTTCTTCATTATCAAACTTCTTCGTAATAATTTCATTGTACTGTACCAAACAATCAAGACCCGACATTTCCTCTAATAGCTTCTTCAGAAGACTAGAAGGGGGAGGGCAGGGAAAAGGTGTTAATACTTTAGATTCGAGTGTCCATGTGTATGCAAAAGAAGATAATACATTTTAGCAATTTATATCTTAGTTCTCTAAACACGGTATGCACGGCTGAAAATTTAAGAAAATTGAATAAAATTGATGAAAATCCAGATGTGCTTGCTTTGGATGGTTTGGTTGCTGTCATTCAGGCAATGGCATAGCCGACTGATAATGCATCTTAGTCTCATGACCAAACAGTACCACAGATACCTGAATATTTCTCTTATGGCAGTTCAAGTGTAAAAGCAGTAACGATCTAGAACAGTTGCGATGCCGATCCCCTCGCTCTCTCCCTAACCCTAGCCACGGCCTCCGCCATACTCTGTCCCTCACCATAGACCGTCGCCGCCGGCCGGCCTCCTCCCTCCTCTCCCCGGTAGTCCCTCTGGCCTTGCTGTTGTCTCCCCCCTCTACGTCCTCCCTCATACCCGACGCCCTCCCTCGCCTAGGTCTTGGCCCGTCGCCGCCGGCCTGCCTCCTCCCTCGAGAGGCTTGCCCAGTTGCGTGTACACGCTGCCGGCGCCCAGCCCGTCCACCGCCCGCGACACGGCCTCCTCGTTGAAGAACACGCCGGGCACCCTAGGCACGCCAAGCCCGTCCACCGCCCGGACACCGAGGTCCCGCTGGATCCGCTCGCGGAACCTGAGGTTCCCGACGCGCGGCCTCGAGAAGGAGAACACGCACGCAGACCGGCGCCTTCCGCCTCCTGCCGCCGTCCGCGTCCGAAGACGGCGACGACGACACGTTCGCGCCCGTCTCCACGATGTCGAAGGCGTTCAGCATCGCCAGCGCGCTGCTCACCTGCTCTCCCCTGTCGTGGTACAGCGCCACCTGCAGGCGCACCACGGCGAGCGCCTGCTCCCCCGCCGAGTACCGGCAGAAGCGGCAGTCCGATGTGGTGGTACAGCTCCGCGAACCCCATCTCCACCTTCATTTCTCCATTTCTCCTCATTTTGCTGAGTATAGCTACTTTTCATTTCTTGTTTACATCGTCTGATGGGAAGAAGAGTGATGCCTACATCTTGTACAGATGGTAATTTGGAAAAAATATGCTTTTTTGTGCATGATTGAGTACAGTGATGTTGAAATGGAAAATCATGGAATTTTGCAATGATAATTGTTGATGGATTTGTTGTACAGAAATGTTTGACATGTTACTTTGTTGAATAAGTTGTTGAATCAGTGTTTATGTGCTCCTTTAGTTCATGCTTAGGTGTTACAGTGAATTCTGAACATTGATGTTTGACTTTTTAGAATAATTGGAATCGTAGTAGCAGAAAACAGAAGACCCAAATCTTTGTTGAAAAATGTTAATACTTAGATAATCCTTTTATTGATGAAAAGGTTCTTGCTAGATTACAAATTGACATGTCTGACAAGATGCCTATTCCTAGCTTGGCAATAAGATAAAATTTCACCTAAAAGGACTGAACAAACACTAGAATCATTTTCAGGGTTGTGAATCATTAGAATCAAATTTGTGGCATCTGTCTTTTTAAGTTAATTAAACAAATACTGCATCATCAGGTTTGTGAATACCTTTGTTCATTTCAGTTTGATTTGTTTTCAGGAGCAAAAAGATTGTTTGAGTTAGAAGTGAGAGAAGGACCGTAAGCTCAAACGATTGCACTTACCAATCTGCATAAAGACAGAGATTAAAGAATCGGCATGTCAACAAGGTATGCACAGTTTTCTTGTGGACATGTGACATTTGCCATGTTTTTTTTTTTTTTTGATCTGTGAACTAGTGAACTTTCTAATGTCTTCTCTACCAAGTGGTAGTTTAATTTGTTTGCACTTGGAAGGAAGCACTTTTTTCACCAAAAAGAGTAGCTAATGTTGTCCTCTACAACTGGCGTTGTCATTTGTTTTAGCCATGACAGATTGGTTTTCATGCTTTTGCTTAATAGGGGATGGCATAGCCATGACACATGATCACATACTGATGCACATGGTGAAATGCAAAGCTGGAGCACAAAAACTCTAACTTCATTGCTTTCCCTGAAAAGATCATTCAGCTGTATCCATTGCTATACAGAATAATGCTCATGCCGTGTAGACATTAAATATTATTTATGCCCATTGTATCAGGGAAAGCAAACTCAGAATTTTCAGCATGTGCAGCAACCTCAGAATTTTCAGAAATTTGCATTGTTTCATTTTTTAATTATTGTAAATGTTCAGCTAATATCGTGCTGAAATTAAGCCAAAATTGGATTGATAGGCATTAAATGGATTGCACGATTCTATCAATAGGCATTGCACGATTCTATCAATAGGCATTGCACCCAGAAATCTGCATCTCCACAATACCAGCTTTCTGCTCATCGTTGATTCTTCTATGTGAACGCAACAGACAAGCAAGGTTTGGTTCCACCATTGGATGGTTGTGTTCATCTATGAAAGCCTTTACAAACCACTGCCCTGTGTTCAGATCTCGTTTAATCACAAATTAGCAAGGCATCCAAAACGAGTAATATTTCGCGGCTTCCGTTTCTAACCTCCCTATTCAGCTCCTTCTGTTCGCGGAAACCCTCACAACTGCAAACAAAACTCCGAAGGGTCCTCTCAATATGGCCATTGTCCCACTCGCAATAGTCTCTCCTCACACTAAATCCTTTCTCCTTAGCGTAGCTGTTATAAAACTGAAATCCTTCTTCTTCATTATCAAACTTCTTCGTAATAATTTCATTGTACTGTACCAAACAATCAAGACCCGACATTTCCTCTAATAGCTTCTTCAGAAGACTAGAAGGGGGAGGGCAGGGAAAAAGGTGTTAATACTTTAGATTCGAGTGTCCATGTGTATGCAAAAGAAGATAATACATTTTAGCAATTTATATCTTAGTTCTCTAAACACGGTATGCACGGCTGAAAATTTAAGAAAATTGAATAAAATTGATGAAAATCCAGATGTGCTTGCTTTGGATGGTTTGGTTGCTGTCATTCAGGCAATGGCATAGCCGACTGATAATGCATCTTAGTCTCATGACCCAAACAGTACCACAGATACCTGAATATTTCTCTTATGGCAGTTCAAGTGTAAAAGCAAGTAACGATCTAGAACAGTTGCGATGCCGATCCCCTCGCTCTCTCCCTAACCCTAGCCACGGCCTCCGCCATACTCTGTCCCTCACCATAGACCGTCGCCGCGGCCGGCCTCCTCCCTCCTCTCCCCGGTAGTCCCTCTGGCCTTGCTGTTGTCTCCCCCCTCTACGTCCTCCCTCATACCCGACGCCCTCCCTCGCCTAGGTCTTGGCCCGTCGCCGCCGGCCTGCCTCCTCCCTCGAGAGGCTTGCCCAGTTGCGTGTACACGCTGCCGGCGCCCAGCCCGTCCACCGCCCGCGACACGGCCTCCTCGTTGAAGAACACGCCGGGCACCCTAGGCACGCCAAGCCCGTCCACCGCCCGGACACCGAGGTCCCGCTGGATCCGCTCGCGGAACCTGAGGTTCCCGACGCGCGGCCCTCGAGAAGGAGAACACGCACGCAGACCGGCGCCTTCCGCCTCCTGCCGCCGTCCGCGTCCGAAGACGGCGACGACGACACGTTCGCGCCCGTCTCCACGATGTCGAAGGCGTTCAGCATCGCCAGCGCGCTGCTCACCTGCTCTCCCCTGTCGTGGTACAGCGCCACCTGCAGGCGCACCACGGCGAGCGCCTGCTCCCCCGCCGAGTACCGGCAGAAGCGGCAGTCCGATGTGGTGGTACAGCTCCGCGAACCCCATCTCCACCTTCATTTCTCCATTTCTCCTCATTTTGCTGAGTATAGCTACTTTTCATTTCTTGTTTACATCGTCTGATGGGAAGAAGAGTGATGCCTACATCTTGTACAGATGGTAATTTGGAAAAAATATGCTTTTTTGTGCATGATTGAGTACAGTGATGTTGAAATGGAAAATCATGGAATTTTGCAATGATAATTGTTGATGGATTTGTTGTACAGAAATGTTTGACATGTTACTTTGTTGAATAAGTTGTTGAATCAGTGTTTATGTGCTCCTTTAGTTCATGCTTAGGTGTTACAGTGAATTCTGAACATTGATGTTTGACTTTTTAGAATAATTGGAATCGTAGTAGCAGAAAACAGAAGACCCAAATCTTTGTTGAAAAATGTTAATACTTAGATAATCCTTTTATTGATGAAAAGGTTCTTGCTAGATTACAAATTGACATGTCTGACAAGATGCCTATTCCTAGCTTGGCAATAAGATAAAATTTCACCTAAAAGGACTGAACAAACACTAGAATCATTTTCAGGGTTGTGAATCATTAGAATCAAATTTGTGGCATCTGTCTTTTTTAAGTTAATTAAACAAATACTGCATCATCAGGTTTGTGAATACCTTTGTTCATTTCAGTTTGATTTGTTTTCAGGAGCAAAAAGATTGTTTGAGTTAGAAGTGAGAGAAGGACCGTAAGCTCAAACGATTGCACTACCAATCTGCATAAAGACAGAGATTAAAGAATCGGCATGTCAACAAGGTATGCACAGTTTTCTTGTGGACATGTGACATTTGCCATGTTTTTTTTTTTTTTGATCTGTGAACTAGTGAACTTTCTAATGTCTTCTCTACCAAGTGGTAGTTTAATTTGTTTGCACTTGGAAGGAAGCACTTTTTTCACCAAAAAGAGTAGCTAATGTTGTCCTCTACAACTGGCGTTGTCATTTGTTTTAGCCATGACAGATTGGTTTTCATGCTTTTGCTTAATAGGGGATGGCATAGCCATGACACATGATCACATACTGATGCACATGGTGAAATGCAAAGCTGGAGCACAAAAACTCTAACTTCATTGCTTTCCCTGAAAAGATCATTCAGCTGTATCCATTTGCTATACAGAATAATGCTCATGCCGTGTAGACATTAAATATTATTTATGCCCATTGTATCAGGGAAAGCAAACTCAGAATTTTCAGCATGTGCAGCAACCTCAGAATTTTCAGAAATTTGCATTGTTTCATTTTTTAATTATTGTAAATGTTCAGCTAATATCGTGCTGAAATTAAGCCAAAATTGGATTGATAGGCATTAAATGGATTGCACGATTCTATCAATAGGCATTGCACGATTCTATCAATAGGCATTGCACCCAGAAATCTGCATCTCCACAATATCAGCTTTCTGCTCATCGTTGATTCTTCTATGTGAACGCAACAGACAAGCAAGGTTTGGTTCCACCATTGGATGGTTGTGTTCATCTATGAAAGCCTTTACAAACCACTGCCCTGTGTTCAGATCTCGTTTAATCACAAATTTAGCAAGGCATCCAAAACGAGTAATATTTCGCGGCTTCCGTTTCTTAACCTCCCTATTCAGCTCCTTCTGTTTGCGGAAACCCTCACAACTGCAAACAAAACTCCGAAGGGTCCTCTCAATATGGCCATTGTCCCACTCGCAATAGTCTCTCCTCACACTAAATCCTTTCTCCTTAGCGTAGCTGTTATAAAACTGAAATCCTTCTTCTTCATTATCAAACTTCTTCGTAATAATTTCATTGTACTGTACCAAACAATCAAGACCCGACATTTCCTCTAATAGCTTCTTCAGAAGACTAGAAGGGGGAGGGCCGGGAAAAAGTGTTAATACTTTAGATTCGAGTGTCCATGTGTATGCAAAAGAAGATAATACATTTTAGCAATTTATATCTTAGTTCTCTAAACACAGTATGCACGGCTGAAAATTGAAGAAAATTGAATAAAATTGATGAAAATCCAGATGTGCTTGCTTTGGATGGTTTGGTTGCTGTCATTCAGGCAATGCACAGCCGACTGATAATGCACCTCAGTCTCATGACCAAACAGTACCACAGATACCTGAATATTTCTCTTCTGGCAGTTCAAGTGTAAAAGCAGTAACGATCTAGAACAGTTGTGGACTGATGCATTCTTTGCAAAGTCATGTGTTTGGATAATGATTCAGTTTACTGGTAGCCTCTATAAATCTATCGCATGAATCCACAACAAAATTCAGTTTAACTTAATGCTAGCTTCAGTTTCCTTGTAGCTTTATCTGACATTTTTTCGTGCTATGCTTAGAAATTTGCAAATATTTTTTTATGCAATAAAATAATTGACAAGATTACAGGCCTCTTGCTACCCTTCCTATGCATATGTGACAAGCATTTCGCTTAATGCAAGTAGATAAGACTGGTAGCCTAAATAACTTAAATCAATTCGGCACACACAGGATGCTGCATGTTGTCAGTGCTTCATTTTTTTAGCTGTAACTCAGGATGGTCTAAATCCTATAATGCAAAACAGTTTTCTCAGGAGGAACAGTGGCATCACTACATTTGGCAAACAAAAAACCACTCAGTTCGGCAAAAAAGAACAACATATCCTTTATCTTTGGTTTGACAACAGAAGATTCATTTTCATTACAGAAACACTCTAAGAGGAACTAACTATGGACTGACACCCGGTAACCCTGTGTATCTTGTATGACAGGCAAGATCAATGGTAAAGTTCAGAGAACAAAGCAGGGGACTCACCTTGGAGTATTACTCTGTGTTGCCACTGTTGCCGCTTTGCTCTGAGATTGCCGCCTCCAACTGCCGACCGCGCCAGTGCACCGCTGATCTGCCTCCGTGCCTTCACTTCCCGTCGCACAGCCGCTGTGCTGCTCGCCTGTCGAGCCGGTGGGGGCGGAACGCGAGGGCCGCGACGTGGGTAGCTAGCGCCTGGCGAGGGAACGAACACAAGCCGCCGTCCGCGGCAGGGGGCGGGTCACCTAGGGCACGCCGACGCCGCGAGTGCCTCCATGCCTTCACTTCCCGTCGCACAGCCGCTGTGCTGCTCGCCTGTCGAGCCGGTGGTGGCGGAACGCGAGGGCCGCGGCGTGGGTACCTAGCACCTGGCGAGGGAACGAACACCAGTCGCCGTCCGCGGCGGGGGCGGGTCGCCTGGGGCACGTCGACGCCGCGAGTAGCCACACAACAGCGAGGGTGGAGGTGCGACGGGATTCAAGCCGTTGGGGGCAGAACGTGAACCCCGCGGCGTGGGCAGCCGCGCGAATGGAGGCGCGAGGCAATTCACCGTCGTCGGTCCAATTTGCGGCGGCTTCACGTACCGTACGCTGAACGGGGGATTTTTTTTACTCGGTCAGTTGGGTTAGGGATTTGGGGATAGAGAGTACGAGGGCCACATGGGCCATTGGGCCGTCCTTAAGGCTGTGTCCAGCGGAGCAGGGAGTTCGGATGTTTAGTGGGCCACGGTGGATCGGTTCGGTTTGACCTAAGCATTGAAGTACAGTCAATTAGATACTAAAACTGAACTGAAAATATACAAAATTGATTGTTCGGTTTATATTTGGTTTCATTTTTCGGTATAAAAGTGTTGACGGTGAGCAGAAGTCGTGTAAAACTTAACTGAAAATTTACAAAATCGATTGTTCGGTTTAGATTTGGTTTCGTTTTTCGGTATAAAAGTGTTGACGGTGAGTGGAAGTGGTGCGCGTTGTAGCCGAGATGATTGAAACTACTTTGGCCTTTATATATATCAAATCCAAGGCTATGGAAAAGGATTACACGTGCTGAATGACTTTGCGAGATCGGACTCCTTGCGCTTCACCGCTTCTCGGTCTGCCTAATGAGAGCGACGACACAGAAGCAATGGCTATCGATGGCTATGCATATAGGCCACGACCTACTCAGTTAGACTTAGCTATCGTATTACTGCTATTAGTCCATCCAAACAAAACTTGACTTGCTATTGTGCTAAGGTTATTAGTTCATCCATACATAAGATGATAGTGTCCTCCTATCGTGTTAGGACAATTATTCCAATCAAAGGCGGCATGACAGTGTTTTGTTGACTTCATATCCTATAGCATGGCGCTATTTGCTTCACTCTGGCCCTCTGTCCCAAATTCTTACAAACTTACTACTACACTGCAATTGGTCATTTAGTTAAGTTGATGCTATATAGTACTATTTTTTACCTTTTATACGTGTGTTGGCCAATACGTCACTCGGACATAACGAAAGAGTAGTGGTCGACTAGTTATCAAGTGTACGGTCATTCGTTCACTTGGACAAGAGTTCAAATTTGTTGGTTCACTTGTTAGCAAGTGTACGGTCATTCGTTCACTTGCACAAGAGTTCAAATTGGTTGGTTGACTTGTTATCGCGCGACAACTATTAGTTCACTAGGAGCTATATATCCATTGTGCTGGCTCATCCGCATGAACAGCTAGTATAACACGAGAACATGACGTGACAATGCACGATAGAACTGTTATGCGTATTTGGAAGCACATACAACCATAGTATGTATCAGGTGAAGGAGATATATAACATATTGATGAGCAACCAGCGGAGTGACAGCCTAAACGCTAGGCTTCACGTCAATCTACATCGTAAAATCACTCTATTCGAGCTTGTACAAGTGGGGCGAATAATGCAAGTGGGGTGTAATAGCATAGTGCTCGTGCTTTGAATTGGAATAAGTCTAGTGCTCTAAATTACATAGCGCAAGTGAAAGTAATGACGTGGATTTGTTATAAATTTTAATTTTTAAAATACCTGTGTGTTCTAACGGAAAAAAGTAATACAAACTGATCAAAATTTTGATTTTCAAATTACCCGTACGTTCAAACTGAAAAATAATACAGAAATTAATGAACATGTGCATTCACAAAAAAATAAAAAGTGAAGATGAATTCGGCCATGAATAACGAACGGCATATATAACTACTTTATTATTTAATTCATAAAATCTGAAAAAACTTACGTTTCCACAATCCCTACCTATGCCGCTCGTACGGCCTAATATTCAAAAAGTTTGGAAAAAAAAACAGCCCAATCTCAAAAACGAACGAGGCCTAAATCTAAATAAAAGTTAAATCTAAACAAAGTTAACGGCCCGGCCCATAAAACTTCGTGGCCCAAGAAATCACAGCCCATCAAAATATATTACATTTACTATTCTACCCTTGATCACAAAATATAATTTCTAAAAAGGAATTACCATCCTTTTTTTAAGGGCCATAATCCACTTAATTTTGGAGGTAATAGGAGCCAGTACGATGTATATGGGCCCACCAGTCATAGACACATCTGTTGCTTTCTGTTGCCTCCAACGTTGTTGCCTCTCAACGCCTCCCTCATATAAGGCCCACCAGTCATAGACACATCTGTTGCTTTCTGTTGCCTCTCCAAGCATAGTAAAAAAATTCAACTATCAAATATGGATACAACCATATCAAAGTCAGGAATCAGACTTGCACAAAAATCGCCTAGCCACTCTTCCAAAATAACAAAATCAATAGTTCCTGTAGCATCGATTTTAATCAAGTACAGAGTCATACATTAAGTGACTCAAACCATCTCGCAACACAAGGTACTACACATGAACACTTGTCTTCCGCATTTGAATAAGCAGACAGCCTTTAGGATACAATTGGCAAGAAGATAGTTCAAATTACCAGCGATTCCGTAGATGTTTCACTTTGATCCCAGGATGGTTGCACATGAAGAAAATAAATTTTGTTGGCTGCTATATCTCCCTATCAACCATTGTGCCTACAAAAATGTAACCAAGATGACCGTCAAAAGAGGATACCATAATTCCATAAACAAATATTAGGAGATAAGTTCATGGTTCCAAGTTCTTACCTGGCTCAATATTTTCCTTATATTTGTTATACTATTATGGGATTGCCTTGTGTAATGGCTCTTCTAAAATACAATGAAGGTGCTTGCACAATCAGAAAGTAGAGTAACAACGGCTAACATTTCTTATGTCTTAAGGAGAAATATTTACGTGCACAGTCACAATGCAACTTGACCAGATTATTTTTTATATATTTCTTATATGTCTCAAGCGTTATAGGTTTTACCAACATGTAGTAGTGTCCTGATGTGCATAAAACTCAATCAGTAAAGAAGACATCCCCACTGACTTAGTCTTAAGAAGGATGGCCACCGAAGCCTGGCCGGGGCAGGAACCTCGCCAGCGCTGCTTGTTTTGTCAACCTGGGAACCATCTGCAGCCGTTGCACAGGGAGGTGGCACAAATACAGCACCCAGGGTTCGAGCCCTGGGTGGGTGGCACCACTACTGGGTGCTCTACCACTGAGCTACAAGCTCATCTGCCAATAATCACTAATTAATCAAACATTCTTTGCATTAGAAAAGTTATACATACAATTGTTGGTGTGCAATTAATTATTGTAAGGTGGAGCTTCTTAGTCAAGTGAAAGCCAACTCACTGAAAGTCTATTTGAGTTTGGGATCGGAAAAACAAGAATACATTGCACGAGCATAAACCTTATGAAAACAATGAGATATAGGCTGCATAATATAAGTTAACTGCTAATATTAGTGCTTGAGAAAGATAGTGGATAACAGAACACAAGAGGATAACCCATGAGAGAAACTACGAAAGACATGCATCAACTTATAAAAATAGAGCTTATACTGATAGTTAAGAATATATAGCCTCACACTACTTTCTCTAACTTATGAAAATAGAGTTTATACCGATAGTTAAGAATATATAGCTTCACACTACTTTCTCTAACAACCAAGGATTGAAATTTAGTTCTACACAATTCATTGCTACAACATGGCAAATCAGCAATCAGTTATTGTGATCACCTAGGATAGATATTGTTGATCGGACATGATGGTGGGATTCTGTTCAGATCAGTTCAACCAGTGCTACTAAAAAAATCTTAGTCCATATCTAGTACGACAAGCAGAGACACGATCAATTCAATCAATCCAAGAATGATGAGCCTACTATTATATCACTTATATGGCATCATGGAGGGACATCACCTACCTGTACAAATTTGTTGTCATGATTTCACAAAAGTCTACCAGCAGCACGCATATGAACAAACATTGGCAGTTTTACTGCTTCAATGGTTCAGCCAATTCAAATTCTCAAAGTACCTAATACATCACTCAGAAATAAATAGATTAAATTTCAATTTGTGTGCATATGAGAGCAATAGGATATCAATTTGTGTGCATATGAGAGCAATAGGGTATACTTCTTTTGCACATCTGCTGGATAGAAGTGAAGACCATCATAATCCAAACCACATTCGCAAATGACAATGACCTGTAGAAATTGGAACCCATGTAAGATTGAAAATGTTTTTCCCCAAGGGGAGGATAGGGGTAGAGACCAAAATAACTACTGAGTGGCACTAAAGACGAATAATTCCAGCTACATACCCCGCATCAGGAACATAGAACCACTGAAGAACAATAAGAAATACCAATCGGTCAATGTGCCAGCTCTAGAGTAGATGTATGTGTCCCTTTCGGTCGATGACAAAATATAAGACATATATCTTCATTTTCAGAGGTTAAGAATAAATATTGCATTTCTCTAGCCTTAACACATACTATTATTTTAAAATGACAGTAGTCATTTTGCTTCAATTATTTTCATATCAACATAAACTGACAGTAGAGGATTTAGTTTTGCAATTGATATATACAGGACCATAAAAAGTACGCCCTTTGCCAATTGCTATATATTATGAAATCTAGATAACCCCAAATTCCTATCATCTTAAATGTTGCATTCTGTGCCAAAAAAGAACTTATGGCTTAACATAAGTATTTTGTTTGATGGTCTCACAGAACAGGATTCACGTACCATACTTTCTTTGGGGAGTTTTTAAGAGAGTTTCTCATTTTTTACACAACACAAGCTCTCTCGTTGTAGAATGTCAGCCCAGATCTTGGTTGCACATTTCACTTCAATCAATTAAACTTATGACTGAATTAGAGGCCTTTTAAGCAATGGACTTATGTTAGCCAAACATGAGGACTGGTTTGCTGCTAATCGGAATGGCATAGCATTTTGCAAGTTTTGCTTATATTTGGTAGAACCAGTAAAAATTCTTTTGCCACATGACCTGCTAACAAGAACAACTAATATTCGATATTAAAAAATCATGATATATACTATGGTGGCAGCAATTTGAAAACAAAGATGGTTCAATCTGTCCATCCTGACAAACCAGCTTGGATGCATAGGTGACATGGAATGATGAAGTGTTAAATAGAATAATGTCTAGATTTATCATGATTTCAAATAATATGTTTGCAGGGAAAACATCAGGCAAGGAAACTAAATAATTACACCAATATTTTGTAAGTACCAACGCCCAAGGTGCAACTTGATCCTAGAATTAATTGAATAGATAACTGTCTAGTCATACCAAAGATCCAACACAAAGTAGTGGTAATATCCTTGGTATAACTGGAAACATGTAGACACTAACCATTCTTGTGGTGCTGGAAATGGCTTAACTTGGTTAACATGATGTCACAAAGGTAGGGCATGAGCATCTAGCAAAATGTTTGTAGCTTCAATATTTCCATGAGCAACTGGAAGGGAACACATCATGTATCTGTACAGACAAAGACCCACCATTTAATAACTGAGAACGCTAATGCCAGTATAAAATTAAAATAAACAGGGATACATAATTAGTTTCACTCTACGTTCTGAACATGTTGTATTGTATCACATACTATTATTGTTTGCACTAAGAAAAGACCCATATTAGTTCAGATGTTAAACATGGATGTAGATGCAGTTTTGACCCATAAGGGAAAAATTCACATCATGCACTAGTATAAAAATCAAAAGCTAAGTTATATAAAATGCACACCTATGTGGATACTGCTTGTGTAATCATGAACTCACTTTCTATTTTAAATTGCTTCCACACAGTCACTTTTGTTGAGGAGTGGTCATTGTTTGCTGGTGCAAGGACAGACCAATGCAAAAATAAATGTTCTAAGGGGTAGAAGCAAGTGGATTGGCAGAAGCAGACCAACACAAAATAACCTCTTCACAGGGTGCAGAAGCAAGTGAATTGAGAAGCGGCAGTTGCGATCTTTGATACAACAAAGCCTTCCGACCAGAAATATTGAAGCGAGGATGCTTTGAATCCTATCTCGCTCGTCATCCCAGCGAATGTGTGCCACTATAGGAGAATTGAGAGCCTGAAACACAAGAGGTGCATTCTATAAACAGAAAAAAAACATAAGAGTTGGCTAACGAGTGTTGCATGTGTATAGTTCTTGTACCACAAATCGAGCATCCTTCGATGGGGAGGTCGTGTCACCGCTCAGCAGGAAGGCCACATGACCTGGAGCATCTCCCTTAGGCCAGAGGGCTATGCCGCTCCTTTTTGCACTGTCCTCAGCTCTAGGGCCCCTCCTCCATGTGTGTTCTCAACAAAGCAATAGAAGAGGGTTGCCACTCAGTTAACTCATGTAAGAGAAGGGTAATTATTTCTAATCTATGCAATAAAAGAAAGAATGCCTATTTTTCTTTATTATTTATCACAACATCAGAGAGAATTTAGGTTTTTACGTCCACGTTACTTTGTCATAGAGCTAATCGTAGTTGCAAATGATTATAGATTTACAAATTTATTGTCCTAGATACTAATATGATTGCAACAAGAAAGATGCAGCCACGACAAGAGTTTGATTAGTGGCAGCGATAAAGGATTAAATTTCTGGAATTTACATCTCCTTAACGCATGAATGAACCCTGTTGGGAGGTTCCAAGCACCTAAAGCAGAATCAAGTTCTTCCATGATCAAGATAGAATACTACTCAGCTTGCTCGTTAAGTCATGCATGATTAAACTTTTCTTGGTAATTACAGTATTACAAAGTGGGCAGAGTCCATAGCATGAGGCGAATATATTTCTAAAACACAAGATAATCTCATGGCCATACATACAAGATATGAAGATTGAATTTTCATTAGACCTCATGGAGTGGAGTGGAAGGAAGAAAAGGAAGCATGCTCACGCTGTGGGATGAGGTCTCGATTGTGCGTGATGACTGCTGGACCAACTGCAGAAACCTGAGCACCTTCTTGCAACTTCCTCCGCACCTCACCAGCAGCTCCCTCAGGCGGCAGCCCCTCGGCCGCGAATGCCACCCGCGCCCTGAGCACCCTGAGCTCGTGGCAGGTGGCGTCGAGCCCGGCGAGGTCGGCGGCCGTGAGCCCACCCAAGGTCAGAACTTCCCTGATGAGGTAGTCCGGGAGCTCCTCGATGGAGAACGCGCGTTGTGCCTTATCCCCGACCATGGATTCACCGGCGTCGGGGCCCGGTTGAGGAGATGCAGATCCAGGCCGCCGCCATCACCCGTCCCATCGTGTGCCGCCGGGCGAGCACATGAGAGGGGCCCAGGTGCGGGCACCGGATGGCTGTCGTCGCTCCGTTCGGAACTACTCTCACATGCGTGAGGGAAAGAGCAAGGGAGGGCCGCCGCACCTTCTTGTGGAGAATCGAGGTGGTGCGGTCGTAGTGGGGAGGAGGAGCGGCGGCCGGGAAACGGGAGGAGACCGGGGGCGGCGAAGCGGAAAATCGGAGAGGGTACCGCAACTTCTTATGGAGAATCGAGGGGATGCGGTCGCAGTGGGGAGGAGGAGCGGCGGCTCGGGAAACGGGGAGGAGACCAGCGGCGGCGAACGGGAAAATCGGAGAGGGTACCGCAGGATGGTCATGGCGAGATATAACGCGGTACTTGCGAGGGATGTGAATTTGCGGTCACGGGATCGCACGTCGCGGATGGACGACGGAGCGAAGGAATTCCGCACTATATATATATATACACACACTAGGTAAAATGCCTGTGCGGTGCAACGGTAAAAAATATTCAACAAGAAATTAAGTATAAACATGTATAATATTTATTATAAAAATAATATTTTAAGTGTCACCTTTTTGGTACTTATCAACGCTTCAACCAGAAGATTTTTGGACTGTATTGACTCCACACAAGAAACATGGAGCAACCGTCCGTTGAGCCAGGCCTTGCGGCTTGCTGTTCGTGTCCAAACCTAAAACGTCAACTATCTCAAAGTGGAGTAGTTAATTTAATTAGATTTACTTGGACTTACCTTAACCCTTAAAATCGTCTTCCTACTATCCTCTTTCGCATGCTAGATCAAATAGCTAACATATAATTTCCATTCATGTTGTTCAAGTTCGCTCTTTGGAATAGTATACCGTGCATTGCAACAGGAGAAAATATGATCATGCACATTGCTTGTGTGCAAATTAATTAAGGAATTTACAAATTTAATGATATAGAAAACATATAGCCTAACACAAAAAATAAATATTTACTTGATTCCCTTTCTTTATCATCTATAGCAAAACATACTCGTACATTGCACCAGAGCTTACACGACGTATAATTTATCATCATGTACTTGTGCCACGTGTCGTGCATCATAAGTATTATTGCGTTTTTACATAAAACTATCTATATTTGTTTGGTTTAATTAAGAAAATCTTGTTTCCATTAAATATCTATTTAATTTATACTTTTATCTCCATCCGTTATTTTTAACTGTGAAGATGAGCTTTACTCTTTATTGGATACTTTTTTTTCGTTTAAATATGTTGCGGCTGAGGCAGATGAAAATTTTGTCCAACTATTTAAATAATAAATTATCAAAACTGATTTTATTAATAGCACAAAGGCTATAATAACAGATAAATTTTTTGTGGTTCTATGAGATAGATTTTTAGAGGCTAACACTAATTTAAACTGAAGCTTTATCATAACACATGAATATTTAAATAATGCATCATTTTGAACAAAGAAGCTCAAAACGAATTATTCATAATGGAAATATGATAATTGTTTTTTTAAAAATTATTATAAAACAAGATAAACCCAACTTATCTAATTACCCCATCTTACATGTTTAGTTTCTGAACCATCCATTATATCCATTCATAAATCTCATCGAGTTAGATTCTCACGACGGAGCCCCTTCCATTTTTTTTATTTCTATAAAATATAGATATATAAATTACTTATATATAAAAGTAGTAAAAGAAAACCTAAGATACGTAAAAACCAAGCAGAAAAAACTTCAAAAGCCTTGTTTTATTACTTTATAATAATATACTTCAATCTGTAAATTGTGGACTGTAGTATAACTTGAACTAAATTGTATGTCAATCTTTCGAAAGCATATGAATTAGAATGGGTTCGTGTGTACAACCAATTAAGCATGAAATGTTGGCAGGAAAAACATAACAGACAGGAAAAGAAAAAAAAATGTGAAGGGTAGACGGAGCCACGGAGGAGGAGACGGAAAAACGAAAAAAATAAGAAACATACACTCGTACAGCAGCAGGGCTCCACTTTGACCTCCTTTTATTTTGTTTTTCTTTTCCAGCGTTTTGGAGTGGTAACTTGTATCGTGGAACCGCATACCCACGCGACCGCATCTCTTCAACCACCACCGGCCACTGCGCATGCCATCTCCAACTTCCCACCGCATCCGCGCATCCGCACGCCTCCGTGCCGAAGCATCCCGTCGCCCGGTGTCACACACTCACACGGGCGACGCGAGTAACCAGCGCGCAGCGGATCTCGGAGAAGGGAGCGGATTTCAGAGTACTTCTGCTCGTGGCCTCGCGACGTCTCCGGTATCCCCACGCCGGCCTCTGCTTCCGGCCTCCAGCGTTCCTCGTGTAGACCTCCGTTCTTGTCGGCTGCTGGTCCCTGTGCCGGCCTACACCCTGTCCGGCGTGCTGAAGATCTAGCCAGTTGTGCGCGTAGCTCGCCGCGCACGCGCGCGAGGCGCCGACGCGAGAATAGGCGCACCCTGACCGACGAGGGCAGAGACAGCGGCAGCGGTGGACCTCGCTGGCGGCGGCCCGGGCGCCACGGGCAGCGTGGATGCGCGACTCTGTCTGTGTTTGATTCTCTATTTATTGTCAATTCCAATCTTTCTCCGATTTCCTCTTCGATCGATTTGTGTTTTGTATTTGTATTGTATTCGATTTTGTATTAGATTCGAATCAATTTTGGGAAGGAAACTTCAGAGAGATCTGGATTGGTAGTGTGTGTTAGGGAACGAACAGTGTAGATCTTGGCCGATTATTAACTCTCGGTTAAAGACTCTATCTCTTGGTCAATATGTTTTCCTTATCGGTTAGCGTCACAGGAGACCAAAATTGGTTGTGCGTTTGGTGTACTCGATCTGACGTTCATGTGCTTTCTGGTTTTGGAATTGGCTTTGGTCTCTCCACTTGGATTGGAATTGGTGTGGGACACGAACTTCCGACTCTGCGTTTAGGATCAACTTAGAGTCTGAATTTTTTTTTAATTGATCTCTACGGCGTCGGTCTGTCCTTATATGTAGACCAGACGAAAAAAAGTTGGACCAAAAAAGAGGCAGAAATTTTGCCTCTTTATTATTAAAAAAAAATATATATATAATATAATAATATATATAATATATAATAATAATAATAATAATAATAATAATAATAATAATAATAATAATAATAGTAGGTATAGATATAGATATAGATATGATATAGATATAGATATAGAAGATATAGATATAGATACGACGTCGACATGCACCCATGTAGCGATAATGGATTGGAAACCTCACGGGCAAACGGCAAACCCCCATGACCGACCGAGTCTGTTACCCCTGCCAACTTTGGATTTGTTTCCGGATCTCTCTGTTGTAAACAGATTAGGACTTCTAGTTATCTTTACATTCACAGAGTTAGTTATAGGAGGCCATACCAAAAAAATGGTACCAAAAAAGAGGCGGAAATTTTGTCTCTTTATTATTAGGTATAGATATAGATATAGATATAGATATATAGATTATGAGAGAAGATACAGTATATATATATAGAGAGAGATAATAAAATATAAGCAGATAACACAAGGAGGCTACCTGCACCAAACATCAACTTTAAAGCCTGCGACTATAGTCAAGTAAACAACAACACATACGTACATCGTTTTACAAACCGCCACATTTTATGCTATTTTTATGGTAATAAGCACAAAGGTTTCCCACTACTGGCACTATTGGAGAGATGACTTCCCGGTAAGAAAGGGGCTTTAGTCTAATTTTAATCCTGATTGGAAAGAGGGTTTAGTCCTGGTTTTTCTAACCAGGACTACGAATTCAGGACCAAAGCCTCTTCCCAACCGTGACTACGATCTTAACTCGATATTTCTGTTGAACCAAATATGTACGTAATATTTGTATCAGTATCACCTAGCAATTTTATCCTAACTAGCTAGAAAAGTAGGAATTCGATAAATGGATGAGGATTCAAAATGATTACTTCTCATATAATCATATACAAAAACCAAAAAAAAGATAGCCTTTAATCACCGGATCACATATACCAGTCACACTTTAACATGTCGGCCCAAGCCACTCTACGAATTGGTATACTTTAAATAAATATACTCCCTCTGTCCCTGAATAAATCGATTCCTAGAATCCGTGCCGGTCAAACTTTTTATAATTTGACCAACTTTATAGAAAAGAGAAAAAATATCAATGATATAAAATGAATATATTATGAAAATATATTTTATGATGTATCTAATGATACTAGTTTGATATCATAAATCTTGGTGTATTATTCTAAAAATTCGGTCAGAGTTTAAAAGATTTGATTTATGACAACTCTAAAAATCTATTTATTCATGTGGAGTACTAAATTATGGAATTGACTAACGAGTAATTCAATTTTTACTCCTTTTCTAAGTATGCGGCCTCTTCTCTCGATGGGCCAATGCAAACGGCCTAGTCCAAAAAGGCCCACGACTCCACCAAGCGGCAACATCCAGAAACTCCACTCGACCGTCGTCTTTAACCTCGTGATCACAACAGCAGTCACCGTGTTTGCCATCTGCCGGTTGCGCTTGTCATCTCCGGCTCCGGGAGTTGGGGTCCCGCTCCCGCCTAAGGATGGGGGTGGTGCTCCAAATGGTTATCCGCGGTTCTCCCATAGTTCAACTAAATGAACTAGATTGAAAAATGAGGAGAGAAATTGTCTAGTTAGTTCTTTAAATTGAACTAGAGGAAAACCGCGGATACCCATTTGGAGCATCATCCCCATCTATACTCCCGCCTGAGGAAAGGTAGGGCTGCCGCCCCACCTCGCAGTCGCCCTATGGGTTGCTGTCTAAAATCACAAGTAGTAATATGACAAACCATCTGTATTCCTTACAAATACAATATATAGTAATGTTAATGTGGTCTGGAATGAATTCGTCAAAACTAACGAGAAATGAATTCGACTGTGGTAGGAAGCATTCGAGAATTTGAGAAAAAAAAATCTAAGGGTAGAGTGTGATTTTAATCACCTCTTAGAAATGGTAATGTAACATCAATAATTGTCCATAACAAAATGATTTCCTAACGCAATTTACAAAACGACAACTGTCACTTGTTACCCCTTGAAATCACAATGCCCACATGGAAATCGGATTGCGGAGGCGATTACGTACACGCACTACTGGATCAAACAAAAATGTCAACTGTCAATTATGGTTCCTGCTCGCACAAGTCGGACCACTAGAGGACACGATGAACAATATTGTGAAGTTAAAAACAGCTTGAAAGGTATGTGAGTGAGATGAGTGCATGAACATCGGTATACACACTTGGAAGCATATCAATCACAAGTTCACAACACTCAGCTGCTGTTAAATTATACTAAAAAAGACAGAAAGACGGTAAAGCCGAGATTAGAACTCGTGAGACAAAAATGTAAATTTTGAGGAAGCTGATTATTCTAGATCGGAGTAGGTGAGGCATTCAGCAGGTAGTAGTATAGTAGGTAAGGCAATGACTTGGCACCCGATTCACCAATCACTATTCTTCTCCACACTACATGCGGCCATGCCCGTGCCTTTATTTCCCGCACTGCACGCTACGCACTACGCCTGAACCTGATCGAATCCATGGAGCTCATCATGCTCACTTCACCAGCTGATCTCCCAGCCCCGCTGCTGCTCTCCACCTTGACGATACTAGTGTCCGTGGTCGTCTGCTACGTCCTCTTCTGGAAGCGGCGGCAGCAGGCGGCGAGGCGAGCGCCGCTGCCGCCCGGGCCGCGGGGCTGGCCCGTGCTGGGCAACCTGCCGCAGCTGGGCGGGAAGACGCACCAGACGCTGCACGAGATGACCAAGGTGTACGGCCCGCTGCTGCGGCTGCGGTTCGGCAGCTCCAACGTGGTGGTGGCCGGGTCGGCGGCCGTGGCGGAGCAGTTCCTCCGCGTGCACGACGCCAACTTCAGCTGCCGCCCGCCAAACTCGGGCGGCGAGCTCATGGCGTACAACTACCAGGACGTCGTGTTCGCGCCCTACGGGCCCCGGTGGCGCGCGATGCGCAAGGTGTGCGCCGTGAACCTCTTCTCCGCGCGCGCGCTCGACGACGTCCGTGACGTCCGGGAGCGGGAGGCCGCGCTCATGGTCAGGTCGCTCGCGGAGCAGGCCCAGGCGGCGGCGGTGGCGCTCGGCAAGGCCGTGAACGTCTGCACGACGAACGCGCTCTCGCGGGCGGCCGTTGGGCGGCGGGTGTTCGCCGCCGCCGCCGGCGACGAGGGCGCGAGGGAGTTCAAGGAGATCGTGCTTGAGGTGATGGAGGTGGGCGGGGTGCTCAACGTCGGCGACTTCGTGCCGGCGCTCCGGTGGCTCGACCCGCAGGGCGTGGTGGCCAGGATGAAGAAGCTGCACCGCCGGTTCGACGACATGATGAACGGGATCATTGCAGATAATAGGAAGGCGAGGGCTACGCCAGCCGGAGAGGAAAGCAAGGATTTGCTGGGCTTGCTGCTGTCGATGGTGGAGGACGAGACGTCCGCGAACGGCGACGAAGTCAGGATGACCGAAACCGATGTCAAGGCACTTATTTTGGTAAGTTGTCGAGCCGGCATTGGCTGTGCCTTTTTGGCCACGCACAGCACGGCCGAAGCACTCTGAATCAGCTTTTTGGCTGTGCAATAGGTTCTTTTTTTTTTGTGAGTAATAAAGTCCATCGTCAGTCCTTAGGCTTATACCGTTTTGGCATCCCTCTGAACTCACAAATTAACCGTCTAGATTTTCAAATTCAGAGGCGGAGCCAGAATTTAATCATAGAAGACATACAAACCGACAACAATTATACACATCAAAATATAACATGTCAAAGCTATATATAACACCTACAGACATTTATGTTGTGATACAAAAGAAAATAGCAAAACTAATAAAAATAAAGAGAAGTTAATTAGTCTCAGACTCAAACTTGTTTGGTTGTGTCGTCCTGGTTCCTAAAGTTGCAAATCACCCGTTTATGTCATCAAACTTGTTCACTTGTGTCATCTCAGTCCCTAAACTTAGTTATAAAAAATAATTCATAACTTTTTAATATTAACTCGAATGAAGGCAACCTTTATATCAAAATTGTAGCCCTCAATGTGATCTACAACTTTTTGAATTAAAATTGTTTAGAGTCCCAAAATATTGTTGTATGTTTACATATTTTGAAATTTAAAATTTAAAATTAAATTTTCGGATACTAAACGATTTCAAATTAAAAAACTTTTCAACTACAAAGTTGTAGATTATATTAAGAACTATAACTTTTATATAGACCATATCAATATCAAGATTGTTTTATAATTTTAAATTTTAAATTTCAAAATCTATAATCATGAAACAATATTTTGAGAAAACTTTTCAACTAGATCGTGTCAAACAGTACAAGTTTATATAAAAACTTATGATTTTTTTATATAAAGTTTTTTAAATCGTCATGTTTGGATCCAGATGAGACTCAAAACCAGTTTAAGGACTGTAGTGACACAACCGAACAAGTTTAAGGATCTAAACAGGTGATTTGCATATATAGGGATCGTGATGACATAACAAAATAAGTTTAGGGACCGAGATGATATATGCGAACAAGTTTGAGGGTCTAAATGATCAATATGCGAGTTTATAGAAGGGGATAACAAAACAATATAGGTTTTGGGGCCGATGATGGACTTTACTTCTTTTTTATCCTAATAACCCGCTCTGTATGCTGACATAGCATTCTGATGGGAAAATTATGTGGAAATCCTCGAAAAAAACTCGATTTAGGTATCAAAATTTTTCTTTTTCGAATTTGGGTGGAAGACCCTAAAACAAAATTTTCTTAGGTGGAAGGACTTCCGTCCATTTTCAGCACTTGACGGTGTTAAGTAGGGGGATAAAAAGATGATTTTACCCTTGGGTCAAAAAATAATTCTGATTGTTTATAATATTTTGAGTATATGTATATATTTATATTATTCAATAGGATGAGTTTTCTATACTCCCGGGAGTAATTACTCTCATCTTTAATAAACCACATTGCGTATGTATACATACTTATTTATCAGTTTGATACTTATTTATCAGTTTGAGTATGTCTATATACTTATTTTAATGTCTATATACTTATTTTAAGATACTTACGCGATTTTTTTTAAAGAACCCATACTTTTTATTATATTACTAAACTACCACTATAGCAGTATATAAAATAAGTATGGTCATATACTCTATGTATGCTTGCATACTTGACGTACATAATACCCTAGAAGGTCTAGTATGATTATATACTTCGTCTACGTATACTTCATCCGGTGATAAAGTCTATAAATCAAGAGATATACACATGAGAGTAACTACTCCCTGGGAGTACAAAATAATTACCCTTATTCAATATATAACCACATATATATAGCATATCCGCACATATATGTCTCACACGTTCGCACACACATTTATCTGATCAGCACATCAGAATTCTTTTTTTTATTATTTTTTTGACTCGGGGGTAAAATCATCTTTTTACCCTATTTAACACCGTCAAAGTGCTGAAAATAGACGAAAGACTTTCCACCTAAGAAAATTTTATTCCAGGGCCTTCCACCTAAATTCAAAAATAAAAAGGCCTGATACCTAAACCATGTTTTTTTCGAAGTCTTCCACCTAATTCTCCCCGTTTTGATTGTACATGAGTGGGACCGAGCAGGGCCGCCATTCATTCGAGAGCAGATGCGGGACATAGCTCCAACGACGGATTAGAATCCGTTTAGACATGGATGTATCTAAAGTCAAATTTATGTAGCTAAAAATAGCATTGGAAAAAGTCTACTTAACTCCATATATTTGAGGACGATGTTTAAAAAATTATATACTTTTTCAGCACCATAATAAACGCATATAAAAGTTCATCGCTTTTAAAAATTTATATTTTTTTTGCATGGTATCAAATAAAGATACTTTTTGAGCATTTAATTTTTAAAAAAATTCATGATTTTTATATATTTATTTGATACCATATAAAAAATATATAAATTTTTAAAAGTGAAGAACTCTTATATGTGTTTATTATGATGCTGAAAAAGTATATGACTTTTTTGAGCATCTTAACGTCCTTAAACGAAAAAACTCAAAACTACAAAGTTGTAAATCTCATCGAGAGCTATAATTTTTATATAAAAATCATCTTCAGCCAATAACGTATTCAAGAGTATGATTTTTTGAAAATTCAGTCTTGTAATGTCACTCTTGGTGGCGCGACAAGACCATACTGTGACACCACATGCATTGGCGTGACAATGTTTTCCACGTTGGAAACGACGTCCAATGTGTAAGATCTTGTCACGCCACTCTCGGTGGCGCGACAACGTTATTTGGTCATGCCAGCCTCATTGACGCAACCAAAAGGGTCAAATCTGTAAATTTTAGTTGGGTAGGAATATTATTGAAATATTTTGTAAAAGAAGATTAAAAATAAAAAAATCGGGATGGTCTACTTTACCCACAAACTATGAAACTGTCTGTTTCATTCCGAACTTTACAAAACCGGTCAAATTAACCATCAGGTGATTACAATTACAGTGGTTTTGCTACAATTACGTTTTGCTACGATTACAATGGTTTTGCCACAGGAACAACAATTTTGGTTATTTGTTTTGACTGAATCTTTAAAAAATTATAGTAAATCATAGAAAAATCATTAAATAGAAAATACAATTTTGTTAGACTCCAAATAACTAGATCTACAAAGTCAACATATAATATTATATGTTTTAATACAAAGTTTTTACTGTAGATTTATATCTATTATTTTCTATAATTAATTGAAATAATTCATAACTGCAGTTTCTACAGTTCAATTGTAGTGAAATTTTTATAGTGACGTAATTGTTGTATGCTTGAGCTATAGTAAAAATTTTATACTCATTGAATTAGTTCAATATATAAATTACAACCATCCAAACAAGCCTGTGCCAACTGCCAAGAGCACGACGAAGGGGAAATCCGAGTCGTGCTACCGTGTGCCTTGCATGCACCTTCCAGGGATAGGTGCGCATCAGAGTGTTGTTCAGTCTCTATTTGCGGTACCAAAATGACAAGCTACCTATCGCTTTCGGCAGGTCCTTTACCTGATCTGGTTGCAACATCCCAATCCAATAGCGATGTGACAAGTAGATGACGTGTGGCATACCATATGTTTTCATTTTTCTGCACCATTTTTTTTATTATTAAATTATTATTATTACTACTGCGGCTACCACCACTACTACTATTACTATTACCATTATTATTTCTATAATAATAATAATATACTCCATGAAATTGCAAGTCGTTTCATTTTGTGTTAAGTCAAACTTATTTATTTCGGCCAAGTTTATATAAAAAACATATTAATATCTACACTATCAAATAAATAGACTGGTTAAATGTAATTTGCAATAATAAGTCTTGGTTAATGTTGGAGATATTTATATATTTTTCTATAAACTAGGTCAAAACTTAGTACAAAGCTAAAACTACTAACAACTTCGAATGAAGCTAAGAGAGTATATAATACCTACTAGTTGCTTATTACGTCTATTATTCATTCATGACTCCTGGACACGTCAGAACCTGTTCGTAGCAGGGACGGACACAACGTCAACCATAGTGGAGTGGTCGCTAGCTGAGCTGATCCGCCACCCGAACATCCTTAGGCGGGCACAGGAGGAGCTGGACACTGTTGTGGGCCGCGGAAGGTTGATCACAGAGTCAGACCTCCGACACCTCACCTTCTTCCATGCGGTCATCAAGGAGACGTTCCGACTGCACCCATCGACACCCCTCTCCCTTCCTCGCATGGCTGCCGAGGAGTGTGAGGTTGCCGGCTACCGCATTCCCAAGGGCTGCGAGCTGCTAGTCAATGTGTGGGGCATTGCCCGTGACCCGGCCCTATGGTCCGACCCGCTGGAGTTCCGCCCTACTAGATTCATGCCAGGTGGATCGCATTCGGATGTGGATGTTAAAGGAGGTGACTTTGGGCTTATACCATTCGGCGCGGGCCGAAGGATATGCGCCGGCCTGAGCTGGGGGTTGCGGATGGTCACACTCACTAGCGCCACTCTCGTGCACGCCTTTGATTGGGAGTTGCCAACAGGAGAGACAGCAGACAAGCTAGACATGGAGGAGGCCTTCACCTTGCTGCTACAGCGGGCTGTGCCATTAATGGCTCATCCAGTACCCAGGCTACTACCATCGGCATATGAAATTGCGTAAAATTAAGGCTTAAGTGACTTGTGAGATTGAAGATGTGAGCTCACAGTCTCACCTCTCTTCTGTCAATTAAATTGTCATAAAAGACAAGATGTTTATGTATTGTTGTTCACTTTGATTGTTGTAACAGATGTTCTTGCTCTAGCTAATATTTGTAATGAAATATTATAGTTTGGCATGTTTATGCTCCTCTCCTCACTTGTTTAAAGCTCACATTTGTCTTGTCGAAAGATATGTGTTGTGGTACTTTGTGTCAATCTATGTTGTTCATGTAAATTTCTTTTATATTGTACTCTTAAGTTACATGACGTCCAAGTACAAATAGTTGAGGTGCTAGAAAAATATTCGATGGTGGTTGTATATAGATATAAAAGCTGACCGACCTAGAGCTTTAACAGACTTATAACATCCTTTTAGATAAATTAATGCAATAGATCCCTAGAAGAAGTATCTTTAGAGTTTTTCCCACAACGGTCTCTGAGAGGATTTTGCCTCCAAGTAGTTGGACGCAGAGAGAAGAGCCACAGAGATAACTTGTCTTAGAATTGTGCCATGGGGGGGGGAGGGTAAGAGGAGGGCAGCAAAATGTTGTCATTGTAGAGAAAATTTCATGAATGCAACCTTATCTTATATGCTATTGGAAATTGAAATTTTGCTTCTTTTCTATTGAATTGTATTTTTGTTTCCCTATATGCTTTTGAAGCATGAAATTAGCTAGATGAATGGTAGATGATGGAGGAAGTGACAATTATACCCTTATCGTCAGTGAAGACATAACCCAAAAACAACACTTTGATAGTACTGCTACATATTGTTTTGAACATTGGATAAATCAGATAATGTTTAATTTAGCACACACATATATTTTAAATATGTATAAACAATACGATATCATCACATTTTTTTTATTTAAATCTACACAATATAATTGAAATATTTGTATTTTTAATTGAAATATGCCACTACATGCATTTTTAATTTATATATCTTTATATGTCTTTTTAATTTACATATATCACTACATGTATTAAATGTAAATAATCGTAAGCAATATTATTTAGCACATGTTTGTGTATATTTAAATTAAGAATGTGATACTATCTTATGCATATTTTAAATTATATATGTATGCTAAATTAATTGTATTTTGAGTTGTCCAGTGTTTAAAATACATGCAGCGGTACTATCTAAGTGTTACTGGTATGAAAGGAATATCTCTATATTTCCTGGGTTATGCCTCTACTAGTGGTAAGGATATAATTATCATTCCATCCACCCTCTAGTATTCTTCTAACTGATTTCATACATCAATGGCAAATAAGGGAAACAAAATACAATTCAATGACAATGAAGCAAAATTTCAATTTTCAATGGCATATAAAAAAGGTTATAAGTTTTAATGGCATTCAACAAATTTTAATGGTCATTGTAAGCCAGGAAGAAGTAGCTCTAGCTCCAAATAAACCATGTGTTGGTGGTGCTCTACACAGTCATGTCACAGGGTACATGTGCTGAACGTCACTGCTTCGCACCTCTCTGCAAGTTGCAAACCAGGAACCAGCTTCTCGAGTTCCTCTTTTCTGCTTTAAGAAATCCAATCAGCGTTTCTTCCTTTCTTGGGAAACAAGATTGATGTGGGAGGAGCAAAGAGTTGTGGACTGCGATTAGCCAACCGACCGCCATTTTGACCTCACAACTCTGCTCTGCTGTCCCCGTGTTACAAGCCTGACCACGCCGCCTACCGTCCCGTACTCTTCTGAACAACATTTGTACAAGACCACTGTAGAATTTATTTATATTATTCTTTGAACAACCGTAGTAAAACAAATTCAAATTTAGCCCGTCAACAGTTTTTTATGAGATGACGAGAATTGAGAATCACCCGATGCAGGTCAGGAGGACACCCCCAATTCCCAACCCCGATCCCCTGACTCGGTTCTACTGCAACCGAACTGTAGCAACACTTTCCACCCCTTCTGCTCCCGTAAACGCGGTGGAAACCACGCAACGGTATCTCCAAAATCACCCAATCCCGTGAGCGCCGTCTCGGCTATTTTCTCCCCACGGCCACTCGCCGCCGCGGCGTTCCCTCCTTCCAGTCCTCCTCTTCATCACAACAGAGCCAGAAAAATCTCAGAACGCATCTCTAGTGCTCCGACCTCGACGCGACCCCCCCTCGCCTCGCTCCGGATCCGGACGGCCCGGCCCCTCCGCCCTCCCATGCGCACGGCGCCGCCGCGGCCGACATGACGCTCGCCTCCCTCGCCCGCGCCCTCGGCCGGTCCGCGCGCTCCTCCCGGCCGCGCCAGGCGAGTCTCCCCTCCCCTGCCCCCAGCCCCCTATCCTCCCGCGCTCATCCGCCGCGCCCCGGTGGGGAACGGAGGTCTGACCTTTCGCTGTTCCTTTTAGGGTTTCCAGCTCGGGGGCCTCCGGCAGCCGCCCGCGCCGCCGCTACCGCCGCCTGTTCATGGCGGCGAGGGCGGGGCGATAGGATTTGTCCGCAGTTACCTGACTGCGGCATCGTCGGCAGCTCTTGGGAAGCCCGCCGCGGGCAAGACTGTGGATTGGAGATACATCCTTGCCAGCCCACAGTTCCGACGGCTCTTCTCGGACGAGTCCAAGAAGAGTACGTTACTCTTTTTTTATTTTTTTATGAGATTATTATTATTATCAATGAGATTGAGTTTGGTGGCCCTGGTTCTGAAAGGTTGCTCCTTTTCTGGTTTTAGACTACGAGAACTACTACCCGAAGGGTAAAAAGGAGGTGCCTAAAGGAGATGGTAGTAACAAGTCTGAATCTAAGCGTAAGTTTCTCTCGTGCTTGACTTGTTTGTGTAGAGGAGGGTAGCCATGTTATGGTTATGGATGCAAATATCATAGCTTTTCTTGCACCCATAGTAAATGGAATTGGTGCATATATTTGAGTTGACTCACAAGATGGACAACTAACATGTGTTTTGTTGATTTCCTTTTTGCTGCAACTGCTTTGGTGAATTGTTATACCGGTTATAATTTATAAATAGCTCTTGGAGTAGAAATGTATAATGATTTATGCACACTGTGCTTCGATGTGTAGTTTTGTGACATCAGTGCTAACTATTTCACTTTTAATGAAATGCAATCTTGTGGCGTGCAGAGGAATCCAATACAGATGAAGGATGGAATTTCCAGGAGAATGCTATGAAACACCTGCAGAATTTCCTTGCACCTCTATTGATTCTTGGCCTGATGCTATCATCCATGTCATCTAGCACCGCAGACCAGAAGGAGGTGATTACTTTTCTACTTTGTTAACTCTGTTGGGAATAGTTCTGCAAGTCCATGGTTTCATTTGTTCCTTTTTGGTAAGCACTGTTTGTTGGGCTATGTTTAGTCTCCTAAGAACTGGTTATCTATGCTGTACATTTCTTCTGTTCACTTGCATAACTTGTTTGTCAAACTTCAAAGAAAAGGAGGAAAAAGACTACGCCACCATATAGGCTTTAAAAGGCTATGCACTGTATTTAACTCTCTGCCCCTGTCATCTCCATTCTCCAGTCAAATTCCCAGGATTAGTAATGAGCTATGAGAAACGCTGAGTAGGACTGTAAGGGACAAAGACCTTAACTTGAGTAACCTTTGTGTAATTTACTAGCCTAAATTGAAATTCTTTTCATCAGTCCTCTTGTGCCGATGCTTGGGAGAATTGTTAGTTTGCTACCATTTGCTTTGTGCTTGAAGTTTTCTTTCCTAGCCTTTGAGTGTGGATGCAATATTGGGAATTCATTCGTTCAGTTTAACTGAAAACTGTCAAACGATATCGTTTCATGTAAGCATGCACATTCCCTTCTAAGTGCACACATTATAGTATAATGGTTCATTACAGTATCTTTTGTATCAAACATCTGCAGATAAGCTTCCAAGAGTTCAAGAACAAGTTACTAGAACCTGGTTTAGTTGACCGCATTGTTGTTTCAAATAAATCAGTAGCGAAGGTCTACATCAGGAATTCACCTCATCCAAAGAGCCAAGGCCAAAATAGTGATACCCATATTTCTACCACTGATGTTCCAGGCAAGCCTGCTCCCAGCAGATGCAAGTATTACTTCAATATTGGTAGTGTTGATTCGTTTGAAGAGAAGTTAGAGGAAGCCCAGGAAGTTTTGGGAATAGATCCACATGATTTTGTCCCAGTAACTTATGTTGCTGAAGTAAATTGGTTCCAAGAAGTTATGAGGTTTGCCCCAACAGCATTTCTTGTTGGTCTGATATATTTTATGGGAAAAAGGATGCAGAGTGGTTTTAATATTGGAGGTGGTCCTGGCAAAGGAAGAGGAGGTATTTTTAACATTGGAAAAGCTACAGTGACGAAGATGGACAAGAACTCCAAAAATAAGGTTTGTTATTTCTTTTCTTACATAACCCGTTTTACTGTTTCACTTGGTTCTATTTTTGATGGATGATAAAAATAATCTGTCCCAAATGATTTTTCATGCACAGGCTAGTCCATTACCTCTGATAACTCCAATTGCCTAATTTTGTGGTAGCTTTATGAAACTAAGCAAGCTACATGAAATTCCTGGATGTCTTTTCCCTAACGCCTATTTTTCTGTTGGTCTAGGTGTTCTTTAAGGATGTAGCCGGTTGTGATGAAGCTAAACAAGAAATAATGGAGTTTGTGCATTTCCTTAAAAACCCCAAGAAGTATGAAGATTTGGGAGCTAAAATACCCAAAGGTGCTCTACTTGTAGGCCCTCCTGGTACAGGGAAGACTTTGCTTGCTAAAGCTACAGCAGGAGAGTCTGGTGTGCCATTTTTGTCTATTTCTGGTTCAGATTTCATGGAAATGTTTGTTGGTGTTGGACCATCCAGGGTACGGAACTTGTTCCAAGAAGCTAGGCAGTGTGCTCCTAGTATTGTATTCATTGATGAAATTGATGCTATTGGTCGTGCAAGAGGACGTGGAGGTTTTTCAGGTTCAAATGATGAACGTGAGAGTACTTTGAACCAGCTGCTTGTAGAGATGGATGGATTTGGAACAACTGCTGGTGTTGTTGTTCTTGCTGGGACAAATAGACCTGACATCCTGGATAAGGCATTATTAAGGCCAGGAAGATTTGATCGCCAGATAACAATTGACAAGCCAGATATAAAGGGCCGTGATCAAATATTCCGCATATATCTTAAAAAGCTTAAGCTGGACAACGAACCATCATTTTATTCGCAAAGGCTAGCTGCCTTGACACCTGGGTTTGCAGGAGCTGACATTGCCAATGTTTGTAATGAAGCTGCTTTAATTGCTGCGAGAAGTGAGGAAACTCAGATTACCATGCAGCATTTTGAGTCTGCGATTGATAGGATTATTGGTGGTTTGGAGAAGAAAAATAGGGTAAGAGATCAGTAGTATAACCTATGAAGTTGATTTGTGAGATTTGTTTCAGTGTCTTACTTTTGGATCCTAATTAAGTAACTTGGCAGCCTTCTTTTTCTATGTAATGTCATTCTTTTTGTACATGTAATTACTTTTATTCCTTATTCTGGCCTCTGAGCATTTTAACCCTTTTGCAGGTCATTAGCAAACTGGAGCGCCGTACCGTTGCTTACCATGAATCTGGACATGCCGTTGCTGGATGGTTCTTGGAGCACGCAGAGCCTCTTCTGAAAGTTACAATTGTTCCTCGTGGAACAGCTGCTTTAGGGTTTGCACAGTACGTCCCAAATGAAAATCTTTTGATGACAAAGGAGCAACTTTTTGATATGACATGCATGACATTAGGTGGCCGAGCTGCAGAGGAGGTACAATTTTCTTTATCCATATCTTATTTTTGCTGATGTTGTATGATAAATAGCCAGGATTCATGGATGTTTCTCTTATACTGTTAAAGTGTTAAATCAATACTGACCAATTCAAGCCATTATAATGTTTGAATAGGGTGAATCAGCTGTTACATTGAAATTCCTACATTCGACAAGGAGAATAATTAGAGCCTGCTTCGTTGGTATTATCGCCACTTAAATTATGATCATATCATGTGAATATGGTCATAGTTGTCAATTTAGTAGAAAAAAATATAATTCATTTGGTAACTCAGGATACCGCATCATGTAAACTTTTGATTGCATTTTAAGGGGACCAGAAGACGATAATATTTTCCATTGTCTCCTCTGGCCATGTGATAAACACGTTGATACCATTACATTTATCAAATTGGTCGCCATCTAAATATTGTATATAATCTCAAGTTATTACTTCAAGACATCGTAGAAATAATAATCAGTTCCCTAATGTCTTATGTTGGGATATCCGTTTATTTCACAGTATTATCACCAGAAATTGTTATAAGCATATTGTTTAAAGGCACTAATTGAGCTTTGTTTCAGGTTTTGATTGGCAAAATCTCAACTGGTGCTCAGAATGACTTGGAGAAAGTTACCAAAATGACATATGCACAGGTCGCTGTGTATGGTTTTAGTGAAAAGGTTGGGCTTCTATCCTTCCCCCAGAGGGATGATGGTTTTGAAATGACCAAGCCTTACAGTAATCAGACGGCATCCATCATCGATGATGAGGTCCGGGAATGGGTTGGCAAGGCCTATAAGAAAACAGTTGAATTGATAACAGAGCATAAGGAGCAAGTTACGCTAATCGCAGAATTGCTGCTTGAGAAGGAAGTCCTACACCAGGACGATCTAACCAGGGTACTAGGAGAACGTCCATTCAAGGCACTGGAGCCAACCAACTACGACCTCTTTAAGCAAGGTTTCCAGGATGATGATGACAAGAGCCAGGCACCAGCAGAGAACGCTGAGTTGCCTGATGATTCATCTCCCCCACTTGGTGAGGTTGTACCCACGTAGTTTTTTTTTACCCCTCAACGTTAGAGCTGTACATTGAGTGCTCATTCTCGATAGATTCTTGTTTGTTGTTGCACCATAAGAAAACTGTATAAATTAGCGCCCTCGCTAATTATGCCAATGTGGAAATGCATTTGGATTTTCACAAATGCATTTGATGCCTTGGGCTCTTCATGGCATAAGCAAATGTTCTGAATCTTGTATTCGAATGTTTTGGATGATTCCGTCTGACGGGGGAGTTGGCGCAAGGAGTGTGTTTGTCCTGTCTGAAGGCTTGGCTGTCTGTAGCTGCTGGTAACAACAGTGGCTAAGATGGTGCCTGGATCTTTGTGGAAGCTAATAGAAAGTAACAAGTCATTGATCTTTGAATTTTTACCGGGTAGCCGGTGTGCTTACTTTGTTGGACAAGCACAAACACATTGGACAACGTTTTTGCGTGCATATCCTTCGTCCCCAAAAATTACCAAATTAGAGCATCTTCAGCACTTATTCAATTTCACGTCTCATCTCCGTAAAACTGTCACATTGGGGAGGCTGTCTATTTTTTTTTCTCTAGTAGTCCCTCAGTTACTGTTTTTTTTTCTCTAGTAGACACCTCATATCTCATCAAATGAAGGGGGAGGGCCCATCACTAGCTCGCAGGGTCGGTCCATCGCAGGAGGGCCCATCTCACGGTTTGAGGTCTCTCGGCGGGCCAGCCGTCCAGTCAAGGACCGTCGTCTGTCCATTCCTCATCTAGAAGGCATCGTCGCCGTGCGGGAGCTTGCGCGCCAGCCCGTTGAGTATCTGGTGGAACGCGTCGCCCGGCTGCGCGGGCTGCGGGAACAGCACGGCGCGCTTACTTCATCGCCGGGCTCGCGAGGAGGCGCTGCTTCCTCAGCACCACGTCCACCAGGATGGACGTGAGGATGGTGCCCAGCCTCGGGACGTCGTCCTCGGCGACGAACACGGCGATGTCCGCCCACGGGATGGCGTCCGCGAAGGGCAGCACGATGTCGTCCGCGACGACCGACCACGGGGATGCAGCCGAACACGACGGCCTCCACCTCCACCAGGCGGGGGCTCCAGGGGCGCCCAGCCCCAGCGGGCACAGGCAGAACACGGCGCGCTGCATGTCCGGCCTGGTAGTAGGTCGTCGGGTGCGCCGTGGAGATGTCGAACAGCGGGTTGCTCTTGAAGTTCTCCCACACGCCGTGGAGAAGTGGTCGGCGCCGTCCGACCTGTTCCAGTACGGCCAGCGGTCGGCGAGCAGCCGGATCGCGCTGCGCATCATCCGCGGGCCGTGGAGTCGAAGCCTCGAAGGGCATGGGGTGGCCCGACGCGATGAGGTCGCAGGTCGTGTACACGTACGGGCGCGTAGAACTAGAACCAGTCCGCTTCCTCGATCGGGGTCCAGGGTGCGGACGGCGCTGGAGAGGAGAGGAGAGGGACCGGTGCACCAAGATCTCCGTCGCGAACATGTGCGTCAGGCAACACGCGGGTCCTTCTCCAGCGGCTCCGTGTGTTGTATCTCGCCGGGGGGTCGTACACGTAGACCTTGAGCTTGCCCTTCTGCACAGGGTCGTCCTCTAAAACGTCACCGCCAGTGCCTGCCGTTTTATTATTATTGGGTCGTAAAATGTGAATACACCGTTTCTTTAGAGATTTCTATGCTCATCAGCACGAAAACAAGAAGTCACTTAGTCAGTCCTGAAATATATGGACCTGTTGAACTATAATGGAAGAATATATACTATATAAATGTTTCCCCTTACTGCTAGCAATGCCATATTTAAGCTATATATAATTATATATAGTCAGTGCAAAGCACTCTAGCTAGGCCCAGAATTAACTTAGATTCATATAGAAATTCATCACGGTCCCTGCTACTCGATCCCTTCAGACAAAAAAACAACAAATCTGCATTTGAGTTTCATGACATCTTGGATGATTTACTGAAACCAGAAGAGAAAGTCTCCGCCCCCGCACCTGAGATCCTGGCCATGCATCAACTCCTGCATGCGCGTCGGACCCAAGGAAGAGCACTGCTGCAGTGGTAGCGGCAAGAATGGCGATGAGAAAGATCGACCTCATTCATGATCCCCACAATCCTCTCGGCAGCACCTCCCGAAGCCAGCGGCGAATCTAGGATTTTGGGTCAGGGTATGCTTATCAAAAAATTTCATACGCAATTCGGTAAATCCATTTTCCAACTCAATAATAAGGTTTAAATTCATGGACTAAGTACAAACCATATCCATTAAATACAATATATAAATAGTTCAAAAGCCAGACTCATAGTTCAAATTTATGCATAATAGATCACTAGAGACTTACAGTGCTATTTTACTATTGAATTTATTCGACGCTTCCGAAGGGACATAAATGTATCAATTATGTCATCCTCATCAATTTCAAAGAAAATATCTCGCTCAATGAAAGTGACAAGACAATCATCCAAAACACTATCTCCCATCTTATTTCGGGTTTTGGTTTTCACTAAAACCAATGCAGAAAATACTCTTTCAACACTTGCTGTTGCCACGGGTAGAAGCAATACCAATTTGAGAAGCTGATAAACCATATCATGCACTTTATGTCTCTTTGTTTGAACAAGCATAACTGAGAGATCAACAATATTTTCTAGACCTTTGAATCTATCATCATGCCTGATGTCATCAATATAATTATCTAGCTGCAATTCAAGTCTTCTCAAATAATTATTTGAGAAGTCCTTTGGGTAGAACTCGGCCAGTCTCCGTAGCTTTCGTGCATCAAAAGACTCAAATGACTTAGAAGGATTGAAGGCCGCCATACAAGACAACAACTCCATGTTGATCTCATCAAACCGATTATCAAGTTCTTGACTTATTTGATCAATGACACCAATGTATACTTCTCTTCTGAAGTGGTCATCATTGGTTTGCTTTCGAGCATGAGCTTTCCTTGTTGATTTTCCATAAGGAACATAAACACCATCCATAGCATGCACATCAACACCATGTTTATCACAAAATGAGGTGACCTTTTCAAGAAAATTATTCCAACCATCAGACCTCAATTCTTGAATTCTTTTCTTTGCCACATTAACAAGTGATATTGCATTAAGAATATCTTGCTCCCTTCTTTGCAAACACTCAGATAACTCATTCGTGTATCCAAGAATAATATACATTAAATGTGCAAAGAAAACAAACTCAAAGGTCTCGAATGCTCCAGTCACATAATGGATTTTGGTCCAATCATCCTTATATGTCGGATCATCCCCAAGATCAACCAGTACGTCATGGATTGACTCATACATAGTAAGGATGTTGCATATAGTTTTGTAATGAGATCCCCATCGAGTATCTCCAGGCCTAGGCAAACCCATCTCTTGATGTAATCCAGTTCCAGATTCAATTTCACCACAATCAAGTGCTTTCTTGATATTTTCAAGCCTAGCTTTTCTGAGCATGTCATGACGCTTACAAGAAACCCCAACAATATTCAACAAGATAGATACTTGATCAAAAAAGGAGCTGCAATCAGTATTTCCCTTAGCAACAGCCACAAGAACCAATTGGAGTTGATGTGCAAAACAATGAATATAATAAGCAGAAGGTGACTCTTGCATGATCAATGTTTTCAACCCTTTAATATCTCCTTTCATGTTGCTAGCCCCATCGCAACCTTGACCACGGATTTGAGTCAAACTCAAGCCATGACGAACAAGTAAAGCTTCAATTGCACCCTTCAGTGATAAAGAGGTAGTATCATCTACATGAACAACTCCAATAAAATGCTCACATGGCCTTCCCAATTTATCAACATAACGCAAGCAAAGAGCTAATTGTTCTTTATGTGATATATCACTAGACTCATCAGCTAAAATTGCAAAGGGCTCATCACCAAGGTCTTCGATTATTTTCTTTCTAGTTTCCAGGGCACAACAATGAATAATTTGCTTTTGTATGTCTGGGTTAGTTAAGGTACAGTTACCTGGAGCATTGTCCAAAACATACTTGTTGACTTCTTCACTATTTTCGGCGAGAAATTTCAAAAGTTCAATGAAGTTCCCTCTGTTGCTAGATTCTTCACTTTCATCATGTCCACGAAATGCCAACCCTTGATGCAAAAGAAACTTGATACACCTAAGTGAATAAGTCAATCGTTTCTTATAAAGTCGAAGATCCTCATCGCTCCACTTCTGAATATTATAATCAATTGCTACCTTGGGATTTATAAAGCCAATGTACCTCTCTTGAGCTGCAATATGTGCCTTGGAACCTAGATGTTTGACAAGTGCAGGCTCTCCTATATTCCAATTATTCCAGCCATCAACAGTAAATGCCTTTGACCCAGTGTCCTTCTTGAACAAGTAGCATATAAAGCAAAATGCAGCATCCTTCTTAATATTATACTCAAGCCATTCATGGTTGTACATCCAACAAAAACTGAATTGGCGATTTTGTCCTGAAATCCATGTTTTCGGAAAATCATGTGCAAAAGGTTTGAATGGACCTTTAGTAATATATGCTCTTCGAATTGCATCTTGATCATTAATCGGATAACTAAGAATGGGATGTCTTTCACCTGGATCATGTGGAAGACGATTGATATCATAAACTGGTGGCACTGAAGACGGCTGTGGTAGTGGCTGTGGCGGTGGTGGTGGCGGCGGTAGCACATGATTTTCAGTTTCCTCAACTACTCTCTCACGAGTCTGATGTTCTACCACAGGTACAATCGGATTAGGAGAATGATTAGACGTAGCAGCAGCTGCTGCTGCCTTCCTCTTTGCTTCATGTTTCTGAAAAAGAGATGCAATGTCCCCGTCTCTCTTCATTACTGCATAATATAATATTTTAAATATTACAAAGCACAATGCCAAATAATTAGTAATTAAAGCATACATGAATTAGGAATTTCTTGAATGAACTGAATAAAAAATTTGCATGGATCGGGATCATCATTGCAAATTAGCAATTAAAAAAATTAGAAGCCACTAGTCACATCTAATAAGTTATACTTACTTTGCGGCTGCTTGGTGCTTTGCGTCTGCCAACTTGCTCGGTTGCTCCCTGGTCCGGTGGTCCTTGCTCGGCGATGGCAGAGTTGAATTGATGATCGGCTGCTGCCTGCTCCTCGGAGGGCATCAGGTGATCAGCGATGTGGGCATCTGCCAATGGGGAAAAGGAACGACGCGAATGGCGGCTGAGTCGAGCGACGCGAGGCGGCGGCCGCACGCACGATTCTAGTAGATCTTTTTGTTTTCGTTGCTGGGTTGGGCCGTGACTGCGCCTGATGTAGATGAGCGTTTTTCTTTTTTTTATATAAATAAAATCCGTATATTTACTCCTATACACGGTGGAAACGCAGGGTATGCTGAAGCATATACAGCATACCCTGTAGCTCCGCCCCTGCCCGAAGCCTCCCCTTGTCTGGCTGGTCTTACATATTGTCATGTTCTAGAGGTAATCACTAGTGTAGTTAAACAAGAAATGAAAGGCCGGGTGGAAGCTTCATTCTCTGCCAATTATCCATCCTACCAAGAGGTGTTTGGTGGAGAGGTGAGATGGAGCTTTCCTGGGCTTCCTTCATTCTTCCTCCTCCCCTACACACTAACAGACATCACACATTATATCAGGAACGATGACTATGGGGGCCATGTGTACTTCAAAGGGAGAAAGGGAGGAGGAGAAGTTTGGCGTGGTCTAAAAAAAAGAAAGGGAGGAGGAGCAAATAAGAGGGTAGGAAGGCCGCCCCCTGCTGATATTTTAATATTTTTCCAATGCCTCACTGGCTCACTCCTTTTTCTCCCACTTTTCTTTTATATATATGTTTTTCATAAATCATTGCTAGCAGGTGGCTGAGCTGTAAAAGAAGGTTCACAATTTTCTTGGTCTTTATTTATTTGGTGCTTTGTGTCAAATTCAATTTAACAGAAAGGGTTTTATTAGAACGAATCGATCGTGATTTCATTTTAACTTGGTTACGAGGACGTTAACTGTTGTTTGCCAATCAAATATTTCTCCACTTACTCATGATTTCCTCCTGAATATGATTAATATTGTCACATAGTGTGGCAACATAATTCTGGTTTGTTCGGTAATAAGGTACTTAATTAATTATATGTAAGTCTTGATTGCACAATTAATTATGATTTCATTTTAGTCAAATGGTTTGCCTTGCTGCCCTTGCACTAACTTCCCTCATGTTGCATCCTTTTACAGTATTACCAGAGTTCCAGTGGAAGTGTTTTATGATGAGCATATTAGTAGAAAAACTATAATTTATGATTTGTTTCAGGTGCTGATTGGAAAAACACACACAACATGTTCTCAGAATGACCTTTAGTAGCTAGGGCACTTGTAGGCTAAGAGGAATAGCTTTTTTGATCACTTGCTACGGTCATTCTGAAAACATGATCTAACCTTAGTGTTTATGATTTCATTGAAAAAGTTGGGTCTGTGTCCTTCCCTCGGAGGGATGATGATATTGACATGATCTAACTTTATGTTGGATTTTGATGTTCTTGGCCCATTTTTATTAAATTTGATACTAATGCCCATATTAAATACTATGTACATAAAGGTTTAATTCATTTAGAAAATTGACTAAATGTTGACTCAATTAAATAGGTGATTATTGTATGAACATGTTATGAAGTTGAGACAGAGACAAAAGGTTAGCCACACGCACCCGAGCATGCAGAGCAATACCTTGGCATGAACGTGTCGCGACATGAACAGGCTTGCACTTGGGTTAGCCTCAGATTAGCGATGGCAGCGAGTCAGGTTCATGGCATGTGAAGCATCCGAGGACCCACCCCAAAACCCAACAAGAAAATTCGCCCCGCCCCCAAACCCTGATTCAGATGAAAATCCACCCCGCACCTGAACCCTGATTCAGGTGAAAATCCACCCCTTTCTTTGAACCCGAAGGGGACTAGAGACCCGAGTTTCATCAACATGATAGCATAAACATTGAACATGACATTCTACCATGCAAAGAGCAACCAAAATACAAGATCAATACCCGCACAATCTAATTTTAATAAGCAACCACCAGAAAGTAGATATGAACACACAAGATAGTGTAATGAACAGATAGCGACGACACTTCAGCCTGTCTTGCAGCAAGGCAGAAAGGAACAACAACCAAAGTTTAAAGTTCAAACACCAAATAAGTCTTTAACAAGGACTAAAACATAGCAATTACTACATAATATGGGTTTTTGAACCAAATATGATCCCCGTCCGCAAAAGATGTAATTATAGGATACATGTTGGTCAAACTAGCTTAAGTTTGATCAAGTTTATAGTAAATATTATTAGCATTTATGTCCTTAAATGTTTTTTAAGAAAATATATTATATAACTAATCTAATGATACTTATTTTGTATTATGAATGTTTGTACATTTTTATATAAATTTAGTCAAAGTTCAACCTATTTGACATCTTGAAAAACGAGAATTGCATTCTTTTGTGCATGGAGAAGTATAAAAGATAAAAGATAAGCAACTTTGAGACACTGTCTCTTCAATATATAGCAACGAAGATACCGACCATCATGCCAACAATACAGGAATAAGAGTCTAGCTTGGAGCAGCATTACACAACAAGGGTTTTGGACCGGATAACAGAAGAACATTATTACAGAATATCAGTTTTTGAGCAAATAGAGAAGTCAGTGATACTTCCATTTAATTTGATGATGCTATTGAGAGTTGATGGCTGATTTCCTCAATCAATAATGGTGAAGTCAGGTTCATCCTGCAATATAAAAACAAGGACAATAGTTGAATTCCTGAATGTTGATTCATTTATAAATTCACAAATCACAAGTGTAAGTGCGCAACCAAATAGCACCAAATATGAATTCCAATGTTCCATTGCGGGGACACAGGAAATGAGAGCTCGTGCAACTCAAATCCGACATGCTAGTATATATGCTTAAAGTCAAATGAATCGTTGACTTCTGCGTCGAAGGCGCTCACTATCTTTGTTTGCATGTATAAACTGACATTTTTCATGCATGAATGACATCCACCCAGAGGTTAATTGCTTTTGGTGCTCAGATGGATGGTGCCTGTTGTATGTTGTGGGGCGTGTTTGATAGAGGTCTATCTTATTTTGATTTTTTGTGGAAGTTGATTTTCTAGTAGGGGTGATTCTGTGGCTGATAATTCTCTCTGATTTTTTTAGCATAAACTTTTAAAATCACCATACAGAATTACTTTATAAAATCAGGTGAAACTACTTTTTTCAGCTTTTAGTCTCTTAGTTCATTTCAAATAATCACTTCATAGAATCAGCAGAAAATCACTTCTCTCTTAAAAAAAACTGTTTGGCAGAATGACAGAGCTCTTGCTCGACTCATTAGAATCAACTCTGAGAGCTCTGCCAAACAGGCCTAACATAATATATGCATGTGGAAATAAACAGATATCAAAAGTGTTTTAGCCTTTTGATCTAGGAACCGATCGAGAGCGGTCTACTTTGTTGGACAGAGTGTCCTAATAATCATCCACCACATTCCTACGACATGTTCTCTAGAAGATTGAAATGTGTTGAATGCATAGTCAGCTTCGGCTGCTGCTGACACTCCGTCCATCGAAATACTATAGCATTTTGGAACGGAAGTGCATTGTGAACTGTGACTTTGAAAAGAGATCGATTCATCTCACCCGAGCGCGACCAGGAAACTTGGAAGAGGAGAAGATCGCCAGCACAGGAAATGAGCAACTGCTAACTACTGTATCTCGCACACGAATCACTCGATAAGGTTGTGTTAGGCCGATCGAAACCAATTAATGCAGGGTGCAGCAAGGCCATCAAGGAAATCGGCTGCCTTACCTTCCGATCCTCCAGGTCCCGTCCCAGTTTTAAAAGCCCTTTTGGCCTTTTGGTTTGCTTTGTGCATGCATGCGCAGTCCCTTGGCATGTAAGGGATAAGAGCGCTAGGAGCCCTAGATAGGCTTTGGGGCTTGAGTCTTGTTGTGGATATCTCCCCTCGATCAAGGTCACTTGTCACTCAAAGCGAAGAACTCATCAACAACTGCTGATTTAACAAGAAAAATTTAGGGGTTGGTGTCAGGGGCGGAGCTACAGGGTATGCTGTATATGCTTCAGCATACCCTGCGTTTCCACCGTGTATAGGAGTAAATATACGGATTTTATTTATATAAAAAAAGAAAAACGCTCATCTACATCAGGCGCAGTCACGGCCCAACCCAGCAACGAAAACAGAAAGATCTACTAGAATCGTGCGTGCGGCCGCCGCCTCGCGTCGCTCGACTCAGCCGCCATTCGCATCGTTCCTTTTCCCCATTGGCAGATGCCCACATCGCTGATCACCTGATGCCCTCCGAGGAGCAGGCAGCAGCCGATCATCAATTCAACTCTGCCATCGCCGAGCAAGGACCACCGGACCAGGGAGCAACCGAGCAAGTTGGCAGACGCAAAGCACCAAGCAGCCGCAAAGTAAGTATAACTTATTAGATGTGACTAGTGGCTTCTAATTTTTTTAATTGCTAATTTGCAATGATGATCCCGATCCATGCAAATTTTTTATTCAGTTCATTCAAGAAATTCCTAATTCATGTATGCTTTAATTACTAATTATTTGGCATTGTGCTTTGTAATATTTAAAATATTATATTATGCAGTAATGAAGAGAGACGGGGACATTGCATCTCTTTTTCAGAAACATGAAGCAAAGAGGAAGGCAGCAGCAGCTGCTGCTACGTCTAATCATTCTCCTAATCCGATTGTACCTGTGGTAGAACATCAGACTCGTGAGAGAGTAGTTGAGGAAACTGAAAATCATGTGCTACCGCCGCCACCACCACCGCCACAGCCACTACCACAGCCGTCTTCAGTGCCACCAGTTTATGATATCAATCGTCTTCCACATGATCCAGGTGAAAGACATCCCATTCTTAGTTATCCGATTAATGATCAAGATGCAATTCGAAGAGCATATATTACTAAAGGTCCATTCAAACCTTTTGCACATGATTTTCCGAAAACATGGATTTCAGGACAAAATCGCCAATTCAGTTTTTGTTGGATGTACAACCATGAATGGCTTGAGTATAATATTAAGAAGGATGCTGCATTTTGCTTTATATGCTACTTGTTCAAGAAGGACACTGGGTCAAAGGCATTTACTGTTGATGGCTGGAATAATTGGAATATAGGAGAGCCTGCACTTGTCAAACATCTAGGTTCCAAGGCACATATTGCAGCTCAAGAGAGGTACATTGGCTTTATAAATCCCAAGGTAGCAATTGATTATAATATTCAGAAGTGGAGCGATGAGGATCTTCGACTTTATAAGAAACGATTGACTTATTCACTTAGGTGTATCAAGTTTCTTTTGCATCAAGGGTTGGCATTTCGTGGACATGATGAAAGTGAAGAATCTAGCAACAGAGGGAACTTCATTGAACTTTTGAAATTTCTCGCCGAAAATAGTGAAGAAGTCAACAAGTATGTTTTGGACAATGCTCCAGGTAACTGTACCTTAACTAACCCAGACATACAAAAGCAAATTATTCATTGTTGTGCCCTGGAAACTAGAAAGAAAATAATCGAAGACCTTGGTGATGAGCCCTTTGCAATTTTAGCTGATGAGTCTAGTGATATATCACATAAAGAACAATTAGCTCTTTGCTTGCGTTATGTTGATAAATTGGGAAGGCCATGTGAGCATTTTATTGGAGTTGTTCATGTAGATGATACTACCTCTTTATCACTGAAGGGTGCAATTGAAGCTTTACTTGTTCGTCATGGCTTGAGTTTGACTCAAATCCGTGGTCAAGGTTGCGATGGGGCTAGCAACATGAAAGGAGATATTAAAGGGTTGAAAACATTGATCATGCAAGAGTCACCTTCTGCTTATTATATTCATTGTTTTGCACATCAACTCCAATTGGTTCTTGTGGCTGTTGCTAAGGGAAATACTGATTGCAGCTCCTTTTTGATCAAGTATCTATCTTGTTGAATATTGTTGGGGTTTCTTGTAAGCGTCATGACATGCTCAGAAAAGCTAGGCTTGAAAATATCAAGAAAGCACTTGATTGTGGTGAAATTGAATCTGGAACTGGATTACATCAAGAGATGGGTTTGCCTAGGCCTGGAGATACTCGATGGGGATCTCATTACAAAACTATATGCAACATCCTTACTATGTATGAGTCAATCCATGACGTACTGGTTGATCTTGGGGATGATCCGACATATAAGGATGATTGGACCAAAATCCATTATGTGACTGGAGCATTCGAGACCTTTGAGTTTGTTTTCTTTGCACATTTAATGTATATTATTCTTGGATACACGAATGAGTTATCTGAGTGTTTGCAAAGAAGGGAGCAAGATATTCTTAATGCAATATCACTTGTTAATGTGGCAAAGAAAAGAATTCAAGAATTGAGGTCTGATGGTTGGAATAATTTTCTTGAAAAGGTCACCTCATTTTGTGATAAACATGGTGTTGATGTGCCTGCTATGGATGGTGTTTATGTTCCTTATGGAAAATCAACAAGGAAAGCTCATGCTCGAAAGCAAACCAATGATGACCACTTCAGAAGAGAAGTATACATTGGTGTCATTGATCAAATAAGTCAAGAACTTGATAATCGGTTTGATGAGATCAACATGGAGTTGTTGTCTTGTATGGCGGCCTTCAATCCTTCTAAGTCATTTGAGTCTTTTGATGCACGAAAGCTACGGAGACTGGCCGAGTTCTACCCAAAGGACTTCTCAAATAATTATTTGAGAAGACTTGAATTGCAGCTAGATAATTATATTGATGACATCAGGCATGATGATAGATTCAAAGGTCTAGAAAATATTGTTGATCTCTCAGTTATGCTTGTTCAAACAAAGAGACATAAAGTGCATGATATGGTTTATCAGCTTCTCAAATTGGTATTGCTTCTACCCGTGGCAACAGCAAGTGTTGAAAGAGTATTTTCTGCATTGGTTTTAGTGAAAACCAAAACCCGAAATAAGATGGGAGATAGTGTTTTGGATGATTGTCTTGTCACTTTCATTGAGCGAGATATTTTCTTTGAAATTGATGAGGATGACATAATTGATACATTTATGTCCCTTCGGAAGCGTCGAATAAATTCATTAGTAAAATAGCACTGTAAGTCTCTAGTGATCTATTATGCATAAATTTGAACTATGAGTCTGGCTTTTGAACTATTTATATATTGTATTTAATGGATATGGTTTGTACTTAGTCCATGAATTTAAACCTTATTATTGAGTTGGAAAATGGATTTACCGAATTGCGTATGAAATTTTTTGATAAGCATACCCTGACCCAAAATCCTAGATTCGCCGCTGGTTGGTGTAGCCCCAAAAAACAATATATGAAACGTCTGGCAAGCAGCCAAGTGACGACTGGTTAATAAACCAAATGTTCTTTTAGGAAGTAAAAACTTTGTCTGGCAAGAGACAAAGATTTTAGCTTCTCTATTGGCTACAGATATAAATGCCATCACCAAAGAATTTGTCACATACTGAAGATGCTTAGTAGGATTTTGGTATATAACGACTAGGACTCTAATTCTACTTTGGAGTATAAATATACAATAAAAAGCTGTACGTACTAGACCTAAACCTTATATCTCTAGGACTCGGATTCTATTCTTTATCACTAACCACACATATTTATACTTCTTACGTTCGATCTCTCTCAGTCCTAATGACGATTGCGACTCGATTTAAAGTCTAATTCTTCCATTATCTTCTCCATGTCAACATTATTAACTACGCGGTGCATGATTTGACGTTACCTAGCTAGGGCTGTTCTTGCATCCCTTTTGGGAAAAATTTGACAGGGACATACCTCCATGGAGGCGTCATGAGAGGACCTACCGAGGATCTATGATTTATGTTCATACATAAGCACCCAACGTTTGGATTCCTAGCTAGGTCCTAAGTTCATTAGACTTCTCTTGTGCTGCCCAAGCCAAATCTCAATTCCTTGATTCAGTCTATCTGCGACAGAACATACATTTGCAACAATAATTATATACACTAGCGAAGCCTCATATGGAGGCGATACTGGGGCAGCCCTCCCCCTTGATCTGAAAAGTTTCTGAACACCGTGTTTGTCACTAGCTGATTCAGGGAGTGTTTAGTTGGTGGCATATCGGATATGGTATTTTGATACCAATAAAAAACAAATTACATATTCCGTTAGGAAATCACGGGACAAATTTATTAAAACTAATTAATCTATCATTAGCACATATTTATTATAACATAATATTATTAAATTATAGACTAATTAGGCTTAAAAAATCATGTCACAAAGTTATTGTAATGTGTGTAATTAGTTATTTTGTAGTCTCTATTTAATACTTTATACATGTGTCTAAATATTTGATGTGATAGATGCGAAAAGTTTTTTTTTTGGGTCGTAACTCAACACCCCCTTAGCCAGTTGCTCGGAGTGCTAGGCACCTAGCTCAAACTAGCAGAAGACTGTCTATTCTCATTTATGATTTGGCTTCTCCCTTGGACATGAAGGTATATATTAGTGCGTAGAGTACAGTTCTAGTTGTGTATCACCGCCCACCCTAATTCTGGTTCACGCTACGCTAGTGATTATATAGCTGATGTAAATGATAGATATCCTAGTAAGATTTCTATACATGACGAAGTATAACTCTAAGTTTACGATGGAATATAATGCAAATCGTACTATATCTAAATCTCTATTATATTTGTAGGAATTTATTTATCTCTAATAGCAAGTATCTATATTTCAATTCATAGATTTTTAGCATAATTTGCGAGAAGGGGTAGAGTGGTAGACAGTAGATCAACACTAGACGCGCAGGTTGACTTTGGCCGCACTCCAAAGCTACAGAGTGCTTGTATACCTGGGCAACGGGCCGGCACGGCACGGCACGGCACGGCGCCTACCAGGCCAAAGAGGCACGCCGTGCCCTACGGGCCGTGCCTCACCGGCCTGCGGGCCTGGCCTCCGGCCCAGGCACGGGCCTGGTCATAGGACGGGTCGGCCCAAAGGCCCGCTAGGCCCACCGGACCTGCTAGTGAAAATAGGATATATATGTGTATATATGTATTTTTATATTTATAAATATGTATTTATATATGTTTATATTTACTTATATATATATATTTATATAGTTATATATATTTATGTTTATTTTTATATATATTTTTATATATATTTATATTTATGTGTATATATCGGGCCGTGCCGGGCCGGCCCGCCGTGCCGAGGGTCTGGCCTAGGCACGGCCCTAGGAACGGGTCGGGCCGGCCCGGGCCCGTTGGCCACCGGGCCGGGCCGTGCTCGGGCCGGGCCAAAAAAATAGCGGGCTTCGGGCCGGGCTCACGGGCTCGGGCCTCATGCCCAGGTATAAGTGCTTGCATGGCATGGACCAGCCAGCTCTCCTCTCTCTCGTCTATTTATCAGCAGCAGGCTCATCAGCATTCAGCAAGCTGCGGCCGACGATGTTGATGCGACCGCCGCCGAGAGTTAACAACCAATCGGCGGATCGAGCAGCCGCGAACCGCAAACGAAAGCTACTGAACGGAGCAAAAGGCCCAAGGTGCAATCGTGAAGCATGGGGCAGCACCAGCATGCATGCACCACCAGAATCGCCAAACGGAGCCATGCGTTGTTGGATTGGATGGATCACAGTCACAGTCACAGAGATGGCCTGCAGCTGCATGCCTCGGCCGCTTTGCCCTCCACCACCTGTCGAGCCTATGCAAGTGCCTCGATCCCCAGAGGCCCAGACCCCGGCCAGTATATATGGAGAGCCCACACCCCCGTGCTACCAATCACCAAATCATCGCAGCACAACAGAACAAGATCGAGTTCATTCATTTGTCAAAGCGCCTGCCTACCTAGCTAAGAGAGCCCGCGAAGAGAAATGGCGTCCTCGTCTGCTCTCCCTTGTGGCGCCTCTGTCGTAGTCGCCATTGTGGTGGCAGTGGTGCTGCTCGCCGCCATGAGAGCCGAGGCCGAGACCAGGAAGTACCAGTTCGATGTAATGTACAGTATTTGCTTATTATTGTAGTATTAGTTTGTTCATGCATGTAACTTCATCATCCCGGCAATATTATCTTGACCACATGCAGCCATGGGCGGATCTATATATATATGTACTGCATTAGGTGCGGACGCACCCATAAAATTTAAAAAAACAGTGATTATAATAAATTTTTCACTATACTCATATTCATATAACAAAATCATATGCACCCATATATTTGCTCTAGCTCCGCCGCTGCATGCAACAAGTCACAAGTGAACAGTGATCATGCATGTTGGTGACCGACGACGCCGCGCATGCGTAATAAATAACAAATCAATCCATCTGCATGGCATGCAATGGCAGGTGCAAATGACGAGCGTGACGCGGCTGTGCGGCACGAAGAGCATCGTGACGGTGAACGGGCAGTACCCGGGTCCGACGCTGCTGGCGCGGGAGGGCGACCACGTGGAGGTCACCGTGGTGAACCGCTCCCCCTACAACGTGAGCATCCACTGGCACGGCGTGCGGCAGCTGCTGAGCGCGTGGGCGGACGGGCCGGCCTACGTCACGCAGTGCCCGATCCAGCCGGGCCGCAGCTACGTGTACCGGTACCAGGTGGCCGGGCAGCGCGGCACGCTGTGGTGGCACGCGCACGTCTCCTGGCTCCGCGCCACCGTCCACGGGCCCATCGTCATCCTGCCCCCCGCCGGCGTGCCGTACCCGTTCCCGGCGCCCGACGAGGAGATCCCCGTCGTGCTCGGCGAGTGGTGGAGGGACGACACCGAGGCGGTCATCGCGCAGGCGCTGCGGACCGGCGGCGGGCCCAACGTCTCCGACGCCTACACCATCAACGGGCTCACGGGACCTCTCTACGGCTGCTCCGGCGCCGCCGCTCAGGCTCAGGATGATACGGCGACGACGTTCAAGCTCAAGGTGAAGCCCGGCCGGACGTACATGCTGCGGCTCATCAACGCCGCGCTCAACGACGAGCTCTTCTTCTCCGTCGCCAACCACACGCTCACCGTCGTCGACGTCGACGCGCTCTACGTCAAGCCCTTCGACGTCGACACCCTCGTCATCGCGCCGGGGCAGACCAGCAACGTCCTGCTCGCCACCAAGAAGCCCACCACGTACTACACGTACCCCGGCCGCGCGACCTACTACTACATGGAGGCGCGGCCGTACACCAACACGCAGGGCACGTTCGACAACACCACCGTCGCCGGCGTCCTCGAGTACGACGACGGCGACGAGGACCCTGCTTCTGCTTCTGCCTTTGGCTCTCCGTCGTCGTCTCCATCATCGTCCCAGAACAACAACAACAACCTCCCGCCGGTGGTCTTCGCGCCGACCCTGCCGCCGATCAACGACACCAGCTTCGTGGCCAACTACACCGCGAGGCTCCGCAGCCTGGCGAGCGCGGAGTACCCGGCCGCCGTGCCGCGGGACGTCGACCGGCGCTTCTTCTTCACCGTGGGGCTGGGCACGCACCCGTGCGGCGCCGGCGCCAACAACGGGACCTGCCAGGGCCCCAACGGGTCCCGGTTCGCGGCGTCCATCAACAACGTCTCGTTCGTGCTGCCCACGACGGCGCTGCTGCAGGCGCACTTCTTCTTCGCCGCCGGCGGCGGCGGCAGGTCCAACGGCGTCGTCTACGCCACCGACTTCCCGGCCTTCCCGCTGGCGCCGTTCAACTACACGGGCACGCCGCCGAACAACACGAACGTGATGAACGGGACGAAGGTCGCCGTGCTGCCGTTCGGCGCCAGCGTGGAGCTGGTGCTGCAGGACACCAGCATCCTCGGCGCCGAGAGCCACCCGCTGCACCTGCACGGCTTCAACTTCTTCGTCGTCGGCCAAGGGTTCGGCAACTTTGACCCGGCCAACGACCCGGCCAAGTTCAACCTCGTCGACCCCGTGGAGCGCAACACCGTCGGCGTGCCCGCCGGCGGCTGGGTCGCCATCCGCTTCCGTGCCGACAACCCAGGTTTATTTAGTTTGCACTGGTAGCATTATATATTTCCGAGGCCGCGAGTCCTAACCCGAACGCGCGCGCACTGCTGGCGTACGTGCAGGTGTGTGGTTCATGCATTGTCACCTGGAGGTGCACATGAGCTGGGGCCTGAAAATGGCGTGGCTGGTGCTGGACGGGAGCCTGCCGAACCAGAAGCTGCCGCCTCCGCCATTGGATCTGCCTCAGTGCTAGGCCGGCGCGCGTCAGAGACGTACTCAAGACCAATGGCCAACGTTGAGATGATTTCCCATCAATGCGCTGCTTCGTTTGCTCGATCAGTTGCCGTTTTGGTATTCTATATTACTTCGATCTTCTTCTTCAGCTTAAATTACGTCGCGATAATTTCTTTCCTAGTTGGTGTGATTTTTTTTTTTGGTTAATGGATGGTTCCTGACTATTTGAGTGATGGACATGCATGGTTTCTGTACGTGGCGGTTTGCTTCGTTCGGCGGAACTTCACTCTTACGAGTGCATGGTTCTTGTAATCTAGCTTTCTTGTAGCTCAAAGCTTGTCTGTAGCTTTTTGTGTGTGTGTGTATGTATGGGTGCAATATAACCTTGCGCTTGCCCCGGCGTAACTAATAAAAAGTGAATTTGTCCGGTATAGCTGCATAAGTTCTCACCTTATAAATGGCTACAAAAGTTACTCCGGCATAGCTCGGGCTAACGGTATCCGAGGCGGTTGGTAATTTCGTGCTGCGTGGCAGATAGAGATAGCCCCCTTTGGCATCACGCTAAGTCGCTAACGCTACTGGAGGGAAACAGGCATAGCAGAAACATGATGCACATAGATGAACAAATTATGTACTTATGTATATTACTCCGTATTTAATAAAAATTCTTCAGACATGGCAACCTCATTTCATCATGGCTAAGAGAAAAAAAAATAAGTTGCGCAAAAAAACACTCTCCGGATGCAACACAGATAATTCTTTTTAATTTCCATCTGTAAGTTCCTGAAGCTATCGTTTTCCTTTGTACACATTGTGCACCTTCTAATATTGAATTAGTAACTGTGAATCCACATGATGTAACTATCGAAATGCATCCTCCTATATATATGTATAAAGAGAAAAGAGAAGTATATTAGGATAAGACTAAGAGACGCCTTTGTACAATGGCTGGGTGGATCAGTCGAACCCCAAAAGATCATGTTTCTCCAGGTGACGCTTCTATTTGTATTTAGGAACATTCGTCAGTTCAGACATGTCAGGTATTCTTGCCCACCTTGTTTCTGCAAGATAGAGAGAAAATTAGGCTGCCAGTTGCCCACCTCAAACAAGTCTCATGATCAAGGCGTTTCAAGGACCAAGGCATTTCAACAAGGACCTTGCATATATAATGTGGAGTAAAAACCAGGTATATATAATTGATAGAATTCCATAAAAGAGAGTTAGGTAATACCTGGAGGCTGTAGAATTAAATCAGATCACTTGAATACTTGATTGTTTGTGCAGATTCCTTGGCTAAAGTTTCCAAGCCAATCATATGATCCTTCATTTTCTTTTCTTGCATGCTTGAAACATCTGAGTGGGAATTGGTGCATTCGGTATTGGAAACAGACTTCTTCATATTATCAGGAGTATCACAATTGTCCATCACATCTGATGAAAAATCTAGATGCTTCTTCTCAATAGTTTTCATGATAGCCAACCTTTTTGACCTTAGTCGATATGGAGGGGAAACATCCAAACTCCCTAAAGCAGCAGATAACCCTTCATCATCTGCAGGACCCAAGGACAAAAATGTTGCGGTCTTGAACGAATGCGAGCTTTCTGCAGTGCACTTTCCCAAGGGAGTATGAAAATCATCATTGTTTAATATATTGGTCTTCGGATTACCATCTTGAGCATGTGATGGTTTCTCCCTATTTCTTCGCCTCAAAATTGAAGGGGTGCCTGGGAAGTTTTCAGCTGCACTCTTCAATATTGATTCAACACTTAGCTGCTCTGATATTTCTTGATCCACAGGGGTGGTAGTATAGCCAACGGGTGATTGGAATCCATCCCCACAGCCTTCCAATATGTGATGTGTAGAGAACATAGGGGAATGAGAAGGGGCAATATCTTCTAGCTTAGGTATCTCATAACAAAGAGAACCAAAAGAATTAGACTCATTCAGCAAGGATAATCCACAAACATTGTTGGTTGTTTTGCCTCCTGCCCTAGCTGATCCTGAATACCCCATTGTATCTGTTACACTATCAAGTATCACTCCATCCACATTGAATGGATCTTCAGGACGATTCTTGCAAAAAAAATCTATTTTTGTGCCCTTGCCATGAGCAGAATCCATTTTCAGCCCTTGTATTGCTAAAACAACAGCAGAACTATTAGTTCCTAATGCCTCACACAGAATTTTTGGTTGAGCTGTTGGCATAGAAAGAGAAAGGAAATCTGAATAGATCTTGATATTTTTCAAATTGGAAGAGTGCAGATGAGTTGTATGTTCAGAATGATCAAAAAAATCTGGGGGGTCTTTCAAATAGATATTGGGCTCCTTGTTCAAGTCAATATGGTTCCCAGAAGTTGGCAGCTTTGCATTTGCATGCTTCAAAGTATTATGAACCATATGCGCAGAAACTGGTGCAGTGCTGCTTGCATTGTAGTCACCTAGCCTTTTTCTTAGTGAACTATTCCAATGGTTTTTAATGGAGTTATCTGTCCTGGAGACAAGAACAAATTTACATCATAACAAGTTGAAAGTATAAGCAGTTGCTTAATTCAATGAGAAAATTATGGTGGCAAAAGAATGCAAAGAACAGAAAATTAGAAATACATTTCACTGTTATGTTGAGAGTTTCAATCCTAGCAACAAATCACTAATAGTTTTCTGGCAGTCATGTATTACCATACTAGGAGGATGTGAGACGAAGTAAAGTTACTCCACTTTCCAACCATTTCAACTTATAAACATACTGTTTTTGGCACTAATAAGCAGAGGAGCAACGTACTGAACTGCACCATCAGAAATAAAGATTACAAATGTGTAATTAGATGGCTTCCCGTAAACAAGGACTCAAATTCATAATCCTAAAATAAAAGGAATATAACTAAATGTTGAATGTACTGTCCTAAAATTTAAGGTTGGCTATAAAACTCAACTGGTGTTAAAGGAGATATTGTGAGTTTGTGAAAATATTCCCACACCTAACATGCACATCAACAGTGGGTAAATATCAAGAAGTCAGGTTCAGTAAACGGTCCTATTATTTCATTACACAGTTGGCCTACATTCTATGGAGCTAAAACATGGTCTTGATGACTAGTACAATTCCTGCATTTTATAATGAATAACTGGCTCACTTAAATACAACATGCAAATATGTCAAGTAACATCAAACCCAACATCTGGCTAAATCCATAAAGTAAAAAATATATTTTTCTTTCTTGATGAATACGTAGGAAGCCATACGTAAACAAACAAATGTTAAAGAGGATGATATTGTGAAGTAGTACCTTCCAGGAAGAAGTTTCGCAATTTCTGCCCATCTGTTCCCATGCAAACGATGAGCATCAGCAATCACACACTCCTCCTCGACAGTCCATGGCTCCTTGTTTATTTGAGGATCCAAATGATTATGCCACCTAAATTATATGAGTACCATCAAAAATGAAATGAGATATCTTTAGGTTCTTTATTCTAGCAAACTTGAAACTTCTTAAGAAACATGGAAAATACATGGAATCTTACAATGTGTGTAGGTATTCATATTAACTAATATCTCATATTTATTAATCCCACAGTCAAGGAATATCAACCCCACCAAAAGAACTTCAGAAGTAAAAGACTGACAACCATTTTATCATGTTTAAAAGAAAAGATATTTCAATTAAAATGATTAAAAAATAAATCATACTACGTTCGGCCTTTTCTCCAACCAGAAAAAATGGGTATACATGCTATTTGCATACCAATGGCACATGATTCTGCAGCTGAGGGCAAACTCACAACATCCTTTATTACCTCAATGCAACACTAGGAAATCATGGATCCAATAGATCCCTTCACCTCATACCTAGTGTATCAAAGTTTATTATATCGCGCCCATGGTAAACTAAACATAAAGTCCTCTAGGGATGAGACTGCACAGGAGTGCTTCAGCATTGGAGTTTGAGAACCAAAAGACAGGAAGTATGTTTAGTTTTATCTAGAACATTCATTGTGATTTGTGAATATGAGTTGGGCTGTATGTTTCTAATAGAAGCTGAGCTGACATTCGGTATTTTGTGTTCCCCGACAATTCTTATGTTGATGGTGAAATTTAACAAACTGCTAAGTGACTTGGTCAAATGAAACACGTCACTAAAAAATCTCAAAGAAAAACAGATTACTCTGAATTCAAATTTAAAGGCAAAATATAAATGCAACATTCCCTAATAATTTGTTTGTATCAACACCCTTGGTACATCATTATATGAAATACCTCTCTCGGCATTGTTTGCCAATGCGACCATCTAGTGACCTTGCTATAACAGACCATTTTTGGGGGCCATGCTTCTTTACCATATTGATAATGATATCATCTTCCTGTAAGGACCCAACGATAAATTATATAAATACAAAATTTGCAAGCATTCATTTTGTAGGACTGAGATTATGAACTGGACAAACCTCTTGGGTCCAAGGACCTTTTATAAGTTCAGGATTGAGAACTTTTTGCCATCTATGCAAGCATTGTACAGCTGTTCTATCAGGGAAAGATTGAGCTGCATACAGACAACAAATCTGAAGTTAGCTCAATACATTTGTGACTTCTTTCTGTAAGGTTACAAAGAGAGGATAAAACCTACTAAGTACTCAAAGTCTACAGTACACTTGAATCCCCTTCAACATGAGCTCTATCTTAAATTAAAACAAGAATATGGGGAGGAAACAGAAATTGAAAATAAATGGAAATGATTTGGGAATGCCATGTAAATCCACTATGAGTCTATGATACGACACATTCTAGCGAATGTATTCTTAGAGATATGAGTGTGTGGGTGTGTGTTGTAAGGGTTCTTGCCCCTTTTTCTTCTTAATATAAAAATACACAGCTCTCCTTCTTGTTCAGTTAAAAAATACAACACATTCTAAACAAAGCTAAGGAGTAAATAAACTTCACTGGAATCGCAAGCACCAGCCCTATTTCTAATGTCCAAGACAGAACTTAATGACTTCATCAGGCTTCAAACCCTTCGAATTAAAATCTGAGGCTACTTCAAGTACTGCTGCAATAATGAACTAACTTCAGAGGAAAAACAAGTTGAGGACTTTCTATCCCGAAACACAAATAAATAATGCCAGAAATACCTGCAACCAATAAGTCGAAAAACTTTGTGCACAAGAATTGTATGCATAAGAAAAGAAATTCATGGTTACTAGTTTTCTCAGAATTGACTGTTGAAATACACAGTAAGGGATGCAGAGCATAAAGGAGAAAGCAAACCTATCTTCTTCCAATTTTTTCCCTCACAAGCATAAACTGCATTCTGCAATGTTTCATCCTGTAGCCCCACAAAAAGGCTATAAGTAAAGAGTTGAGCATTTGCGCTGAAACCAAGATTGAAAATCGAGCATTAGTGAAGAATAGTGGCCTGCCATGATGAGGCAACGGATGCAACATTGATGCAAAGCAATATACAATGCAAGTATAAGAAAGGTTGAGTATTTTTTATATTTTTATATGCAAAAAGGAAAAGGGATGGTTAATTGTAACTGGAAATATAGATACATAAGATGGGATTCTTTTGAACATATGCTGAATTAATTCGAAATGACGTAGAAATGAATTCAGAGAACATTATGTACGTGTACCTCTTCTAATGTCCAGCCACCCTTAGCTCTCCTTACAGGGCCACTTGAGCGCCTGACATGGATTTCGTCAGCAGCATTCATGTAAAGATGTAGAACTCCATTACTCCATGATATCAAATTTGTATAAATTAATATCGATGGTAAAACGAAGAATGAGTCTATGTCTACATACTTTTGCAAAGTTTAGCCATAAACATCATGAACAATATATTAAACAATGAATAACTGCTTTCTCCATCGCAAATCGTCATAATGTAAACAAAAAGGAACAATTTATCTACATACTGAATATGATAGCCTTTGCCAAAGTTATTCAACAAAGAATTCGATAAACAATTTGGCTCAGACTATGATGTATCACCCATTCACCAGACCACCTTCCTAACCAACAGAAATCGCCATTCTCTCCGATATTAAAATCATTGCAATGTACCTTCAACATGCCTCTGGCAAGAAAAACAAACGCAGTTCCTAGAGTTGAGAAATGTACAAATCAGTGAAATCTTTCGATGAACCAACAAAAGAATGGCAGAAGGGACGCATCACATATCCACAAATGGACAACTGGAAATGCCATTACTTGTGACCTTTCCAAACAACTACGACCCAGCACCTCAAAAATATAACGCCCAAACCAAATGAATGCACTGTGCATCCTAATTCCTAGTAACAGGACAGATATGCCATACAGTCTTATCTTACAAATATAACAAATACACTCACATATGAAACATGTCATTTTAGATCCACCGAAACCTCAATAATATATAGTGTTTACTAAATTAGTTTTCCTATAAAATCAAGATTAGTACACCATATAATGAGTTAATGACAAAGTTTCAGTAAAAAAAAAACTCAACTCGCAAGACCATGTAATGACAGCTCGAAGCAACTTACAGCTTCTAGGTTCAATAACACTATGCTACCTGCAAAATCCCACGCCTTTGTTGTCCCAACAATCAACGCAGGGCACCAGAGTAAGGTTTACGGACATCCGAAAGGCAACAATATGTTCTCGAGAATAAAACTACCAGGCGAACCGGACCTGCTAACTTGACAAGCTATTAGAAACAACACTTCTCCAAGGCAAATGAAAATCACATCCAATCCACGATCCGATAAACGAAGCACACAAGCGTCCAAAGGATGAAAGCGACCACTAGAACACAGCAGCCGAGTCTCAATTCTCGAACGGTTCACAGCGGCGGAGAGTACTACCTGAGACCAGAGACTGAGTCCGCTGGGCTGAACACCATCGGCGACACCCCCACGCCGGTTCCATAGCTCGTTGCCTCTGAAGCTGACGGCAAAGGGCTCGACGCCGCCGGATTGGGCCAGTTCCACGCGCTCCCCTCGTCCTCCTCCACTTTCACCACCGCCATGGCGACCATCTACCGCCGCAACTACCTCATCACCACCGTAGCCACCTAAAACCACATAGGAATGGGGAACAACCAAAACTTCAGTTAAAATTCCCCACAGTTAAAATTCCCCACAGAAACGCTTGTAAAGACAGAATCAAAAGGGCGCCGACGCTTTACTAACCGGATAACCCCCAGATCGGGGAATCAGGGAGGAACGAACCGGAGAAGGAGATGGCGCGAAGAGAGCACGGAGGGACGCAAGGCGGGGAGGGTGGCCCGAAACCCTAGGAGGGATAGAAGCGCGACCGTTTTGCCGGGCACCGCGTCGCGGGCGGCTTCAGTTTTGTGGACGAGCCAGGGGAAGGGGGCGATAGGAAAGGAGGCGGCTTTCAAAAAACCTCGCCCGTTGAGCAAAAGTGGCGAGGAATCATTTACTTCTAGTGTTTGCACTTAACCCCCTGAATATATTGGTATTGATATAGACTCTTGTATAACTGAATTTACCAACTTCCATTTGTGTTGACCTTTAAACGTGTCAAGAGAAGCCGTTGAATCATGGCATGCATCAACTTCAAGTTGCACATTACGTTATAATTACATGTACTTCTTTGCGTCACTTCGACATGAAACTATGGTTCGGTTGAATAGCACCTGTATCATTCTCAAGATTCTAAGGGATGTTTAGCATGGCTTCTTCTGAAAGGCTCCTCTGTTTTCCACCGAAAAAACGGTTCCTCCTACAAAACACAAAATATGTCTATTTTTATGTGTCATCTAGATTTTCGTGATAAACAAACTTTATTAGACCTGACTAGATTTATACAAAATATTAGTAACATTTGTACTCTAAATAAGTGTATTATAAAAAATATATTCAGATTATTAATCTAATGATATTTATTACACACCATAAATATTAGTGATCTCTTTTATATTTAATCAAAGGTAAGTACATTGGACTCTTGAAATTTAAAAAGGACGAATGTAGAGTATAAATCATAATATTAATAATCTCACATGACAACCTCACATAATATTATTGAAGTGTGCATGAGAATAACTATTAATTAAGAGATATTTTTTCTCTCTTTTATTAAAATATAAAATAATACTTTAGAGCTAGCTCATAAGTCATCACAGTGGTAATAGCGCCACTATTCAATGAAAATAAATGTTGTTTGTAGATAGGAGTATAAGTGAAGTTTCTGTCCTTATGATACCTATTGAAGTTTAACTCGAGTGCTCTAGATATTTTGTTAGATGAGATTTTTCTAGTATTGATTGATTACGTAAAAGTAGATATTCTACACAAACTCATCAATGGGCTTCAGATCGAAATGGAAGAAAATTCCACACTGCGGTGTGAATCACATGTTCTATCTAATAGCATAAATATACATACTTTGGTGACTACACCAAGTATATCCACGACACTGAAATTTTAACAATTACTCATCGTTTGCCAAAAGAAAAGGTAGTGCGGTGTAGAGCAAATTATTCCTCTCTTTCCAAAATGAGAGGGAAATTAGTAGCTTATGATGAAACCAGTTTCTACATCTTTGGCTAGAAGAGTGGAGAGGCCTTTCCAAACATATCACTATCGTGCACGTAGCAAATGTAGAGCGATGAGGCTTGTTCTGTGGTTGGTCCCAGATGACGACGGACCGTGTTGCGATTAACAATCTTTCAGGGCCTCGGGGGTGTACAAACACGAGGGAAGCGACGACAGAATTTTAGGGCTAGGGCACGGGCCCGTTGGTGCCTCGGTGCAAAAGTGCCCTTGCGACGCATGGCCGCAGCCACGCAGGACTGGCCCAACCCGGCAGTGGTCGTAGCGGCCACGAGGTTTTGAACCAAACCTGTGACGGCTCCTGGTCCATCCGATCCCTCAGTCCCTCACGCGTCCAATCGTTCCAATGTTCCATCGAGGCCGGTGCGAATGGAAGGGTGCGCCTGATCCCTACGGTGTAGGATTATATTGTTAAATCATGAACTAATTAAATTTAATAAAATTGTCTTGAGAAATAGTCTTTGGCTGACAAATTAGTTTTTAAATTACCCTATTTTTAATAGACTAAATTAGGACCGCAAAATCTGATGTGACGGGGCTAAAAATTTTGCTGGAAAACGAACACGCCCTAACTAGTAGTCCAGTAAGTCTCTTAAGCCCTAACATGTGAAGGGTCTTACAAGGTCGTACTGCTTGCATTCATGCATTATAATTTTGGAATAATCTTGCCATCAATAGTCATAGATATCGTGAGATAACTCTTGCATTAGTCTTGCGAGAACCAAACAGATCAAGCATATTTCTACATGTATTATTTCATCCACCGGAAATGCTCTAGATGCATTTTTTATGTTACTTTGCAGTAGTCTTGCGAGAACCAAAATAGATCGAGCATATTTCTACATGCATTATTTCATCCACCAAGAATGCTCTAGAAGCATTTCTTATGTTACTTGACGCGTACAAGATACAAGGAACCATCTTAAAAGGAGGAACCAACTCATCATACATTCATTTGTTACAAGCACGAAGCATTGTCGCGAAACTACTCTTAAAAATAGAAAGACACCTCTGATCCTATGCTACGTACTGTCAAGCCTCAAACTATGCATTCTACTGTGTTTGTATGGACATGAGGTCCCTCTGTTTTAAATCATAGGTGCCTTTATCTTTGTCTTTAAGTCAAAGTCCTCTATTTTTCGAAAGTTGTATAGAAAAACTTATTTGCATCTATAAATTCACATGAGAGCACAATGCATGTCTAATGAAGAGTTTGAAACTAATCAAATGTTGTCGATGGTGGATTTTTTTTAAAAAAAACTAGTTAATGTTGAAGAGGTTTAACTTAAAACATCACTAGCTATGATATCCAGGCTTTGGAACGGAAGAGATGGCTCTGTGTGGGAGTATATAAAGCCGGTTTTATTGAAAATTTTATGGGAGTTTCATTTACATTTAATAACTTGTCAGTACATATGTTTATGATATTGTAAAAAAAACTTCGAAGAGACAAGAAGTGAGTTCTATTGGAATAAAAGTATAGCATGATTACCAACTCTACATAAGCTATAAAATTAAAAATGTTTATGAAACAGTGGAATATACTTTTTCTTGAGAGAGAAAATTTTATTCATGTCTCATTTCATTCTATTGCAAATTTGAAACAAAGTCATTTTTTTAGAATTACGTCATATAACTTCCTATTAAGACGGTCGTAATGGTCTCTTGCATTCATCAATCAAGAAAGCAAAGTTAAGCAAGTCAATCATCGTGGCAGTTGGGATCAATCTGCTTAACCAAAACGTTCCATCAGGATTTTTCCCCCCTGTTATTATACGAATGGGCTTGTCCGCGCACGGTCCGCCTGGGCCCCAGGCTGGCCTGTGATCTGCTGCCTGGCTGGTCAGGCCCATCGCCGAGCGCGGCATGCTGACGACTATAGATGGCCATCGGGCCGGCTCGGCCAGGGCACGGCCCGCACCGTGCCGGGCCGGCATGGCCCGCGGGCCACCCGTGTCGTGCCTAAACGGCCCACGGGCCTGGTCGACGGCCCAGGCACGGGCCCATGGGCCTATTTCCGTGTCGGGTGGAAGATTCGTAATGGCTAGAGGAGGGGGTGAATAGCCAATTCAAAAATCTAGAAACCTGAAACTCAAAGCTCAAAACGAGTATCAGATTGCACAGTTGGTACTACCGACTATAGGGGCCGGTACTACCGAGGTCGGTACTACCGGCTCTACAGGTCGGTACTACCGGCAACCTAAAAACTACTACGAGATCGAGATAGAGGAGATGCAAAAGTGGATCTAGCACATACCAATGTTTCCCTAGGAGTTGTAGATGAAGTTTATACCTTATCCAAGAAGTGGCTCCTCCCAAACGTGTAGGTCGAGCCTTCTCACACCTAAGAACGAGAGAGGAGGGAGAAAGAACGCGAACAACAAGAATGCAAACGAAATAATCCAAGATGCAAATCCAACAAGCACACGAGATTTAACCCGAGGTTCGGCCACTTCACCAAGAAGCACCTACGTCCCCGTTGTTGAGGTGACCATGAAGGTCGGAGTCTCTTTCACCTCCTTGCCTCACTCAAGCAACCACAAAGGCTAGTTGAGTTTCTTCACTAAGAATCAAGGGGTAATACAAACACTTCGAAGTGCCCTCACAAATGAGTCAATCACGGGCAACAATCGAAGAACACCTAACCGGCTAGAGTTCCAAGAACTCAAGAGTAAAGAACACAAATCAAGCCGGAGAGATGTTGGATCCAAGTGCTCAAAACGTAGATCGATGATTCTCACTCTCTAATCTCACTTCCCTAGCTCAAAGCTTGCAAGAGATTCACTCTAGAATCAAAGGGGGAGAGAGAGGAGGTTAGTCAACACTTGGGAGCTCTCTTTCTTGTGTTTGGGCGCAAGGAATGGGAGAGGTGACCGTTAGAAGCCGGCCGAGCAGCTACTTAAACAAGTCAATGGCGCCACGGTCGGTAGTACTGACCCCAAAGGTCGGTAGTACCGAGGGTCGGTAGTAGGGTCGGTACTACCGGCCTTATGGCGGTACTACCTCTAGGCCAAAACTTCTCCGCGCTAAAACGGTCATAACTCTTAGCTCCGAACTCCGATTTCGATGATCTTGGACATTTTGGAAAGCTTATTCAGAGGGCTACACAACCCACATGAATACAAGATCCAAAGAACAAAGGATTAGTACAGTTTTCCAATCCAAGATCCATCGCTCCTCTTTTTCCGACCAAAGCTTTCTCCGAAACTTCTCCGAGTTGATCCAAATCAACTCCAACACCTTCTCCTTTGCAAATGTGCCAACACCACCAAGTGTACACCATCATGTGCATTTGTGTTAGCATTTTCACAATCATTTTTCAAAGGGTTTTCACTTGCTCTCACCACGCCACTCGATCCTAGCAACATCGCAATGTTAGATCGCTCAAGTGGCACTAGATGTTAGACATCATGAGCACTTTTCACCACATCTAGCTAGCCTAATTTATATCCCTCTTGATAGTCCGACTTGCCTATACTCAAGATCAAAAGAAAGAAATAATCTACCACTTGAGCAAGGCATCTTTTCTCTTATTCATTTCACCAATGGTAGAGCACTTGATCACATGAGTGCTTGTGGCCGTCACCATCCTCCATGGTTGCCACTTTGTTAACTCCACCAATGGCTTGGTCATAATCCTTTTCCATTAGCTACACACATGCTTCACAAAAGGATTAGACCAAAATAGGTTTCATCAATTAACCAAAACCAAACTAGGGCTTTCAATCTCCCCCTTTTTGGTAATTGATGACAACCTATATAAAGATATGTAATTTAAATTTGAGTATCCACATTGATAATATTAGCTCCCCCTACATATGTGCTATAAAGTTTGGTTCTAAAATTGGCACATATGTATGGATATGAAATATGGGTGAGCAACACTATCAATGATGATGCTAAGGCATAAGAATGGACCTTTGAAGCGTGATACCAATCGGAGTGCACATGTTATACCATCCTTAGCATCATTATTCACTAGACATACATCAAAACTCAAGAACCCCATGAGATCAACATTTATATGTCTAGTTGCAATCCTATACATGCTAATTAAACAATTCATCAATCAAGTCTTATCACTAGCATTCATCACATAAGCATGAATATCAATAGAAATAGCTTATGCAATGCAACAAACATATGAGTATGCACATTTCAAATGCAACATACATGTTTATGAGCTTGCTCCCCCTATTTGTATGCTCAAATTTTAAGAGTTCAAGCTTCGAACCACTTGAAACTTATCCCCTTTTGTTTACTCCCCCTTCCACTAGCATATATCTTTATAGCACTTTCTTTCTCCCCCTTTGTCAACAATTATCATAAAGGTGGAACAAAATTTTAAAGGAAGGAGGCAACTATTAGTATGAGATACATGTGAGGAGATCGAACTAAGTCAAGTTGTGGCTTAATCTAGCTTATGAATCATAAGGTATTTAACACGGTTTGCTCTAGAGTAAGCTTCTTCACACATCTTACAATGGTTATCTTACTCACATTGGTTAAACATATTTTGCTCACTTACTAGATCAAACACTAGGGTTATAAGCTCACAAACAAGTTATATGCTACCACTAGATCAAGTCAAACATAGAAGCAATAGTGGCACCATATATACTTTAAAGTCATTTGATTTACCATGAATGAACCTAGATAAGCAATGTGATGGCTATATGAACTAGAGCACAATCCTAATAAGAATGAATGCACATGCCAAACAATTTCACCTTTGCTTTGTCGGAGGAGAGGCATGTCATATGTGGAGGTGCATTCAACTCATGTTGGAGAAGTCTAGGATATTCAATTCATTCCTTAGCTTGCAAAACCTTCTCTCATCTAGTGGCTTGGTGAAGATATCGGCAAGTTGATCATCGGTGCCCACACTTTCAATAGATATGTCTTTCTTTGCTTGATGATCTCTAATGAAGTGATGCCTTATGTCAATGTGCTTTGTTCTTGAATGTTGAACCGGGTTGGTGGCTATTTTGACGGCGCTCTCATTATCACATAGCAATGGGACTTGTCCAAACTTGACTCCATAATCTTGCAATGTAGCTTTCATCCATAACAATTGTGCACAACAACTACCCGCGGATATGTATTCGGCTTCGGCAGTAGTGAGTGCAACACTATTTTGCTTCTTTGATGACCATGAGACAAGTGATCTTCCAAGCAATTGACAAGTGCCCGATGTGCTCTTCCTATCCACCTTGCATCCCGCATAATCGGAATCTGAGTATCCAATTAATTCAAATTGAGAGCCCTTGGGATACCATAGTCCAATATTTGGAGTGTGCTTCAAATATCTCAATATTCGTTTGGTTGCCTTCAAATGACTTTCTATTGGTGAAGCTTGGAACCTTGCACACATACATACACTAAACATGACATCTGGCCTTGATGCGGTCACATAGAGTAAGCTTCCAATCATTGACCGATATAACTTTTGATCTACCATGTCACCACTAGAGTCACTATCCAAATGTCCATTTGTGCCCATTGGAGTGGTTATTGCTTTAGCTTCATCTAACCCAAACTTCTTGAGCATGTCCTTGATGTACTTGCCTTGACTAACAAATGTGCCTTTCTTCATTTGCTTGATTTGTAGACCAAGGAAGTAACTAAGCTCTCCAATCATAGACATCTCAAACTCTTTTGCCATCATCTCCCCAAACTCTTCACAAAAGTCTTGGTTGGTTGATCCAAAGATAATGTCATCCACATAGATTTGCAACACAAACAAGCTACTTCCAATTTTCTTGGTGAAGAGAGTGGTGTCAACCTTCCCAATCTTGAACCCTTTTGCTAACAAGAAGTCCCTCAATCTTTCATACCAAGCTCTAGGTGCTTGCTTCAACCCATATAGTGCCTTCTTGAGCTTGTACACATGATTGGGCTTCTTCAAGTCTTCAAACCCGGGAGGCTGCTCAACATACACTAACTCATTGATGAATCCATTGAGAAAAACACTCTTCACATCCATTTGATAGAGCTTGATGTTGTGAGCACAAGCATATGCAAGTAGGATTCTAATGGCTTCCAATCTAGCAACCGGTGCATAGGTTTCTCCAAAGTCAATCCCTTCCATTTGAGTGTATCCTTGTGCAACCAATCTTGCTTTGTTCCTTACAACAATGCCATCTTCATCTTGCTTGTTCCGGAAGACCCATCTTGTACCAATAACATTTGTGTTCTTTGGTCTTTCTACTAACTCTCAAACATCATTGCGGGTGAAGTTGTTCAACTCTTCATGCATTGCATTCACCCAATCAACATCCATCAAAGCTTCATCAATCTTGGTTGGCTCAATAGATGATACAAATGAGTAGTGTTCACAAAATGAAGCCAATCTTGATCTTGTTTGCACACCTCTTCTTATGTCACCAACAATTTGATCTAAAGGATGATCTCTTGCAATGTGTGTTGGTTGGAGCACTTGTTCTGGTTGAGCACTTGCACTTGTACTAGCATCTTGTTGATCTTGAGAACCACTAGAGCTTGCAACATCATTGCCATGCATGGTTGGAAGAGAAAGCACTTGATCTTTGTCATCTTCTATGTCAATCACTTGCTTTGGCCTTATATCACCAATGTCCATGTTCTTCATAGCTTCCACCAATTGTGTTCCTCTCACATCACCTAGATTGTCTTGTTCTTCATGGGAACCATTGGTTTTATCAAACTCAACATCATGGACTTCTTCAACTATTCTTGTTGTGTTGTTCCACACTCTATAGGCTTTGCTTGTAGTGGAGTAACCAAGAAGTGTCCCTTCATCACATTTCTTCTCAAACTTTCCAAGTCTTGTGCCCTTCTTCAATATGTAACATTTGCACCCAAAGACCCGAAAGTAAGCAATGTTGGGCTTTCTATCATTGAGGAGCTCATATGGTGTCTTCTTCAATAGAGGGTGACAGTAGAGTCGGTTGCTATAATAGCAAGCCGTGTTGATTGCTTCGGCCCAAAAAGAATCACTCACATTGTATTCACTAAGCATAGATCTTGACATATCAATGAGTGTCCTATTCTTCCTTTCAACTATCCCATTGGATTGAGGTGTATACTTGGCCGAGAATTGACGTTTGATTCCAAACTCATCACATAACTCATCAACTCTTGTGTTTCTAAACTCACTTCCATTGTCACTTCTCACTTTCTTGATTCTTCTATCAAACTCATTTTGACTTCTCTTGACAAAGGTTTTGAATACCCCAAACACCTCACTTTTGTCAACAAGAAAGAAGACCCATGTGTATCTTGTATAGTCATCCACTATCACAAAGCCATACTTGTTTCCCCCAATACTGGCATATGTAGTTGGTCCAAACAAGTCCATGTGCAACAACTCAAGTGCATGTGTAATGCTCATCATTCCTTTGTTAGGATGGGTGTTTCCAACTTGCTTTCCCATTTGGCATGCACTACATAGCTTGTCCTTCTCAAAGTGAACATCTTTTAGCCCTCTCACCATGTCATGCTTCACTAGCCTATTTAGTTGCTTCATTCCAACATGTCCCAAGCGCCTATGCCATAGCCAACCCATGCTTGATTTGGTGAATAAGCATGTTGTCAATTGAGCTTCACTAGCATCAAAGTCCACCAAATAGAGGTTCTCATATCTAAATCCTTTGAAGATCACATCACTTCCATCAACACTCACAATCTCCACATCATCAACACCAAATATGCACTTGAATCCCAAATCACACAATTGTGCCACTGACAACAAGTTGAAGTTGAGAGATTCCACTAATAGCACATTGGAGATGCTCAAGTCATTTGATATTGCAATCTTGCCCAAGCCTTTGACCTTGCATTTCTTGTTGTCACCAAATGTGATAGCATCCGCATGATCATTGCCACTAGTGTTGATTGATTTGAACATTCTACCATCTCCGGTCATGTGTTGAGTGCACCCACTATCAAGCACCCAATGCCTTCCTCCGGCTTTGTAATTAACCTACAAAAAGGATTAATTCTTTTTAGGTACTCAAATCTTTTTGGGTCCTCCAAGGTTAGTAACCAAGCTCTTGGGCACCCAAATTGCCTTCTTCTTTGGGCCAACCATGGGTGCACCAATGTACTTAGCCTTCACACCATTAGTGCCCTTAGTAAGCATATAACAAGAATCAAAGCGAATAGATGTAACATGAGCATGCTTCTTGTTTTTATTCTTGTTAAAGCAATGTTGCTCTATATGCCCGGATTGCTTGCAACTATGGCAAAACCGACCGTTGCTCTTCACAAAACAAGTCTTGTGAGGAACAAAAGCCGCCTTGCCCTTCTTGGGGGTATAGCCAAGTCCCTCCTTGTTGAATGGAGACCTTTGGCTACCCAAGCACTTAAGCAAGCGGGCATCTCCACCATAGGCATTGCCTAAGGCATGAGTGAGCTCATTAACCTTGTTCTTAAGGTTTTTGTTTTCTATTACTAATGATGAGTTGCATGTAGTAGAAGTAGACATTTTAGTTGAGCTAGATGATGATGATGCATTGATAGGAGCAAAAATAATAGGAGTGTAAAAAGATTCATCAAGTATATCACAAGTTACTCCTACATTGCATGTCTTTACAACATCCTCACTCTTACTTTGATCAAGGAGGGAGGAGTGGGCTTCCTTAAGCCTAGTGTGAGCTTGATCAAGCTTCTCATGGGCTTCCTCTAGCCTCTCATGAGTAGACTTGAGCTCATCAAAGGATTGCTCAAGAGCCTTGTTGGCCTTGCGCAATTCTTTGCACTCCTTCCTCTTAGTCTCAATGTAAGAGTGAGCATCTCGTAGCATGCTTATGAGGTCCTCCTTTGAGTACTCCTCATCATCATCACTCTCACTCTCACTCTCATCGGATGATACCTTAGTGGCCTTAGCCATGAAGCATGTCGATGGAGCGTCGAAGATAGAAGGCTTGCTTGAGATAGCAAGACTAGCCATAGCCTTTTTCTTGGTGGTCTTCCTCTCATCATCACTAGAATCACCATCATCGCTTGAGGAAGCATCACTATCCCATGTCACAACATAGGATCCACCCTTCTTCTTTTCCTTCTTCTTTTCCTTCTTCACCTTCTTGTTCTTCTTATGATCATCTTCATCATCACTAGATTGTGGACAATCCGCAATGAAGTGATCTTTGCTCTTGCATCGATAGCATCTTCTAGTTGAGCTCTTGTATGAATCTCTTTTCTTTCTTGCCCCAAAGCTCTTCTTCTTCATGAACTTGCCAAACTTCTTGACAAAGAGAGCTATTTCTTCATCATCTAACTCATTGCCGCTTGTGCTAGCTTCATCATCACTTTCCTCCTTCTTTGCTTTTCCCTTGCTCTTGATCTTGGAGGATGACGCCTTGAACGCCACAGTCTTCTTCTTCTTCTCTTCCTCTTGGGCTCCCCCATCCCGTTCCACGCGGTATGTGTCTTGAGTGACCACATCACCTAGTACTTGGTTTGGGGTTACCGTATCCAACCCTTCTCTCACAAGGATGGTTACCAAGGTATCAAACCTAGGTGGCAAGCATCTCAAGAACTTGTGAGAAAAGTCCTTGTCATCCACCTTCTCGCCCAACGCCTTTAAGTCATTAACAATCACTTGCAACCGGTGAAACATCTTCGGTATGCTCTCATCATCTAGCATCTTGAAAGTAGCAAGCTTATCTTTGAGAATGTAAAGCTTGGCACTCTTCACGGCCTTGGTCCCCTCATAGGTCTCCTCTAATCTCTCCCATATTTCACTTGCTCTTTCAAGATTCTTGATTTGCTCAAAGACTTTGATGTCGAATGCTTCATAGAAAAGGTTGATTGCCACATCATTCCATTGAAGCTTCTCTTCTTCTCTTGGAGTTGGATCGGCGGAGTCAATCACAACAAAGTCATGCTCGATCACATCCCATATCTTCCTATTCATGCCCCTTGTGAACGCGCACATCTTCCGCTTCCAACAATCGAAGTTGGTGCCGTCAAAATGTGGTGGCTTCCCCATATAGTTGATTTGAGCCATTGCAACACCGGAGGTTGTAAATCCTCAAACAAACGGTGACTTGGCTCTGATACCACTTGGAAGGTCCGTAATGGCTAGAGGGGGGGTGAATAGCCAATTCAAAAATCTAGAAACCTGAAACTCAAAGCTCAAAACGAGTATCAGATTGCACAGTCGGTACTACCGACTATAGGGGCCGGTACTACCGAGGTCGGTACTACTGGCTCTACAGGTCGGTACTACCGACAACCTAAAAACTACTACGAGATCGAGATAGAGGAGATGCAAAAGTGGATCTAGCACATACCAATGTTTCCCTAGGAGTTGTAGATGAAGTTTATACCTTATCCAAGAAGTGGCTCCTCCCAAACGTGTAGGTCGAGCCTTCTCACACCTAAGAACGAGAGAGGAGCGAGGGAGGAAGAACACGAAGAACAAGAATGCAAACGAAATAATCCAAGATGCAAATCCAACAAGCACACGAGACACGAGATTTAACCCGAGGTTCGGCCACTTCACCAAGAAGCACCTACGTCCCCGTTGTTGAGGTGACCACGAAGGTCGGAGTCTCTTTCACCTCCTTGCCTCACTCAAGCAACCACAAAGGCTAGTTGAGTTTCTTCACTAAGAATCAAGGGGTAATACAAACACTTCGAAGTGCCCTCACAAATGAGTCCATCACGGGCAACAATCGAAGAACACCTAACCGGCTAGAGTTCCAAGAACTCAAGAGTAAAGAACACAAATCAAGTCGGAGAGATGTTGGATCCAAGTGCTCAAAACGTAGATCGATGATTCTCACTCTCTAATCTCACTTCCCTAGCTCAAAGCTTGCAAGAGATTCACTCTCAATCAAAGGGGGAGAGAGAGGAGGTTAGTCAACACTTGGGAGCTCTCTTTCTTGTGTTTGGGCGCAAGGAATGGGAGAGGTGACCGTTAGAAGCCGGCCGAGCAGCTACTTAAACAAGTCAACGGCGCCACGGTCGGTAGTACCGACCCCAAAGGTCGGTAGTACCGAGGGTCGGTAGTAGGGTCGGTACTACCGGCCTTATGGCGGTACTACCTCTAGGACAAAACTAGATCTACACAGAGAGCCTGAAAAACGACTTCGATCGTCGGTACTACCGACCGAGGGTCGGTAGTACCGGCCATATGGCGGTACTACCTCTAGGGCAAAAATGGCCCAAACACAGAGAACATGCGATCTGTTCGCAGAGGGGTCGGTAACACCGGCCTTATGGCGGTACTACCTCTAGGCCAAAACTTCTCCGCGCTAAAACGGTCATAACTCTTAGCTCCGAACTCCGATTTCGATGATCTTGGACATTTTGGAAAGCTTATTCAGAGGGCTACACAACCCACATGAATACAAGATCCAAAGCACAAAGGATTAGTACAGTTTTCCAATCCAAGATCCATCGCTCCTCTTTTTCCAACCAAAGCTTTCTCCGAAACTTCTCCGAGTTGATCCAAATCAACTCCAACACCTTCTCCTTTGCAAATGTGCCAACACCACCAAGTGTACACCATCATGTGCATGTGTGTTAGCATTTTCACAATCATTTTTCAAAGGGTTTTCACTTGCTCTCACCACGCCACTCGATCCTAGCAACATCGCAATGTTAGATCGCTCAAGTGGCACTAGATGTTAGACGTCATGAGCACTTTTCACCACATCTAGCTAGCCTAATTTATATCCCTCTTGATAGTCCGGCTTGCCTATACTCAAGATCAAAATAAAGAAATAATCTACCACTTGAGCAAAGCATCTTTTCTCTTATTCATTTCACCAATGGTAGAGCACTTGATCACATGAGTGCTTGTGGCCGTCACCATCCTCCATGGTTGCCACTTTGTTAACTCCACCAATGGCTTGGTCATAATCTTTTTCCATTAGCTACACACATGCTTCACAAAAGGATTAGACCAAAATAGGTTTCATCAATTAACCAAAACCAAACTAGGGCTTTCGCCGGGCCGGCCCGAGAAGCACGGCCATTTTCTCAAGTCGGGCCGGCCCGAGGCCCATAGAGAGAGGGAAGGGGAGAGGAGATCCGGCGGCCGGAGGAGGAGGTCGCCGTCGTCGGCTTGTGCTTGCGCCCGAGACACATCTGGCGCCCGGAGGAGGAGGAAGCCACCACCGCCGGCGGCTTGTGCTTCCACCCGAGGCAGATCCGACGGCCGGAGGAGGAGGAGGCCACCGAAGCGCCGTGGTAGATCCAGCCGGAGGACGAGTGTCGTGGTGCTGCAGCTGCTTCCCATGGCGCATCCGCCCGGTGGAAGAGGACGACAGGAGGACCATGGCTCCATCTGCTCGTCGGAGCGGCAACGGCCACAGGGGGAGCCCGGGGACAGAAGAGTCGAAGGGGAGGGCGCCTCACGCGTGGGCGGCGTGGCCGCGTGGGGGAAGGGGGGAGACCGGGAGGGAGTGCAGCGAGGGCGAGGCGCAACGGCGGCACGGTGGCAGGTGGAGCGTGGAGGGCGCCTCGCGCGTGGTCGCGTGCGGTGCGGGGAGCGCCGAGCGGGAGGCCGGGAGTGCGGTGCGGCGTGCGGAAGGCCGAAGGCCGCCTGGAGTGCGCCGCCGAGTGGGAAGTGGAGAGAGAGAGGGTAGGGTAGGGTTTGAGAATTGGGAGGGGCTCTTAGCAGGCCTGCTGTGAGGCCTTATTAGCAGGCCGGGCTGCCTCGTGCCTGTCATTGAAGGTCGGACCGTGCCCGGGCCAGCCCGCGTGCCTTGCCTAAGGCCCAGGCCCGGCCTGCACCCCCGGGTCGGGCCGGCCCGGGCCCGCAGCCTATCGGGTCGTGCCGTGCTTGTACCGGGCTAATTTTTCGTGCTTCGGGTCGTGCCTTCGTGCCTCGGGCTGCATGGACATCTATACCGACGACTTGCTGAGTTTTTGGATCGTTTGTGGTCGGGTTGCCACTTGCCAGTGCCACCCCAGCTGTGTCATCGACTCTTCGAGCGCGGCCCCCACCCCAAACTCGCAAAGCCCCGCGGCCCCGGGGATTGCCGAAGAAATCTCCCGTCTCGCCCTGCATTCTCGCTCGGTTCCTGGGTCTGACGTCTGACCGTTGCCTGTTGCACAGCGCTGGCGCCAGCAACGCAATGCTGCGCTGGCTCATCTCACACCGGGCTCAGTCAGAGTCAGCCAACCATGTGCGGACTCGTGTCAGGACTCAGGACGAGAGAGCTCGTTCGTCCCCTCTCTCCTCGATCTCCTTTCCCCTCCGGACCTTCGTGTGAGCAAATTGACATTTGCTCCCAGCGCAAGCAGGGTGGCAATTTCGCTCGTGTTGGATGATCAGGGTTCGCTTTAGGATGCACTCCAGGCGTTCGATGGTATTCCCCTGAGAAGCGGCCTGCGTCCGGTCCGGTCTTCAGCTTGGAGGTATGACCTGCTAAAGTCATCGCAGTCTCGCAGAGCTGCTCCCTTCTAAATCCGATACCACAGCTGTAGAGTCGGAGTGTCTTGCTTGCCAGTAGTTGATTCCTCATCATGCTCATCGGTGGACTTGTATTTGCTTGCTTGTGTGCTGCAAATTGCAATACCATCGGTTTGCTACGATTGCCCCTTGCCTTTCAGAACCAATTCTCGGGTCATTGGTTGTTTTGTCCACTGTCCTTTGGTGGACCTATTTCTGCTGTGAACGACGAGCTTTTAGCCTGATATTTTGTTCAGTTAAATTAATGTGTTTCATTTACAGGAAAGGTAGTCCGAAGCCAAAATTTGGTCTTTGTTATTATTTGCTGAGACAGAGTATAATGCAATTCTATAGTGTTTTATTTTCCTTAAAAGATGCTGATTGCTCAAAAATGGACTGCAAATGAACCATAGCAGTATGTCGTGTGAAGCACTTATCACCTGATTGTGCACCTGGTAGCTCCAGATTTTGAACAAATTTACTACTTCTCATTGGTGACAACGATCTGCATTGAGTAACCCGCTTCTTGCACTTGCTTTTAATTTAGTTTTGTGTATATTACATGCTCACCTAGGCGATTTAAGTGGTTGTCCTTATATCATTTAGATCACTGGATTTCAGTCCAAAACAATCGAAATGGAAGTACTTTTTGTTCAGGTAACATAATGAGCTTCCTTTACAGAAGTATCGCATCTCAATTCAATGTATTGCCAACACTCTCTCGGTGTAACTGGTCAGCACAACACGCCAGAGAAGCGGTTGGCTGAGCCAGCCCGGGTTCGAGTCGCAGCACCACCTTCTTAAGACAAAAATCAAGGGGACGTCTCTCCCCCTGGTCGAGTTTTTTTTTTTCAATTCGATGTATTAGTGTACTTGCTGGTGACCCCTCATTTGTTTTTTGTATTCTTAGCTTACAAGGCACATATGAACTGTATTGGTAGATTATTTATTTTAATGTACATGCTGCTGATTGTTTTTTTCCTTTTGTGTTAGCCTTTTAGGGGATATTCATCATCCTTTCTACGGCAATACCTCAGTCAAGGCCAACTATGTAATGGCTTGACTCTTTAGTTAGTGAGCCAACTCTCTCGAGTTTCATTCACAACTTTGTTCAATTCTACTAGTAGACACATAGCTCTGGATTCTGGTTTCGACATCGTGGCATCTGTTCTGGCATCCATAGTTGAGAATAGCCAGTGCGCTTTCTGGTCATGAGCTTTCTGTTACATTGATTCATTAACGTACACATCAGTGCAGATCAATTTATAGCTTTAGACTAGGGCATTTATATGTTGAGGTTGGTTGGTTGGTTGTTACACTGGAGAAATCATTATCCAGCTGTACCTTTGCGATGTACTTAGCTTAATATCAACCACCAGATAGCCGCTAGGTACTTGTGTCTGCTCACTATTGTGCTTTACTCTCCATTGTGATCCAAGCTGACAGAAAGCAAAAGGGATCACATCTGAAACAGCAAGCTTCAAAACGGAGTTGGCAGTAAATTGATGCTTTTTATTGTCGGTAGTTTTGACCCATGTTCTATGGGTTTTTTATTATTTAGGAATTTTGATTTCGACACCTAAACCTTTTACCAGGTCGATCAATCTGAATCTGTCCACATATTATACGACAATTCTTTTATGTAATTATTATTAGATACATAATGTGCAAAGAGCAGACATTAAATACAAAACGAAAGGATTGGTTGTAGATTTGGGAGAGTTTGCTGTACAGTTTTAATATATTCACCAAGATCTAATTGTGTTGGGCTAGCCATATGTTGTTGCGCTGTCGCTGTTGAAGTAATTCCTCAATGAATTCTCTTTTAAGCATAGCAGTCTTCCAAGTGTGGGAACGGTCATCTGTGGTGTTAGCCTTACATGTCAAGATATTCACCTATTGAGCCTCCGACAGATCGGTGAGATCACTCGCTTTCATAACTGCTGTGACCTGAGAAGTGGAGAGGACAACAAAAGCTAAGGCCTTGTTTAGTTTGGGGAAATATTTGGAATTGGCACTGTAGCACTTTCGTTGTTATTTGACAAATTTTGTCCAAACATGGACCAGCTAGACTCAAAAGATTCGTCTCGACATGTAGATACTAAAAGTACAATTAGTTATTTTTTTTACCTACATTTAGTGCTCCATGCATGCAGCTAAAGATTGATGTGACGGGGAATCTAGAAATATTTGGGGAAAGTTGGCGAAACTAAACATGGCCTAAAGCAATGGCTCACCTGATCTACTAAGACTTGTTGCTGCTGCCGCTTGTGTAAGCCGCCGACAGGAGCACTGGTATGTTTCAAAACCTATCTTTTATAGCTTTTCATTTTTGGATTCTCGCATTGACAGATCAACCTTCTTTGTCTCTTTGTACTTCTTTTGTATTGCTTCGATAAATTGTTTGATCATCTTGATTCTTGAACCTAGTCCAAGAACATCTGAAATGAAAAATTGGAATTAGGCTAACAGGCGTGCACGACGCGCCAATGGGGTCTCATTATTCCTTAGCAGAACCTGGAATCATGTGCTGCCTTTTGAGCAGGCACAGAGAAGCATCATCTTAGTTGGGTCGCAGCGCTACACTACACGAAAAGGAACAGCCGAAACTATCTATACACATAACATAAGCACAGAAGTAGACACGCATGCGTGCGTGTACAAAGATTCTGAAATATATAAAAAAGTGTTAGCTCGTTTTATATATGTATATGTATATAAGAATAATATGGCAAAGTTGGGGGCCGTTACGTTATCAAATGCCAATAACTCCCCCTGTTGCCTGACCTACCAACCTGATTACATTACAAAAATGGTAAAGCTAAGCTCTTCCTTGATGCCCAAGCGGACGGCCCTTCTTCACTCTGACAACGCCTTTGTGATATGGTACCAGCAGTCACAGCAGCACAAGGAAGGGGGGAGGGAGTCTGCGGGGCTCGTCATTACAGCCTTTTTTTGCCCGGGCACCACTCCAGCCGCACAGCACAGCTCACTCCAGCCGAAAGCACGCCATGGCAGAGGAGAAGAAGAAGCACAAGCACAACAAGCACAAGGAGAAGGAGAAGGAGAAGCAGTCGGGCGGCACCGGCACGGAGCAGGCGGCGCACTTCAAGCCGTGCGCCGACGTGAAGGGCATCCGGTTCGGGGGCCAGTTCATCGTGAAGTCGTTCACGGTGCGGCGGGCGTCGCCTCTGGAGCTGCTGCGGCTGCTGGACATCCCGCCGTCGTACCTGAGCGAGTGCCAGAGCCTGCCGTTCCCGTCCACCACCACCTACATGCCCACCAGCTTCACCATCCTGGCGCACCAGGCGTGGCACACGCTGACGCTGGGCCTAGGCACCAAGAAGTCCAAGGTGGTGCTCTTCGTGTTCGAGTCCGAGAGCATGAAGGCGGCCGTGGACCAGCTGTGGCCCGCCATGATCCCGCTCGGGGACGTGAACAAGAAGCTCATCCGCGGGCTCACGGGCAGCGAGATGGCGCGCTTCAAGTTCCGGAAGGGCTGCCTCACCATCTACGTCTACGCCGTGCGCCGGCTCGGCGCGGCTGGGTTCATGCGCACCGATGACCTCCGGCGGATACTGCAGTCGGTCGTGGACCTCAAGGACTTCCTGGACCACACCGCCATGCTCGCCATCCCGAGCCAGAAGAGCATCACTCTGCAATCCCGGACAGCAGCGGTGGCTCACTGAGATCGATCACAGGGCATCCCCTTCCTCTGGAATCTCTGATCTGATGACGCCGGCCACAAGAACCTCGATCGGTTCAGCATCGCAGAACAGGTACGGTCGGGTTGCAGTTGTAATCTTCAGAGATCCTCGATATTTTTTTCCTCTCGGTTCGATTCGTTTTCAGTGTCGGTGCAAGTGTTCACCTCCTCTGCTGCTGCTGCTGCTGCTGGGAGCAGCTGTATAGATCTGTTGAGCAAAAAAAGTGTTTCAGCAAATCAAGCATAGGTTTTTTTTTTAATCTCTTGTCCCAAAGACAATTTTCCATGAATGGATCTTACTTACATGTTGGTATACTGGTGAATCTTGTCCCCTGAAACAATCCATCAATGAAGCCATCTGTTCTAGTGGCACTTTCTGGCCGTACCGGGCAGCACTTGCTGCTGATTGCTGTAGGTAGTAGCTACGGCACAGTACAGTGTTTGGAATTTTTTGCGCTCCTACCGTGCCTTTTCCTCTCTACACTGCACACTCATTGTTCCACAGCATTGTGAACTCCTTTTTTTGTGTGTACTAGATAGAATTGCACCCAGTTGCGCAAGCTATTGCACAGCTGTTTCTCAGGGTTACTGTTGCTTGTTAGGATCGCCAAACGGAGCTGTCAGTGTTCACTTCGAAGAAGAAAATGGAGCTGCCAGAGGAGGAAGGTGAATGCTACTGGATCTCAGAGAAAGTGAATGCTACTATTAGCTCTCTCTTTTGTGAGGAGCTCCGAGCTCTTATCTTTTTATGTGGAAGTAGCCATCATGTAATGTAACTGGTAGAAAGAGATGTACTCCCTCCGTCCCAAAACATGTGTCGCTTTCGCTTCCCGAGAAACAAATGCTGACAATTTTTATAAATAATAAATATCATCAATTAATATCATAATTGGAAAGATCTTTAAATCTAGTTTTTAACAAATTTATTTAAAGATATAAATATTGCACGTATTTTCTATAAAACGAGTCAAACTTATGGCACGAAAACCGAAAACGACTAACATTTTGGGACGGAGGGAGTATATATGCTATCTTTTGACCTGTTTGGACGGGTGACATTTGTCCCCTGCAGCTGGAAATTTTGACCCCCGATAGAGTAGAAATAGGCCCCGGCGGGACAGATGCTGCGGGTGCTGTCGCCATGATCATGGGGGAGGTAAAGTTAGTTGGGCAGGACACTCGATTCAGTGACGTGCATGATGAGTGGTTGAGCGGCATGGCATGGCATGGCATGGGCCACCACCCACCACTACGCCCCGGCCCTAAAATCATGCATGAGAGCAACTCCAGCAGGTCCACTACTTTAGCCCTTGTAGCTAAATATGAGAGCTCAGGTAAAAAAAACGAGCTGCAGCAGGGCCCTACTAGGGTCCTGAAATTTGAGTGGGCTCTTAGATTCTTCCCTCAGTCCTGTTGGACCAATAGCTAGCCCTCATCCGTGATTTTGCACTCTCACCTCTCCCTCACCTCCCGCAACCGGCCGAGTTTATGTGAAAAGCCCTGACTTAACCTCTTATAACCGAGTTAGTCTATGACAACCAAACCCCACATGTCATTGACAGTCTAAATAATTTTGAGTGCTCTATTTTGAGGGCCATTGCTGGAGTGCAGCCTAAAAAACAGGACCCTAAAAAATAGAGGAAGCACTCAAATAAAAAGTAGAGACCCTGTTTTGAGAGCTACTGCTGGAGTTGCTCTAAGCAGCAAAGCCGTCTCCGGGTCCGGGTCGCCCGGTGCGAAAGGACGGTGCAGTCCCTACAGCAACCTGCTTCTCGCTCGGATCATCGCTTTTTTAGTAGTCCTTGACTCCTTTGGATCCCCTTTGGTGTTAATGAAGCACCAAGATTTGTACTACTGCTTACGTACATCATTGCTTACTGCAACTTGCACCCAAGCTTATCGAAGCTGAAGTGTAGTGTAGCCAAATAACAGGATTCGCGCGCGCGTCAGTGTATTAGTAGTACGCAGATAAACTGAGATCGATCGAGCTGCCTGAGAAGAGGATGACTAACCGTGTGTTTGATTCAGGGATGAAGTGGGTTGAGTTGGATCCAACCCAATTTTTAGGGTTGGGTTGAACCCATCTTGTGTTTGGTTAAAGGGATGAGTTGAACCTAGTTTTTTGTTTGGTTGCAAGGTTGGAGAGGGATAAATTGGATGTCATCCTCACACCGTTAACCACCTGTCATCTTCTTCCTTATTTCTTCCTCCTCGCCCGTACTCATCTCGAGCCCCCTCGTGTTGCCCGAGCTCCGACCTCGCCGCCACCAGCCCCTGCCCGAGCTCGCCCGCCATGGCTGCCACCGCACCGAGCTCGGACCTCGCCCGCCATGGCCGCCACCGGCCCGTGCCGAGCTCGCCCGCCATGGTCGCCACCGCCCCGAGCTCCGACCTCGCCCGCCATGGCCGCCACCGGCCCGTGCCCGAGCTCGCCTGCCATGGCGGCCACCGCCCCGAGCTCGGACCTCGCCCGCCATGGCCGCCACCGGCCCGTGCCCGAGCTCGCCCGCCATGGCCGCCACCGCCCCGAGCTCCGACCTCGCCCGCCATGGCCGCCACCGGCCCGTGCCCGAGCTCGCCCGCCATGGCGGGCCACCGCCCGAGCTCGGACCTCGCCCGCCATGGCCGCCACCGGCCCGTGCCCGAGCTCGCCCCCCATGGCCGCCACCGCCCCGAGCTCCGACCTCGCCCGCCATGGCCGCAACCGGCCCGTGCTCGAGCTCGCCCGCCATGGCGGCCACCGCCCCGAGCTCGGACCTCGCCCGCCATGGCCGCCACCGGCCCGTGCCCGAGCTCGCCCGCCATGGCCGCCACCGCCCCGAGCTCCGACCTCGCCCGCCATGGCCGCCACCGGCCCGTGCCCGAGCTCGCCCGCCATGGCGGCCACCGCCCCGAGCTCGGACCTCGCCCGCCATGGCCGCCACCGGCCCGTGCCCGAGCTCGCCCACCATGGCCGCCACCGCCCCGAGCTCCGACCTCGCCCGCCATGGCCGCCACCGGCCCGTGCCCGAGCTCGCCCGCCATGGCGGCCACCGCCCCGAGCTCGGACCTCGCCCGCCATGGCCGCCACCGGCCCGTGCCCGAGCTCGCCCGCCCTGGCCGCCACCGCCCCGAGCTCCGACCTCGCCCGCCATGGCCGCCACCGGCCCGTGCCTGAGCTCGCCCGCCATGGCGGCCACCGCCCAGAGCTCCGACCTCGCTATGGCTGTTCTTGCCGCACCATAGTCGCGAAGAACAGGAGGGTGAAGGAGACGAGGTCGCGACGCCGTCCGTCTGGGTTGAGCTCGTCCCCTCAAATTGGAGGGATCACGGGAACCCGCATTTGAGTGGAATCTGCGAACCCGGGTCGACCATATTCCACTCAACCTTCTATCCAAACACCAAGCCATCTGGGTTGAACCCGGGACAACCCGGGATATCCCTCTATCCAAACACACGGTAAGTTCTGAGAACAGGCGTCAGTGTATACTTTTTTTGGAGATGCTGCACGCCGCAACGGCGAGATTCCTCAAGCCGAGCGTACACGCCGTAGACCTCTCCTTTTGGGTCCAGTTTGACATATCAGTGTTGGCGTGTTTAGTTGGTAGGAATTTGGGTGTAAAGTTCTTGTAGCACTTTCGTTGTTATTTGACAAACTTTGTCTAAACATGGACCAACTAGACTCAAAAGATTCGTCTCGACATTTATAGACAAACTGTGCAATTAGTTATTTTTTTTACATACATTTAATACTTCATGCATACGTCTAAAGATTCGATGTGATGAGGAATCTTGTAAAGTTTTGGATCTAAACATGCCCATTCGGTTCATCCTTCAGTTTTTTTTCCGACGTGCTGCAAAATTCTTCATTCGGCACAGTTTGTACTACTCAATCCCTGTAAAAAGAACTGAATCATATGCTAAACAGGACCTGGAAGTCTGGAACCGGAAGCGTGGGAACGAACTGAAGAGATGATACTAATGAACGTGTCCTTACCTAAACATCTGATATGGATCGAGATCACAGCCCTCTCCAGCGAGCGACGCAGCGAAACATCTCAGCGTGACAGCGACAGCATCACAAATTGGCAGCTCGTGTATAATTGTAGACTTTAGTTGTAGCCGAGCCGAGCGGTAGTAGCTAGCAGCTGGCTGATGGGGTCCTCGACGTCATAGTACGTTGTTGGCACTTGGCAGCGTTGCGAGGTTTGGTATTTGCCGGGCGCGCGCCGCCGGAGCCATCCCCGGAATGCCCGCCCAGCTAATTTCTGGCGCACCGGGTTTACGCCGAAAATAAAGGCCGAGCGAGCGCGGGCGGGGACACACCAACCTGATTGACTCCCGGTCCCGGCCGCGTGCGCTCGATCATCGTCTTCCAGACCGTGGGGCGACGGGAAGGGGGGGAGAGTTGAGATTCAATCAGCCATGCCGCCGGGGTCCCGCCGGGCGCGCGCGCGCGAGCCGACCGGGCAGGGAAAGCGGATCGCGACGTATTTATGCGCTCATGTGGCGGTGCATGGGCAACCAACTGCCTGCCTCTGCCTTGGCTGGCGCCTGGCGGCCTGGCGGCCTGGCGGCCTGGCGCGTCGCGACCGAGCGAGCCCATGGCTGGTGGCTGGCAGTCCTGGCACACTGGCACTGGCGCGCGCATGTTCTGGTGCTGCGCTGTGCGGGCTGGGGCAGCGGTGGTCCTCGGCTTTCGCAGGCGCGCCCCCCAACTTCCAATCGCGGAAGACTTTTCTGTCTGCCTCCTTGTTCTCGTGCTGTTTCCGGGGTTGACAACGCGTGTTCTTGTAGTAGTATCGTATGGTGGTCTGATGATCGGCGTGGAGCAGGGACACGGCCGGACGCCGGACGGGATGCAGCGGTCCGATCGTGCGGCGCGACGTGCGATTGTCATGCATCACCGTGTGAGCACCAGCTGCCCGTCTGCCTCTCTACCAGTGCCAGAGGGCTGGGACTGGGAGAGCACCAGCTGCCCGTCTGCCTCTCTACCAGTGCCAGAGGGCTGGGACTGGGAGAGCGTGCTCGTGTCGGCTGTAGCAGCCTGGCAGCCAATGCCCCCAATGGGGTGGTATTTTTGCATTTTAGCTCTTTTTTGAAATATTTTTTGCAAACAGATTTGTTTAGAAACTTTGTTAAAAAATTGGACAAAAGGATCGGCGTCATGTCCCATGACGCCGAGCTATGTCCCATGACGCCAAGCAGGGGGTCGGCGTCATGTCACATGACGCCGAGCTATAGTACCTCGGCGTCATGTCCCATGACGCCGACCCTTTTGTCCCATTTTTAAACAAAGTTTCTAAACAGGTCTGTTTACAAAAAAATATTTCAAGAAAGGGCTAAAATGCAAAAATATCACCTAATGGGTTCGCGACTCGCGACTTCATGAGGGTGATGGTGGAGTCCTGGAGACCTCTGCACAATGTGATCGATCATGAGGATTATTGAGGGCTAGATTTTGGTCGAGATAACCCTGACCCTGAGCGTAATATTCTGACCCAGGTGGCAGGTACCCTGCGCCGACCCTCCCCCTCCTGTTTTTCTTCTTCCAGTCCCCGCACGCTTCGTCGCCCCTGCCCCACCCCCCGCCCTCCGCGCGCCGGGCGGCGCAGCTCCGGCGAACCCTAGTGCGACCGCCGCGGCCTCCTTCCTTCCCTCCCCACCGCCACACTCGTCGCCGCTGCGAAGCCCGCGCCCTGCCCTGGCTCGGCCGCCGCCGCCGCCGCCGCCGCTACCGCCAGGGCCTCTAAACCGCCCGGCGACCTTCCTCGCCTCCTGGCCTGTCTGCATCCCCCGGTCGGCCTCCTTCTGCACCAGCCGGAGATGGTGAGGGAGAGGAGAGGAGAGGGTGGGCCGGGCTGCTCCACCGATTTGAGCCCAGGAAGAAGAAAAACAGTGAGAGGAGGGGGATGGTCGGTACGCTGACTGGTCAGTAGCGAAGATTTACCAATATTCTGCCCATAAACTTTGTTTATTATTATATAATATAATATAAGGGGGATCTATTGAGTCGCGCACTATTGTTTGTACTTGTATATTATTCAGGCTTCCCTCCATCGCTTTCACTTTTCGGTTTTCATTTATATGGTGTGATGAGAACTTTGATTGAAATTCCTGAGGGCAAAGCTGATTGGCCCTACCATACTAGTGAAGTCGATGGAGGATTAAAGTTGGTGCGTATACCAACATATAAAAGCATACTCCCTCCCTATCGCATTTAGATGACGTTTAGAACTGCGACACGGTCACCAAAGTGTAACTTTGACCACTTGTATTTTTAAAAATATTTATTGTAAAATGGTATGTGTATACTTTTATGAAAGTACTTTTCAAAACAAATTTATTTATATGATTTTTATATCTCTAAACTCAATAATTTAAAAGTTATTCATGATTTATATTCTCAATGTTTGACTCAAACCTTGTCCAAAACGTCATCTAAAAGCGAGACGGAGGGAGTATATATTCACATGAAACTTTTTTCAAGAACAATTCACATGAAACTTTCTGAAGCCAGTGTGAAGTGGGCTGCAAGTCTGTAACTCAAGCGGCCTACTAGGTCGCAACAAAAAGGAAAAAGTCCACTTTCCCTCCCTCAACTTCTGAGGAAGTCCGATTTTCCTCCCTCAATTTCAAAACCGGACAAACAACCTCCCTCAAATTTTGAATCCGTGCATTTTACCTCCCTAACCGGTTTTGGATGGTGGTTTTGCTACAGTAACAGTGGTTTTGCTACAGTAACAGCGGTTTTGTCTTTTTCTTTTTTTTATTCATTTTTGCTGAATTTTTGAAAAATCATAGTAAATCAAAGAAAAATCATAAAATAGAAAATCCAATTTTGTTGGACTCCATATGAGTAGATCTATACAGTGAACATATAATATGGTATACTTTAGTACAAAGTTTTTGTTGTAGATTTAGATCTATGCTTTTTTATAATTAAAATAAATTTATAACTAAGTTATACATGATTTAATCAGTATAAATTTTTTAATACAGTTGAAGCATACAATAATTAGTCCATCATAAAAAATTGATCATAATTAGACTATAGAAACTGCAGCTATGAATTAATCCAAATAATTACAAAAAACATATTATCGTATGGAATTAATTGTAATAATTCATAGCTGCAGTTTCTATAGTCTAATTGTGGTCAAATTTTTATGGTGAGATAATTATTGTATGCTTCAACTATATTAAAAAAATTATACTCATTGGATCATGTATAACTTAGTTATAATTTTTTTTAGTTACAGAAAAGCATGGGTCTAAAGCTACAACAAAAATTTTGTACTAAAGTATAGCATATTATATGTTCATTGTATATATCTACTCATGTGGAGTCCAACAAAATTGAATTTTCTATTTTATGATTTTTCTGTGATTTACTATGATTTTTCAAAGATTCAGCGAAAATAGATAAAAAGAAGAAAAAGACAAAACCATGGTCACTGTAGCAGAACCACTGTTACTGTAGCAAAACCACCGTCTAAAACCGGCCAGGGAGGTAAAATGCACGGTTTCAAAAGTTGAGGGAGGTTGTTTGTTCGGTTTTGAAGATGAAGGAGGAAAAGTGGACTTCGTCGAAAGTTGAGGGAGGGAAACTGGACTTCTTCCCAACAAAAAAAGCACGCCATATTGGGCGCCGTTGGCCCAGCCTGTGAACCGAGCTTAGCTACAGGCCGAATGCATCACAACACATCGAACGCAGCCTGCTTTTGGTAAGTGGGCTTGAAGGCGTAGTTGAAGGCGTAAAAGGCCCTTTGGCAGAACTCCATTTTCTGATTTTTTTTAGCTTTCTAAGGGCATGTTTAGTTGGTAGGAATTTTCTGCTGCTTTCTACTCTCTGATTCTTTGATTGATGGAGTAATTTTGGAGTAGCTGACTAGAGTGATTTTGTGGTGATTGAACGAGGAGCAGCAGTTGAGAGTCTTCTTTTTTTTAAAAAAAACTTTCAGTTAGTAATGTAAATAGAGAAGTAGTTTTTGCCGGCTCCCACTATAAGTCTGTGCATTTTAACCGTTTGGTTGAACTCCATATAATCCGCTCAAAGAACTTGGGAGCAGAATTTTACCAAACACATATTGAATGCTTCATGGCTCCTTAAACTCTTTTCAGTTTCTCGTCTACGTTCAAGAATTTTCAAATTGATATTATCTATATCTTTTGGCTTTGATCGTTTTAACTTATCAGTCGTATTTTAGTTTATTTTATCTCACGAAACATTATTGAGATTAGTCATGGATAAGTTCAAACGAACGGAGCTAACTTTGTGTGCAGGAGTGAATCTACCAATCTGGGGAGATTTGGCAGCCGCCATACCTCCACGCCGATGAGCCCCTCTACCTCATTGGTTGAACGTGACAGCCATGGCAGATGTCTGCTAATGCGTCTATGTATTTGCATGTACACTCACATACGAAGAAGACGAGCACCGTGTGAATAGTCTTGTGGGCCTACTGGGCTACGTCCGCGTGGTGGGAGCATACGGCAACCAGGGTCCAAGCGGAACGTCCAGCGGTCAACCGGTGCAGCACGACATCTAGGATGACCAGTGATTCTGCTGCAATACAGAAGGGGAAAATTGAAATTGGTCCGAATTATAAATTTGACTCTCCTTGCTTTTGCATCCGGCGAGTAGCTGATCCCAATTGTCTTTATAATGTCTTTCTGCCATAAAGATCTTTTATGACTCATTGTTTTTGTTTCATACGATTTTTACATTATTTAATTAATTAAAGTTGATCTAATGATTTGAAATTAATCTTTGCAGTGACTGTTCAATCACACATATAACAATTGGCAGAAATGTTTTTAAGACAAATTAGAATTTTCTATAGTTCCCTCATTATAAAGTTTTTTATAGACACATGCATATCACACATGCTTATCCAATAGTATATATAAAAATACCATTAATTTGTTATATTATTATCTCTTATTTTCTATTAGATCGCTCTTTTACATAAGTTAGTAGTACAAAGTTTGTCATAGGTAAATTTTAATTGTGGATCCACCATTGTTTGAGTGGTTCATTGTAAGCTCACTGTAGTTAGTTGCAACTACTTTTCCGCTAGGTGTTTGTTGTTTTCAATAGGTTGCAGTTGGTTCCAAGTAAGTTTGTCTTGTTTTAACTCAATTTCAGCTGGTTGTAATTTCTTTAGAGTTTAAATTTATTTTAATCTAGTTCCAATTTGTTACTGCCGGTTGCAAAGTTTCAATTAGTTCAAACTGGTTGCTGCTTGTAGCTGATTTTCATTTATACATAAGGATAAGACGCTAGGATTATCGAACAAAATGTTTTCAGGACGGTGAGAGGTGCTAGGTAGTGCCGTCAAGCGTCAGGTGATCTACGAATAGTGTCGGGGTCCACAAATGGGTACCCCAATCAACGCAAAACAAAATGGTTAAATCTAGAACACCATTTAATAACAAACCTAGCAAGTCTAACCTTCTAAAAAGCCAACCCCTCGAGGCCTGCAAGCGCCGGCCCATCACTGGGGAGCCCGGGCCCGCCAAAGCCTTACTGTCCGCCCCATGGTAGCCTACCCCTCGAGCCCTGACACATACGCCTCGAGCCCACTACGGCCGTATATTTTTTCTCGAGACCCCACGCGGGGACCTCGAGCCTCTCTAGCACGGTAAACCATCCCTCGAGACACATCACGCCTCCCTCGAGCGGCACAGACATCGGATGCCAATCCCACACTACACATTTAATGCGTTCACCTACTCCGGTCATGTCCTCTGGAACCCGACGTGTGCCATAGTGAACCAGGGCAGAGTCAAATCTCGTTTTCACCACAAGCATGGGCAAAAGGCACAAGTACAACACTGTTGGGCCATGCTCTGCACTGTTGCACATCCAAGCCACATCTCGAGGCCCGGATTCCCGTTGTACGACCGGGCTTTCCGGGACTTGCCCATACCTGCGGGGACTCGAGCCCCCCGTAGGCGTCACCTCGAGGCCGGCCCGACGCCCCTCGAGCCCTAACAACTTTCATGTCATTGGAGGACAGGTACCCCAAGACCCGGAGGGACCCTGCCACGACTTGTACGTACCGGAATGGGCGTTGTACGGCCTCCACGTCGCCACGCCTCCACATCCACGCCTGGGATGGAGGCCATGCTTCAAGGACGCCTCAACAGCAACCCCCACATCAACTCCAGTGACCTCGACAAGACAGCATTCCTACTCTTCACCGTATTGGGCGTCGTACGTCCCAACTCCTGTGTAACCCTTTGTAACCCTAGTCTCCTCTTGTTCTATAAAAGGGGACACCAGGGCCCTTCACGCACACGTAGGGACACGCTTCGCAAGTCCATATAATGCCACACACACGCACGAGTCCAGACCCTGGTCCACGCTCGTTGAGCTTGTATTGCCCCTGTACAAGCACTTAGGTGCAAGTAATAAAAGAACCTCCTCCCCCCGCTGGACGTAGGGCCTTCTTTGCCCGAACCAGGATAAATCCTTGTTGAAAGCCCTAGTTTGGTTTTGGTTAATTGATGAAACCTATTTGGTCTAATCCTATTGCTAAGCATATGTGTAGCTTATAAGAAAGGATTAAGACCAGGCCAAGTGGTGGAGCTAGCAAGGTGGCAACCATGGAGGATGGTGTTGGCCACAAGCTCTCAAGTGATCAAGTGCTCTACCTTTGGTGAATTAAGAGAAGAAGAGAAGAGATGGAGCAAAGAGGCCCGAAGGCAAAGGTATAACCTATAGGGCTCTTTGTTTTGGTGATCAAGACACTTAGCGAGTGTGATCACATTTAGGATAGATAGCCGTACTATTAAGAGGAGATTATTCACGGCTTATGCGGTGTTCAAGTGCCACTAGGTGTTCTCTAACATATCGATGCTATAGACCTAGTGAGTGACTAACAAAATCCTTGGAAAATGCTTTGAAAAATGCTAACACACGTGCACAAGTGGTGAAACGCTTTGGTGTTGGCACATGGGAGCAAGGGTAGAAGTTAGAGATGAAAAGATGTCAAGTTAGGGGCATCGGACGCTGGCGTCGGCAGCATCGGACGCTGGCCGAGCGTCCGATGGCAAACCCTAACCGCTGTCAGAAGTCGAGGTAGCATCGGAAGCTGGCAACGGACGCTGAGGAAACACTGTTGCAGAGTCCGATGGCTATGACGTGGCGCGAGCTAGTCTTCCAGGGAGCATCGGACGCTGACCTGCATTCGATGCAGGACCATCGGACGCATCCGATGCGTTCTGGACCTCTCTGGAACCTTTCTGTTGTGTCATCGGACGCTGGGGTTGAGCGTCCGATGTGAAGGTGCCGGTGCGTCCGATGTGGCGCTGAGATGAGTAGAAATTCAGCAGAGGCATCGGAGCGTCCGATGCTAGGCATCGGCGCGTCCGATGCCACTTTAACCAGCGCGGGAAAGAATATGACCGTTGGGATCTAACGGACTGAATTCATACCAGGGGGACACGTGGCTTCATCTGAAGCATCGGACGCTGAGGCAGCGTCCGATGGTAGAGCATCGGCGCGTCCGATGACCCCGACTTGACCCCAACGGCTAGGCCGACTTATGTGGCCTATTTAAGGGGCTTGGCCGGCTCACTTGGATCAACTCTTGCACATTTTGATTCCTAAGCATTCTAGTGAGCCTTGGCAAGCCTCCCAACTCATCTCCCAAGTTGAATTGATCAAACCAAGTGAGATTGAGTGATCTAGTGCGTGATTTGAAAGAGTTCAATCTAGTGGCACTAGTTCTTCGCATCGGCATTGAGTTTTCTTGTTACTCTTGGCATTTGCCGGTGCCTAGACGACTTGGAGGCGTTGAGGTGGTTGTTGGCAAGATTGGTGATTGTTCTTGGCCACCACCTATTGAGATTGTGAGGTTTTGGAGCCTCACCTCGCCGGAGCGGCAAGAGGCATCCTTAGTGGATTGCTCGTGTCATTGAGCTACCTCACTAGTGGTAGATTCTTGTGGCGCTCTTTGTGAGCTTGGTTTTGTGCCGATTAGCCACCGGGTCACCTAGTGTTGGTCGACACAACGGGGAGTAGCGTGCCGGCAAGCACGTGAACCTCGGGATAAATCTTGGTGTCCCGTGTGTTTTTTGTGATTGCATATTCATCTTGGTGATTGGTCTTCATCTTCACATTCTTGGTGATTGGCTTCACAAGTGGATTTCATGGGTGATTGGTTCTCTACGTGGCGATCCCGAAGGCTCGGTGAAACCCCCTCTATCTAGCTCATTTACTTTGTGTATTTATCTTGAGCTATTTCTTTTGTGTAGATACTATTACTTGTTGTATACCCTTTGTCATATATCTTGTGTAGTGATAGTGTAATTAGATTGCTTAGTTTATCTATTGCACATTGAAAGGACCGAATCAGCCTAGAGGGGGGGTGAATAGGTGATTTTTGACTATCTGAAACTTCACAAACTATAAGATGTAGTTAGATAGCAACCGGAGAGGCCGATTTGTTTGGGTAGGTACTACCGGGTGTGAAACACCGGTACTACCGACACAAACAAACAGCACAACCGGGATCCTAAAAGAAACTACAAATCCGATGAATGTAAGCTATGAAGATAATACAAGATTCTAGCCCACTTTCCTAAGAATGATAGATGGTAAACCTACTCTCACCAAACCTTGGTTGCTCCCCTTGATGTAGATCGAGCCTTCCCACCTAAGAAAGAGATAGGGATAGGAAGAACACGAAGAACACAATAACAAGTGAAGTAGAGAAAATAGGGACAACAACAACAAGTACACGGGACACGCGATTTATCCCGAGGTTCGGCCAATCCACTAAGGAGTGCCTACTTCCTCGTTGTTGAGGTGACCACAAAGGTCGGAGTCTATTTCACCTCCTCGCCTCACTCAAGCAACCACAAAGGCTACGAGAGTATCTCTACTAGAAATCTCAGGGAAATACAAACGCTTCGGGGAGCCCTCACAAGTAAATCAATACGGGCTACCACGAAGAACACCTAACCGGCTAGAGCTCGAAGAGCTCAAGAGTAAAAGAGACAAAACAAGCCGGCTAGATGGAAACCAAGTGCTCAAGTCGAAGATTGATGCTTCCCGCTCTTGAATCTCACTTCCCTAGCTCAAATCTCGCAAGGGAATGAATCTAGGAGCAAAGGGGGAGAGAGAGGGGTGAGTCAATGCTTGGAGAGTGTTTGTCTCGAGTTAGGTCAGCAATAAGTGTATAGAGTGAGTGGGTCACCGTGAAAAGTGAAGAGGGGAGGCATTTATACTCCCTCAGACCCGAGGCTGGTCGGTACCACCGACCGCCCCTGGCCGGTACCACCGACCAGTTCACAACGGTCGAAAGAATCCAGATCTGACCAAACAAGCAACCACCGTCCACACGTCGGTACCACCGCGGGCGGTAGTACCGAGGTTATGGCGGTACTACCGCCAGGCCAAATTGGCCGCGAACAGAGAGCCCCACGAGAAGGGACTTGGTCCCTCGGAAACTACCGACCAGGGTCGGTACCTCCGAGGTCGGTGGTACCGAGGTTATGGCGGTACCACCGCCAGGCCATTTTCAATTCTACACAGGGAGCTTTGCAAACTTGGTTACCACCAGCCTTGGGTCGGTAGCACCGGGGGCGGTACTACCGAGGTAATGGCGGTACTACCGCCAGGCCAAATTCAGCGCGGACAGAGAGCCTTGCAAACTTGGAAACTACCGGCCATGGGTCGGTACCACCGCGGGCGGTAGTACCGAGGTTATGGCGGTACCACCGCTAGGTCAAATACAACTCTACACAGAGAGGGTTGCAAAACCAGGTTACTACCGACCTTGCGTCGGTACCACCGCGGGCGGTAGTACCGAGGTTATGGCGGTACTACCGCCAGGTCATTTTCAACTCAACACAGAGAGCTTCGCGAAACCAAGCTTACTACCGACCATCGTCGGTACCACCGAGGGCGGTAGTACCGAGGTTACAGCGGTACTACCGCTAGGTCATTTTTTGACCAACACAGAGAGGGTGTTTGAGCGCTGCGCGGAGAAGCTGTGGTCGGTACGACCGACCACCCATGGTCGGTACCACCGACCAAGAAAAAATACCCTCTATGTGATCGTGATGGTGCGGTGTCTCTCAAGCGAACTAAGGTTAGTCGATTTGAGCACTTTTCTCCACATCTAGCCAACCTACTTTGTGACCCTCTTCATAGTCCGGCTTACCTATAACTCAAGTTTAAAATTGAAATTTTAAACTACCACTTGAGCTAGGCATCTTTATGTCCAAAAGTATCCTACGTGCTTTGTTCACGAGATTTCAACGTTTCAAATCTTTCATAGGACTAACACCTGCATACAAGCTTTTATAACCGGTTAGTCCCTAATTTGATTGTCGTTAATTAGCCAAAACCCACAATGGGGGCGAATGCACTTTCACACATACTTGTCACATTTACTTTCTCATATATCATACTTGTGCTAGAGCTAGATTGTTTCATTCCGCATTTAGATATTAGCTCTAGTTGGTTGTGTGACATAGAAATAATAGGTAGAATTGTTGGATAGGTGGCTTGCAACACACTATTAGGCTAGCGCAAAAAGCTTTGCCATTTGTTATACTAATAGTGTTTGTCTAAGTGATTTTGTAGATTTTTTAATTAGGCTATTCACCCCCCCTCTAGCCAATTTGGACCTTTCAAGTGGTATCAGAGCCGTGGTCACCGTTTGTTTGAGGCTTAACATCCTCCGGTGTTAAAATGGCTCAAATCAATTATATGGGGAAGCCACCACATTTTGACGGCACCAATTTTGATTGTTGGAAGAGGAAGATGTGTGCATTCACAAGAGGAATGAATAGAAAGATATGGGATGTGATTGAGCATGACTTTGCGATAATTGATCCCACAAGTCTCACTCCTAGAGAAGAAGAGAAGCTTCAATGGAATGATGTGGCCATCAACTTATTCTATGAAGCGTTTGACACCAAAGTGTTTGAGCAAATCAAGAAGCTTGAAAGAGCAAGTGAGATTTGGGAGAGATTGGAGGAGACCTATGAAGGCACCAAGGCGGTCAAGAGTGCCAAGCTATATATCCTCAAGGACAAGCTTGCTACCTTCAAGATGCAAGATGATGAGAGCATACCGGAGATGTTTCACCGGTTGCAAGTGATCATAAATGACTTGAAGGCTTTGGGAGAGAAGGTAGAGGACAAGGACTTTTCTCACAAGTTCTTGAGATGCTTACCACCAAGGTTTGACACTTTGGTGACCATCCTAGTGAGGGAAGGATTGGATACGGTAACCCCAAACCAAGTACTAGGTGATGTGGTCACTCAAGACACATACCGTGTGGAAAGGGATGGGGGAGCCCAAGAGGAAGAGAAGAAGAAGAAGACCGTGGCATTCAAGGCTTCATCTTCCAAGAGCAAGAGCAAGGGAAAAGCAAAGAAGGATGAACCATGACAAGAGCATCAATAATGAGGATGAACCATTCATCAATATAACATTAAGCATTAAAGTTTTACATCCTCATCACAACACAAATAAAATGTAGCATACCACACTTAGTTTCAAAGATTACCCTCTCTCACAGCTATTACAACAAGATAAGCCTAACACTCCCCCTTTGGCATCAAGTACCAAAGCGGGTAGGCCAAGATAAGCAAAGGATCAATAATAGCTGCTGGAAGATCCATCATGATAAGAGCCCCCGAAGAGAGAGGAATAGGCACTCTCACCAACGTCACCACCAGGGAAGGATGAAGGAGCAGAAGAATCAGGTGGTGGTGTAGAGTCGCGAGGGCCACCACTCCCAGCTGGATCGGCTTCGGGGCCAGCAAAGCCCATGTACGAGCCGCCACCACCACCCTGATACGATGTAGATCCGCCAGCAAAGGACGGACCCATACCATAATCAGGGTAGTAGGAAGCAGGCTGATACTGAGGTGGTGGCGGAGGATAGAACTGATGGGGCGGATACAGCATGGAGCTGTAAAAACCAGCCTCACCACCACCTGGATACTGGGGCTGCTGCTGGTGCTGGAAACCACCACCACCACCACCATCATCATCATCATCATCATCATCGCGCCGGGCCTGAGCATCGTACTCAGCAAACGGATCTGGATGGGGTCGAACCGGAGAGCGCGGAGGAATACCGAGATGCTGATGCACATCCTGCTGAAACTGCTCATCGCGGTCGGCCCTGTAGCACATCCAGGAGAAGATCTTGCCGAGAGCGGAGCGAAGACCACCACTCCTACGCCTCTCACGACGCGGAGGAGGAGCGGTAGCAGGAGGAACCTCTCCAGGAGCCTGCTCGGGGCCCTGAGCCTCGCCAGGCGCTGCTGCATCTGCTGGGACCTCACCACCTTCATCAACCTTTTCTTTGTCCTTGGAAGGAGCCGAGGTGAACTTGCGAACACTGTACTCCTTCATGGAACGATCATACTGGAAGGTGGCGCCAACCACATGCTCAATGATATGCATAAGATATGGAGCATATGGCAGGGCCTTGTGAGGATCATTGTATACATCGGAGATCTTCTGCCAAAGAAAGTGAGAGATGCTAAACCGTCCATCTGGCAGAGCAAAGTGGACTAGGACCTTAGCAGCAGCATCTCTCAAGTTATCTTGATCTCCAATCTTTGGATCCAGAGACAGGCGCATTATGTTGTTGAGGACGAAGTAGGCGGGCTTCAGGCCAGGGACCTTGAAGTTCGCCACTGCACCATCCAAGTAGACACCTGAGTTCTGCAGCTGCTCGGTGTACATACCCCCTCCATACATCTCTGAAAGACGAGGAGCATCTCTGTCCACATGGTCGAAGCCCAACAAACGAGCAAATGTGACGAAGTCACATCTGTAGTGGACCCCTTGGGTCATCCAGTGCAGCACACGAGCCTCCTGATCAATGAACAAAGTTGCCCAGAACTGGCAAAGAATCTCCTGGTTGAAGCTGCGCTCGCCAGAGATCAGCCCCAAAACTCTCCACTCCTCTAGCCTCTGCACCAAGGCCTCAATGTCCTCAGAATCTTTGTCGGTCAGAGAGGAGATTACCAGCCTCTTATGTGGAAAGAGAGGAGGATGTCCCTTAGAACAGAAACCCTTCCAGCACACTGACATATAGAAATCTTGCTGGAACCTGGACCAGAACCTCCTATCCACAAAAGCATCTCTAACAAACAGATATGGGTTCTCCTCACGCTGTCTCCTCATCAAGTTACCCCGCTTTCTATCAGAGTAGTCCACGGGATCTCCAAGGAGAGCGAGAGGGACGGCGGTCATGACAGCTTCGGCTTCAGGGTGCATCTCAAAAACCCGGTTGATAAGCATCAACCCTGAAGTCAAAGGGGATGCCGGTCCAACGTGAGGATCAATGGAGCGACCCTCATGATCAGGACCAGGCGCTGAAGGCATTCCACCCACAACGACGCTATGCAGGCGTCCGGGTGGTCCAGCGGCAGGGGGCAGAGGAGACGAAGGAGGTGGAGAAGCAGCATGCCCACTGCCACGGGCACGGCCGCTTCCACTCCCCCTGGCACTCTCCATGCTACGACGAGCTCCTTGGCCCCCGGACGAGCGTCCACGGACCGGACGGGGAAGATCCTCCATACTCCCGCCGGCGGACCGAGCACGGCGCAAAGGATTGCGCCGCTGTGGCCCACCGATCTGCACATCACCTTGCACAACACCTTGCTCAAAGGCAGCATACTCCTCATCTTCGTCATCACTAGGGACACGAGCATGAGAGGGCCTCCGGCTCATCTAGAAAAAGATAGCATGAAAGGACTGAAGTGAGACAAAGGAGATGGCAAGACTACTTCAACGGATGTAGCAAAGATAACGATCGAAATCGGGGAGAAGAACGGCTTGCTGCGCGCGAGCGGTACTACCGACCCCAGGGGGCGGTACTACCGACCGCACAGCAGTGTGCAGTTTCCTTCAATCCAATCTACCAAATCGCTATGAACTTGCTAACCATACATCCTAGAAGCATCTACACACTAGATAGAACAATCCTACCAAAGGAATCGACCTAGAACAAAGTACATTGAGAGATCGGGCATGAACACCCTAGTACCTTGCTACTCGTGAAGAAGAGGTCGAAATCCAATGAAGGAGGAAACTTCGGGCTTCAAGAACACCACCACGACGATCTCCAATCTTCAAAGCACCTTTCCACCGAAGGGATTTGGATTTGGGTGGAGGAGAAGGGAGATCGAGGAGGAGGAACGGAGCGGCGGCGCACGGGCTCGGGCGGCAGCTGAAGGAGGCAGGAGGCGGCGCGGTCAAAACGGATTGACTAGGGTTAGAAAAGATTCACCGCGCCCCTTTTTATACTCGGGTCAAACCCGGTCGGTGGTACCGCCCATAGGGCCGGTACTACCGACGTCGGTACTACCGCCCTATGGCGGTACCACCGACAGCACAAAAACAGAGAGGACAGAGAGGGATTTCAAGAGAGCCTTGTGTGGTATACTACACATACTTCAAACATGTCCAGATTTCATATAACCAATACATAGCCATGGACATAAGTGAAGTATGCAAAATAGATTTTGAAATCACACACAATATTTTGTCAAACCATTTATCTAGGTCTCTAGGTGAAAACAAATATGTGCAAGACATCAAGCCACGTTACGAGAATCAATGATATTTAGTTCACTCCTCAAAGCACAAAATCTTGACTCATCTAAAGGCTTTGTGAAGATATCGGCTAGTTGTTTTTCGGTGCTCACATGGCGTATTGCGATATCTCCTTTGGCTTCATGGTCTCTCAAGAAATGGTGTCGGATGTCTATGTGTTTTGTGCGAGAGTGGTTTACGGGATTGTTTGCTAGTTTGATAGCACTCTCATTGTCACACAAAAGTGGAATTTTGGTTTCCTCACATCCGAAGTCCTTTAGTGTTTGCTTCATCCAAAGTAGTTGAGCACAGCAAGCGCCGGCCGCCACATACTCGGCTTCGGCGGTGGATAGGGCAACACTATTTTGTTTCTTAGAACTCCATGACACCAAAGACCTCCCAATAAATTGGCAAGTCCCGGTAGTGCTCTTTCGGTCTACCTTGCAACCGGCATAGTCCGAATCGGAATAGCCAAGTAGATCGAAAGTGGAGCCCTTGGGATACCACAAGCCAAGATTTGGAGTGTGTACTAAGTATCGAAAGATTCTCTTAACGGCCATAAAATGACATTCTTTTGGATTAGCTTGAAACCTTGCACACATGCACACACTAAGCATGATATCGGGCCTAGATGCACAAAGGTAAAGCAATGAACCGATCATAGAGCGATATACCTTTTGGTCCACTGACTTACCATCCACATTTAGATCAAGATGTCCATTGGTAGGCATAGGGGTCTTGATGGGTTTGGCCTTGTCCATCTCAAACTTCTTTAGCATGTCTCTTGTATACTTTGTTTGACTGATGAACGTGCCATCCTTGAGTTGCTTGATTTGGAATCCAAGAAAGTACTTCAACTCACCCATCATGGACATCTCGAACCTTTTAGTCATGATCCTACTAAATTCCTCACAAAAAGTCACATTAGTACTACCAAATATTATGTCATCGACATATATTTGGCAAACAAAAATATCATTATCGACTTTGCGAGTAAATAAAGTAGCATCGGCCCTTCCTATCTCAAAACCCTTTTTGAGTAGGAAGTCCTTAAGGCAATCATACCAAGCTCTAGGGGCTTGTTTAAGCCCATAGAGCGCCTTGTCGAGCTTGTAGACGTGGTTGGGAAACTTTGGGTCCTCAAAACCCGGTGGTTGCTCCACATAGACCAATTCGGAGAGGGGGTCGTTGAGGAATGCACTTTTCACATCCATTTGGTATAGCTTGAAATCATGGTGAGTAGCAAAGGCAAGTAATATACGAATTGACTCGAGCCTAGCTACAGGTGCATAGGTTTCCCCAAAATCCAAACCTTCGATTTGAGTGAAACCTTGGCCACCAACCGTGCTTTGTTCCTTGTCACCACGTCATGCTCGTCTTGCTTGTTGCGGAAGACCCATTTGGTTCCTATCACATTTTGCTTGGGCCTTTCCACCAAGGACCAGACTTCATTCCTGGTGAAGTTGTTCAGCTCTTCTTGCATAGCCATCACCCAGTCCGGATCATCAAGTGCTTCTTCCACCCTAAGAGGTTCCAAAGAGGAGACAAACAAGTAATGTTCACAAAAACTTGCTAAGCGAGAGCGTGTCGTTACCCCACGCTGTATGCTCCCCAATATGTTGTCAACGAGATGATCCCGTTGAACTAAATGATGAACTCTTGGATGTGGCACAAGTGATCTTCGTTGGATGGGTCCATCTTCATCATATGCATTGATGTCCCCATCTTCTTGTCGGACTTCATGTTGAGCTTGTGTTTGATCATCAACTTGATGTATCACTTGAACATCACCCACACTACCACCATTCAGAGTTGCGGAAGCTTCATCATGCGCATTTGGATGCACATGATGGACATGAGAATCTTGTGGAGTGTGTGATAGATCATCTTCTTCATCTTGTATTTCAACGGGCCTCACATCACCGGTTGCAAGCTTCTTGATAGTTTCAGATGGAGGCACATCATTACCTACAAGCTCATCATTGACTTGCTCTTTTTGAGAGCCATCGGATTCATCAAAAGTCATGTCTACCGTTAACTCAATAGTGCCGGTGGCATTATTGAATACACGGTAGCCATGTTCGTTAGTACCATAACCAAGTAGAAAGCCTTCGTGTACCTTAGGTGCAAACTTTGAACTTTTGGCTCTCTTGTTAAGTATGAAACACTTGCAGCCAAAAACTCAAAAGTAATGCACCTTCGGTTTGTTACCGGTTAGAAGCTCATATGGCGTCTTCCCTCTTAGCTTGTGAAGGTAGAGGCGGTTGATTGCATGACATGTCGTGTTCATCGCCTCCGCCCAAAAGCCATGGGAAGTCTTGTACTCATCCAACATAGATCTTGCGGCTTCAACAAGAGTTCTATTCTTCCTTTCCACAACCCCATTTTGTTGTGGGGTATATGGAACGGAGAACTCATGCTTGATCCCTTCTTCATCAAGATACTCTTCTATGTTGGTGTTCCTAAACTCGGTCCCGTTGTCGCTTCTCACTTTCTTGATCTTGATGTCGAACTCATTTTGTGCTCTTCTAGCAAACTTCTTGAAGATGCCTTGCGTTTCGCTTTTATCTGCTAAAAAGAACACCCAAGTGAAACGAGAATAGTCATCAACAATAACGAAACCGTATTTGTTACTGAAAGGATCAAGATGCCCAAGAGGGGGGGGGGTGAATTGGGCTTTTCTAAAACTTCTTGGAATAAAAAAACCTATCAAGCTCCAATTAACCCCCTAGTGCCTAGAAGTGAGTATGACAAGAATCAATAGCACAAAAGACTATCGCTAAGCCAATTCTACTCTAGCATGGCAATTCAACTTATGGAAGAACAACAAGTAAGTGCGAAATTGAATTGCTCAAATGTAAATGCGTAGTAAAGAGAGTAGAGATGACACGACGATCTTTTTGCCGAGGTATCGAGGTGTCGACACACCCCCCTAGTCCTCGTTGGAGCACCCGCGCAAGGGTATCGCTCCCCCTTGATCCGCGCAAGGATCAAGTGCTCACTACGAGCTGATTCTTCGCCACTCCGGCCCGGTGAATCGCTCGCTACCGGTCACAACTTGGCTTGGGTCATCCACAATGCCTCCGGATGATCACCAAGCTCTCCGATCGCCACCAAGCCGTCTAGGTGATGCCGATCACCAAGAGTAACAAGCAAGAACTCTCACTTGACCAACGCAAGGCTAATGAGATGGGTGGATGCACACTTGCTACTCTCTACTCACTAATGAGGTGTTTGATCACTCAATTATCAAATCTCTCAACCTCACTAGGCCTCTTGCACTCACTTGGAATCACAAGGTGTTTGGCAACTTTTCAAATGAGCAAGAGTAACAGCATGAATGAGGGGGAGGCATATTTATACCCCCCAACTCAAAACATGCACGAAGGGGTAAGTCCAGCCAGTTTACACACTGACCGGATGCACTGTCGGGGTGACCGGACGCGTCCGGTCAGTGCCCAACGGCTACATGACGCACAGCCTGACAATTGTACGAAGCGTTGATCGAACGCTCTCGAGCGTCCGGTCACCACTGACCGGACGCGTCCGGTCATCATTTTTCCTCTCTGGAACCTCTCTGCATACGACCGGACTCACTCCCTGGTGCGTCCGGTCAGACACTGAAGAGCGTCCGGTCAGAGCCTGACCTGCTCCTCAGAAAACCCTACTGACCGGACGCATGCCCAGCGTCCGATCACAAGGGTACCCAGCGTCCGGTCGCAATTAGAAGTCCAAAACGACTTCGGTTTGCGACGCTCCCTTCACGAACTTTCTTCCTCATGATCTAAGGGACCTTTCTGAGCTACCTAGGGCTTTGGTTAACAAGTGTGCATCACACCTAACTCAAAAGTCTCACCTAGGTCAAGCTACCCATTCAAACCCCTCTTTATAGTACGGCCAAAGGTAAAACAAAGACCTATGCTACTCTAAGTGTTCTTCAACACCAAATGACACTTAGAACTAGCCTATCACCGTCTTCATCGTCCATCCTTTGAAAACCGAACGAATTCCATCAATAAGGGGGCATGAATACCATAGTGCCCTCACGATCATCATTACCATGACCTAACTCAACTGTTTCTGCAAAACACACGTTAGTCATAGTAATTTACCGTTGTCATCCAATCACCGAAACCCACTGGGGGCCTAGATGCTCACAGTTACCGCCGATGCTTTGATAAGCAACGGGTCCGATGAGGTCCATATGCAATAGCTCCAATGGTCTTGTGGTCGACACAATGTTCTTGATTGGATGCTTTGCTCCAACTTGCTTTCCGGCTTGGCACGCACTGCAAATCCTATCTTTCTCAAAAGAAACATTTGTTAGTCCAAGGATGTGCCCTTCTCTTTGAAGTTGGGCCAAGTTCCTCATCCCAACATGAGCTAGTCGGCGATGCCAAAGCCAACCCATGCTAGATTTTGCCATTAGACATGTTGTAGGTTCTACCTTACTAGTTGAGAAGTCAACTAAGTAAAGTTTTCCCTTCAACACGCCTTTAAATGCAATAGAGGAATCCCTTCTTCTAGAGACGGTCACACCCTTATCCGTAAAGAGACAATCGTAACCCATTTCACAAAGTTGAGAAACGGATAACAAATTGTAACTCAACGAATGCACAAGTAATACATTAGATATGGAATTGTCAGTTGAGATAGCAATTTTACCCAAACCAAGCACTTCTCCTTTACCATTGTCACCAAACACAATGTTGTTGCATGAGTCGTTGCTTGGTTGAAAGGAGGAGAACATATCTTTTGCCCCGGTCATATGATTGGTGCATCCACTATCCAACACCCAACTTGACCCACCGGAGGCATATTCCTACAAAACAAGTTTATGTTCTAGATTTAGGTACCCAAACGAGATTGGGTCCTTGGGGGTTAGTCACATAAGCTTTTGGTACCCAAACATTTCTCATAATTTCCCTCTTCTTGAGGGCACCAACATATTTGACAACTATTTTGCCATCATCACCCCAACAACATAAATAATCACATGTATAGCTTCTTGATATGGGCTTTTGTTGCTTGGGGGCCTCCACTTGCTTCTCCTTGTTGATCTTACCATTAGCAAGTGGAGCCTTTGGATTGGCAATCTTGTTGGCCTTGTTCATTAGGTCAAAGAGAGGAACCCCTTTGTTAAAGTTAACAAAAGGTACCCCGTTGACCATCTTCCTACCATTGGCCTTACCACCATACCTATTGTACCCAATTCCATCCTTGATGGATGGGTGCCTTGCGGTCTTGAGGATATCTTTTGGTTGTTGCACCTTACACTTGCAACCATTCCTCAAGATCATGTTCAACCTATGAATCTCCTTGTCTTTCTTTTCCATCTCAACAAGGTTAGTTGCACAAGCATTTATATCGAGTTTATAGCATCTTTTGCAACCATTACTAGTTGAGGCATTAGAGCCATCGGAATCCTTAGAAGAGGTTGAAGAAGTGCTATTCCAAAGAGTGTTGTAGCTTAGTTCAAGAGTTTGATATTTATCTTGAAAGCTTGTGAGGCTTTCTTGAACTAAGCTAACCTCATTCTTTAGGCTAGCAATTGAGTCATTGCTCGTGGAACACTCCTTAGCCAACTTCTTGTTAGAGTCATTGGCTAAAGATAGTTCCACGGTCAATTTCTCAACCTTCAACTTCTCCTCGGCAAGAGAGGTTTCTAATGCAAGGTTCTTTTCTCTCTCTTGAGAGATCAAGTCCCCTTGCAGAACAAGACTCTCATTCCGACTCTCCAACTTACTAAGCAATTTTAATATTTTTGGTCCACCTTTCTTACCAAATTTTCTAATTATGCTAAGCTCAAATTCATCCATATCATCATCACTACATTCATCACTAGAACAAGTAGGAGAGTTAGATGATACCTTCTCATTCTTAGCCATGAAGCAGGAATGAGTGAAGTCATCCTCGTCGTCGGAGAGGCTCTCGAACAAGCGTGATGAAGTGGTCGATGTAGCCATGTTGGAGAAGAGGCTTGGAGAAGAAGTCTTGTGTATGGCAATGTTGGCCACTCCCTTCTCCTTCTCCTTGCTCTTGTTCTTCTCTTCATCACTTGAATCATCTTCCGAGAACCATTCCTCACCAAGATGAGCTTCACCACCTCTTCTTCTTCTTTGCTTCTTGTCATCATTCTTGCTATACTTGTTCTTGTTCTTCTTTTGTGGACAATCGGCAATGAAATGATCATCCGCACCACACTCATAGCAATTCCTCTTCTTGGACTTCTTGAAGTATCCACCTTTGCCCTTTTTGTGCATCTTCTTTCTCATGAATCTTCTAAAGTTCTTTACAATAAGGGCCAACTCATCATCGGTGTCTTCACTTCCTTCGCTTGAAGAGTCATCTCGGGCCTTGCTTCCTTCTACTTGATTAGCCTTGAGTGCTACTACCTTCTTGTTGCTTGCTTCTCGTTCTTCTATATCTTCATCATCCAAGACTTCATGATGCTTTATCTTGGCAAGCATCTCATGAGGTCCCATGCTCTCATAGTTGGGTCTCTCCATGATGATTGACGCAAGGTTCTTGTTCTTCTTTCTATACGCTCTCAATAGCTTTCTTGCAGCTGAGTTGTCATCCCATTTCTTGTCTCCGAGAGCTCTAATCTTGTTGATCAAGGTCATGAATCTGTCAAACATTTGTTGAGTGGTTTCACCACTCCTGATAGCGAAGTTCTCAATCTTTCCTTGAAGAAGCTCTATGTTGCACTTCCTCACACTTGCATCACCCTCATATGATATCCTGAGAGTGTCCCAAATCAACTTGGCATCTTCCATTCCATGTACCTTGTTGCTTTCTTCAGGCTTGAGGCATGATAGAATCAATGATGCAGCTTGGACATTTTGTTGAAACTCAACCACATCATTGTCCGTGAACTCTTGGCCTTCAACATGACTTGGTCCATTCTCTACAATTTCCCAAACTCTTGCGGCAAGAAGGTGTAGCTTCATCTTGTGTGCCCAATCATTGTAGTTGATTCCGTCAAAGGCAGGTGGTTTGCCTAGATTGACGCTAGGCAGTTGAATGACTTTGCCCATTTGGCTATAGTCATAAGGCACTCTAGTGAACTCGGTGTCTTTCTTGCCTTTCACTTCATCTTCCTTCTTCTTGTCATCCTTGGGCGGCAGATTGTCACCGCTTCCGGATGATTCGGCTTTGCTGTCCAAAGCTCGCCTCAAACTCTCCATCTCATCTTTCATCCTCTTCATCTCATCTTCATGCTTCTTTGCTTGATCTTGAATTACCTGAGCAGTAACCTTCTTGACAATCTCATCAAGCTATTCTTGACTTATGGTAGACATGATTCTCCCTTACGCGGTGAAGCGCTAACACAAGGGTTAGGCTCCGATACCAATTGAAAGGACCGAATCAGCCTAGAGGGGGGGTGAATAGGTGATTTTTGACTATCTGAAACTTCACAAACTATAAGATGTAGTTAGATAGCAACCGGAGAGGCCGATTTGTTTGGGTAGGTACTACCGGGTGTGAAACACCGGTACTACCGACACAAACAAACGGCACAACCGGGATCCTAAAAGAAACTACAAATCCGATGAATGTAAGCTATGAAGATAATACAAGATTCTAGCCCACTTTCCTAAGAATGATAGATGGTAAACCTACTCTCACCAAACCTTGGTTGCTCCCCTTGATGTAGATCGAGCCTTCCCACCTAAGAAAGAGATAGGGATAGGAAGAACACGAAGAACACAATAACAAGTGAAGTAGAGAAAATAGGGACAACAACAACAAGTACACGAGACACGCGATTTATCCCGAGGTTCGGCCAATCCACTAAGGAGTGCCTACTTCCTCGTTGTTGAGGTGACCACAAAGGTCGGAGTCTATTTCACCTCCTCGCCTCACTCAAGCAACCACAAAGGCTACGAGAGTATCTCTACTAGAAATCTCAGGGAAATACAAACGCTTCGGGGAGCCCTCACAAGTAAATCAATACGGGCTACCACGAAGAACACCTAACCGGCTAGAGCTCGAAGAGCTCAAGAGTAAAAGAGACAAAACAAGCCGGCTAGATGGAAACCAAGTGCTCAAGTCGAAGATTGATGCTTCCCGCTCTCGAATCTCACTTCCCTAGCTCAAATCTCGCAAGGGAATGAATCTAGGAGCAAAGGGGGAGAGAGAGGGGTGAGTCAATGCTTGGAGAGTGTTTGTCTCGAGTTAGGTCAGCAATAAGTGTATAGAGTGAGTGGGTCACCGTGAAAAGTGAAGAGGGGAGGCATTTATACTCCCTCAGACCCGAGGCTGGTCGGTACCACCGACCGCCCCTGGCCGGTACCACCGACCAGTTCACAACGGTCGAAAGAATCCAGATCTGACCAAACAAGCAACCACCGTCCACACGTCGGTACCACCGCGGGCGGTAGTACCGAGGTTATGGCGGTACTACCGCCAGGCCAAATTGGCCGCGAACAGAGAGCCCCACGAGAAGGGACTTGGTCCCTCGGAAACTACCGACCAGGGTCGGTACCTCCGAGGTCGGTGGTACCGAGGTTATGGCGGTACCACCGCCAGGCCATTTTCAATTCTACACAGGGAGCTTTGCAAACTTGGTTACCACCAGCCTTGGGTCGGTAGCACCGGGGGCGGTACTACCGAGGTAATGGCGGTACTACCGCCAGGCCAAATTCAGCGCGGACAGAGAGCCTTGCAAACTTGGAAACTACCGGCCATGGGTCGGTACCACCGCGGGCGGTAGTACCGAGGTTATGGCGGTACCACCGCTAGGTCAAATACAACTCTACACAGAGAGGGTTGCAAAACCAGGTTACTACCGACCTTGCGTCGGTACCACCGCGGGCGGTAGTACCGAGGTTATGGCGGTACTACCGCCAGGTCATTTTCAACTCAACACAGAGAGCTTCGCGAAACCAAGCTTACTACCGACCATCGTCGGTACCACCGAGGGCGGTAGTACGGAGGTTATAGCGGTACTACCGCTAGGTCATTTTTTGACCAACACAGAGAGGGTGTTTGAGCGCTGCGCGGAGAAGCTGTGGTCGGTACGACCGACCACCCATGGTCGGTACCACCGACCAAGAAAAAATACCCTCTATGTGATCGTGATGGTGCGGTGTCTCTCAAGCGAACTAAGGTTAGTCGATTTGAGCACTTTTCTCCACATCTAGCCAACCTACTTTGTGACCCTCTTCATAGTCCGGCTTACCTATAACTCAAGTTTAAAATTGAAATTTTAAACTACCACTTGAGCTAGGCATCTTTATGTCCAAAAGTATCCTACGTGCTTTGTTCACGAGATTTCAACGTTTCAAATCTTTCATAGGACTAACACCTGCATACAAGCTTTTATAACCGGTTAGTCCCTAATTTGATTGTCGTTAATTAGCCAAAACCCACAATGGGGGCGAATGCACTTTCACACATACTTGTCACATTTACTTTCTCATATATCATACTTGTGCTAGAGCTAGATTGTTTCATTCCGCATTTAGATATTAGCTCTAGTTGGTTGTGTGACATAGAAATAATAGGTAGAATTGTTGGATAGGTGGCTTGCAACACACTATTAGGCTAGCGCAAAAAGCTTTGCCATTTGTTATACTAATAGTGTTTGTCTAAGTGATTTTGTAGATTTTTTAATTAGGCTATTCACCCCCCCTCTAGCCAATTTGGACCTTTCAAGTGGTATCAGAGCCGTGGTCACCGTTTGTTTGAGGCTTAACATCCTCCGGTGTTAAAATGGCTCAAATCAATTATATGGGGAAGCCACCACATTTTGACGGCACCAATTTTGATTGTTGGAAGAGGAAGATGTGTGCATTCACAAGAGGAATGAATAGAAAGATATGGGATGTGATTGAGCATGACTTTGCGATAATTGATCCCACAAGTCTCACTCCTAGAGAAGAAGAGAAGCTTCAATGGAATGATGTGGCCATCAACTTATTCTATGAAGCGTTTGACACCAAAGTGTTTGAGCAAATCAAGAAGCTTGAAAGAGCAAGTGAGATTTGGGAGAGATTGGAGGAGACCTATGAAGGCACCAAGGCGGTCAAGAGTGCCAAGCTATATATCCTCAAGGACAAGCTTGCTACCTTCAAGATGCAAGATGATGAGAGCATACCGGAGATGTTTCACCGGTTGCAAGTGATCATAAATGACTTGAAGGCTTTGGGAGAGAAGGTAGAGGACAAGGACTTTTCTCACAAGTTCTTGAGATGCTTACCACCAAGGTTTGACACTTTGGTGACCATCCTAGTGAGGGAAGGATTGGATACGGTAACCCCAAACCAAGTACTAGGTGATGTGGTCACTCAAGACACATACCGTGTGGAAAGGGATGGGGGAGCCCAAGAGGAAGAGAAGAAGAAGAAGACCGTGGCATTCAAGGCTTCATCTTCCAAGAGCAAGAACAAGGGAAAAGCAAAGAAGGAAGAAAGTGATGATGAAGCAAACACAAGCTTGAGTGAAATGGATGATGAGGAGATGGCTCTATTTGTGAAGAGATTTGGCAAGTTCATGAAGAAGAAGGGCTATGGAGCTAGAAAGAGAAGAGATGCAAACAAGAGCACAACCAAAAGGTGCTATAGATGCAAGAGCAAGGATCACTTCATTGTGGATTGTCCATACTCTAGTGATGAAGATGATGATGACCGCAAGAAGAGCAAGAAGAAGGACAAGAAGGAAAAGAAATAGAAGAAGGAGAAGAAGAAGGAGAAGAAGAAGGGTGGATCCTATGTCGTGACATGGGATAGTGATGCTTCCTCAAGTGATGATGATGATTCTAGCGATGATGAGAGGAAGACCACCAAGAAGAAGGCTATGGCTAGTCTTGCTATATCAAGCAAGCCTTCTATCTTCAACACTCCATCGACATGCTTCATGGCTAAGGCCACTAAGGTATCATCCGATGAGAGTGATAGTGAGAGTGATAGTGATGATGATGAGGAGTACTCAAAGGAGGACCTCATGAGCATGCTACAAGATGCTCACTCTTACATTGAGACTAAGAGGAAGGAGTGCAAAGAATTGCGCAAGGCCAACAAGGCTCTTGAGCAATCCTTTGATGAGCTCAAGTCTACTCATGAGAGGCTAGAGGAAGCCCATGAGAAGCTTGACCAAGCTCACACTAGGCTAAAGGAAGCCCACTCCTCCCTCCTTGATCAAAGTAAGATTGAGGATGTTGTAAAGACATGCAACATAGGAGTAACATGTGATATTCTAGATGAATCTCTTATGCTCCTATTATTGTTGCTCCCACAAATGCATCATCATCATCTAGCTCAACCAAAATGCCTACTTCTACTATTTGTGATTCGTCATTAGTAGTAGAAAATGAGAACCTTAAGAATAAGGTTGTTGAGCTCACCCATGCCTTAGGCAATGCCTATGGTGGAGATGCCCGCTTGCTTAAGTGCTTGGGTAGCCAAAGGTGTCCACTCAACAAGGAGGGACTTGGCTATACCCCCAAGAAGGGCAAAGCCGCTTTTGCTCCTCACAAGACTAGTTTTGTGAAGAGCAATGGTCGGTATTGCTACAATTGCAAGCAATCCGGGCACATAGAGCAAAATTGCTTTAACAAGAACAAGAACAAGAACAATGCTCATGCTTCATCTATTAGACTTGATTCTTGTTATTTGCTTACAAAGGGCACTAATGGTGTGAAGGCTAAGTACATTGGTGCACCCATGGTTGGCCCAAAGAAGAAGGCAATTTGGGTGCCCAAGAGCTTGGTGACTAACCTTGGAGGACCCAAAAAGGTTTGGGTACCTAAAAAGAATTAATCCCTTTTGTAGGTAAACTATAAAGCGGGAGGAAGGCATTGGGTGCTTGATAGTGGGTGCACTCAACACATGACCGGAGATGGAAGAATGTTCAAATCAATCAACACTAGTGGCAATGATCATGCGGATGCTATCACATTTGGTGACAACAAGAAAGGCAAGGTCAAAGGTTTGGGCAAGATTGCAATATCCAACGACTTGAGCATCTCCAATGTGCTATTAGTGGAATCTCTCAACTTCAATCTTTTGTCCGTGGCACAATTGTGTGATTTGGGATTCAAATGCATATTTGGTGTTGATGATGTGGAGATAGTGAGTGTTGATGGAAGTGACTTGGTGTTCAAAGGATTTAGATATGAGAACCTTTATTTGGTGGACTTTGATGCAAGTGAAGCTCAATTGACAACATGCTTATTCACCAAATCAAGTATGGGTTGGCTATGGCATAGGCGCTTGGGACATGTTGGAATGAAGCAACTAAAGAGGCTAGTGAAGCATGACATGGTTAGAGGACTAAAAGATGTTCATTTTGAGAAGGACAAGCTTTGTAGTGCATGTCAAATGGGAAAACAAGTTGGAAACACTCATCCCAACAAAGGAATGATGAGCACTACACATGCACTTGAGTTGTTGCACATGGACTTGTTTGGACCAACTACATATGCAAGTATTGGGGGAAACAAGTATGGCTTTGTGATAGTGGACGACTATACAAGATACACATGGGTCTTCTTTCTTGTTGACAAGAGTGAAGTGTTTGGCATATTCAAAACCTTTGTCAAGAGAAGTCAAAATGAGTTTGAAAGAAGACTCAAGAAAGTGAGAAGTGACAATGGAAGTGAGTTTAGAAACACAAGAGTTGATGAGTTATGTGATGAGTTCAGAATCAAACATCAATTCTCGGCCAAGTATACACCTCAATCCAATGGTATAGTTGAGAGAAAGAATAGGACACTCATTGATATGTCAAGATCCATGATTAGTGAATACAATGTGAGTGATTCTTTTTGGGCCAAAGCAATCAACACGGCATGCTATTATAGCAACCGGCTCTATTGTCACCCTCTATTGAAGAAGACACCATATGAGCTCCTCAATGATAGAAAGCCCAACATTGCTTATTTCCGGGTCTTTGGGTGCAAATGCTACATATTGAAGAAGGGCACAAGACTTGGCAAGTTTGAGAAGAAATGTGATGAAGGGTTTTTACTTGGTTACTCCACTACAAGCAAAGCATATAGAGTGTGGAATAACACAACAAGAATAGTTGAAGAAGTCCATGATGTTGAGTTTGATGAAACCAATGGCTCTCATGAAGAACAAGATAATCTAGATGATGTGAGAGGAACACAATTGGTGGAAGCAATGAAGAACATGGACATTGGTGATATAAGGCCAAAGCAAGTGATTGACATTGAAGATGACAAAGATCAAGTGCTCTCTCCTCCAACCATGCATGGCAATGATGTTGCAAGCTCTAGTGGTTCTCAAGATCAACAAGATGCTAATGCAAGTGCAAGTGCTCAACCGCAACATGTGCTCCAACCAACACACATTGCAAGAGATCATCCTTTGGATCAAATTGTTGGCGACATAAGAAGAGGTGTGCAAACAAGATCAAGATTGGCTTCATTTTGTGAACACTACTCATTTGTCTCATCCTATTGAGCCTACCAAGATTGATGAAGCTTTGATGGATGTTGATTGGGTGAATGCAATGCATGAAGAGTTGAACAACTTTCACCCGCAATGATGTTTGGGAGTTAGTGGAAAGACCAAAGAACACAAATGTTATTGGTACAAGATGGGTCTTCCGGAACAAGCAAGATGAAGATGGTATTGTTGTTAGAAACAAAGCAAGATTGGTTGCATCAAGGGTACACTCAATTGGAAGGTATTGACTTTGGAGAAACCTATGCACCGGTTGCTAGATTGGAGGCCATAAGAATTCTACTTGCATATGCTTGTTCTCACAACATCAAGCTCTATCAAATGGATGTCAAGAGTGCATTTCTCAATGGATTCATCAATGAGCTAGTGTATGTTGAGCAACCTCCCTGGATTTGAAGACTTGAAGAAGCCCAATCATGTGTACAAGCTCAAGAAGGCATTATATGGGTTGAAGCAAGCACCTAGAGCATGGTATGAAAGATTGAGGAGACTTTCTTGCTATCAAAAGGATTCAAGATGGGGAAGGTTGACACCACTCTCTTCACCAAGAAGATTGGAAGTGACTTGTTTGTATTGCAAATCTATGTGGATGACATCATATTTGGATCAACCAACCAAGATTTTTGTGAAGAGTTTGGGAGAGATGATGGCTAAGGAGTTTGAGATGTCTATGATTGGAGAGCTTAGTTACTTCCTTGGTACTACAAATCAAGCAAATGAAGAAAGGCACATTTGTTAGTCAAGGCAAGTACATCAAGGACATGCTCAAGAAGTTTGGGTTAGATGAAGCAAAGGCAATAACCACTCCAATGAGCACAAATGGACATTTGGATAGTGACTCTAGTGGTGACATGGTGGATCAAAAGTTATATCGGTCAATGATTGGAAGTCCTACTCTATGTGACCGCATCAAGACCGGATGTCATGTTCAGTGTATGCATGTGTGCAAGGTTCCAAGCTTCACCAAGAGAAAGTCATTTGAAGGCAACCAAAAGAGTATTGAGATATTTGAAGCACACTCCTAATGTTGGACTATGGTATCCCAAGGGCTCTCAATTTGAATTGATTGGATACTCGGATTCTGATTATGCGGGATGCAAGGTGGATAGGAAGAGCACATCGGGCACTTGTCAATTGCTTGGAAGATCACTTGTCTTATGGTCATCAAAGAAGCAAAATAGTGTTGCACTCTCTACCGCCAAAGTCGAATACATATCCGCGGGTAGTTGTTGTGCACAATTGCTATGGATGAAAGCAACATTGCAAGATTATGGAGTCAAGTTTGGACAAGTCCCATTGCTATGTGATAATGAGAGCGCCGTCAAAATAGCCACCAACCCGGTTCAACACTCAAGGACAAAGCACATTGATATAAGGCATCACTTCATTAGAGACCATCAAGCCAAGAAAGATATATCTATTAAAGTGTGGGCACCGATGATCAACTTGCCGATATCTTCACCAAGCCACTAGATGAGAGAAGGTTTTGCAAGCTAAGAAATGAATTGAATATCCTAGACTTCTCCAACATGAGTTGAATGCACCCCCACTTATGACATGCCTCTCCTCCAAGAAAGCAAAGGTGAAATTGTTTTGCATGTGCATTCATTCTTATTAGGTTGTGATCTAGTTCATATAGCCATCTTATTGCTTATTTAGGCTCATTCATGGTAAATCAAATTAATTTGAAGTATATATGGTACCACTATTGCTTCTATGCTTGACTTGATCTAGTGGTAGCATATAACTCGTTTGTGAGCTTGTAACTCTAGTGTTTGGTCTAGTAAGTGAGCAATAGATGTCTAACCAACGTGAGTAAGATAACCATTGTATGATGTGTGAAGAAGCTTACTCTAGAGCAAACCGTGTTAAATATCTTATGCTCATAAGCTAGATTAAGCCATAACTTGACTTAATTTGATCCCCACATATGATGTTTGTCTCTCTTTTCTTTACAACTTGCCCCACCTTTATGATAATTGTTGACAAAGGGGGAGAAAAATGATGCAACTAAAGATATGCTAATATGCTAGAAAGGGGAGATACAAAATAACAAGTGTTCAAGTGGGATGAGAGCATACAAATAGGGGGAGCAAGCTCATAAACATGATTGTTGCATTTGAAATGTGCATATTCATATGTTTGTTAGCAATGCATAAGCAAATTACAATTGATATCCATGCTTATGTGGTGAATGCTAGTGATAGGTTATGTTTGATAAATTGATTTACTAGCATGTACATAATAGCAACTAGACATATTTGTTTTTCAAGTGGTTCAAGAGCCTTATTATAATATTGATCTCACGGGGCTCTTGAGTTTTGATGTATGTCTAGTGACAAATGATGCTAAGGATGGTTTAACATGTGCACTCCGATTGGTATCACGCTTCAAAGGTCCATTCTTATGCCTTAGCATCATCATTGGTAGTATTGCTCACCCACATTTCATATCCATACATATGTGCCAAATCTAGAACCAAACTCTATAGCACATATGTAGGGGGAGCTAATACTATCAATGTGGTTACTTCAAATTTAAATCACATATCTTTGTATAGGTTGTCATCAATTACCAAAAAGGGGGAGATTGAAAGCCTAGTTTGATTTTGGTTAATTGATGACAACCTATTTGGTCTAATCCTATTGCTAAGCATGTGTGTAGCTTATAAGAGAGGATTAGTGACCAAGGCCAAGTGGTGGAGCTAGCTAGGTGGCAACCATGAAGGATTGGTGATGGCCACAAGCACTCAAGTAGATCAAGTGCTCTACCATTTGTGAAACTTAGAGAAGAAGGAAGAGATGAGCAAAGAGGCCCAAAGGCAAAGGTATAACTTATAGGGCTCTTTGTTTTAGTGATCAAGACACTTAGCGAGTGTGATCACATTTAGGATAGATAGCCGTACTATTAAGAGGAGATAATTCATGGCTTATGCGGTGTTCAAGTGCCACTAGGTGTTCTCTAACATATCGATGCTATAAGACCTAGTGAGTGACTAACAAAATCCTTGGAAAATGCTTTGAAAAATGCTAACACACGTGCACAAGTGGTGAAACGCTTTGGTGTTGGCACATGGGAGCAAGGGTAGAAGTTAGAGATGAAAAGATGTCAAGTTAGGGGCATCGGACGCTGGCGTCGGCAGCATCGGACGCTGGCCGAGCGTCCGATGGCAAACCCTAACCGCTATCAGAAGTCGAGGTAGCATCGGAAGCTGGCAACGGACGCTGAGGAAACACTGTTGCAGAGTCCGATGGCTATGACGTGGCGCGAGCTAGTCTTCCAGGGAGCATCGGACGCTGACCTGCATCCGATGCAGGACCATCGGACGCATCCGATGCGTTCTGGACCTCTCTGGAACCTTTCTGTTGTGTCATCGGACGCTGGGGTTGAGCGTCCGATGTGAAGGTGCCGGTGCGTCCGATGTGGCGCTGAGATGAGTAGAAATTCAGCAGAGGCATCGGAGCGTCCGATGCTAGGCATCGGCGCGTCCGATGCCACTTTAACCAGCGCGGGAAGAATATGACCGTTGGGATCTAACGGACTGAATTCATACCAGTGGGGACACGTGGCTTCATCTGAAGCATCGGACGCTGAGGCAGCGTCCGATGGTAGAGCATCGGCGCGTCCGATGACCCCGACTTGACCCCAACGGCTAGGCCGACTTGTGTGGCCTATTTAAGGGGCTTGGCCGGCTCACTTGGATCAACTCTTGCACATTTTGATTCCTAAGCATTCTAGTGAGCCTTAGCAAGCCTCCCAACTCATCTCCCAAGTTGAATTGATCAAACCAAGTGAGATTGAGTGATCTAGTGCGTGATTTGAAAGAGTTCAATCTAGTGGCACTAGTTCTTCGCATCGGCATTGAGTTTTCTTGTTACTCTTGGCATTTGCCGGTGCCTAGACGGCTTGGAGGCGTTGAGGTGGTTGTTGGCAAGATTGGTGATTGTTCTTGGCCACCACCTATTGAGATTGTGAGAGGTTTTGGAGCCTCACCTCGCCGGAGCGGCAAGAGGCATCCTTAGTGGATTGCTCGTGTCATTGAGCTACCTCACTAGTGGTAGATTCTTGTGGCGCTCTTTGTGAGCTTGGTTTTGTGCCGATTAGCCACCGGGTCACCTAGTGTTGGTCGACACAACGGGGAGTAGCGTGCCGGCAAGCACGTGAACCTCGGGATAAATCTTGGTGTCCTGTGTGCTTTTTGTGATTGCATATTCATCTTGGTGATTGGTCTTCATCTTCACATTCTTGGTGATTGGCTTCACAAGTGGATTTCACGGGTGATTGGTTCTCTACGTGGCGATCCCGAAGGCTCGGTGAAACCCCCTCTATCTAGCTCATTTACTTTGTGTATTTATCTTGAGCTATTTCTTTTGTGTAGATACTATTACTTGTTGTATACCCTTTGTCATATATCTTGTGTAGTGATAGTGTAATTAGATTGCTTAGTTTATCTATTGCACATACTTGTCACATTTACTTTCTCATATATCATACTTGTGCTAGAGCTAGATTGTTTCATTCCGCATTTGATATTAGCTCTAGTTGTTTGTGTGACATAGAAATATTAGGTAAAATTGTTGGATAGGTGGCTTGCAACACACTATTAGGCTAGCGCAAAAAGCTTCGCCATTTGTTATACTAATAGTGTTTGCCTAAGTAATTTTGTAGATTTTTTAATTAGGCTATTCACCCCCCCTCTAGCCAATTTGGACCTTTCACTTGTGTCATCTTGCATCACTATCCAGGAAGAGAGCACGCAATCATATTACTAGTTGGTGTCATACCCCCGGGGTCGAAACACCGACAGTTGGCGCGCCAGGTAGGGGCCTTCGCGTGTCCGAGTTGATTTCTCGTTGTTTCCCGGATGGCTTCTTCCACTCCTTCGTTCTCTGCTGGTGCCGTTATCTGGTTCGGGAGCCTCGAGTTCCTGGCCACCGGCAGCGGCAACGAGCTAACCTGCTCTCCACGGAGGGCCCAGCGGAGGGCGTGTCACGCCACCCCGCGCGGGAGGCGTGGCGCGTCGCCCGCACCACCACGCGTCGCCACCTCGTGAGCGGCGCCGTCGTCACCATCGTCGCCAGGCACAGGCGGTGCCCGCGGCGTACACCCACTTCCCCGCGGCCGGCGCGGGGTCCCCGAGGAGGAACCTGCCCGGCGCACGGCTGGAGACTTCTAGGGCGCGCGCGCACTCTCCCAGCGAGTTCACGTTCGTCATGCGCACGGACCGGGAGCCTGGCCAGAGGCCCCCGAGCCGTGCTCCGTCGACACCACCTGGCTTCCTCCCGCACAGGGTGTACCGCGCTCGACGCCAGCGGTACCCGTTCGGCCTCAACAACTCCGCAGCTGTCTACGCCCACCACCTCCATGAGCGCCGCCAGGACCGGGCGGCGGCAGAGCAGGGGGAACGTCCGGGCGCAATCCTATGAGCGACCGCCGACCTGGAGATCGTCTACCCCGCGCACGTCGACCGCGGCTTCTCACGAGTCGTCGAGCCACCCCGGCGAGCCACCATCGGAGAGTGGCACCGCGAGCTGCAGTCCCAGCACGAGCCAAGGCGGCGCGACATCAACAGCTCTGACTCCGACGAATATGACTACCACGACCCTGACCTCTGGGATCCCACCAGGGAGTGCTTCCAGCTCGAGGGGGTCGTGGACGATGCCGAGGACGACAGCGACGACGACACCAGGCCGGCGCTCAACCTCGAAGAGCCCGGAGACATGGCTGCGGCAGGCGGATCACGCGTTCAGGGAGGAACGAACCCCCGGCACCGGCTGCACCATCTCAGCACAGCGACGACTGGCGGTGCAGCTCGCGCAGCTGCGGGAGGCTCGCCAAGGCTGAGGAGGACCGACAACGCCTGCTGCAACTCGAGAAAACCCTAGTGCAGGAACAAGCCCAGCCTCGAGGCGCCGGTGTTCGTGGCCGCGCTCGAGAGGTCCACCGGCAGATCCTCGAGGACGGGGCACCAGCACGCCCCGAGGTGCGTTTCCCGCGAGCCGGGCAGAACGTGGTGGCGGCCGCAATGCTGCTCCGTGATCTACCCGCCGTCTCCAACCCTGACGCCAGGCGCATGCTCGGGGAAATGAAGAACCTCCTCGAGACAGCCGCCGTGCAGCAGGCCGAGAGCTCAGCCTCGCGCCGCCGCGAGGCGGCCTCGGGGAAGCCAGCAGACGCGCCCCGCAACGAGCGTGAGATGTCCGTCCACCAGCCGGACGCCCCTCGAGCCAGGCCAGTCCGGAGCGGATCGTCGACAACCGGCCACCTCGAGACCCCGATGACGCACGCGATGAGCCCCCGGCACGGGGTCATCACCTCAGCGCAATGACGACCAGGCGGCGCAGCTCGCGCGGCTGCGGGAGGCGATCACCAAGGCCGAGGAAGGAGTGCTACAATGCCGGCGCGACGCCAGCCGCCGGCGCAAGGACAAAGGGGTCGAGGAGCGTGGCTATAGTGCCCATCGAGGGGGGCTACGACAGTGACGAAGACCGGCAAACCCTCGAGCCCCCGGGCCCCAGGGTCTTCAGCCGGGCCATCCGCACCTCGACCCTCCCCGATCGCTTCCGACCACCGACCAACATCGTGAAGTATGACGGGGAGGTCGAGCCCAAGCTATGGCTCTCCGACTTCCGCCTAGGCTGCCAACTGGGCGGGCGAAGACGACGACCGCGCGATTATACGCCAGCTCCCACTCTACCTCTCGGACACCGCCCGTCGGTGGCTCGAGGGGCTCCCGCCACATCAGATCCGCGACTGGGCCGACCTAGTCAGGGTCTTCGACGGGAACTTCAAGGGGACTTGCGTGCGCCCAGGCAACCCCTGGGATCTACGACGTTGCAGGCACAGCGGACGAGCCCCTCCGTGACTTCGCTCGACGATTCTCGAAGCAGCGCCTCGAGCTCCCCCACGTGCCTGATGAGGATGTCATCTCGGCGTTCCTCGCAGGCACGACGTGCCAGAGCTAGTCCACGAGCTAGGGCGCTACCATCCCAAGACGGTCGAGGATCTGATGAACCGTGTCACCAGCTTTGCCTCAGGCGACGAGGCAGTGGGGCCTTCTTTGGCCGCTCCACGGACAAAGGCAAGGCGGTGGCCGCACCGGAGGGCTCGAGCAAGGGCAACAACGTCAAGAACCGCAACAACAACAACAAAAAGAAAAAGAACAAAGGCAAAGGTCAGAACGCGAAGCGCGACGCCGATGACGACGATGATGAAGAAACACTCGTGGGCGCCCTCGAGCATAAGAAGCCTCGAGGCCCCCCTGACGGGGCGGTCTTCGACAAAATGCTCGAGGACCCCTGCCCTTATCACAAGGGTGTCGTGAATCACAAGTTGAAGGACTGTCGACTGCTGAAGGGCTTCTACTCCAAGCTCGGCGACAAGAAGGAAGACGCGCCTAAGGGCAAGGACAACAATCGACGCGACGACGGGAACGCGGACTTCCCCCCGGTGCGCGACTGCTTCATGATCTACGGGGGCCCGACCGTCGGGCTCTCGGCTCGAGGGAGAAAGAAGGAGCGCCGGGAGGTCTTTGCACTTCGCCATGACGCCCCCCGGTAATACCTCGACTGGTCTGATGCGCCGATCACGTTCGACCGTGACGACCATCCGGATCATGTCGTAAATCCGGGAGCATACCCTCTTGTCGTCGACCCCGTCATCGTCGATGTACGGTTCTCCAAGGTGTTGATGGATGGGGGCTCGAGCCTCAACATCATATACCTCGAAACCCTCGACCTCTGGGATTTCGAGGGACCAGCTCCGACCAGCGTTGGGGGATTCCACGGAGTCGTACCAGGGAAGAAGGCACACCCCCTCGGGCGCATCGACCTGCCTGTCTGCTTGGCAAGCCGGCCAACTTCCCCGGGAGACGCTCACCTTCGAGGTGGTCGGGTTCCAAGGGACCTACCACGCCATCATCGGCAGGCCCGGCTACGCCAAGTTCATGGCGGTCCCCAACTACACGTACTTAAAGCTCAAGATGCCGGGGCCGAAAGGGGTCATCACCGTCGACACCTCCTACGAGCACGCGTACCACTGCGACGTGGAATGTGTCGAGCGTGGGGAGGCAAACGTCCAACTCGACTCGCTCGAGGCCCTGGCTGCCCTGGCCACCGAGGAGGCCCCTGAAGCAAAGCGCCACGCTAGCACCTTCGAGCCGGCGGAGCACACCAAGCAGATACCCGTCGACCCGACCTCGACCAATGGCAAGACGTTGGCCATCAGCGTCAGCCTCGAGCCTAAATAGGAAGCAGTGCTCGTCGACTTTCTCCGCGCAAACATCGACATGTTGCGTGGAGCCCCTCGGACATGCCAGGCATACGAGGGGAGTCGCCGAGCACGCCTTGGAGATCCAGGCCGGGTCCAGACCGGTGAAGCAACGCCTGCGCCGCTTCGACGAGGAGAAGCGTGGATCATGGCGAGGAGGTGCACAAGCTTTGGCGGCTGGATTCATCAAGGAGGTATTTCACCCGGAGTGGCTAGCTAACCCTGTATAGTTAGGAAAAAGAATGGAAAAATGCGGATGTGTGTAGACTACACCGGTCTGAATAAAGCATGTCCAAAGTTCCATTTCCTTTACCTAGAATGATCAGATTGTCGATTCCACTGCGGGGTGTGAAGTACTTTCGTTCCTCGATGCGTATTCCGGCTACCACCAGATTAAGATGAAAGAATCCGACGAGCTCGCTACCTCCTGTATTACGCCTTTTGGTATGTATTGCTATGTTACAATGTCCTTCGGCCTTCGAAACGCCGGGGCAACATATCAGCGCTGTATGCAGCATGTCTTTGGCGAACACATAGGCAAAACCGTCGAGGCCTACGTCGATGACATCGTGGTTAAGACCAAGAGAGTCGGGGACCTCATCAGCGATCTTGAGACCACGTTCGAGTGCCTCCGGGCCAAGAATGTGAAACTCAACCCCGAGAAATGTGTCTTTGGTGTGCCTCGAGGCATGCTGCTCGGCTACATTGTCTCGCGGCGGGGGATCGAGGCCAACCCTGAAAAGATCTCAGCAGTCACGAGGATGGCCCAATTCGAGACCTCAAGGGCGTACAGAAAGTGACGGGTGCCTGGCCGCTCTCAATAGGTTCATATCTCAAGGCTAGGGGAAAAGGCGCTACCCCTCTACCGCCTGCTGAAGAAAACGGAACGCTTTGCGGGGACCGTCGAAGCCGAGGAAGCCCTAACCAAGCTGAAGGGTTGCGGACTTCCGCGCCAATTCTCGTGCCACCACGACCAGCCCAGGGTGACGATCCCCCCGAGCCTCTCCTCCTCTACGTGGGCGCAACCACCCAGGTGGTCAGCGCAGTCGTAGTCGTCGAGAGACACGAGGAGGGTCACGCGCTACCAGTCCAATGGCCGGTGTACTTCATCAGTGAGGTGCTCTCCGAGGCCAAGGTCCGGTACCCGCACATCCAGAAGCTGCTCTACGACATTATCATCACGAGGCGCAAGCTCCCGCACTACTTCCTCGCTCATCCCGTAACGGTGGTATCATCCTTCCCCCTCGGAGAGATCATCAACAACCGGGAGGCCACGGGGCGCATCGCCAAGTGGTCTGCCGAGCTAATGGGGGAAGCTATCACCTACGCTCCACAAAAAGTCATCAAGTCGCAAGCGTTGGCGGACTTCGTTGCTGAATGGACCGACACCCAGCTCCCGCCGGCACAAATCCAAGCGAGCTCTGGACTATGTACTTCGACGGGTCCCTCATGAAGACAGGGGCAGGCGCGGGCCTGCTCTTCGTCTCGCCCCGGAGTCACATGCGCTACCTGCTGCGTCTGCATTCCCCGCCTCCAACAACGTCGCTGAGTACGAGGCCCTCGTCAACGGGTGCGTATCGTCCTCGAGCTTGGGGTCCGACGCCTCGACGTCTGAGGGACTCGCCGCAGCTCATCATCAACCCAGTCATGAAGGCCTCAAGGCCATTGATCCCAAGATGGAAGCATACTGTGGAGAAGTGCGCAAGCTAGAAGACAAGTTCTACGGCCTCGAGCTCAACCACCATCGCTCGAAAGTACAACGAGGCCGCAGACGAGCTGGCTAAGTTAGCATCCACGCAGGGCACCATCCCACCAGACGTCTTCTTGAGGGACGTTTCGAGCCATCCATCAAGATCGGCCTGGGGGCTGGCCCCTCGACGCCACCCCTCGAGCCGGGAAGGGGGGCTCGACCCTCAACGCCACCCCTCGAGAAACGAACCCCCCTCGACATCCGCTGAGGCAAGCAGATCGACGCACCCGCCACTTCTTCATCCGACCCTCGACTGGCGGACGCCCTTCCTCGACTACCTGACACAAGGCGTGCTACCAGAGGACAAGATGGAGGCCCGACGCATCGCTCGAAGGGCCAAGACCTACGTATCTACGGCGACGAACGAGAGCTGTACCGACGAAGCCCATCAGGAATCCTTCAGCGCTGCATCCCCCCGAGGAAGGACGCAGGCTCCTCGACGGACATGCACTCGGGGGCTTGCGGCATCACGCAGCGCCAGGACCTGGTGGGGAACGCTTTCCGCCAAGGCTTCTACTGGCAACCGCCATCGGAGATGCCAAGCGCCTGGTTCGAGCTTGCCAAGGGTGTCAGTTCTACGCCAAGCAAACGCACCAGCCCACGCACGCCCTGCAGATGATCCCCATCACTTGGCCGTTTGCAACCTGGGGGATCATCTCTGGGGGTCCCCTCAAGATGACAACTGGAAAGTGCACGCATGTGCTCGGGGCCATCGACAAGTTCACCAAGTGGATCGAGGATAAGCCTATAGGCGACCCCACCTCCGAGAGGGCCGTTGAGTTCATCGCCGACATCATGTATCGGTTTGGGGTGCCTAACGTCATCATCACTGACAATGGCACGCAATTCAGGGCAAAAAGTTCATCAGCTTCTGCGACGACAACAAATCCGCGTGAGCTGGGCCTCGGTTGCATACCCTCAATGCAACGGACAGGTCGAGCGCGCCAACGGCATGATACTCCATGGGCTGAAGCCAAGGCTGTTCAAGACCCTCAAGAATTTGAAAAAGGGTGGGCTGCCAGAGCTCCCCTCGGTGCTGTGGGGCCTCGGGACTACGCCGAGTCGAGCCACCGGGTTCACTCCGTTCTTCCTAACCTACGGCGCTGAGGCTGTCTTGCCTACGGACCTCGAGTACGGCCTCCCTCGACTTCGAGCCTACAACGAGCAAACCAACGACGAGAGCTTGCCAATGCCAAGGACCAGCTCGAGGAGGCTCGAGACGTGGCTCTCATCAACTCCGCGCGCTACCAGCAAAAACTTCGACGCTACCACGACAACACGTGCGCAAGAGGGACCTGGCGGTGGGGGACCTCGTGCTTCGACGGCTGTAGGATAATCGAGGGCGCCACAAGCTCACCCCTCCATGGGAGGGCCCATACACCGTAGCTGAAGTGCTCAAGCCAGGAACGTACAAGCTCTACGACGGTCAAGGCAGGATCCTGGCGAACGCATGGAACAATCTCAGCTACGTCGCTTCTACCCTAAGGGCCTCGATGCCTTGTCATTTTGTTGCTTTGTACAAACACGTTGAATATGAATGAGCAAAACTCGTGCACCATCTTTCATATTACTTAGCAACTTAAGGTAGCCTCGACCCTGCCTTGCTCAGGGTCGAGCCTCCCTCGGGGGCTGACAGGGGGGAACCCCCCTCCCAGACTCCAGAAAAAGCGCGTTTCTTTTTCAAAAAATTTGACCCTCGTCTCGATTCGCACCTCGAGCATAATAGCAGCGTCTAAATCCGTAAATATCACCGAGCCTCAAGAGTCGGGGGCGTCGACGTAGAAGGCCACCTACGCCCCCGGGCTACGGTACCCACCCTACCTACGCCTCCCCTCGAGGAACTCGTGACGCGTATCGAAGGAACACAGACCAAGCCGGTTGAAGCCCGAGCTAGTGACAAAGAGAAAATGATCGAATAAATTTGAAAAGAAAACAGCTTCTTTAAACAAACGAGTCATATACACATGCGTTGGCCTCGACGGGCCACAAGTCATGACATAAATTTTTACAAGGGCACGACAGCCAAATTTGGCACGCAGGCCTCACTCTTCATCGGTCTGGTACTCCTCCCCAAGGTCTTCTGCCGCAGGCTCAGCCTCGACGTCCGGGCCAGGAGGAGGGGGGCCACCTGCACCACTGTCCGCATCGGGAGGCAGACGTCCTCCACGAAGAGCTTCGCGAATCGCCGCCCCCGGCTTCTCACCTTTTCCAGGATCTTGTCGACGCGGCGGTCGTTCCACTCCTCGTCCTTCCCTCAATCTCGACGAAGCCCTTGGCAACGACGTTGACCGGGTAGAGCGGAAGCCGGAGCGGACGGCCGCAAGCGCCTGCTTCACGCCGTGGTGGAGAGCGCTCCTGACGCGGTCCCGCGCGGCCACGTCAAAGAAGCACAGGGCGTCGACCAGGGCGTCGCCCCGAGCCACCGCGCCCTCTGCCGCGGCCACCGGGTCAGCACCCCACATGGAGCCGAGCCTATCGAGGGTGACGCGCGCTCGCTCTGCCACCATGGTTTCGTCCCGGAGTTGATCCACGAGAGTCTGATTCGTCTCGCGGAGCTCCTTGGCGGCCTTCTCGACATCTATGCAACAAACAGAAAAGAGTGAGTCCGCAGCGGGGCAGGAATCTCGAGGTCAAAGCAAGACGAAGCGTGAAAATTACCCTGGCAGTGCACGCCCAGAGCGGCGAAGTCGCTGGTAAGGACCTCGACGCGCTGCTCGAGTGTACGCTTCTGGGACAGCACGTCGAGTTTTTCGCCCCTAAGGTCCTCGACCAGCTTGCCCGTCTGCGTGAGGGCCAGATCCTTCTGGATCACTACCTGCCCGCCGCCTCCGCTGCAGCAGCAGCAGTGGCGGTGCTTGGCCTCGCTCTCTGCGCTCCCCGCCTCTCTTCCTCGCTCGTTCCGCAGACCGGGCGGTGGCGGCTTCGCTTCGGGCGTCGATGGCCTCCTTCTTCGCCGCCTCCGCTGAAGAACCGGGCGGTGGCGGCTTCGCTACGGGCGTCGGCGGCCTCCTTTCTCGACGCCTCCACCGTGGCTAGAGTGGTGGTGGCCTCCCTCTTAGCTTGGGCGGCCTCGTCACGAGCCCCTGGGTCTCCGCCTGCGCCGCGTTGAGCCGGCTCGCCATCTGCGCGTTCCGACCCAGCTCGGCGCGGAGCTCCAGGAGCTCCCCATCCGCCTTCGCGAGGGCGCCGCCGCCACCTGCGCGGACTTGTCCGCCTCCTCCAAGAAGGAACTCTCGCCTCCGCCACGAGCTCGGCCACCTCCCTGAAGATCAACCGCGCCTCCGCGGGGCCCCCTGCCGAGTCGACCGCTCGGCGAGGATAACGGCGTCGGTCGGGCTCAGCGCGTCAGGATACGGCCACACCAGTCGATCGATCTCGACGATGGGCAGGCCCTCCTCCTCCGGCTCGAGCGACGCCAGCTGCGGCCACCAACCGGCGGCACAGGCTGTGGCTCCCTCCGCCCCTCTGCCGTCTCCTCCTGCTGCTTTGTCCCCTCCCAAGGCGACGGCGCGGCCTCGCGTGGAGGCGGGGACTCGAGCGGTAGCGGATCGCTCGAAGGGTGGCTCGTCCCCAAGCTCTCCTCCCTCGCCGGGTCTTCCGACGTCTTGTCGTCCCTGGCCGGTGCCTCGAGCGCCAGCATTGAGCCCTCGACCGGGGACGGCACCCGCTCCAGCTCGTCCAGGAGCTCCTCCACCGTCGGCACCTTCTCCACCGACGCCTCTCCCTCCTCCCCTTCTCCGCGGGCCGGCTTGCGTCGACTGGGGTCTGAGGGCCATTGCCCCCTCAGTTCCAGATGCCGACGGGGCCGCGCCGTCTCGGGTATTCGGGCCCCCCGGGATGTCGTCGTGAGGGGGAGGGGGGAAGAGTGGCTGCTCGGTAGGCGCCACTGAAGGGGGAGGTGGAGGAGGAGGTGGTGGAGGGTGGGGCTGCGACGGCAGTAACGGCGGCGTCCGGCGGCGCCAGCAGTCGCAGTCCCTGCTGAAAAGGAGAACAAAGTCGTCAGAATCAGGAAAGAGCCTCGACCCCCGTGGTCGACGGCGACGCCTCACCGAAATCCGCAACGGCCATCTGGCTTCCTCGAGCCATGGCTGGCGAGCCTTCACCAGCCAAGCGGCCTCTCCAGCGGAAGAAGGAGCCATACCTCGAGGTGCTTGGACCTCGGCAGAGCTCGAGGTCTTGGCCCGCTTGGACACCGCAGGGTCCGCCTCCTGCCGGGAGCGCTTCTCCCTGAAAAACCAGAAAATAGCACATATCACCAAAGGTAAAAAGGTAAAGTTTCCCTACCAACGAATTGAGGAGCACTACTTTCCCAAAGCGACGGCGGGCTTCTTCCCGAATCGCCGGACCCACTCGGGGGCTTCGAGCCCGCCCCTTGGCTCGAGCCACGCCCCTGAGCCGTCTCACGTGGCTCGGATGGGGGAAGGCTCCCGATGCTTCCCGTGGCTCGACCCCGGCGGGGAGCTCTCCTTCTGCCTTTTGTCCCGGGGGGCGACCGTGTCTCCCTCGAACGTCCTCTTGGCGCTTTTCCTTGCACGGGCTCCGGGACCTGCTCCGGCGCTCGTGCCGGTGGTCGCGCCCCCCCCCCCCGCGGACTGCCTCCGTCTCCCGGCGACGGTGCGACGATGGGCTCCGGGATCGTTCACGGCTCCCCCCTCGATGGTCATGGTGACGGGGGCTCGACGCCCCCTCATGTTGCCCGCTCCTCTGCGGGCTCGATGTCGCCCTCGACGACCTGCGACGATCGGGCCTGGAGTCCTTCTCGACGTGCTGGCCGCTTCTCGAGGACCGGCCCTTCTTGAGACCCCCCGCCTGGGTCGACGCGGTCGTGGCCTCCTTCTGCGCCGCGGCGATGGCGCTCCTAGTTCGAGGCTTCCTCGCGTCAGCGGGCACATCCGGTACGGAGCTTGACGTGCCCTGAGCCTCCGACGAGGCTAGGCCTGACGCGGCCTTCCGCGGCTGCGTCCCGCGCGATCCCTTCGCCGGGGGGACCTCCAAGACGTTCTCCTGCACAGAGGAACGGTCAGCCCTGATGTCGATGACCCCCGCGCGCCTCAGACGCGCATCCATCCCTTCGTCGTCACTCTCCTCCTCATCATCGTCCTCCTCCTCCGAGCTCGAGGAACTGAGCTCGGGGGACTCCTCTCCAGGCTGCCGATTACGACGAGCCTTCGCTAGCCTCTGCTCCCGAGCCACCCGTCGCAAGTTCCTCTCTTTCTCTTTCTTCTTCTTGGCATCTTTACTCTCCTTATCCTTCTGAGCAGAGAGGCGCCTCACCTGTGTTTCCGCGGCGTCCTCCCTCACCGGGGGCCTCGACGCGCGACATGTGAACGCCCCCTGCCAAAAAAAAGAAGACTTGATAAGGAAAGCCACAAGGAGAGTAAGCAAGGTTCGGAGAAAGAGAAAGGAGGGCAGGCTCGGGACAGCTGACTCGAGGGTGGCTTACCAGGTCGAGACACCCCGTCGTCGGGTGCCATGGCGATCAGGTCGGCCTCCTCAGGGCGGAACGACCCGTGAACCGTGACCGTCACCCGGGAGGTACCTTCGTTCCGAGACAGCCCCTCCTCGGCCATCCTCGACTGGTTCAGCGCCTCGAGCGGGGCGTTCGGCCCCATCTCGAACATGAGAAGGGGGCGGTCCGCCAGAGGAAGGACCCTCCGCTGATGGAACGCCCAAATGACCGCCTGGACGGTCAATTTCTTCTCCTCCACCAGCGTCTGCATCGTGTTCATCAGCGGCAACAGGTGGCGCTGCCTGTCCACCGCGACGCCCCAGTTCCACTTCTCCGGCGCTGGGTGATGACCCTGCCGGTGTACTGCGGGGAAGGAGCCCGCCCTCGTTCCGCAGATAGAACCAGTGGTCGTCCCACCCCGCCTGGTTGGTGGAAAGCTTGTAGCGGAGGTAGTCGCGGGGGACGTTGGCAGACGAGGGCCCGGTCCTCACGGTGATGGTGAGGGAGCCCACGCGCGCGAGCCTCCTCCCGCTCGGCTTCGCGGCCTTGTGGAAGAGCTCGCCCCAGAAGAGGTGGACGGACATCTCCCAGTGCGGCTCAATCTTTAGATACCCCTCGCAACACCGCGGCATAGATGGCGGCGTGCGAGATGGAGTTGGGGGAGGGAGAAGGCTGCAGCTCCACCTCGAAGTGGTGGGGGCCATGAAGCAGCGAGCCGGCTGCGGACGCCGAGCCCCCCGCGGTGGTAGCGCGTGAAGCTCACCACGTGCCCCTCCGGCGGGTGCGGCTCCCGGTGGTCCGCCGACGGGAGAATCCACCATGCGGGACCCTCCTGCGGGTTGGGGCGGAGAAGCCCCCGCTCCACCAGCGTCTCCAGCTCTTGCTGCGTCGTCTTCGTCGGGCTCCAGTCTTCGGCCGGCAGCACCTGGGACGAAGAAGCGGCCATGAGCGGCGACAGCGCGGATCTGAGCGGTGACGGGCGGCCGGGAAGATTCCCAATTGCTGGCTCGGGAAGAAGGCGTGTGGAAGCTACGGCGGCGGTGAAGGCAAAGGCAAAGTAAAGGTTCCTCTCCCTCACTCGGTATTTATAAGAGAAAACCCCGACGGGCGGGGTCTCCCACGACGGAAAAAAGGTAACCGCACGCATTTAATGCGCCCACCTAAACGAATCTCGAGCCGGTTGACAGGGACACGCGGCAGACTCCCATTTGCTCCGCTACCTGGGCCCACCACGACCGCCGCTCCAACTTCGCGTCCATCGCCCTCCCTGACGGTTTCCGCCTAAAAAGGCGTGCCCAAAGGGCAGAAGATTCCCAGACGATGGAGGCTTCTTCACGAAGGTAAAAACGGGCCCCGGCCCTTCCAAGCCTCGAAGCAGCGAAGGCTGGCCCTCGAGAGGGTTCGACAGCCGGCTTCGAGCACCCGAGTCAGGGACACCAAGGGGCGCCACGCAGCATCGCTCGAGGGCCAAGCCCTCGAGGGTCCCTCACGTGTATCCAAGGCAGGGCGCACGACATGCAGTGAGATCCCCTCGGAGGGAGGCATCGAGCCACCAGGTCCTATCGAATGGACCTGGCATTCCTGCAGACTGTGCGCCCACGCTTTATGAGATCGCCTCCGGGCTTCAGTCGACCCTATCGAACGGGGCACGAGGTCTCACTTGGATTCCCCCGTTACCAGCTCACCGGGAACCTCGATACTCGCCCGCTCGTGGTAGTACGAGGCATCCCCCTCGCATCCAATCGAAAGGACTCGCGGGATGACAAGTCAGGGCAATTGGCGTGCCGGACAGCTCGAAGAGCCGGCCGGTCAGTTCAGCCTGGCACCCCTCGACGAAAGAGGGTCAAAAAACTCGGGGGCTCGACACCCCCGAACCTAAAAAAACGCAACTAACATTCACACTCGCAAAAAGCCCACGAGGGAGTTCTAACCACTCCCCCGCGGCCTCGGGGGCTACACCCACGGGTGTCGCTCGCGCGACACCCACGGAATCAAGGCAACCAAACCCTCGAAACCAGTCAGCTAACCCTCAGGATCCCGGTTAGGAGCCCCTGCTCGAGTGCCAGCACTCGAACAAGGGCTCGGGGGCTACTGTCGGGGGTCCACAAAAGGGGTACCCCCAATCAACGCAAAACAAATAGGTTAAACCTAGAACACCAATTAATAACAAACCTAGCAAGTCTAACCTTCTAAAAAGCCAACCCCTCGAGGCCTGCAAGCGCCGGCCCATCACTGGGGAGCCCAGGCCCGCCAAAGCCTTACTGTCCGCCCCATGGTAGCCTACCCCTCGAGCCCACTACGGTCGTACATTGTTTCTCGAGACCCCACGCGGGGACCTCGAGCCTCTCTAGCACGGTAAACCATCCCTCGAGACACATCACGCCTCCCTCGAGCGGCACATACATTGGATGTCAATCCCACACTACGCATTTAATGCGTTCACCTACTCCGGTCATGTCCTCTGGAACCCGACGTGTGCCACAGTGAACCAGGGCAGAGTCAAATCTCGTTTTCACCACAAGCATGGGCAAAAGGCACAAGTACAGCACTGTGGGTCCATGCTCTGCACTGTTGCACATCCAAGCCACATCTCGAGGCCCGGATTCCCGCTGTACGACCGGGCTTTCCGGGACTTGCCCATACCTGCGGGGACTCGAGCCCCCCCGTAGGCGCCACCTCGAGGCCGGCCGCCGGCGCCCTCGAGCCCTAAAAGCTTTCATGCCATTGGAGGACAGGTACCCCAAGACCACGGAGGGACCCTACCACGACTTGTACGTACCGGAATGGGCGCTGTACGGCCTCCACGTCGCCACGCCTCCACATCCACGCCTGGGATGGAGGCCATGCTTCAAGGACGCCTCAACAGCAACCCCCACATCAACTCCAGTGACATCGACAAGACAGCATTCCTACTCTTCACCGTATTGGGCGTCGTACGTCCCAACTCTTGTGTAACCCTGTGTAACCCTGGTCTCCTCTTGTTCTATAAAAGGGGACACCAGGGCCCTTCACGCACACGTAGGGACACGCTTCGCAAGTCCATATAACGCCACACACACGCACGAGTCCGGACCCTGGTCCACGCTCGTTGAGCTTGTATTGCCCCTGTACAAGCACTTAGGTGCAAGTAATACAAGAACCTCCTCCCCCCGCTGGACGTAGGGCCTTCTTTGCCCGAATCAGGATAAATCCTTGTGTCATCTTGCATCACCATCCAGGAAGAGAGCACGCGATCATATTACTAGTTGGTGTCATACCCCGGGGTCGAAACACCGACAAATAGCAACAAAATCGAGTACCCAACGACCCTGTATAGTAGACATGAAAACAGACAGAAATAGACGGAAAAAAAAATCCTCTCTTATTTTTGTTTCTATATTTTTTAGCAGAAAATTGGTTTAAAATAAAATTAGATGGGAGGATATGAAAATACGGAAACGAATAAATATGGATGAAGACCCTAAAAATTAATAAGTTAGAATAACATGATTACATTTTCTCTGAGTATACATGAACAGTCACAAAATAGTATATATGTACAAAGTTATAGATCCAATATTCACTAGCATCCAATATTCACTAGCATGTCATGTACAAAGTTATAGATTCAATTAATAATAAGTTATAGATCCAGTATTAACATGCATAATTGGTAATGAAAAGGTCTATGAACATATCAATTTCTAAACATATCTTACATAAATTAAAAACGAGATGAAAAATAAAGTAAATACAGGTCAATTCTGAATATAAACAGGATTTCACCAAAAACCCCTCTTTTATTTTATTATTTATGTAAATACGAAAACAAGATCCTACCAATACAAAAACGGATGAAACAAAAAAAAAAAATAGAACAAGTTGGAACAGGATTTTCGTCGTCCCTTTTCAACCTTACAGCCGCCTATCCACCTCACTACACACCACCTGACCGCTTGCCGTGTTCAAAATTCGAACGTCCTCCTCCGCCCCAACGGTACCATCTGCCCCACGCCGGCACGCGGCACGCCACCGCTCGAACCCAGAATCCGAATACCTTCTTTGCTCCGCCCCCCTCCCCCGGCGGCCGGCGCTAACCGCGTGATCCTCGCTCCCATGGCGGCCACATCCACACCCGCCCGTTCCTCCGCGCACTCTTCGCTGCCGGTGCGCGTCGTGCTGCGCGTGCGCCCGTTCCTCCCGTCGGAGGCCGCCTCAGCGACAGCGCCCTGTGTCTCCCTCCTCCGCGGCCACCCCGGCGGTGAGGTCACCATCCAGCTCAAGGACCAGCACACCAGGTACGCCTAAACGCCTCCTCGGCGTACGATCTGGAGCCCTCGGGCTTGTTCCTGCGCGAATTGCAGATCATCACGATTGGTAGCCCCATTTAACCTACCAGGAATTGGTGAAGTGCTTGCGTGGAAAATTGATACTCGTAGCTAATACAGTGAAGGGTCTTCCCCCATGTTTGATTGCGTTTCCTTACTTGCTCTGGTGTACTGTTCCATTTATTATGCAGTCGGAGTGAACTGTACAGACTGAATGCTTTCTTCGGTCAAGAGGACAGCGTCAGCCAGGTATTTGACCAGGAGGTTCGCGCAGTGATCCCAGGCATCTTCGAGGGGATCAACGCGACGGTCTTTGCCTATGGGGCAACCGGCAGCGGCAAGACCTACACAATGCAGGTGCCCACTATTATCTTGACTGCAATGTGTTTGACGAAATGCCACTTTTGGCAGAACAGCCTTTCACTGAAACATATCTGAGTGGTTGATGGACAGGGCACGGAGGATTTTCCGGGGCTAATCCCCTTGACTGCTGCAACCATCCTAGCACAGTGCACTGGCACATGGTGCTCTGTTGAGATCTCGTACTATGAGGTGTACTTGGAACGGTGCTATGACCTGCTGGAGCCTAAAGCAAAAGAAATCATGGCCTTGGATGACAAAGATGGTAACATGCAGCTGAAGGGCTTGAGCTGGGTAATGTGATGCTGCTTTGTGATTACTGAATGTGTTTGTTGGAATCCAACCTGTTGCTTATTGTTGTTCTTTGATGGTTGAAGGTCCCTGTGCGATCCATGGAGGAATTCCAGGAGCTCTATTCCATAGCCATGAAAAGGAGAAAAGTCGCCCACACTGGACTGAATGATGTTTCCAGTCGGAGCCATGCTGTGCTCTCACTCAGGGTCAGCACTGATGTTGTGAAAGGGAAGCTTAACCTCATTGATCTAGCTGGTACATCTCTTTGGAAGTCTGGATTGAGCTACACATGCTTAAGCTGTATCCCTCTACTTGAACTCGTGTTGTCTGTTGTGCTTGATTGTTGTTTCTAGGTAGTGAAGACAACAGAAGGACTTTGAATGAGGGCATCCGCCTTCAAGAAAGCTCTAAGATCAACCAATCATTGTTTGCATTGTCTAATGTCATTTCAGCTCTAAACAAGAATGAGCACAGAATTCCCTATAGAGAGAGTAAACTGACCCGCATACTTCGAGATTCTTTAGGAGGCAATAGCCGTGCTGTGATGATAGCTTGCCTGGTGACTTTTCTCAATCTCTTTTCTTATGGAGTCTCGTAATGTAGAACTTGGCTAATTGTTTTTTTGTTGGTTTCAGAATCCTGCAGAATACCAAGAGTCAGCCAACACAGTAAGTCTGGCTGCTCGTTCATGCCATATTGAGACTTTCACCAGTTCAAGCAAGCAAGAAACTCCCAAGGTCAAGATTAACATGGAAGCCCAATTACGAGCATGGTTGGAATCAAGGGGAAAAACAAAGAGCATCCAAGAATGGATGGTCTTTTGTCCCCAGTTGCCAGCAAGACTCCATTGTATATGAGCCATGTGAAGAACCAGCATCTTCCAGAATTTCTTGTAGAGCTAAGGCAATGGATCAGGATGGTGGTAAAATCAAGAAGGTAGTATTTTTTTTATCATTTCCTCTTTATCTATTACATGGAACCATACATAGATCTATTTCTCTGTCTTCTCCTGCACAGGATACTTTTTGATCCAGAAGTCCATGTTCCCACTGGAAATATACCACGAGAGCACAGGCAGACAGAAGAAAATACACCAAAGAAAGGTGCTTTAGAAAACTTCAGGAGTATTATATTTGTGTGAAATAGTGGTTACAAAATATGAAAAGTTAGTTGAAATTTACTCAGAACAACCTTTGAGATTTTTTACCTGTGCTTTCACATAAGAATCTGATGTCTAGAGTTTTATGCAGTGGTGGTTCCTCAGTTACTCAATGCCATGAAAAACATGAAGCTTCTCTCAGGAAAGCTCTTTCTCCGATTTCTTCAAACATGGTGCCTGTGAAGCAGCAAATATCTGATAATGGCAATTGCCCCATTTTATTGGAGCCCCAAACTCCAATAAATACACGTAATATAGTCGAGGAGACTCCTGGTGCAACACCACTAGAGAGATTTAATGCGCTAGGGTCTAACCTAAAGGTTTGTATGGTTCCCCTCTCATCTCTATAGACAAGATATATGCTACTTAAGATTATCAATTGACATTATGACTTTTAGAAGCTCTTGTTCGGCAGTACCTGAGTGACATTTAAATGTTGCAAACAAGTAAGTCCCATAAGTTTCAATACAACCGAATCCTAGAAACCTTTTGTTGGCACCTTCAGTTGTTGAACTTAGCTTTTATTTGATTGATGTGTAAAATGGGTTGTGTGCTGTCTGTATATTTGCAAAAACTGATTAAAATAACACCAGGGAAGCAAAAATGCAGTGGATCTAAATTTCGTAAACTGCCCTTGATCTAAAAAAGGCACATTAATCACTCTAAGTTTTAGGCTTATCTTTCTTCTCTAGTAAGTATCTTGTGTGTTTGCGTTCCCCCCCCCCCCCCCCCCCCCCCAAAAAAAGTATCTTGTGTGTTTACAGTGTAGCTTCAACCGTGACAAAAAAACATGGACATGTCAGTTATGGTTTGTGAACATCACAAATTAACTAAGAGCTTGTTTGGATACCCACGTATCCATCTCAACACACATGGATTGAGATGGATACAATCAGTATTCAACAAGGCCTAAGGATCATTAACAAATTTCCTAGTTTTTATTAGTTCAAGTAATTTACTCCCTGGGTGTCGGTTCAAATGAGAGGACAAGCTACATTTCTTGACATTATGAAACTTCAGCAGGAATCCTGTCATTCTCCATTGTTATTATGTTATAGTCTGTAAAACTCTTTCTATCGGCTTGTCAGTATAGCAGAATATATGAACTTTCTGTTCTTAGGTTGACTTATGTCACAAAAAATATCCAGTTTTTTCCAGTCTTTCTTTCTAATGTTTCTCTTCCTTTACCTATGACTGCAGGGAAGAGCTACAACAGCTGAAAGTATGATCCTTCATCTTAATAGCATTTCGATCACTGTTGTTCCAACCTTTTCTTCTGAGTAACTTCCCCTCTTGTTTGCTAGGGTATTGGCACAAAGAGAGCAGAATATATTCTCGAATTACGGGAGGACTCACCAAGACCGTTCAAAAATGTAAGATTTTTGTGGAATGTGAAATGATCCAGATTTTTTTCCCAAAGAAAAAAAGGAAAAAGAATACAAATGTCTGAAATGGCCTTCTAACACGATTTGATTGTCCAGCTTGCAGATTTGGAAAACATCGGCCTCTCGTCAAAGCAGGTAATTTTTGTGTCATCTGTTGGCGAAAGGCATGCGTCTCTAGCTAAAGTTATATACCGCTTGTAATGACTTTGCCTTTTTTGTTTGTTTTGCTTATAGATCCAAGACATCCTAAAGAAGACGGCCACTGGGATCTTCAAATGATGTATGCTGTACTGGCGCTGGACATTAGGTGTAACGGAGAAGTTAGTTCAATCTTTCTGTTGGTGACTTCGGGCAGTATCCTGCTGCTGTTCCCAACTAGATTCCCTTTTAAGTATGTGTGTAGAATTGCAGTTGAAGTGTTGAACAGCTAAACTGTCAGAGTTGGTGCTGCTACTTTTACGTCCAGCAGAGTTTTTATGAAACGAGCTATTCGAACAAGGGGGGGCCGAGTCTGTCAGAGAGTTTGCCCAGCTCATCTGTGCACCTCTCAAATCGCCTTTCATTGAAGAAATCAGGTTTGGGGGGGCTAATGCATCGACCCACTGATCACATAATATATTTTTTCTTAATTTATTTGCCTTCTTTTATATTTTTTTCGAATAAGCATGGTAGGTCATAACTTATAAGCACGTAGAGTATCATGTTCTGGAAATGAGAATAGATCTGGTCCTTAGCCACGATGAGATTAACTCCTGTACTAATGCAATGCAAGGAGATCATCCTATATTCTCAGTGCGGTACATGCAATCCAAGCCATGCACCGTTATTTTCTTTTTTGAGGGAATGCATCATTATTAGTTCTGGAGCTTGGGCCCTCAGCCGGTTGATCGTGCATTCGTGCTGCTGCTGCGGCTCGTCGTCGAACCATCAATATTGTTGTTGTTAGTATTGATCTCCCTAGTTACTGGGCCCAACGGCCCTTTTATCTAACTTGATCCGCTCCTGATCGGGGAGCCCAACCCATTAATGGTTGGAGGGCCCCTGTCACACTGCGGGATATAAAAGGGAGGTGGGGGCCAAGGCACAAGGCAAGAGGTTCGTCTGAGCCGCCAGAGACCCCACCGATATTCCCCAACCCTAATCCGATCTAGGGTCTCGCAGCCAGTGACGGGAAGCCCTCCCCGCCGCCGCTGCGTCGACTTCAACCGGCGCGACTTTCACTGCACCGAGCTCTTCCCCACGCCCTCATCCGGATCCGCAAGAACGACGACAGAGACCTATGGCGGATGCCGGATCAAGTTCCAAGTCCACCGGAGATGGTCGATTCTCTAACCCTATTGTTCTTTACTTTCACTGTCTAGCACATTAAGCTTTTGTTCATCCATTGTTTAACCTAATCCCGAGCCTATTAACACTAAGTGATCCGATTGGATCTAACATTGGTATCGGAGCACTAAGCATCTCAGAAATAGATCGGGATTTTAGACTAAGAAATGATCTAAGAACCCTAAGAACTCAGTAACCCTAAGTCTTGTTCTGGCCGCCGAGCGACATACCATGAGTATCGTCCCGGGCCAGGGGATAAGAAATCAGAAGGGGAACCGAAGAACCGAATCCCTAAACCTAAGAAATCAGAGAGGATCTCTCCTACCTGGGGACGCGGCGGCCTTCCATGGTCGACCGGCGGGATCCGGCCGCTCACGGCACCAGCACCGTCGCGGGGCCACTCGACGGCACCGCGCTCTACCCAGAGGGGAGCGCGAGCATCGGCGAAAGGGCCCGCGGCGGCGCTAAATCCTCCTCCGGTAGCGTCCTCGCCGTCGTCGTTGTGGACAGCGGCGGCGGCTTCTTCAGTGGAGGCGCCGAAGGGGAGGTCAGTGGAGGCGCTGAAGGGGAGAAAAATGAGCTTAGGGTTTGGGGGCGTCAGCCGAGATGGTTTTGTCCTTCCGATCTCGGCGCCCAGCCGTCCGATCTGGATGGACGGTTCGGATGGCTTGGGCCGCCTTTCGGCCCAAGAGGGAGAAGTCTTTCCCGGCCCAGGCCCAGGTTGCGGCCTGGGTGCGGGGAAGGAGCCTGAGCGCGCGTGGACTGGACCGGTTTTCTCAACTGGGCCGCGCGCAGAAAGGCCGTAGTCGGCCCAGTCAGGAGCGCTGGTGAAACAGGCCGGTTTTAAGAATTAAGACATGTTTTTTCAATTTCAGACAAGTTTTTAAGCTAAAATCTCTGTAAATTTTGAACCAACAGAATAAATTTCCAGAATATCAGAAAATAAGTATAAGTTTATTCAGTCACGTTTTCCGCTGCAAAGTTTATTTTTGTTCTTTAATTAAATTCGAACCAACGGGAGAATTTAATTGTTAGAACAATTATTAAATTTTAGAAAATCAGAAAATTTATAATATTGTTATATTCTGACCAACGTTGATTATATCAATATTATAAATGTTTTAGTTTTATCAGCTTTATGCATTATTTTTACTTTCTGCCCAACGGTGATGTATAAATAATGTAGAAGGAATTGTATGTTTTAATACTGACCAACGTTGTTTTAAAACATGCAATTTTTATGGATAAGATATTATTTGTGTTAAAGTATCTCACTATTCTGTCAATGGTTTTCAGGAATCAACTGGATCGCTCAGATTCCACCTCTGACTGGGAACAACTATAAGAAGTGGCGCGAGCAGCTTGAGTTAGCCTTGGTCATGACGAACAATGACCTTGCTCTCTCATCACCGTGTCCCGTTGCTCCAGAGGAGCCAGTGAGAGAGGAGAATGAGGAAGATGTCGCTTTTGCGACACGCAAAAGGGATCATGCTGATAAGAGGATGTCCTATGACCTTGAGAAAAGGCAATGGGATAGTTCCAATAAGAAATGTCTCACTTTAGCTAAGGCTACTATTTCAGAGCCTATCAGAGGGTCCATCCCTGAGACACCCACCATTGCTGAGTATTTAGATCATGTTAAGAATCAGTTCCATGCAACTACTAAGTCTCAGGCAAGTGCTCTTATCAAAGAGCTTTGCAATAAGAAATACAATGGTGGTGGCGTTAGAGACCACATACTAAGAATGAGCACCATAGCTGCTAAGCTTGAGTCCATGAAAATTAAGTTACCTGATCCTTTTGTCATTCACATGATCTTTGCCTCACTGCCAAGTGAGTTTGACACTTTTAGTGTCAACTATGACATGTTGCCTGATGACTGGAACATGGACAAGCTCATTAGTATGTGCGTTCAAGAGGAAGAGCGCATTAAGGATTCACGTGGGGACTCTGCTCTCTATGTGAAGGATAATAAGAGAAAGTTCTTTAATAAGAATGCTAAACCACAAGGGAAACCAAAGTGGGATGGCAGCTCATCCTCTAATGCTAATGCCAAGGGAAAGGCACCTCAGTTCCAACCTCAGCCTCAGTTCCCTCCTCAGCCTCAGTTCCCAGCTCAGTCTCAGTCCCAGCAGGGAAAGAAGATCACTGTAGACAAAGATCAGTGCATGTATTGCAAGGAAAGGGGCCATTGGATGAAAGATTGTCCTGGGTTCCTGAAGTTCCTGAGTAAGAATGGTGAGGATATTATTACATTTGTAGATGAATCCTTGTTTCTAAGTTATGACAAATCCACATGGTGGGTTGATTCAGGTGCAACTACTCATGTTGCTAATTCTTTTCAGGGATTCGCTACGAGGAAGATCCTGCAAAGAGGAGAAAGAACCATTAAGGTGGCTAATGGAGTACAAGCCGACGTCCAAGCCATTGGAGACGTATCATTAGAATTAGTAAATGGTTTTGTACTTAGGCTTCATGATGTACTCTATGTTCCTTCTTTGCATCGAAACTTAATAAGTGTGTCTAAGTTAGATGATGATGGATTGGCTTGTCATTTTGGAGATGGCAAGTGTAAGATATTTTTTAATAATCAGTGTGTTGGTCTTGCCTTCCGACAAGACAAACTTTATTTGTTATCCATCTCTGAGAATGTTAATGTTATAAGTTCTGAGAATAAGATTGCTTCCTCGTCTATGAATGTAAGTAAAAAGCGAAAGAATATTCAGGTTGACTCTTCGAAATTGTGGCATTGTAGATTAGGCCACATTTCGAGGGGGAGAATTGATAGATTAGTCAAAGCTGAAATTCTTCCGCCATTAGAACTATCAGAATTAGACCAATGTGTTGATTGCATTAAAGGTAAGTACGTTAAGAAAATTAAGAAAAATGCCAAACGCAGTGCGGGGACTTTAGAAATAATCCACACTGACATATGTGGACCGTTTCCCGTCATGAGTGTGGACGGTTATGACTCGTTTATAACATTCACTGATGACTACTCACGTTATGGCTACATCTATCCGATTAAAGAAAGATCAGAAGCTTTAGATAAGTTTAAGATATTTAAGGCAGAAGTAGAAAATCAACACAATAAGAAAATTAAGATAGTAAGATCAGATCGTGGTGGAGAATACTATGGGCGACATACCCCGTATGGTCAAGTTCCAGGACCTTTTGCAAAGTTCCTTCAGGAGCATGGCATAGTTGCTCAGTATTCAATGCCAGGAGAACCTCAGCAAAATGGAGTGGCTGAAAGAAGAAACCGTACCCTGATGGATATGGTAAGAAGCATGGTCAGTTACTCCACTTTACCGATAAGTCTGTGGATGGAGGCGTTAAAAACCGCCATTCATATCCTTAATCGTGTACCCAGTAAGTCGGTGCCTAAAACACCGTATGAGTTATGGACAGACAGAGTACCCTCACTTAAGCATTTAAGGGTGTGGGGCTGTCCAGCTGAGGCTAAAGTCTTTAACCCAAATTTAGGAAAATTAGATCCTAAGACTGTTAGTTGCCATTTTATTGGCTACCCAGATAGATCAAAAGGCTACCGCTTTTATTGTCCTGACAGGCATACAAAGTTTGTAGAGACAAGACATGCTGAGTTTTTAGAACATGATGTGATCAGGGGGAGCAAGGTGGTTCAAGAAGTTAACTTAGAGGAGAAACGGGTTCACGCCCCTACTCCAATGTTTCAGGAACCATACTTCATGCTACCTGTTGTGCTGTGCCAACGGTGTCAAGCACTGTAGTGTCAGTGCCTGATGTTGAGCCTCCCTTGCCGACAGGAAATCTGGAACCTGTCCTTCAGGAGCCATTAGAACCACCTGTCGTGCATGGGGAAGAACAACAACAGCCCCAAATGGCGCCAAATAATGAGAACATTAGAAGGTCACATAGAGTTCGAAGATCAGCTATCTCAGATGATTATGAAGTCTATGAGGCCGAAGAGTTTCATATGGAGGATGATCCCACTACATATGAACAAGCCATGAGAAGCGAGCACTCAGATAAGTGGTTAGAAGCCATGAAAGATGAGCTAAGATCCATGGATTCCAACAATGTTTGGGATTTAGTGGAAATTCCTAAAGGAGCCAAAACAGTAGGCTGTAAATGGGTCTACAAAACCAAATGTGACTCCCAAGGGAACATTGAGAGATATAAGGCGCGACTTGTGGCAAAGGGTTTTACCCAAAGAGAAGGAATTGATTACAATGAGACTTTTTCTCCTGTCTCATGTAAGGATTCTTTTAGAATTATAATGGCGCTAGTGGCACATTATGACTTAGAGTTACATCAAATGGATGTTAAGACGGCATTCCTTAATGGGGATCTAGAAGAAGATGTTTACATGGCACAACCGAAAGGTTTTGTTGTGGAAGGAAAAGAAAAGATGGGATGTCGACTAAGAAAGTCCATTTATGGGTTAAAACAAGCTTCGAGACAGTGGTACTTGAAGTTTGATAACACCATAAGACGTTTTGGGTTTAAGGCTAATGTTGAGGACAATTGTGTGTATGCAAAGTTTAAGAATAGTAAGTTCATCTTTTTGGTTCTATATGTGGACGATATTTTGCTGGCAAGCAATGATGTCGGTCTGCTAATGGAAACAAAGAAGTTCTTGTCCTCGCATTTTGATATGAAGGATCTCGGTGAAGCCTTTTTGTTCTGGGGATAGAGATTCACCGTGATAGAAGCAAAGGGGTATTAGGTTTGTCTCAGAATGCATACATAGATAAGATTCTTAAGAAATATAGTATGCATAAATGCAGCCACCTGCACCCATAGTCAAGGGCGATAAGTATGGGGAACATCAGTGTCCCAAGAATCAGATAGAGCTCGAGCAAATGAGATCAGTTCCTTATGCATCCGCTGTCGGAAGTTTACAATATGCTCAAATTTGTACTCGCCCTGACATAGCTTTTGTTACCGGGTTACTTGGCAGATATCAGAAAAATCCAGGCATAGAGCACTGGAAATTAGTAAAGAAAGTCTTGCGTTATTTGCAGGGCACAAAAGGCTTCATGCTAACCTATAAGAGATCAGATTCCCTTGAGATAGTAGGGTTCTCAGATTCAGATTATGCGGGGGAGGAAAGAAAATCCACTTCGGGTTATATTTTCACCCTTGCAGGTGGGGCTATATCGTGGAAAAGCTCCAAACAAACTCTCGTTACATCATCCACAATGTATGCGGAGTTTGTAGCATGTTATGAGGCCTCGGGGCAGGTGAACTGGCTTAAGAAGTTCTTACCCGGATTAGCAGTGGTAGACAGCATTCAGAAACCACTTAAGTTATACTGCGATAATAATCCTGCAGTTGAATATGCTCACAACAATAGGTCAAGTGGTGCTGCCAAACACATTGACATTAAGTACTATGTTGTGAAAGATAAAGTTCGGGATCATGTCATTAGTCTTGAGCATATAAGTACAGATAAGATGTTAGCGGATCCGTTGACAAAAGGCTTACCACCCAACGTGTTTAGAAGACACGTAGCCGGCATGGGGTTAAGGGAAAGCCTATGATTCCTGAACACTTAGGGCCCAAGTTAGAACTCTGTTTCAAATTAGAGAGATGTATTGTAGCCGTCAAGTCCAACGACGCTTGGTTGTGACGACGAGACGCGCTCGACGCTTTTCTTTATAATGGAATAGAGCCATATAAGTTGAGTATTTAAGATAAGAATAAGATAAGTTATTAGGAGATCAAGGGGGAGAATGTTAGTATTGATCTCCCTAGTTACTGGGCCCAACGGCCCTTTTATCTAACTTGATCCGCTCCTGATCGGGGAGCCCAACCCATTAATGGTTGGAGGGCCCCTGTCACACTGCGGGATATAAAAGGGAGGTGGGGGCCAAGGCACAAGGCAAGAGGTTCGTCTGAGCCGCCAGAGACCCCACCGATATTCCCCAACCCTAATCCGATCTAGGGTCTCGCAGCCAGTGACGGGAAGCCCTCCCCGCCGCCGCTGCGTCGACTTCAACCGGCGCGACTTTCACTGCACCGAGCTCTTCCCCACGCCCTCATCCGGATCCGCAAGAACGACGACAGAGACCTATGGCGGATGCCGGATCAAGTTCCAAGTCCACCGGAGATGGTCGATTCTCTAACCCTATTGTTCTTTACTTTCACTGTCTAGCACATTAAGCTTTTGTTCATCCATTGTTTAACCTAATCCTGAGCCTATTAACACTAAGTGATCCGATTGGATCTAACAGTTGTCTCTCACAGAACACTATTGAAACAGTTGAAATCAATCATATAAACGACCAGCCAAACAACACCAATATCCGTTGGATCAATGAGGTTGTGACATTTAAGGAAAATAGGTTGACTCATGGCCCCCTAAAATTGGAGTCCAAGACAAGGGCCGAATCGATACGTTCCTATCTTGAAGTGTGTCCATCGTCTTCCTCTAATGAAGGAGCTAGCCCCTGTAGCGGTAGGAGCACCTGAAGCTAATTCGCAGGTGAATGGAGGTGGCACGAGTAATTCGCAGGTATGGAAGAATTTGTGGAAACTCAGAATATCAAGCAAGATCAAAATCTTTAGTTGAAGAGATGTTCGTGGTCTAGTGCCATGCAACGCTATCTTAGCTAACAGACATATAATCCCAAATGGAGGATGCCTGGTATGCCACAATGGAGCAGAGGACATCAAGCATGTGATCTTTTCATGTGCCAGAGCAGAAGCAGTATGGAGATCAATTGGGGTATGGGGAAGAATTGAAACTCTTTTGTCCATTGATCGGTCAGGGTCTGTGCTACTAAGCAGTATGAAGATCAATTGAGGTATGGGGAAGAATTGAAACTCTTTTGTCCATTGATCGGTCAGGGTCTGTGCTACTGGAAGAAATTATTTGCAGGCAGGAGCAGGTCGGAGATCTTGGTGTGGGGCTAGCAGAACTTATCCTGACAGGTGGCTAGTTCTTATGGTGGGAGAGAAGACAATTCACACACGGAGAGAATATTCAAGCCCCCGGTAGATCAGGCATTGCTATAGTTGCTCTAGCAAAAAATTATAAGATGATAGGAGATGGGGATCTAAGATAAGACAGGAACGGAGAAAACCTACAGAAGGGTTTATAATGATAAATATTGATGCTTCGTTTGATGAGAACAACGGATGTGGAAGCACAGAGGTGATTATCAGAGATAGCTCAGGAGCCATGATTGCAACATCAATGTCTTATATCCCTCATGTGGTAGATGCACCAATGGCTGAAGCATATGCTTTAAAGAAAGGTGTAATGCTTGCGCAGCAGATTAGAGGTAACCAGCTAATAGTTCAATCAGATTGCCAAGAAGTGGTTGAAATTATGAGTAATGGAGGGTTTACAGCAAATTCAGAGAGAAGCTAATCAAGTGGCGTATGAATTAGCTAGACGAGCCATGAGCACAAAGGAAAATTGTATTTGGGACTATGACCCATCTAGTTTTATTGTCTTCTTTCTCTCGAACGATGTAACTATTCTGATTCAATAAAGCTCGCCTAAGGGTTTATTCAAAAAAAAAAAGGAGCACCTGAAGCTTGGGCTTATTAGGTCGCCCTTGTTTAGCCAGGCGGCTACTGCGACGTAGCTCTACAATGTTTTCTTTTTATAGTAAATCAGCTATAGAGATAAGCAGAAGCCACTTTAAATCCTATCGTACATAGCCTTTATTATTTGATAATGATAACATGTTCCGCAGGTAGGTTTAGCTATTCAAACATTTTATAGGATGAAGTTTTTTAGAGGATTTTATATGATGAAGTAGATTATAACTTTTGCTCAAATAACGTGTTTTGCAGGAATCCAACTTACAAGTTACAATTGAAAGTCCCTATCTATATTATAATATATAAAAAACAAAAAATGGAAAGAACAAAAAGGTCTAAGAAAAAATGGGTCTATATTTTTAATAATCCAAAAAAGTTGAAAACAAAAAATGATCGGCCACTATTTATAATTTAATAAAACAAAAATGGAAAGAACACAAATATCTAAGCAAAAATGGGTCTATATTTTAATAATGCAAAAAAGTTGTATTTTTTAAAAATAGTAATGGATCTATATTTTTAATAGTTAAAAAAGTTGAAAACAGAAAATGGCTGCCCACTATTTATTATAATTTATTAATAAAACAAAAAAAGGAAAGAACAAAAAGATCTAAGCAAAAAATGGGTCTATATTTCTAATAATACAAAAAAGTTGGAAAATTAAATAAATCGCCCAAAAAATGGGTCTATATTTCTAATAATACAAAAAAGTTGGAAAATTAAATAAATCGCCCACCGTGGGGCTCGAACCCACGACCACAAGGTTAAGGGTGTGATTGGTTGGCTGCACTACCTCTTAGCCAGGCTCCACAGATGCGAGAACAGGCGTTTGTTTGGTTCGCGTATCTGTCTGGCCAGGCTCTGCTCATGCAAGATTCCTTCCGCAGCCTGGCTCTGGAGGAACGCAGAAATCGGCCGTTTCTGCCGGGCCAGGCTCGCGTGGTGCAGGTAATTAGTCATCTAATGACGTTATTAATATATTATTAGCATATTAAATGATATTATATATTCAGTATATTAAGGAGAATTATACGAAGTATATTAAGGAGAATAAGGTAAACTAAGTGTTTACGATAATAGTTGTCCGTAATAAATGTCATGACGATGATTATTTATATATTTTTATCTCATGCAACTCGTTCTCATACGAGCAACCAAACAGCTTCTCAGCTCAACCTGTCTCGTGCATACAGACAACCAAACACCACGTTCTTGTATGTATTGGGCTTGGCTACCCAGAACCAGGCTCCTTCTATGCGAGCCAGGCTAAGCTCGTCCGTGAACCAAACAGGCCCTAAGAGCCTTGCGCTCTACCAACTGAGCTAGACGGGCTTTTTGTTTTTACGTCAGTTAAACAGAATTTATTATTATCTAAACGTACAAAAGGGCAGACATGTTACATTCTAGTCTCCACCCACCTGCAGCCGTTTAGCACATGAAACAGCGACGAAACTTTGCCAGAAAACATCAATCCTTTTCTTCAGCCTACTGCCAAGTGCCAAACAGTCCCTTGGATGTGACGCCATTTAAGCATAGACTATCATCCATAGATCTAAGATACTAAACTCCTAAAGTAGCCAAGGCACATGGAGCATATACTAAAACACAGGCCCCATGATGTTCATTTGAACCTTCTTTATTTCTTGAAGCGCAAAAATCCCATTAAACCAATGTGCAATGTGCCCCATGATGATGTTGACATGCCTTTGTTTTTTTTCCGCTACCTTGCTACTACGGTCTGATGAAGATTACAAGAGACGCAGACGCTTGTGCGTCGGCGCATAGCACGCCGTAATTCACGTACCTCCTGCTGCTTAATTGTCCTAATTCACGTAGTACGTTCGTTTGAGTGTTTGACTCCAGCGGCCAACGATCGTTGTATATCTCCGTCAAGATCAATTCCTTTTTTTCCCGAGATTTTCTTCCTTTTTTTTTCTGAGATTGTAAAGATCAATAATCTCTCCAGTCATCGTCCGCGTCAAAACGGCAGAAACCCAAGCGCTTTTCGAAAGCCCAAAACCAGACGATCCGACTCGATCACTCTACTCGTAGTGCCCCGGCCGCGACGCCACGGCTCGCCACCTCGCCACGCCGCGCTGGGTCGGTCCCGTGCGGCGCACTCACCCCGCTCGTTCGCCTGCACACGCGCCACCTCGTCCTCCTCCTCCCCCTGCCCCCCTCTCGTCCCGCTCCCATTGCGCGGCGCGGCGCGGGCGGCAGCGATCGCGCGCGGGGGAGGCCCAGACAGACCTAGCTCCGGAGGGGCGCCGACCCAATGCAGGGGCATGCGTACAGCCGCCTGGGTAACTTCGGCTCCGCGGCGAGCGCGCCGCCGCCGCCGTCGGCGTCGCCTTCGTCCCCGGTGCCGGCTGGGGCCGGCGCTGGCGGCGGCAGCCGGGCGCCCGCGAAGGCGGGTTCGGCGAGGGGCATCCCGGGGACCGCGGCCTCGGCAACGGCGGCGGCGCGGGCCGGGGTCGCCCACGGTGGCGGCGGCGGCGGCGGCGCGGCGCGGAGGGTGGCCAGGGTGGTGCTCGCGACACTGCTGCGGAGGCAGGCGGTGTTCCTCTTTGCGCCGCTGCTGTACGTCGCCGCGATGCTGCTGTACATGGGTTCGCTCCCGCTTGACGCCGTGCCGCGGATAATCGCGCGCCAGCCGCCCGGGTCGGTGTACCGCAGCCCGCAACTGTACGCGCGGCTCCGCGCCGACATGGACGCCGACAACTCCACCGGCGCGGTTAGTGTCTCCCTCCTCCTTACACGTTTGTTGCAGCATTTTGATTTTTGTTGTGGGGGCTTGCAATGTGGGGTACATGTTGGGCCGTATTGATCACAGAATGGTTGAAGCATGATCGAGCTTATGCATAAGCAGCGTAATGCTTTTGCATATGGTAGTCGAGCTGAGTGCTGAGATGTAACATGCTCTTTAGATTATTTTAAATGGTGTTGATCAATCCGAACTGACACCTGGCCGTCTTCTAAGAGTTAGGAAATGGGTGACAGTGGACATGTGCTTGAACCGTGGGTTTTATATTGTTATTTCCTTGTTCATGTGGTTGCTCGTTGCTTTGTGTCGTGAGATGACATGAACGACCATTTTGTCCCATCTTCTGAAACTTGGTTCAGGTTGGCAGGCATGGTAGAATGTTATTGGTCCTTATTACATTGCAAGATCGCTGGTTGGTTTAGTCCAATTGTCTCATCCAAATTAGTATGTGCTATCCTGCCCTTTGCTAAAGTGTACTGTGATCTCATAAGCAATGATCATTTCACTTGCCCTCGTTGTCATGGAGAATATTCTCGGTTTTTTAAGAAAACATAATGGGATACTACACAAGGGAAATCATGTGACACCTGAAACCAAATTTGATACACTCATGATCAAGAGGCTCCAGTTGCACTCGCACCACAACAAGCAAACTTTGCCTGCATTTCTAGTGTTTAAGTGTTCTGCATCTCGTTTTGTCATCTCCACCACCTTTTATTTGTATATCACTTATAACATCCTTTTATTATGTCCTCAATTGAAACAATGTAAACCGTGGTTTGACAGACAAAACAAATGAATTTCAAATGATCTGATGCAAAATATGGGTGAATGGACCAAGAAACTGAATCCCAAATGAACCAAAGTAAAGTCCGGTTGAGTGGACCAAAGAAATGAGTTTCAATATGCAATCTGCTGGACTGCATCTATTTACATCTTAAATCACAATATCCCACAGAAGATATTAACTGGACAGCATCCAGGAATGAAGTATAAAATCCATCAGCAGCTAGGCCTTTCCTTTATCATGCCATGTGGAATAAGAACATTGAGTATATATTTGCATCTATCTACATCTTAAATCACAAGATCCCACAGAAGATATTAACTGGACAGCATCCAGAATAGTATAAAAAGACCTTGTACTTCGGTTTCCATGTTTTGATGATTATAATTATATGCTTCGTGTTGGTGTTAATTTTGCATGTATGCTTCTCTCTCTCTCACATTGTCATATTTTTCTAGCTAGCAAATGTATGGAGGCACACTTACAAAGGTGGCACATGGCGGCCCTGCATAAACAACGTGACAGATGGTATGACACTTTCGTACCGTTCTTCCATTTGTTTGACCCTTGACTAAATATGGTGCATCAGATGTGCAGATTTCGTGCACTTGTAATTTCTAATTTGTTTGTTCCTTCTAACGTCTTGTTTTAGGGTACCTCTAATGTGTCTTTGATGCCATTCAGGTTACTTTGTTTCCTTTCTGATATGTAGATTGTAAAATTACTGAACACATTCATATTTGTGAATAAAAGACTTTTTTTCTTGTATTTGATCATTACAGAAGTTAATTTACATGGTATTATGTTTTGATTTTAGCAAATGGCCTGTTGTTGCACACAGTTACATTGTTATATAGAACTGCAAACAGGAGTTCTACTGGCCTACTGCTTATTATGCTCCACTGTAATGAGTTTATCAAAAAAAAAGAAGGAAAATAGCATAACTCTGCTTTTAGAAAGCAACATCTGGTTCAGAATAGCGGCTGGGGTTGCCAGCTTGAACAAAGTGTAAAGGGGTGACAAGCCAAAGAGGCAAAGACCCTACTACAACAAAGCTAAATTACAGAGATGTCATATTGAGTTTATCATACAACTTACAAGCAGGCAGCAACACATATTGGGGCTATGATACTCAGCATATGATTAAACTGTATTAATTTGGACGCAAGATATTTAATAGGCTAGGTTATTTGGACAAATGAAAATTTACCCTAATAGTATCCAATTTAAAAAATGTTTTCAGGATATACGAAAAATTAGAGATTAATGTAAGTGTCATTATATCACTCTGAAGGTGGAAACATGATTTTGTTTCATGACAGGAATTAGTTCAGTTTAGAAAAAATCCCTCTGATCTCTCTCTCTCTCTCTCTCTCTCTCTAATAATGTATTTCATAACTTCTGTTAGGTTTACCTGAATCAAATGGCTACATATATATTGAGGCAAATGGTGGTTTAAATCAACAAAGGACATCGGTAGTCGCCTTACCTCAGTGTTTCTTATTATTCCTGATATTTTATATTTTTTTGTTAACAGCTATGTAGTATCTCGAGTTAGTAACTCATGCCTCTATTTCTTTTGTTTTTTCTGTTTTTTCAGATATGCAATGCAGTCGCCATTGCTGGTTTTCTGAATGCTACTCTCATCATCCCATATTTCCATTTCCATAGCATTTGGAGGGATCCTAGGTGCATTCCCCACCTCTCAACTCAAATTTTTATTAAGTACTGGAACATACCATTAACTCCTGTAAGCTAAATGGATTTCCCTCAGTTCATGATGTAAAACCTAGTATGTTATTTTCTTCTAGTATACAGTTTTAACATTTGAGTTTTTAAGTTCTCTAGAATGTCGAATTCACATTTTATCTCTTGTTTACATCATTATCATCTAGAATATTGATGGAGTAAGACCTTGTATTGGAGCTGTTCTGCAGGCTGTTGCGCTTGAGAGCAGTTTATTGTATACTGCTGGGGCTTTAGCGCTTCAGGAGACCAGGAGAGCCGTTGTCAATTAATCCTCTTATATAGCGGCTGTTGTTGGTCATTTGTAGCCTTTGGTGGCGCATCTTTAGCTAATCCTTTGCTAGGCATGTGTGTGCTGGGTTGGGGAGAAGGCATTCTGCCTCTCTCTCCCTTGTGATTTCAAGTAAGGCTGAGGGAGTTGTACTGCACAATGTACAAAATTATGTAGATCTGAAGTTAGTTGTGCAGTGCTATGTTGCTAGTTGTTTTTGACTGCACTAGTTAACACACCATAAGGGACCAAAACTGGTATTGGTTGTTATCCTTGTTTGCATGTCATGTTGGGAAAACTTCGCTTCAGTGACTGAGTTGCGGTTTCTTGTTATTATTGCTGAGAAATATCTAAAAGGTTATATCAATTAGTTCTAGAAGGAAAACAATAATTTTTTAATGGTTGGATTACTTTACCTATTGTTGGGTGTCGCATACATTTGGCACTTGGTTGGATTGGATGGCTCTGCCTTTTGTTGAGTTGTTTCACTTTCTTCAGGTTCTTTGACAGTTCAGGTGGTTGTGTAAATATTATTGATTGTTCCTGTGCACTGTGAAATTTAGCTTCATGTTAGCTGATGAAAACGTCACCTGTCAGTATTATACTTTTCTGCTTGTAAATTGTATTAACATCAGACATTTCGTTTTGGATACAGCAAATTCAGTGATATCTATGATAAAGATCACTTTATACAACGTCTACAAAATGATGTTCGAGTAGTTGACAAAATTCCGGATTTTATTATGGAGCGGTTCGGTCATAATCTCAGCAATGTGTTCAATTTCAAGATAAAGGCTTGGGCACGGATTCAATATTACAAAGATGTTGTTCTTCCAAAATTAGTTGAAGAAAGGTGAGTTTAAATACAGTTCGGTTACTAACTGAATCTTCTGTTATCTTGGCACACAAAAAAATTCCCCTCACTAGCAACCCTAAAAATATTGGCAGGGTGTGGGCTTGTGGCACATGTGGTTGGTTTGGGTAGTTGCAGTGGTTGGCAGCCCATTGGGTTTGGGTATGACCCAGGTTACAATGCAGCCCCATAGGGTGAAAGCGGGGTTCGGTAGTTTTATCGGTTGGCTTGAGTTATGTTCTTTCTTGGAGTAAAGACCACGCGGGCGGTCTTCCCCCAATTCGAGTATCATATAAGTTTATGTTATATCCAGTCATCAGTTGCTTATACATTCCAAATGATCTAAGTGGTGTACTAATTCAAATGTTATAGCTTTATTAATTGGTAACACAACCTCTATATCTGATTACTACCATTTAATGTAGAATAGAGAGCACTTCTAGTATGTTGGATATGAATTTGATATTAAACTTGACATGGGAATCTTTAAAAACATATATGATATATTTATGTCCACTACAACCTTTTTATTGGACTTGCTATGGTATTTGATATATAGTTAATGTAGGATATCCTGTCAAGGGCGTTAACCCCGACTACGTAGCTCGTAGTCTCGGTCCATCTTCTCCGGCGAGGTTTTCCCCCTCTGCCGTAGGCTTGGTTAGAGAATAGAGAGGGAGATTAGATGGGGAATATCTCGACGAGAAGGAGCAGATCGCACCCCCGTTTTTTTAATTAAGAGGATGCAGGGCTCGAACCTGGGTCTCTGGACTGAGAGCGAGCTCCAGTAACCAGTCGCCCACGAGAGCACCTGCAGATGGGGAATATCTTTCTTGCTTAATCCAACGTGTGGTTACAGGAATATATGGTCCAAGGCCTCAACCAATCCTTCCTAAACTTAAGGAACTAAAATAGGAAACTAATCTCTTTTTTCTGACTTAGCCACTCGTGGTGGCTTCCTCCTGCGCGACATCGCGCGCGTCTGCCGCGCGTTCTGCGGCGCGGCGCACGTCACGGGCCCGGCGGCACCTGGTGTATGTGCGCCCCCACATGACATATCCTATATATTAAAAATCATTAGTGGTGTTTGGAGCATCTCTGCAACTTTATCCTCTTAAATTTGTTCTAGAAGGATACCTCTTTATTCCTGAAACTTATCTGCAGCAACAATTTCCTCAGACTCAATCAATTCTTTCGTTCTTTGCCATCAAAAGTTTCTGTGACCTGTTGCTTGTGGAAAAGCTGACTTTCGAGGACTACTAAATTGTTGACACTCCCTTTAATGATGGAATTAGGTGTGAAATCATTTCCCTGTTTACAGGGGCACTACTATTTAGCTAGGAGTTTCTGTTTGGTTAAGGGCGTGTTTGGCAGAGCTCCACATAGCTCCAGATCTCAAAAAACAACTCCGCTCCAATTTTTTTCAACCAAACGCTCTAACTCCACGAACTCCAGATCCGCAGAAAACATGGATCTAGCTCCCAAATCCATCAAATCCACGGAGTACCTCAAGGGGTGCTCTGAAAGTGCTGGTTTTTTAATTCCTCGTGGAGTTGGTAGAAATTACCCACCTATGCCACCGATTACACACCCCTGCGTACCGATTCGCAATTTATTTTCCCTTCTCCCCCACGACGACGCAAGGTCGCGACCTCCTCACGGTCTTCTAGAGGCGCGCCGCCGCCCAGGCTCCTCGACGCCGCTCCGCTGCTGGTGGTCGGCGAACCATCGGAATGAAGGATTCGGCCCTCCTCCGCCTCCTCCACCTCCTTCCTCTTCCAATCTGTCTAGTCTGGGCGCCGCCGGTCTGGATACGACCAGCTAGCTGGGTGCTGCCGGCCTTGGCGTTGCTGGCCAGGGCACGCCGGCCTCTGCCATGGCCGCACACGGCCTGGCTGCTGGCTTTGGCGCCGCTTGCCAGGGCGCTGCTGGCCTTGGCTCCACCAGCCTAGGCACTGCCAGCCTGGGCACTGCTAGCCAGGGCACCGTCGGCCACAGGTCTGGACACGGCTGGTACTAGCTTGCATAGCAGGGATGACATCAATTTACATTGCTTCAAGCATAGCCGTATTCATGAGAAATTGCAAAAAAAAAAAAAAAAACAAAAGATACATTGCGTACACCATTCATATAGGTGACGTAAATAAAAAAAGAAAAGAATTTATGAGAAATTGCAAAAAAAAAAGATACATTACGTACACCATTTGCATAGGACACCATTTATACAGGTGACGTAAATAAAAAAAGAAAAGAATACGTACAACAAGTCATGTACAAGTGACGAATAAAAAAAATAAATATCATTAATGTCAAGGGTATTATTGGACAATGCAATTAAAACCTCCATTTGTGGATCTGGAACTGTTATCTTAGCCAAACACAATTTCTCAGCTCCATGATGAAAACACAGATCCGTACTGGAGCTGCTCTATGGTGGAGCTGGTGTTTTTTTAAGATCTGGAGCTACATGGAGCTCTGCCAAACACGCCCTAAGTATCATGAAGTGTTCAATTCAATTATAATGCATTTCTTTCTGATGCTATGCTCTTTAGTGCAGATTCATCAGGATTTCTCCTTTTGCCAACCGACTCTCATTTGATGCACCTTCTGCTGTTCAACGGTTGAGATGCTTGGCAAACTTTGAAGCCTTAAAATTCTCTAAACCAATTGTGTCTTTGTCTGAAACCTTAGTTTCTCGAATGAGAGAGAAAAGTGTTGAAAGTGATGGGAAATATATCTCAGTGCATCTTCGTTTTGAGGAGGTTGGATCTCTTTCATGAAACTCAATGCTTATAATGTTTGGGAACCAGGGATTGACCATTATATATTTGACTCTTGTGTGTAATATGCTGCCGGTGTTCTGAAGTAAGTGTGGTATCTGCTAATTGTTATCTTGTAGGATATGATTGCCTTCTCATGTTGTGTATATGATGGTGGGGATGAGGAAAAGAAGGAAATGGATGCAGCCAGAGAAATAGGTTGGAGAGGGAAATTTACTAAGAGAGGACGGGTAATAAGGCCAGGAGTGATCAGAATGAATGGAAAATGTCCTCTTACACCTTTGGAGGTATGTCAGTATCTAATATCAGAAGGTACAACTGCTGTTATTGACATTTCAGAAATTTGTTCGCAAGCACATTTTGCTTGTCATCAGTCCATGCTTTGTTCATTTTCTTTTATTCAGTTTAAAGCAAATTCATTTAGGATCAGGCAGAATATGTGTTGAGATGCTTATCTTGTGATCTTTAGGTTGGGTTAATGCTTCGTGGAATGGGTTTCAGCAATAAGACTGCAATCTATTTGGCTTCTGGAAAGATTTACAGAGCAGGGAAGAACATGGCTTCTCTTCTTGAAATGTTTCCTCTCCTACAGACAAAAGATACACTGGCATCAGAAGAGGAACTTGCTCCATTCAAGGTAGGAACTGCAGGGTTAGCTACATTTTCTGTACTTCCATACGTTGATTGTTCTGAAACGACTCATTATTGCCAGAATTTCTCCTCAAGGATGGCTGCTATTGACTATAGTGTTTGTGCCCAAAGTGAAGTTTTTGTGACCACACAAGGTGGAAATTTTCCGCATTTCCTTATGGGTCACAGGAGATACTTGTATGGTGGGCATTCAAAAACAATTAAACCAGACAAAAGAAGGCTTGCCGTACTCTTTGATAATCCACGTATAGGGTATGATAACACCATTTGCCCATAGCACTGTTTTGGTTTGTCTTGAGTTCTAAGCACTTGATCATCTTATATTTGTTAAAATCATAATTTTCATTTATGTGCAGGTGGAAGGCATTGAAGCGGCACTTACTTAATATGAGAGCACACGGTGATGCCAAGGGGATTGAAATGAAAAGACCAAACGAATCCATATATACCTTTCCATGTCCAGACTGCATGTGCCGCTTGAACAGAACAGGACACTCGAAATCCAAACACAGTAGATAGTATCTCATAGTTGCATTTCCAGACTAACCCTATTCTTTCTGACATCCAGTTTAGTTTGTTCATTCTTCATTTGCTGTGCGGCTTTTCATTACTTCATCTCCAAGCATACTTGCCAGTTGCCACAGCATTGAAAGCAATCTATTCTCCCTATGTAGCAGTTTTCCCTTTGTATAGCATATGCCAGCATGGAACCCCAGATTCCTCCGTGGCGTATTAGACCAATTGTGATGCTAACTATACATCAAATGACTATAATCCTCAACAACAGATCTGACTCCAGTAGGATACTATCCATTGTCAATGAAGTATCAAATGGTTTTTGGTAGTATTGCTGTTATACATGGTTCATTAGCAATTTAGCAGTCTGTCATCATGTACAAATTTTGGATGGAAGACAGGCATTGTAAAAAAAATATTCTCATCTTGCTCAAAAAAATGGGCATTGTTGCAATAGTCTCCCTGTATTCTTTTAGCTAGGTCTTCGGTGTTGTAACTGTCTCTGACACTTCTATGCACAATTCTAACAATGGAAACTGCCCGGTGGTTGCTTATCAGTATAGAGGTAAGGTATCTGCTTATTTGCAATAATGTGTTCAGAAGTTGCTTTGGTTGGGTATCTTTTTAATTGTCATTATCCGATGATCGGGCATCTGAGAGTGAGCTTAAGGTAAGATCCGCCGGACAAATTTTCACTTGTGGGTATAAGTATGGGTATAAGATTCTACCCATATAAGGAGATCTTGTTTTACATGTTAGTACTTAAAATATAAATGATTTTTATCTATTCAACATAGGTGGGTATAAATATGGGTGCAGTTATGAAAATTTATCTTTTACATAATCCGTCACGGATAGGTTTTTTACTCCACCCACATCTTACTCGAAACAGCATGGGCGTTCACATCGGATAAATAAAACTCTTGGTTTGAAATTTGGCGAGTTAGCATATTTGCTACCTATTCTGTTCAGTCTGGCCAAGTTGTGCGGTTGATAGATTTCTCGGGTCATATCTAGCACAGGGGCTCGAGCGCCCCACCCGCCACTACAGAAAGCATGGAGCCCCTCCTAAGCTTCCATTATACTGTAATTTATAGTATTTAAGCTTAGAAGACGCTAAATGTAGAAAATAAAGAGGAAGAGCCCTTCTAATTATACTTCTAGATACTCCACTTTTGATCCATCCTAATTTCCAGACGGCAATCCATAATTTGTTCGGATGATGAAGGAGACCACATGGGCTAGGAAGGAAAATGACAATTGAAATCAATTTGCACAGTAGGTCCCAGCAGGTTAATGACTTTGCACAAATGTTTATTTTGCTTCTCGTGCATCAGCAGATTTATTCGTTTGGGTGAGGGTTTCCTGCTTGTAGGTCGTTGTGGACCTAAAGATGATGGGGCAAGTTGGTTAGTAGATATAAATATCATGTGAGTTGGGAAATAACATTGATTGTGTCATTGACCATGTGACCTCATTTGGCATCATCACATTAGATATTATATGTTTCAATGTTTCGTCTTCGATAAATTAATTTCTAGAGTTGTTTTAAGTTTTTTTTTTATGTTTAACTAAATATATAGAAGAAAATCCAAATATATGAACTAACTAAGTGTATTATGAAAATGTAGTTTATCGTGTATATAATGATATTATCTTAGTGTCATAAATTTCGATGCCCTTTCTGTCAAACTTAAAAAGGATCGACTTCATATAACTCTAGTACTGAATATGTATCTTTTAGCATTACACAATGAATTTTACCAAAGTTAATTGGTGACCTATTGTCTCTATATTTTCTAATACAGTCTGGAAAAGTAGATTGCTTTATTGCTCCACGATCTTGTTGAGCAATTGGCCATTTTTTAAATAAATCTATAGGTGTATACATTGACATCATGACTATGGGAATGTGTAATGTGTGGAATTTATTTGAATAAACCTGAAAATCAATACTCGAGGACACTACAAAATAGTGACCATGGGAGAGAATAGATTTTAACTAGACATGTAAGCATTGTGTTTACACAGGCACCAACAAATATGGCGATTTTTAAGCAACTAGGGACGAGCATTATGTTTACACGAGCATCGTCAAATATGGTGATAGTTAAGGGTTCTCTATTTTATCTATGTGCTTGAATTGAGCTAGATATGTGCACGAATCCTAACCTTATAAAGAGGGCTAACCAAATTTAAGATTAACGAAATACCACAAGCACACTATTAAATTCTAGTATAAATCCATGAAATAGGATATCTGCATCAAATCACGAATTTGAACTCAGGTGAGTAGGTTTCATAAAAAGTTCTAACCAAATGAACAATGCTTACCTCACACAATAGTTGAGTTGATCATGTCGATGTTGCAAAGATCGTCATGACTGACTGAATGCTTAGCATGTGCTTTCACAATGCTTTCACCTATAAAAAAGAGATTTTGTTGTTGTGCTTGATTCCTATTTCATTTGGAATGATCACCGATCCACTTTGTTTGCTATCATTACCACATGTCTCATCCCGTGAGAACAAGTAGTTTATGGTAGAGCTTCTCAATTTCCAAATATTAACATTACTTGTGTATACTATATTGTATTGCCAGTATCAAACCCAACAAAATAGGTATTACACAAAGCAAAAAATCCACAATACAAGAAATTTCATAGTATGTCGGTCCTAGAGACGCAACAGTGTATCTCATGATCGTGGTATTGGATGTTAATCATATTTCCTACTCCATGTTGGAGCTCTAGCAAGGTACACTCCCCCCTTTCATGGTGTTGGCTTTGCCATACCAAGGCTCCCACCAACTAAAGGCTAGTACATGAGTCGCACAATCTCACCATAACCACCTGAACGCATCTTGGCCCTTAGTGGTTTCGGTGATTGGATGAAACACAAGATTACTGTGACTAACGTGTGTTTTGCAGAAACAGGATTGAGTTAGGTCACGGTAATGGCGACGATACGGGCATATGGAGTTCATGTCCCCTGGCGATGGATATCGTTTCGGTTTTCAAAGGACAGACGACGAAGACGGTGGTAGACTAGGCTAAGTGTCATATAGTGTTGGAGGACACTTAGGTAGTCTTAGGTCTTTGTTTTTCCTTTGGCCGTACTATAAAGGGGAGCGTGAATCAGTAGCTTGACCTAGATGAGACTATTGAGGTAGGTGTGGTGCACACTTGTTATTTCATAGCCCTAGGTAGCTCAGAGAGATGCCTTAAGTCGAGTGGATCAAAAGTCGTTTAGGCCGCGTCGCGATCCGAGTTGAGTCTGCCCTTGTAAAGGGCATCGGACGCTGGCCAGGTGGCCATCGGACGCGTCCGATGCTCACCCCGACTAGGGTTTAGTCTGGTGCGTGACATCGGACGCGCCGATGTGTTCACATCGGACGCGCCCATGTCACTGTTCACGTGCGCGTGAACTGGAGGCCGCATCGGACGCTGATGGCCAGCGTCCGATGGCCATGCAGAGAGGTTCCAGAGAGGGTAAATCCACATCGGACGCGTCCGATGTGGTGGCATTGGACGCTGCCCAGCGTCCGATGTCACTTTAACAGGTCTGACAAGAGGGTACAGTCGACCGTTGGTCGAGGTCATCGGCGCGTCCGATGCCAGGCATCGGAGCGTCCGATGACCCCGCAGAAACCCTGTCTTGAGCTGTTTTTGGATGGCCGGTTGGGGGAGTATATATACTTCCTTTCCTCCATCCATTTGAGTGTTCTTGCCACTTCCATCTGCTGAAAAACACATTGTGAGTGTGAGTGAGTGCAAGAGCCCTAGTGAGGTTGAGTGATTTGCTAATTGTGAGAATTAGACACCTCCTAGTGAGAATTGAGTAGCAAGTGTGCATCCATCCATCCATCTCTTTGGCCTTGTGTTGGTCAAGTGAGAGTTCTAGCTTGTTACTCTTGGTGATCGGCATCACCTAGACGGCTTGGTGGCGATCGTGAAGCTTGGAGAGCATCAGGTGGCATTGTGGATGACCCAAGCAAGCTTGTGACCGGTAGTAAGCGATTCCCCCGTCCGGAGCGGCGAAGAATCAGCTCATAGTGAGCACTTGATCCTTGCGCGGATCAAGGGGGAGCGATACCCTTGCGCGGGTGCTCCAATGAGGACTAGGGGGGTGTGCCGACACCTCGATACCTCGGCAAAAAGATTGTCGAGTCATCTCTACTCCTTTACCTACGCATTTACTTTCAAGCAACTCAATTCCGCATTACTTCTTGTTGTTCATTCTATATTGGATTGCTTTGCTAGTGTAGGAGTGGCATAGACTTGGTCTTTTGTGCGGTAGACTAAAGAGAAACACACTTCTAGGCACTAGGGGGTTAATTGGAGCTTGATAGGTTTTATTCTTGCAAGAAGTTTTAGAAAAGCCCAATTCACCCCCCTCTCGGGCATCTTGATCCTTTCAATTGGTATCAAAGCCTCGTGCTCTCGATTTAGGCTTAACCGCCTAGAGTTAAGATGTCCGGAGGTGATGGACCACCTCCCATGTTCGAGGGAGATGACTTTCCATATTGGAAAATTCGTATGGAGTCGTACCTAGAAGCGGTTGATGTGAAATGCCGCGATGCCGCCATAACCGGGTTCCCCAAACCCAAGGAGGGCACTAGCCTCACGCCACATGAGGAAGAAAATGATAAGTGGAATGCAAAGGCCAAAAACATTCTTTTTAGAGGCATTTGCAAGGATGTGTTTAACCGCGTCCGAAACCACAAGAATGCCCATGATCTATGGGATAACATTTGTGCTCTCCATGAGGGGACCAAGAGTGAGCGTGAGGAGAGATATCATTTAGTTATGCAAAAGCTTCATTCTTTTGATATGCATGCTAATGAAAGTGCCAATGAAATGTACTCACGCTTAAATGTTCTTGTAGAGGAACTTAATAGACTTGGCCTCACACAAATGCAACCATCCGATGTTGTGAGGAAGATTCTTTGTGTCCTTCCAATTGAGAAGTATGGACACATTGTGACGGTGCTACATCAAGGTGATCTTTCCACCGCTACACCAACTCAAATCTTGGGAAAGATCAATACACATGAGATGTACATGCACATCACACCAAGCGGTGGCTCCTCCACCGACAAGAAGAAGGACTTGGCCTTCAAAGCTAGCCATGACAAGAAAGGCAAGTCCAAGGCTATTGAGGTGCATCATGAGAGCTCAAGTGATGAAGAGGATGATTCCAACATCGCTCTCATGGTGAGAAGGACCACCAAGATGTTGAAGAAGCTTCACAAGAATGGAGTCAACTTTGACTCAAGAAAGAAGAAGTTCTTCACAAGTAGCAAGAGGAGGCCAATCTCCGAAATGGATTGCTACAATTGCGGTGAGCTTGGCCATCTTGCTCATCAATGCACCAAGCCCAAGAAAGAGAGCTACAAGAACAAGAACAAGGGCAAGAAGTATGACTCATCAAGTGAAGATGAGAAGAAGGATGAAAAGCCCTACTATAAGAAGGATGGCAAGAAGAAGAAGCAATACCACAAGAAAGGTGGGAAAGCTTACATTGTTGGTGATTGGCTCACCGACATTGACTCCTCCGGTGGCTCATCAAATGAAGATAGTGATGATGAGAAGGAGAAGGTGGCCGCTCTAGTCATTGGCTCCTCTACACCACCACCACCACCGTCGCCATCATCATCTACACACCTATGCCTTATGGCCAAGGGTGACCGGAAGGTACAAAGCGATGATGACTCTAGTGATAGTGATAGTGATGGTGAATTTGAGTCACCTACTTATGATGAGCTTGTTAAATTGCTAAACAATTACTCTAAAATCATAAGAAAGACTAGAGCTAAAAATGAAAAGCTTGTTGATGAAAATGAATCTCTTGTTGAGAAATATGATCATGCTATACATGCTAGTGATGAGCTAAAGAATGAACTTGCTACTATGTCATCCACTATCAAGGAGCTCAAGTCCTCTAACAAAGAGCTCAAGGCTAAAAATGAAAAACTTGATAAGATGCATAGTGACTTTACCGCTAGTCATGCTTTGCTTAAGGAACAATACACTCAAGTGAAAGTTGACTATGATACTCTCACCATTGCTTATGATATGCTTTCACATGAGACACATGATGCTCCTAACCTTGTTGTTAAGTGTGACATAGCAACATCTTGTGAGGACTTGGTTAGTGAGCATGATGAGCAAAGAGCTAGTGGCAAAGGCAAGAGTGTGGTTGTGGCCGATCACTATGATGACTATGTCAAGATCAAGAATGAGAATGCAAAGTTCAAGGTTGATCTAGAGAAGCTTGCAACCACAAAGCAAGTCATCATTGAGACCCAAGATGATGAGTATAGCATGTCACTTGAGCTAGACATGCTAAAAGAAGAGAACAAGAGATTGAAGATGGAGAGAGATTACAAGATGACACCATCTCAATTAGAGCTCCAACAAGAGAATGACAAGCTCAAGAGAGAGAAGGAGCATCTTACCACCGGATTGAAGAAATTCACCAAGGGGCAATGTCTTCAAAGTGAGCTTCTCATGAACACCGTAATGAAGACCAATAGAAATGACATTGGCTTCCTTGAGGAGAAGATGAAGCAACGCAAGAGCATCACAAAGCCAAAGAAGAAGAAGATTGGGAGATGCTATGAGTGTGGAAAGGAAGGACACTTTGCTCATAATTGTGAAGAGCCTAAACCTACACCCTTGCCCAAGCATGCTAGGCCCTTTGCTTTCAATGCTCACTACATGCTTAGACAAGACTCTAGTGGCAAGATGAAAGTCATGTTCATGGGGCCTCCTAACAAGAATAGGCCAAAGCAAATTTGGGTTGCAAAGTCACTAGTAGAGAAGGTTAAGGGACCACAACAAGTTTGGGTCCCAAAAGCTCAAGCTTGATTTCTTGTGTGTGTAGGTGAACTACAAGACTGGTGGATCTCATTGGGTGATTGATAGTGGTTGCACACAACATATGACCGGTGATCCCCGGATGTTCACCTCACTAGAAGAGAATGTCGATGACCAAGAAAAGATAACATTTGGTGACAAATCAAAGGGCAATGTCAAGGGATTGGGCAAAGTGGCTATATCAAATGATCATACCATCTCCAATGTGCTTCTAGTTGCATCATTGAGCTTCAACTTGCTATCCGTTGGGCAACTATGTGATCTTGGCTTTCAATGCTTGTTCACCGACAAGAAAGTGGTTGTGACAAAGAAAGATGATACACAAGTGATATTCAAGGGCTTTAGATACAACAATCTCTATCTAGTGGATTTCACCTCCGAAGATGCCAACTTGAAGACATGTTTGTTCACTAAGAAATCACTTGGTTGGCTATGGCATAGAAGGTTGGCTCATGTGGGAATGAACACTCTCAACAAGCTATTGAAGAAGGATTTGGTTAGAGGCTTGAAGGATGTCAAATTTGAGAAAGACAAATTGTGTAGTGCATGTCAAGCCGGCAAGCAAGTTGCAAACACTCATCCAACCAAAGCCTTTGTATCAACATCAAGAGAGTTAGAGCTACTTCACATGGATCTATTTGGACCAACAACATATGCTAGCTTGGGTGGAAATCTCTATTGCCTAGTGATTGTTGATGACTATTCAAGATACACTTGGGTATTCTTTCTTCATGACAAATCCGAAGCAACCCCTTCATTCAAGAAGTTTGCCAAGAGAGCCCAAAATGAGTTTGACTTGAAAATCAAGAAGATAAGAAGTGACAATGGAAGAGAGTTCGACAACACCCATATTGAGGAATATTGTGATGAAGTTGGGATCAAGCATGAAGTCTCCGCAACCTACACACCACAACAAAATGGGGTAGTTGAGAGGAAGAATCGGACACTAATCACCCTAGCAAGGACTATGTTAGATGAGTACACTACACCGGAAAGATTTTGGGCGGAAGCAATCAACACCGCTTGCTATGCATCAAACCGGTTGTTTCCCCATCGTCTCCTTGGCAAGACCCCCTATGAGCTACTAAACAACAAGAAGCCGGATATATCATTCTTTAGAGTGTTTGGGTGCAAATGCTACATCTACAAGAAGCGCCAACACCTAGGGAAGTTTCAACGCCGATGTGATATTGGTTTTCTTGTTGGTTACTCATTGAAGTCCAAAGCATATCGAGTATTCAACCATGCCACCGGGATGGTAGAAGAAACATATGATGTGGAATTCGATGAATCTAATGGCTCTCAAGGAGAGCATGAAAATCTTGATGATGTAGGTGATGAACCATTGAGGGAAGCAATGAAGAACATGCCGGTTGGAGCCATCAAGCCTAAAGATGATGATGATGATGTGCAAGTCATTGACAAGCCATCCTCATCCAATGTACCACATATTGATGACAAAGATGGGAGGGATCCATTGGAAGATACTCATATCTCCCATGATCAAATGGTGGTACAAGCTCAAGATGTTGATGCTCCACAAGCGGCCCCTCAAGTGGTTGATCAAAGAACTACTCCTCTACTACAAGCTCATCCTCAAGATCTCATCATAGGGAGTCCAACAAGGGGTGTAATGACTCGATCTCAAAAACTTGCTTTATTTATTGAACATCACTCCTTTGTTTCTCTTGTTGAGCCTACCATTGTAGATGAAGCTCTAGGTGATCCGGATTGGGTGAATGCTATGCATGAAGAATTAAACAACTTCACCCGCAACCAAGTTTGGACACTTGAAGAGCGACCCAAAGGCGCAAGAGTCATTGGAACAAAATGGGTGTTTAGGAACAAGCAAGATGATCAAGGCAAGGTTGTTAGAAACAAGGCAAGGCTAGTTGCAAAGGGGTTCTCTCAAGTTGAAGGTTTGGATTTTGGAGAGACCTTTGCACCGGTTGCAAGACTCGAAGCCATCCGTATCCTCCTTGCATATGCATCACATCATGACATTAAATTATATCAAATGGATGTGAAAAGTGCATTTTTAAATGGCTTCATAAATGAACTAGTCTATGTTGATCAACCTCCCGATTTTGAAGACCCTAGATATCCTAATCATGTTTATAGGTTGTCCAAGGCGCTATATGGGCTCAAGCTAGCCCCAAGAGCATGGTACGAGCACCTCCGGGACTTCCTCATTGAGAAGGGCTTCACCATTGGGATGGTCGACACCACACTATTCACCAAGAAGCTTGATGGAGAGATCTTCATTTGTCAAGTCTACGTTGATGATATCATCTTCGGGTCAACAAATGAAGTCTATTGCAAGGAATTTGGTGACTTGATCTCGAAGGAGTTCGAAATGTCCATGATTGGAGAGCTCACATTCTTCCTAGGCTTCCAAGTCAAGCAAATAAAGGAGGGGACTTTCATATCTCAAGAGAAGTATACAAAAGACCTCCTCAAGCGCTTCAACATGGATGATTGCAAGCCTATCAAGACTCCAATGCCAACAAACGGACATCTCGACCTAGATGTGGGAGGTAACCCGGTTGATCAAACTCTCTACCATTCTATGATTGGTAGCTTGTTATATCTGACCGCATCTAGACCCGACATCATGTTTAGTGTGTGCATGTGTGCTCGCTTTCAAGCCGATCCTAGGGAATCACATCTCATAGCGGTGAAGAGAATCCTTAGGTACCTAAAGCACACCCCAAGCATCGGCCTTTGGTATCCCAAAGGAGCTAACTTCCAACTCGTTGGGTATTCCGATTCGGATTACGCGGGTTGCAAAGTAGATAGAAAAAGCACATTCGGAGGGTGCCATTTGCTTGGGAGATCACTAGTTTCATAGAGTTCTAAGAAGCAAAATAGTGTGGCCTTGTCTACCGCCGAGGCGGAATACATAGCCGCGGGTGCTTGTTGTGCACAAATCCTTTACATGAAACAAACCCTTTTAGACTATGATGTAGTTCTAGAAAGGGTCCCTTTGTTGTGTGACAATGAGAGCGCGGTTAAGCTTGCTAACAACCCGGTTCAACACTCTCGCACAAAGCACATAGATATTTGCCATCACTTTCTTAGAGATCATGTTTCAAAGAAAGACATATCCTTAGAGGGGGTTAGAACCGAAGATCAACTGGCGGATATCTTCACAAAACCCCTAGATGAAAACACTCTTTGTAGATTGCGAAGTGAGCTTAATGTGCTTGATCTAAGTAACTTTGTCAAAAGGTGAAAGGGGGCTGTCTTTGCATTGCATTGTATCATATGCCATGTTTCAATTATGCTATGCACATAGGCTTGTCAGACGTGGTTAAGATAACCGCCCAAAAGCGTGTGAAGAAGCTTACCCATGAGCAAACTTGACAAGCAACCTAGATTCAAATTCCGAATTGCATTGCATATGCATGTTTGTTGCTTTGTTGTTTCTTTTCGGTTAAGTTTTGAGCAACCGCTGTGTTCGTCCACCGCTAGGGGGAGCATTTGAGGCTCCTAATGGTTGAGACCCCTAGTTTTGGTGGCCACATGTTGTCTCCTCGGGTTTTATTGCCTATTTTCTCTAAAAATGATATGTAGCCTATGGCAAAATATTTCTAAAATTGAGAGTTTATGCGAGGAAGCTCATACTAGGTTCCAACTGGTGTTTATTTGCCTCTTATCTGAGTTGGAACTTGGTTGGGAGAGGGAGCCGCAACGGAGATCTTCGAAACAAGCCAACATGCAGCATCGGACGCTGCATTGGACGCTGGCTCCAGCGTCCGATGCCCCCACTGTACACGGCTGGAATAGTGTTGGAGTTGCGTCCGATGTGTACTCATCGGAGCATCCGATGCTCCATCGGACGCTGCCTAGCATCCGATGCTGAGGCATAGGACGCGTCCGATGTGAAATGTGCGTTTCTGGAGCTCTCTGGACAAGCATCGGAGCGTCCAATGTGCATCCATCGGTGCGTCCGATGCCCCTTAACGCGGCGCGTTGAGTTCTACAACTGACTGGTCGGCCCTACGCGTCATCATCCTCGGTCTTTCTTCTTCCCCGCGCCACCCGTGCCTAGTTCAAACCCTAATCGCCGCGTCCTCGCCGTGTCCACGCTCCCCACCGCTCCAGCCCCGCGCCCACCCCGCCGGCCGCCATGCCCCTCGCCGCCGGCCCCTGCTCCGCCGCGCTCGCCGCCGCTCAAACCCGCCAGCACCCCGCGCGCACGCCGGAGCCTCGCCGGAGCCAAGCCGGAGCTTTACTCGTGCTTCACGGAAGCTCGCCGGAGTTCTCCTCTCACGTCCTCGTGTGTTCCCTCCTCTCCGGCGATCTCCTCTTGGCCGGCCGATCCTCTCCAGTGAGCAACCGCCCTCCTCCTCCATGCTTCATGCCTATTACATGCTCGATGAAATGACTCAATGCCCGTTCCACCATGGTTTGACCTCGTTTCCACTCAAATCGTTTGCAGTACCATTTGGTGTGACGTGTGGGTGCCGGAACGTCAGTTCTCCTCTTGAGTTCAGTTCATCGTTCGTTCAGGTAGCGAAGCCTTTTTCCTCTCTTATCTCCTATGCTTTGCTTCTGATAGGATTTCTCGTCTCTAGCGTATATGTTTCTTATATATATCCCGTCTTTCTCGCAGTGCGTCAGTGGCCGTGATCCGGTGTCAGTTGGCAGTGTCAGATAACCCGGGGCCAAGCCCGCGGGTACGGATCAAGGCCAAGCCTCGCAAGTGACAGTCACCGTCTGTGGTCAGTGACAGGGGGAGTTGTCAGTTCAGTTATCAGTTGGCCTTGTCCGTGGTTTTTCAGTGGCAGTTGGTCTTCACCGGCAGTTCAGCTCCTCTCAGTGACAGTTTCTCCCGTTCTTGTCAGCCATGCCGCGCTGCAAGAACGTCGGTGGTGGCCCAGGGGACTCTCCTCCACGTCCCCCTCCCGGTCAGAGACCTGAGAAGGGTAAGCTGATCACGCGCAGGAAGCGCACCAGAGAGCAGCGAGAGGCAGATCAGGCTAGAGAGGTTGCAGCCGCCGCAGAGCGTGCTGAGAAGGGAGGTAGTGCGGGAGGACTCAGGATTGAGGACCAGTTGTCCCCCGACCAGCGCAGAGCAGTTGAGGAGGTTGAGCGGTTCCACCACTCACCGACTGGCACGCTTATGGCTGCCGGTCGCCGGACCACGTTCACCTCGCCAGGAGTCGAGCCCCAGAGCTCGCAGCAGGGCCAGGCAGAGGCCGAGGCAGAGGCAGAGGCCCCAGAGGCCGAGGCAGAGGAGGAGGTCCCTGAGGAGGTTCCCCGACATCGGTCCACGCGTCGCAGGACATCGGTGCCACCCCGACCCGATGTCCCTCTGCGGGGAGCTCGTGCTCCGTCGAGGCGTGCGCCCCCGCCGATCCCACGACTAGACCTCCGGGCAGCCACCTGTTCTCAGATCCAGACCCTTCGGCTCGTCCCAGTTGAGCAGTGGTTTCCACAAGAGAGGCAGCAGCAGGCCAGCGCAGACTTCTACACCGTGCTGCAGGAGGACTTCTACCAGGGCTATCGGAACGCCGGTATTTGTCTTCGCTCTCAGCGCGTGTGTCCGCTAGAGGCAGTGGTCACAGCAGCAGGAGAGCAGATTCGCCCCATCCTCACCTATCTACCTGGTCTGGCAGACCTTCTGGGGCGGTCTGGCTCATACATTGAGGATTGGGTCTTCCAGTTCTACGCCTCACTTTGGGTGCACCCGGACAGAGAGACGATTGAGTTCGCGTTCGAGGGGGAGCACTACAGGTTGTTCTCGTGAGAGATCCGGGGTTGGTTCGGCTTGAGACACTCGCAGACCCGGATCCATGACCTGTGCTACGACAGGACAGAGCCACCTCGCCGCCCTCACGGTGGTGCCCAGCCGTCGACAGACCTGGTCCGCCCCTGCTTCACTGAGCCCTTCGGTGAGGGTTCGAGTCGCGCGCCTCGGGATCTCACCCCTACGACTCGGATCCTCAACGAGGTTCTTCGGCGGACCTTACTTCCCCGGGTTGGCTTCCGCGAGGGTCTTTCCAGACTGCAGCTTTGGTTACTAGCTTACTTGGTCAGGCAGCAGGAGTTCGACGTCTGGGACGTCATTCTTTGTGAGATGGAGGACACAGTAGCCGAGGGCATCAAGGCTCGGCGACAGCTCCCGTATGCCCACTGGATCTCTTACATTCTGTGGAAGGTCGCTGCTACTACAGGCTCTCACCCCAGTCAGTCCCTCACCGGGTCCGCGACTGTGTTCCCCGAGTATAACATGAGTCAGTTGTTGGGACACGGCCGGGATCGCAGGCAGCACCAGCAGCAGCAGGACGCTCCGTCCAGTTCTCGACAGAGGCCTGAGGTCCCAGAGTCTGCTCAGGAGCAGGACGAAGCCGTTCAGGCACTCGCAGAGCAGGAGCTAGCAGAGCTCGAGGGTGGTGACACGTACGTCGCAGAGGACCCCACTGACAGCTCAGACGAGGATTACCAGCTCCCGCCCCGCTTTCAGCCGCGTGCACACGACTCACAGGCCGGGACCAGTGGTACTGCTTCCTCCGACCCTGCTCTACTTGCTATTCTTGCACGGATGGAGGAGCAGCAGAGGACGGTCACACAAGACGTTCAGCGCTTAGCCCAGGAGCAGCAGCGTTTGGCACAGCAGCAGGCCCTGGCACAGCAGCAGGCTCAGGAGCGTTCAGACGCCCTGCAGCGACAGATGATGGCTCTCCAGCAGCAGACGCTTAGCTTCATGGAGCGCCTTGCTAGCGGACCCCCTCAGTGGCAGTGGCAGCAGCCTCCCCCCCAGCAGCAGATCCAGTGGCAGCCATCAGTCCCTCCGCAGCAGTTCGGACAGCCACCTCAGTTTTCGCAGCCTCTCACGGGCCCCAGCTCCTCTCAGTTCACGAGCTTCACCACTCCACCAGGCGGGGCCCCGCTTTTCAGTTCGCTGCGGACCGATTTCACTCCTAGGTCGACAGAGTCCCTCTACGCTACGACTACTTCAGTGACTAGGGATCTGTCAGCTACCTTCAGTGAGCTCACTGGCTTTCCCACTCCAGATCTTCCGGCTCCAGTGCAGACGACGACGGCTCTAGTGACTTCTACCACTGAGACCCTCCCGAGCTCCGTCGCGTCTTCAGAGCAGACAGAGCCTGTCCAGTCAGAGACTACCACGTCGGTTCAGCCTGAGTTGTCAGTTATTCCAGAGCTTCCGCACTCCGATCCTCAGGTTGACACTACTACTGAGACTGCGACAGAGACAGTGACAGAGACAGCGCAGGCAGAGCAGTCAGTGCCAGAGCCGACCCAGACCACTACTCAGCAGCTTCCAGCTTCAGAGGGTCAGCAGGCTACCGACACCACTTCTTCCGACTCCGAGGAGTACCTACAGCAGTTTGAGTTCTCTCAGCGCACTCCGGAGACTGCTCCTGGCTCGTCTGCACCACCTCCGCCCTCCGACGCTTAGTTTGGCGCTTGATGCCAAAGGGGGAGAGTGGATGAGTATAGCGATAGGGGGAGCGATGTGAGAGAGTTTCGATGTCTTATGTTGTGTTACTTTCACATACGCTCTTTACTTATCGCATCTTTTGTGCATATTTATGCTATATACTTATGCTATGGACCTTTATGGCATGTATGTGCTCACTATGATATATGATATGTCATGTCATTTCGTTTCGCTCATTACTTGCGCTTAATTCTCACTTGGTTATGTATATGAGCTCTTTTACTCTTGCACTTGTTATTCACTCTAACTTATTGAGTGCAGGATGATGGCATGATATGTATGAGCTTGCCCCTAACCATTTTCTCTTATCCATTGCAAGTTCATACATGTCATGATTTAAAAACCTCTTCTCTCTATACTCGATCTCGTGTTGTCATCAATCACCAAAAAGGGGGCGATTGAACGCATCTTGGCCCTTAGTGGTTTCGGTGATTGCATGAAACACAAGATTACTGTGACTAACGTGTGTTTTGCAGAAACAAGATTGAGTTAGGTCACGGTAATGGCGACGATATGGGCATATGGAGTTCATGTCCCCTGGCGATGGATATCGTTTCGGTTTTCAAAGGACGGACGACGAAGACGGTGGTAGACTAGGCTAAGTGTCATATGGTGTTGGAGGACACTTAGGTAGTCTTAGGTCTTTGTTTTTCCTTTGGCCGTACTATAAAGGGGAGCGTGAATCAGTAGCTTGACCTAGATGAGACTATTGAGGTAGGTGTGGTGCACACTTGTTATTTCATAGCCCTAGGTAGCTCAGAGAGATGCCTTAAGTCGAGTGGATCAAAAGTCATTTAGGCCGCGTCGCGATCCGAGTTGAGTCTGCCCTTGTAAAGGGCATCGGACGCTGGCCAGGTGGGCATCGGATGCGTCAGATGCTCACCCCGACTAGGGTTTAGTCTGGTGCGTGACATCGGACGCGCCGATGTGTTCACATCGGACGCGCCCATGTCACTGTTCACGTGCGCGTGAACTGGAGGCCGCATCGGACGCTGATGGCCAGCGTCCGATGGCCATGCAGAGAGGTTCCAGAGAGGGTAAATCCACATCGGACGCGTCCGATGTGGTGGCATCGGACGCTGCCCAGCGTCCGATGTCACTTTAACAGGTCTGACAAGAGGGTACAGTCGACCGTTGGTCGAGGTCATCGGCGCTTCCGATGCCAGGCATCGGAGCATCCGATGACCCCGCAGAAACCCTGTCTTGAGCTGTTTTTGGATGGCCGGTTGGGGGAGTATATATACTTCCTTCCCTCCATCCATTTGAGTGTTCTTGCCACTTCCATCTGCTGAAAAACACATTGTGAGTGTGAGTGAGTGCAAGAGCCCTAGTGAGGTTGAGTGATTTGCTAATTGTGAGAATTAGACACCTCCTAGTGAGAATTGAGTAGCAAGTGTGCATCCATCCATCCATCTCTTTGGCCTTGTGTTGGTCAAGTGGGAGTTCTAGCTTGTTACTCTTGGTGATCGGCATCACCTAGACGGCTTGGTGGCGATCGTGAAGCTTGGAGAGCATCCGGTGGCATTGTGGATGACCCAAGCAAGCTTGTGACCGGTAGTGAGCGATTCACCGGGCCGGAGCGGCGAAGAATCAGCTCATAGTGAGCACTTGATCCTTGTGCGGATCAAGGGGGAGCGATACCCTTGCGCGGGTGCTCCAACGAGGACTAGGGGGTGTGCCGACACCTCGATACCTCGACAAAAAGATCGTCGAGTCATCTCTACTCCTTTACCTACGCATTTACTTTCAAGCAATTCAATTCCGCATTACTTCTTGTTGTTCATTCTATATTGGATTGCTTTGCTAGTGTAGGAGTGGCATAGACTTGGTCTTTTGTGCGGTAGACTAAAGAGAAACACACTTCTAGGCACTAGGGGGTTAATTGGAGCTTGATAGGTTTTATTCTTGCAAGAAGTTTTAGAAAAGCCCAATTCACCCCCCCCCTCTTGGGCATCTTGATCCTTTCACCACCTACTTTTCTGGTCACCTTGACAATCTAACTATAGAGTTTCTCTACACATAGGCGGAGGTCTCCTTGTCCCTCCCTCCCCCCCCCCCCCCCCCACACACACACACGCTGACGCATCGCTGGTCCACACTAAGAATGAAGGATCACTACATCAAAGGCCATCACGCCTTCAATGGAAGGTCACAAAAATCTCAAGATCTCTAAGATACAAGAACAACACAACCCAATCACCAAAAACTCTCAAGCTCGAAGGTCTAATCCTCACAAGGATGCAATATAGCACTTCCTAGCCTTGGATGTAATATTGAATGGCTTGAGAGGGTAGATGCACTCAAGCATACATGTCTCCTTGTGATCAAAATATCAGTTTTGAATTGTTTCTTTTTTCCGCATGTTACAAAGTATCCGACAAGAAAATACTAAAGGATTCAACTCTATAGATGCTTTTGTACACAAGTCATCATAAATTCTAGCTTGCAACTACAAGTAAGGTTGCTTGTGCGGATTATTCACTTATTGTTATTAACTTTGTGTTATTAATTAGCATTGGAAATATTTCTACAGCCTACAAGGAGCTTGAGCAAGTCTTATAGTCTTCATTAATCTTTCTATTATCGTTGGTTGACTAGTATATGTTTTCCTTTTTCTTGTGAATGTTGTCTCTACATTTGTAGATTGTGTGTGCTCTGTGCTGTGATAATTTTGAATTTTTTTCAAATTAAACTAAATATTTATCAATTCCCTATACTTCCTGTTGATGGCTTGTGGTGTGAGATGATTTTATGTCAAGTGTGGTCAAATTGTTTTAGATAATTGTCTGATGAGATCCTAAGGCCATACCACTATCGTTCAAAGATGTCAATTGTGTTGGCTTCACCTCTACAAAGGTAAAAAAAAATTCTTCCGGATTCATTCGATACAGAAATACTAGAACCAGGAGCTTCATTCATCATCGTCATGGCCTATTTGCAAGCATCGCTGGTCTTTTGATGAATACATGAAAGTTTAGGTGAGCTTCTTGCCCGCTGTTAGTTCGTCTAAAAATAATTGTGCCACAGTCGGTGAGATTTCTTATGATGGACCTTATATCAACTTGAATTGAAGAGAAACGTGACTTTTAAATTTATGGTTAGTTACTCACATAGATCAATCTCAATGGACATGTTCATTTTTCTTGTCTACATGATGCCTATATTTTGTGTTTTTCTTTCACAATAAACCAGCTGTTTCAACATATCAGTCGGTTTATATATTGTGTCGAATAGAGCCTTTATGGCTGTATTAAGACATGAAAATAACATCATGAGGTTTTATCTAAGATGAAATGTCTTATGCATTGTTGTGGATAATTGAGATGAGTTTATGAGAAGAAAAATAATCCGCCGTCCCGGCCAGTTATACATCGTTGCACTAGAGCTGGTGGCCAGCCTTGCTACTTGCTAGCTGCCTAGCTGATGCTACTACAGTCCAAGCTACCCACCAGGACCCTCACGCTATAAATTTTATCAAAACACAAATCACATTGCGCTGGCGGTATAGCACCCTATGTCCAAAAATGATAATTTTGCCATTATATCTTAAAGACATTTTAAATATAAACTTGCCTATGCAATTTTTATTCTAAACTTACAAATAATTTAACTAATTATTAGTTAAAATGTATGAAATTTAAATTTTCAGTTAAAAAACTTTTATCATTTGTATACGAAGGGATTAAAACTCTGTCAAAGAACTCAAATATCCATTCCAGATATGAAATAATACCACCCAGCATTTTTTCCTTAGAAAAAAGGCGCTGTACTGACAAAAGCGAAATAAAATATTCAATCCCTTCCGCTCACCACCCCGCATCTGGAGCTGCTTCACCACCTCACTCGCCGCTCTTGCTTTCGCTCACTCGAATAGTGGCGGCGAGACGAGATGCGGAGACAGATCCCTCCCGTCTCCTCCTGCCTCGTACTCCTCGCGGCGGCTTTCGCGCTGCTCGCCGCGGCGTCTGCAGCGCCGCCGGCCGTCGCGGTCAACGTCACGGGCGTGCTCTCGGCGTTCCCGGACCTGAACGACTTCACGCGGCTGCTGGCGTGCAGCCCCGTGCTGGCGGAGCTCGCAGGGCGGTCGTCGCTGACGCTGCTGGCCGTGCCGAACGGCAACCTCCCGCGGTCGCCGTCGGCGTTCGCGGCCGCGTCGGGCGCCGACCTCGCCGACGTCCTCCGCTACCACGTCCTCCTCGAGTACCTCGCCCCCGCCGACCTCCGCCGCCTGCCGGCCTCCGGGAAGCTGGTGACGACGCTGTTCCAGACGACCGGGCGCGCCCCCGCGGACCTCGGCGCCGTGAACGTCACCACCGCGGGCGCCTCCCTCGCCGTCGTCCGGTCGCCGGCACCGTTCCCGGGGTCGAACGCCACCGTCCTCGGCGCCGTTACCGCGGTGCCGTACAACCTGAGCGTGCTGGCGGTGAACGGGCTCATCGTCCCGTCCGGGTTCGACCTCGCGGCGTCCGAGTCCCGGCCGCCGGCGGCCGTGAACATCACCCGCGTCCTGGCCGACGCGCGCGCCTTCAACGTGGCGGCGTCGATGCTGGAGGCGTCGGGCGTGGCGGCGGAGTTCGAGGACGACGAGCGCGGGGCCGGGATCACGGTGTTCGCGCCCACCGACGACGCCTTCGCGGGGCTCCCGGCGGGGGACCGGCTGCAGTCGCTCCCCGCCGACCGCAAGGCCGTGGTGCTCCGCTTCCACGTGCTCCACTCCTACTACCCGCTGGGGTCGCTGGAGTCGATCGTGAACCCCGTGCAGCCGACGCTGGCCACCGAGTTCAGCAACGCCGGCCGCTTCACCCTCAACATCACCCGCGCCAACGGCTCGGTCGCCATCGACACGGGCGTCGTGCAGGCCACCATCACGCGGACCGTCTTCGACCAGAACCCCGTCGCCGTGTTCGCCGTCTCCAAGGTCCTCCTCCCCAAGGAGATGTTCACCCGCACAACAAGCGGCGGCGGCGACGACTCGTCCGTCGTGGCCGCCGCCGCCGCCGCGTCCTCCCCTCCGCCAGCCGCGACAGCCCCGGAGGCCTCCGAGAGCGCGCGGACGCCGCCGACGAAGCTCTCCTCCCCGCCCGCGCTCCGCGGCGGCGGGCAGGACTACGACACGGCGTCGGCGTCGGCGCCGGAGCCGGCGCACGGGATCGGGTGGTGGTGTATAGCATTGGTGGTGTACCTACTTCCACATCTGGTATGAGATCCGGAGGGACGACGGACTTCGTTCGTCAGCCCATTGCCATTCCTCTTGTGCTCAATTTTTGCCTTTTTTTTCTTTCGTTTTCTCTTGTCCTTTTCTTTTTCTTATCTAGGTTTTTGCTAGAATCTGTACACTGGGTCTGGGAGGTGAGGTGAAGAAGAAGATTGAGCTGCGAAAACAAAGAAAAATGCAGCAACTTTTTAAGTAAGAAGAAGAAGAAACAGAATTGGTTATTGGCCATCATCAAAAGGGGAATAACAGTACCGCCCTGTAAAAAGAAAATCCAATCAAAATCCATTGCATTCCTTTGCTACGCAATTGTTCCGTATCGCAGCCGACATTGCTTTTACCATAGTCGACATTGCTTTTACCATAGTCGTGTCTCGTGAGTTCGTTCAGCTCCATTTTTGCCAATTTGCTCTGAACTGGAAGCCGTGAGTGAAGCTGGCTGGGCCTGGGAGCCAGCTAGCAGCAGGAAGGAGGAAACTGCAGTGCAGGCACAGCACAGCCAACGCTCACCGGGCGGTGAGGGGAGCGGTGGTGGTGGGTGGCTGGCAGTGAGCTGGCGGCGGGGGTGGGGGCCGCGGCCGTCAGGGCCGCGCGCGCAGGGCGTCAGCCGTCAGCGCGCCCCCGCCGGCTAGATTCTCGATCGCCTTTGGCTTGCGTCGCATCGCCAGACACCCGCACCCGCGCGCGTCTGCTTCTTGTCGCCCCGCAACGCCACGTCACGCGCCATGCCCCCGGCGCAGAATTCCGGCTCCGGGCGACCAGGCTCCACCAGTGCGTGTGCCTGTGCGTGTGCGAGCTGCTGGAATGGGGAAGCCAGGCACGGTGAAAAAGCGAAAGCCCTCGCGACTCCCATCATGAGTGAAGCTGGTGAACATCTTTCGTGGCGGCGGAGGACGAGGAAATGAAAAGGAAGCGCCTCCCTTGGATGGGACCCGGCTGGAACGCCGCGCAAGGGAACGAGCTACTACTCACTGTCTGTTTGTTGTTATTATGGTAATCGATCGATGATTGGTTGGTTGGCTGTTCCTGAGCTAAAGCGTTCACGGCCGGCCATTGGAGTGAGATCGATCATCGATGATTGCGGGAGTGTGATTTTCATTTCATTTCATGCCGGGAGGAACGAGCTCTGTTTGTGTGTGTGTGATTGCGGGAATCATTCTCAGTGCGGAGCGAAAACAAACAGGCATCGCTCTCGGTCTCAGCTGCTGCTGGCCCTGCTGGCTGGACCTCTCTACTGCGCATTGGCGCATCTGGAATCCATATCCTCCCCGGCGGGGACATCCATATCCATCCACAGCAGAGCAGGGCCTCCTCCGCCACATCCACATGGGCGGCCGGCGGGCCTGCCTGGCTTCGACTGCCACGACAGCGAGGGAGAGAGAGAGCCCCTGGGCCTTTCACGCCTGCGAGAAAGAAGTTGTTCCAGTTCTCAGTGCGGCCGACGCATCATCGATCCATGCATGCTAACAAGCAGGCAGGCAGTTTAGGGACACCTGGACGCATGCATGCTCATGCTCGCTCAGTGACAGTAGTTTCTCCATCCATCCATCCACACAGCGAAACCGAAACGAAACCAAGAGCAACAGACGCAGCAGCCAGCAGCCAGCGTTACCTACATACAGCTGCAACCACAAGTGGCAAACTGATGAATCCAGTCGGAGGACCCTTGGCGCCAGCTCTTCTTCTACGTGGAAGAAGAGAGTAGAGGCAGGCAGGCAGCAAGGCTTATCCGTGAAAGGCTGGCACTCCCGTGTCCGTGACTCCGTTCCCAAACTCCCAGAGGCAGGCAGCGCACCGGCACGTGGGCTGAGAGGCGGCTGAATTATTTGCCCCTACCGGGGCCCTGCGACGAGCGAGCGGCGGCATCCGTGACGCCTAGGAGTATTGTTCTAGTAGTCAGTAGTACTGTAGGAATCAGGGAGCTCGGGGCGTTTGTTGGCGGCTCGTCGTCAGATCGGCCCGAGTGAGCTGGGCCTGCCTGGGGGCCATGCATATGCCGCTCGCCGCCGTAGCGTAGCTGGACGGAGGAGAAATTGGACCCGTGTTTCGTCGGTTGCGGCGCGTGCGACGACGGCTCTCCAGCTCCGCCTGCTAACGGGATAAACCCGCCCCAACCCGTTGTCAATTGAAGTTTTGACCCGCCCCAGTCCCGCTCAAATATGTAGTAAATAAACCCGCTCCAACCCGCCCCGTTCATATGGGTTCAACCCGTGTTAAGCAAAAAACACTCTGCTAATAGAATGAGTTCAAATGGGTCCGCCTTTGGTGTGGGGCCCACATATTGATCTGACAGTGATAGTTGACATAAAGTAGCTGCTTGTGAAAATAAATCATATGCAACAAATTTCAATCAGTTTGAGTAAAATTTTATAGTGTGAACGCGAACTTTTATTTCTAGGGTACGACTCTGATGTGGGGCCCGCATATTAATCTGGTAGTGATAATTGGCATACAGTAGCAGCTTGTGAAAATAAATCATATGCAACAAATTTCAGTCAATTCGGGTAAAATTTTATAGTGTGAACGCGAGCTTTTATTTCTAGGATCCGGCTCTGATATGAGGCCCACATATTGATTTGATAGTGATTATTGGCATAAAGTAGCTGTTTGTTAAAATAAATCATATGCAACAAATTTCAGTCAATTCGGGTAAAATTTTATAGTGTCAACGCGAGCTTTTATTTCTAGGGTCCGGCTTTGAGGTGGGCCCCACATATTGATCTGACAGTGATATTTGGCATAAAGTAGCAACTTGTGAAAATAAATCATATGCAACAAATTTCAGTTAATTCGGATAAAATTTTATAGTATGAACACGAGCTTTTATTTCTAGGGTCCGACTCTGATGTGGGGCCCACATATTGATCTGACAGTAATAATTGGCATAAAGTAGCTGCTTATTAAAATAAATCATATGCAACAAATTTCATTCAATTCGGACAAAATTTTATAGTGTGAACACAAGCTTTTATTTTTAGGGTCCGCCTTTGATGTGGGGCCCACGTATTGATAGGAGTTACATGAGCGCAATCTTTCCACTAACCCGCCCCGACCCGTTTTCTCTGTAACCCAGACCTGACCCAACCCGTATAAAAATAACACCCGTTGAGACCCGTCAACACACAACCCGTATGAGAACCCGCCCCAAAAACCTGTTTCCACCCGACCCATTAGCAGGCGGATCTCGAGCGCAGCGGGTGGTCGTCCACTCCAGCGTGCCTCGCCTTTCCCTCCCGCGCCCGGCGATGAGCAGTGCCGAGGGCAGAGCTCCTCCTGCTTCTTCTTCGTATACGAACGGGCACGGTTCATTTTTTTTTTGTACGTACGTACTTTGTAGAAGGAGTTTGTAGTACACAAGGGAAGATGGTGTACAGTATGAATGTATGATCCCGCTTCCTCGGAACTGGTCGACCCGTCCGTCGCGGTGGCGCTGCGCTGCTTGCCACGTTCACGTGCGATGCGCTGCTGGCTTGTTAATTTCTGTACGGGGTCTGTTTTTTGGGTTATACTCCCTCCGTCCCTAAATAAGTGTCGCTGTTGGTGTGCGTGCCACGTGTTTGACTCAATTTGTAGAAAATATGTGCAATATTTATATCTTCAAATAATTTTGTTAAAAAACTAGATGTAAAGATTTTTCTAATGATACTAATTACTTAGCATAAATATTAATATATTTTAATATATAATTGCCGGTAGCTTTTTCTCGGGAAGCGAGAACGACACTTATTTAGGGACGGAGGGAGTAGCTCACAATCGCTTTCATGAATTGTTGTGAGTTTTTCTCTTTTTTTTTTTTGTCAAACACATTTTGTTTTTTTATAGCCCACACTTTTATTTTTCTCTCTTAAGTCTTAACCATGCATAAAGCTTTTGGTAAAGTTATTTTACTAAATAACTTTTAAAAAAATTAGCTTCACTGAGAAAGTTATCTTATGAAACAACTTTTTTTAAAAAAAAATAGCATCAGTAGCTGAGTTTTGCCAAATGAGATCTTACGTAGCAGCGGCGATGAGAGACTTTAATGCTTGGATTAATTTGGAACTGCATTATACGATCAATGCCATGGGCCATGGCCCATGGCCCTGTGCTTAACCCTGTAGCGTTGAAACCAGGCACAACGAAACTGCTAGTCTGTTAATACTGTACGGCAGTGGTGTGTACTGTATGTGAGTTTGATTAGTTGGTACACACGCACAGTTAACATGCCGCGTAACACAGAGAATCGTTAGTGTTGTAGGTCGAGACGCAGAAATGAAAACTCGTAGCGAGCAGAGATAGTTTTTGTTTTGGATAACAACGTATTGTCGTGTTCGTTTACCTTATCAGTCGGCTTATTAGTCATAATTTATTCTATTTTCTCTCACATAATATTTTTGAAACAGTTAAAATCAATTGTTAAAATCACCGGTTGAACGGTACCAATTGTATTAAAACAACAGCCATATTACAAAGATATCTTTAGAAGGGGACATAAGACTGTCTCCAACAACCACTACCTAAAATATAAGACTAATTTGATGTTTGGGTTTGATATTTGGGTAGCGCTATTTGTAGTCTTCTCTAACAATCAGATAAAAAAAGTCTTTCTGCAAATGGGTATCTAGGAGAAGATACTCAAATTCAGATTGTGACTCTCCTGATATCTAAAATGGTGTTCCATACATGTACTTTGTTGGAGATTATAGGTATTGTGTTGGAGATCCATTTTGGATTTGAGTACTCAAATGGGTATCTAATTGGAGACAATCTAAGAGTCTGTTTGGTACAAGTCACAACAACTTCAGAAGCTAATATGAGTTGTTTTTTTTTTCAAACACTTTTTTTCCAAAACAACTTCACCTATGAAGTTGTTTTATTCTCCCTCTCACAAAACCATAAACTGAGATGAAGCTGAAAAAAGTAGCTTTTCACAGCTTCCACCCTAATTTCTCTCTCACAACCATGCATGAAGTTGTTGATGAAGTTGTTTTGTCAAACACTTTTTTCAAAACAGCTCAGCTTCATCTAGTAAGTTGCTCATGAAGCTATTTTCTAAAAAAAACAGCTTCAGTGGTGAAACTGAGTTTTGCCAAACAGACTTGAAAAAAGTTGTCATTTAGCAACTTGCTAAAACTTTTGGCAATAACTCCAATAGTTTGGTAAAAATAACATAGAAAAGTATTCCAACTTGGTAAAAATAACATAGAAACGCCGGATAGCAAGTGAAGCTGACTTGGTAAATATAGCAAGTAGATGGCCTCCGATTCCAACTTGGAAAAATTTAGCAAGTCATATATTAATCTGTTGGAGAACGTTTTTTTCTTCTTTTCCCAATAAAACAAGGATAGCAAGTTATTTTTCCAAACTATTGGAGATACGCTAACTACAACAAAATTGAGCGGATTGGATGGGAAGGCAACAACATTTATGACGATGGTGAAGACAAGTCCGCCTGCGGTGGATCACAGGGGCGTAGGACGTAAGCACCCGCATGGATTGACCGTGCAAAATTTTGTTAAAAGGTGGGGACGGCTGAGCCATCGGAGGATACACGCACCGACCACAGTAAGATGTTGTTGAAGTCGTCGCCGAAGGATTCCAGAAGGAGACGGAGCTATTGGACCAACACTAGAAGAGGAGCACGCTTTGTTGAAGGGCTCACCAGGACTGGAGCCTGCTGAACGGAGATGGATGCGGACGATGAAGGTAGCAAAACAGGATGGAACAAATCTTGTCAATGACGGATGGATGTGGAAGTGTGCGCAGAGGAGAGGAGATCCACAAAGAAGAAGAACAAATTTATTTTATTGTCATTGAACTTGCAATCGGTGACGTCGACTATGAGGAAGTACTCAAGGAAGACTATGACCACACCTACGATAACGGTAAGACAAACCGCGTCCACTCCAGGGTCTAAGTACTATCGAGCATCTCCAATAGTTTGGAAAATGACTTGCTATCCTTATTTTATTGGAAAAATAAGAAAAAACGTTCTCCAACAGATTGGTATATGACTTGCTAAATTTTTCCAAGTTGGAATCGGAGGCAACCTACTCGGTATATTTACCAAATCAGCTTCACTTGCTATCCGACGTTTCTTTCCCTTTTGCCACTGCCGCCACTTCTCCCGGGCCTACTTTTCTATGTCAATTTACCAAACTATTGGAGATAATAAAAATTCGCATGCCAAAAGTTTTAGCAAGTTGCTAAATGACAATTTTTTCCAAGTCATTTTTTCCAAACAATTGGAGATGCCCTAAGGACTAGGAGGGGGGCCGCTCCTAAGAGCAACTCCAGCAGGCCCCCTACTTAGGCCCTCATAGCTAAATATGAGAGCTCAGGTAAAAAAACGAGCTCTAGCAGGGCCCCTACTAGGGTCCTGAAATTTGAGTGGACTCTCAGATTATTCCCTCAGTCCTCATTCCTGTTGGGCCAATAGCTCGGCTCTCATCTGTGATTTTGTGCTCTCACCCCTCACTCACCTCCCCGCGACGACCGACTTTACGTGAAAACCCCTTGACTTAACTTCCCATGGCTGAATTAGTCTACGACAACCAGACCCCACATGTCATTAACAGTTTAAATAATTTTGAGTCCTCTATTTTGAGGGCCATTGCTGGAGTGTGGCCCAAAAAACAGGACCCTCAAAAGTAGGGGAAGCACTCAAATAAAAAGCAGAGACCCTGTTTCAAGGAGAATTTTTTTTTATTAATAACCTAATTAAATAAGATATTTTAAAAACAACACTGTCTAATTTTTTTTTTCAAAACTAACCCTTTTGCCGCGCCATCCCGCATGGCGCGGCAAAAGTGCCACCGTGGCACGGGCAGGCCCCACGGCGCAGTTTGCCGCGCCAGGCGGGATGACGCGGCTAGTGAATTTGCCGCGCCAGGCGGGATGGCGCGGCAAAAACCCCCCTCACATATTTTGCAAATTTGTTTTCGTAAAAAATTATATGTTGGCATACCCAAATTAGTTTGGGAAAGAAAAAAAAAACTCATCTCCAATAGTTTTCCATAATTCACTTAAAAACAAAAATTAAAAACAAAAAATTATGGGTTCGCCCTATTGTTTTTCCCTTCGTGCGATTTCCATAACGGCGTAGCAGGTCGCGCCATCTGCTATGGCGGTTGTTTCACATCGTCGCTCATGTTCAATCTGTTATCGTGGTTGTTTCACGTCGTCGCTCATCTCCTTCACGCGTGTCGCCGCAGTTTCACGCCCATCGTCTCCAACTACGGAGACGCGCGTGAAGGAGATGAGCTAGCGACGACGTGAAACAATCGCCAGAGCAGATGGCGCGACCTGCTACGGTGTTATGGAAATCGCATAAAGGGAAAAATAATAGGGCGAACCCATAATTTTTTGTTTTTAAGTGAATTATGGAAAACTATTGGAGATGAGCTTTTTTTTCTTTCCCAAACTAATTTGGGTATGCCAACATATAATTTTTTATGAAAACAAATTTGCAAAATATGTGGGGGGGTTTTTGCCGCGCCATCCCGCCTGGCGCGGCAAATCCACTAGCCGCGTCATCCCACCTGGCGCGGCAAACTGCGCCGTGGGGCCTGGCCGCGCCACGGTGGCACTTTTGCCGCGCCATGCGGGATGGCGCGGCAAAAGGGTTAGTTTTGAAAAAAAAAATTGGACAGTGTTGTTTTTAAAATATCTTATTTAATTGGGTTATTAATAAAAAAAATTCTTTCAAGGACTACTGCTGGAGTTGCTCTAATCATCTCCGGCGAGCTCGCTGGAGGCGGGAGGAAGAGGACCGACTAGATCAGGCTAGGAGCGCTCAAGAAGAGGAAGACGAGTCCCGTTATGGGAAAAAAATTATCTACAACTATTGAGTATTGAGATAGTTGTTATCTAGATATTTAACTAATAACTATCTAGTCCGCGGATACTCCATCCGTCCTAATTTATAAGTTATTTTAAAAATCTTAAAGAGTCAAAGTTTTTTAAATTTAACTAAATTTATATTAAAATAATAATATTTATGATACCAATTAAATAAAATTAGATTTTTATTAGTAAGTTTTTTTATAGCATATCTATCTAATGTTATAAATTTTCGTATTTATCATACTAAATTTAGAATAACTTATTATAATTTAAACAGAGCGAATAGCTACTATCGGGAACCAAACCCGGTCTTAATGAAATTGCAATTGGTACCTGGTACGTCCGTCCGTGTAGAGTACCGTGATCGGTCGCATGCTGTTCGCATATGTGTCGACGTGTGTGTAATGCAGCGAGGTCAATGTCAACGAGAGTTTCATTTGTATTAAATAGGCTGCCACATAGGCATTGTTGATGATATGACACTGTATTTAAGAAGTGAGAGAAGAAATGAGTTTCATATAGATGAAACTCTCTTGGCACGAATACCAACTCTCTATGAGTCATGAAATTTAATGTCTATAAAACTTTACAATGAAACTCTCACTTTTAATGAAGAGTTTCATTCAAGTTTTATTTTATTTCATATAACATGGCAGTTTTGAAAACAACAAAATGTAACTCACCATTGAGATTGGCCTAATGCCACTGCCCATCCGCCTTCATTTCCGCGCGGGACACCGCCACACCGGCACGGCAGCACCGGTGCTTCTGAATTTGGTACGTACAGTAATCATCTAGCACTCCCTCCGTCCTAAATTATAAGTCATTCTAAAAATCTTGGAGAGTCAAAGTTTTTCAACTTTAACCAAATTTATATAGTAAGATAATAACATTTATAATACCAACTAAGTATCATTAGATTCGTTGGTTATATTTTTATAATATACATATTTCGTATCATAAATCTTTATGCTTCTTTCTATAATTTTGGTCAAAATCAAAAAAGTTTGACTCTCCAAGATTCTTGGAATGACTTATAATTTGGAACGGAGGGAGTACTACAGTAGTATTTATGAGATCAAAGTACAACGTTCAAAGTACAGTACGTGTAATAACTTACTACAAGCGGAAGCGCGGTCAAAATTTTCAGCGTCAAGTGCTTCCAACCTCTTCAGTGGTCACAGTTTTAAACTGATGGTTTCCAATGTCAACTAGTGACGTAACCGGCTGTTGAGGATACCTTTAGGGCTCAGATGTGCTTAATATGAGCGAATACGAATTAGTTATATTTAATTGGTCTCTCAGGTCATCCTCAGTGCTACATCCATTTCATATCATAATTTTCAACACATTCATATTTTGAAACAGTGCAGAAAAGTTTTATTCTCATGGAACTATCTCTACTTTCATGAAACTCATCATATCTCTTCATCAACACAGTGTCACATCGGTATATTTAATGTCTGTTAAACTATATGAAACTTCCATTGAGATTGACCTTAGGGCACTCCCAACGCAAAAACTAACATAGTTTCTATCTCTTTTAATTACCCTACCACGTAGATATTTTGCTGATGTGACAAGTAATTTAATGAAGAATGCACCGATGCAGATGGAAACCACCCGAGATCGCGTTGGGGAGGAGCACATCTTTCGATCGATGATTGAGAATCATGTGTGCGCTACCGGTGTGGAGCCTGCTTGTGCGGTTGCCGCCGATGGACGACCTGATTGGGAACAACGGTAGCAGCCTAGGGGATTGGGAGCAGCAGTCGTGGCAGCTCGGCGCCCCTCGATAGAGACTGAAAGTTGAGCATGTTGGGCGACAACATCTCCAGCGCCGCTTTCCTTAGGACAGTCTCAATGCTTCGAACTATGCACGTTTTTTATAACAGCCAACTCAGCAAGAAACTATATTCTCCAATGCATCGGTCTTCATGTAATAAATGTTATCTTTTTTCCCCATCTTTCTCTCTCCAAACTTCATCTTCTTCAATACGAACAAGCACAAGCAAAGCAGATTACAGGAAAAGGGGTCGGGCCACCGGCCGAAGGAAAGCTCGTGCTTGCCTGGTCTGCGGGGCAACAACAGCACGTTGAGCGGTTGCGCGACCCTCACGGCGGCGACCTGCAGCACGTCAGCATGCACAACGCCGTAGCGGCCTTCACGGCGGCCTGCGCGGCAACAACGACGTTCGCGGCAACGAGAGCAGCTGCTGCACGACGGCTTAGCCTTCGCGGTGGCAGCTTACAGAACAACAAGAAGAAGAAGGCATAGCGGCCTTCGCAGCGAGCGCGGCATCAGCAGCCTGTTGCAGGCAGCTTGCACGGCGGCGATGCGACCTGTATGGTGCCGCAGTCTTTCACATGGACGACGGTAAGCGATCCTATCGCGAGCCTACCAGAAGAAACTATTCGTTTCTTCCCAACGCAAGAGTCGTAGTTTCTTTCCGCCTCGTTTCAAGAGTAAGCCGTTTCTCAACTAAGAAACAGTTTCAACAAATGTGACTCTCTTTCTTCATTAACCAGAGATACCCTGACGCGCAACAGCATTTTGCTTAGGTGACAGGGTAATTAATAGAGATACAAACTATCATTAATTTTCTATTGGGACTGCCCTTAGCAACTCTCAGCGGTGCGATCATATTCAAGCTGCCAGCAAGCAAGCGAATTGAACTCACGAGTCACGACCGTACACCACATCCACGCACATGATGAGCATAGTGGCATGGCAAAAAAAGCACAGGGATACCCTGACGCGCTTCTGGACGGTAGTCATCCAAAAGCGGACCTGCTCCGGCGCCCCGAGGCCCGCATCGGTAGAACGGGCCTGTTTGGTTGAAGGCCTCGAGGATTTGCCTGACAAAAACTATTGTCTGAGAGTTGTCTGGAAAGTTAATATCTTTTTGCCTGGACAGGCAAATGTAAAGAAAGTCCGTTTAGTTGGAGACCTGTACCTAAAATTTTTAATAGAGATATGTACAAAAATAAAATATTTTTAATATCTATTATGTCAGGTTAATATATATTTTTATAGTTTGATTATGATCGTGATATTTTGTCCCACATATTTATTGAGAAACTAATAATGAATAAAGTATTTGCAAGAAAATAATTAAAATTTACCCGTAATAATTAATATATTTTTCCATAACTATCGAGCAACTAATCACAAGATAAAAAAATTCATGCAGACACTGAAAACTCAGACAAAAGCTAACGCGAGTTGCATGACTCTTTACATCAGTGAATGAATAAACTAATAAAAATATACGTCAGGCTACACAAGCGGTCAGGCGTTCAACTCATGCGTTCGATTTTCATTGCCTCGGTGACGCGCACCTACCTGGTACAGGCAACATCACAGGTCATCATCCAAACGCGTGACATGCGAGATCCAGGCAAGGTTGTCACCGAGCAAATTTGGTCCAGGGCTTGAACCAAACAGTGTGTTTGCTTGCCAACGACTTGCTCGTCCATACTACACACAAGATCCTCAGAAGAGAGAATGACACAAGAAAGAAAGGATGAGGATTGAACAGATTTTGTGCATGGTCACTGTCGACGAAATATGGTCGATAGTCTACCGAGGGGTATGCCCAAGGTAGTATATTGAGCGGTGGAGGCGTGCGAGACGTCTGCAAAGCGTGAACACAGGGACAAGAGACGGCGATTTAGACAGGCTCGGACCGGTAAGTCGCCGTAATACCCTACGTCCTGTGTTCTGGTGGCTTGTTAGTATTTCTGATTGGATGATCCGATGGGATCTAGGATGATGTGAGATCAGATGGACCCGAGGTGAGAGGGGGTCCCTACTCGCCTTATATAGCCGGGGAGCAGGGTTACAGTTGTCGAGTCCTAACAGATTACAAACGGTTCCTTAAGGCAAGGAATTCGGATCTAACTCTAGGATCTTCCTTGACGGACAAGGCTTCTGGAGAGTCCTTGACGAGCACAGCGAGCTGGTCGTATGCTGCAAGGCCTCGCGAGCTGGGCTATCCTTGACGAAGGGCCCATGTAGGTCCATGGGGGTATACGGAGGTAATATCCCCACAGCTAGTCCCCGAGCACTTTGTATCCGTTGGCGACGCCGTCTTGAGCTTGTCCGAGCAGGCGAAGTCGACGTCGACCAGCTTGACTGGTGATCCGAGCAGGTGAAGTCGATGTCGATCAAGTAAGGCTTGCCAGTAGGATGTAAGGTGCTCAAGAAAATTTTTAAAGAGCTTTCTTTTGGTGAAGTGTATCCACTTGGAGCTTGCAAGACTGTAAGGAACAGCGAGGTCCTAGTAGAAGTCTGCGCAAGTCCAACTTGACAGAGCGTCCTTGAAATGTCACAGAAAAAGAAAATACATTCACCGCAAGGTGAAGTATATCCACTTAGTCCCCGAGCTTGGTAGTAGGTGTTGAAGACACGTGGTGCCGAGCTTATAGAGCATTTAGCAAGTGCCCCGATGAGCTGCCCAAAATCAGCACCCTGATCCGAACAGCATGGAGCGACTTGATGCACACCGGCGACAAGTGAAGACCAGGCCAACGAGCCTGGGCCACGGGCGAAGATCAGGTTGATGAACCTGGTCGGCGACGGGTTGATGAACCTACGACCTTCTGCTTAGGAAACAGAAGACGACAACGAATGATGGTGGCTGCGAGCGAAGACGGCGACGAACGAAGACGACGACGAACGAAGACGACGAGGAGCAAAGGCAGCGACGAGCGAAGGCGAAGTCCCCGAGCCTGGACGGCGACGAGGGAAGGCGACGATGAGCGACGGCGGCAACAAGCGAAGGCGATGACGAGCGAAGGCGGCGATGAGCCCGGTCGGCGACGAACGAAGGCGGTGACGAGCCTGGTCGGAGATGAGCGAAGACGGCGAGGAGCCTGGTCGACGATGAGCGAAGATGACGACGAGTGAAGGCGACGATGACGAGCGAAGGTGGCAACGAGCGACGACGGCGACGAGTGAAGGCGGCGACGAGCCCGGTCGGCGACAAATGAAGGTGGTGACGGGCCTGGTCGGAGACGAGCGAAGGCGGCGAGGAGCGAAGCCGAAGTCCCCGAGCCTGGATGGTGACGAGCGAAGGCGAAGTCCTCGAGCCTGGTTGGCGGCGAGCGACGGCGGAGACGGGCGAAGGCGGCGACGAGCCTGTTCGACGACGAGCGACGGCGGCGACAGGAGAAGGCGGCGACGAGCCTGGTTGACGACGAGCGAAGGCGGCTACGAGTCGGGTCGGCGATGGGCGACGACAACGACAGGCGAAGACAACGACGAGTGACGGCGGCGACGAAGGCAACAAAGAAGATGGCGACGATCCCGGTCGATGACGAGCACGGTCGACGACGAGCGAAGGCGGCGACGAGCCGGATGTAGATCCGATCTTGGACGGTGGGTGGGACGAGCGCTGGAAACTCCCGATTGTGTACCTGAAAATTGCTCAATGCGAGATTGGTCGGAAAGCTGTATACGAGCTACCTCGATGGCGTCGATGCACTCTGCGATTCCTTGGTTGGCTCGGTCGATGGCTTCGATCAGGTTGTCGCAAGGGACGATTCTCGGTGGGCGGCGTGCCGCCTTGGTGATGCAGCGGGTGGACGGCGGAGCGTCCATCGCAGGAAGCTGCGCAGATTCCACGGTTTCCAGAGCAGGAACGTGGTCGCCCACGGTCCAGATCATAGATCCGATCTGAAAAGTGGTGCGAGCCTCCGGGAGAACCATGGAACGAGGGAGAGTGACCGCTTGGCAGATCATGGTGTCGTAGGATACACCCCTACGTGGCGCGCCAACGTCGACGAAATATGGTCGATAGTCTACCGAGGGGTATGCCCAAGGTAGTAGATTGAGCGGCGGAGGCGTGCGAGACGTATGCAAAGCGTGAACACAGGGACAAGAGACGACGATTTAGACAGGTTCGGGCCGGCAAGTCGCCGTAATACCCTACGTCCTGTGTTCTGGTGGCTGGTTTGTATTTCTGATTGGATGATCCGATGGGATCTAGGATGATGTGAGATTAGATGGACCCGAGGTGAGAGGGGGTCCCTGCTCGCCTTATATAGCCGGGGAGCAGAGTTATAGTTGTCGAGTCCTAACAGATTACAAACGGTTCCTTAAGGCAAGGAATCCGGATCTAACTCTAGGATCTTCCTTGACGGACAAGGCTTCTGGAGAGTCCTTGACGAGCACAGCGAGCTGGTCGTGTGCTGCAAGGCCTCGCGAGCTGGGCTATCCTTAACGAAGGGCCCATGTAGGTCCATGGGGGTATACGAAGGTAATATCCCCACAGTCACTCTCAAAAATATTGCGTCGGAAACAATAGTTTCATGAGATGGTGTCTAGTGCTATAGAACTATAGTGTGGTTTCTGCATTGAGAGTGTCTTTAGTATTCAAACTCTATGCCGTAACTTGGATATTATATTGTTGTAGACATGCATTGACCAATTTCATCTAATAGGTGACGTTTGGATTGCGGATTATGAAAGGTGGGAGAGGAATATGAGAAATTAATGATAGTTTTCCCACTGTCTAAGCATCTCCAAGAGTTTATTATCTTAACTTGTCATTCTGCAGAATAAGAAAAATAGTCTCCAATAACATCCCAACTTGGCAATTTTTCCAACTTGGTATCTTCCCTCCCTAGCGCGTATCTTTACATGTGCGTATGCGGATTGACAAAAGTGATTAGAAGGCTAAAAAATGATTATAAACTCTTTCTAGGGTTCCGGTTAAGTAAGTACCAGAGACAAAAAAAAATGTAGGAGAACATGTTTTCGTTTAGATAAAAGTTCAGTGTTCACTTTGTAAAAATATTTTTGGTTTTGGCAAGTCAAAAATAACAAACTCTTGGAGAGGAGCTCTGTTTTTACTTAGGGACTTGCTATATTTCAGTTGCCTGAAATATAGCTTAATTTCAGGCGATGGACAGTAGCCAACTGATTTGCATCCAATGGTATCAATCTGTATGCAACGATTTCAGTTCACGAGCAAACAAAATGGGTCTGGAACCAAACCCAGAACATACTTCTTAATGGGTCCAAAGAACCCGTTAAGCTTGCTTACCGGATGAATAAGTCATGAGCCTATATATCTTTGATTGAATTGGCCATTATACAGTGAGCCAAAAACAAAGAAAAAGCAGCAAATCTGTCCCACCTAAACCCTTATGCTACAAGAAATAATTTGATCTAGGAGAATTATAGATCGATAAAGTACAAACTTGCAGGCAATCAAGCATTGCTCAGTTTTCTCTAGGCCTTAGTCTCCTGCTGCCCCGGGAACAACATGTCGGTGTTGGCGTCACTATAGTAGAGGCAGGGGTGTTGCTTGAACCCCTGCCGGCCGAGCACCTCCCTAGTGCGGCGCACCACTTCCCAGTTGCTCATCTGTGCTCCTGGCGACTCCAGTACGGCCTGTGGCACGACGTTGAATGCCCCACATGCCCTGCCACTATTCCCCGCCATGTTCGTTGAAGTCTCGTCTATCTACCACCTGACAGTGGGATTGCTATTTCATGATTTATCGAGGACAAACACACTCAAGTTTAGATAGACATATTATGAACTGCAAAAAAATGAAGGCATAATCATTTGTACTAAGTAAACAATGAGCTATCTATATGATGTTGAAAAATTCAAACCATACACAAGAAAAATGCACATTTGTGTTAGTACGACTATTACCTTTTGATATTATGATTGTAATTTACATGTATGCAAATAGAAAAACCACATAATTAAAAAAGCCTACTGGTGCATAAACAAACACCATCTATATCACGATATGTTTTGTGGTGCCATTGATGTCTATATCTCAACTCTCAAGGCATGCCATAGCAAGAAAGATGAGAAAAAACAGATCAGTTTTTTTCTATTGTGTCCTAAAAATCCAGGAATATACTTTCTAAATTTTCTGATATATAGCAAGGAAAAATTGCATTCTATACCCAAATCAGCTTTATCTAGAACTACATCAGAGAACCCAAGCTACATAAACGATTGAGCATGGGATGGAGTTGTTCTATACCTAGTTCTTCACAACCTTGGCCATCTTGCGAAATTCCTTGCACATGACAACTTGTCATACAGGCTAGCAGCATTGTTTTGCTTCTTTGTTTTGGTTGTTTAGAGGACCACCGCAATCTCCATGCCACTAGCTACCTGCACTGCCACGATCTTCTTGTATGCGAGGCCTGAAAAGCAACATATCAGTGTTGCCGATGGCATTAAAAAGTCAAGTGAATAGGTTGGTAAACAAACACTAACCAGAGTGCTTGTAGAAGTGAACACAGTAGAGATTGTTGGGCGCCTTGCTGAACTCAACCTTGCCATTGTCGTTGCCAAACTGTTTGATGAGGAAGGAGTTATTCTTCCTCACGATCTCCCTGATTAGGGAATCCAGCTCGTGCATGTGAAGTCTGCTGCATGTAGAGTTAACTTGTGCCTGATCTGTATTTACATAGAGAAACAGAAACAAAAAACTGATCAGTGTTGACACAAAGGCAATTAACAATTTACAACACTTTCTATATATACTCATGCATGTGTTGTCTGTGTCGGCACAAATCACAATTAACAAATTACAATCTTTTTTATAGAAGGACACGGACAAAAATATTGTCTGTGTTGACACAAATCACAATACACAAATTATATTTCTTTCTGTATAAGGATAAGTTATTACAAATATGCTTTAAACAAGTAAATGTCAATTATACCCGTGAGGTAAATTAAAATTTCACATATTGCACATACTCAGAACTACAATTGCAGTGATAGATATTTGTAATTTACATCATGGATGATTGCAATTAATCACTTAGAGGCCGTTTGGATCCCTTTATTTTAGAGGAATTCACATCCATTCAATAAACTAGGCTATTTGGCTTGGAATTTGACATTCCACCACTTTTCAAAGTTCACATATAAGTCTATCTCAAATTCACAGGGTGGGAGAAGGAAATAGATTTTACAGATCATCATGCTATATTTCTACTTTGTAATTTATAGCACTCTCTTCAACTCAACGGTAGAAATGCAACACATAAAAATCTTTCTTGTATAGACAACAACAATATACAAATATAATCAATATACAACTATTTTAGCTTAATCAATAATGTCTAAATTATGATTCTTAAAATGAATTCAATTCCAAGAATCTAAACGGGCCCTTAATACTTTTTTTGGTTTAGTTTTCATAGACAAGAGAGATTAACAAGAAAAGAACACTATAAGTGTCAAAAGATAAGACTTCTCACAGCTAAAGCTTTATTTGAGAAAACAAAGATCCAACACATTGTTCTAATGCTCTCTAATTTTGGCTCAAAATGATATGTTTTGAAACTGTTATCTACCTAATTAACCTAGTTTGTGTAGTAAATAGTCATTGCACTCATTTCATGTTCATCATCATAGCAAAGTGGCAAAGTTTTAAAGATCATAAGCATATACAAGCATGAACCTTGAGCTCTGAACTTAAGACAAGCATGAACCTTTCATAGATTTTATGTTCATTAAAATTCCACATATTGCACATGCTCATAACTATAATTGCAATGCTCAGTACTCGCAATTTATATTATTGATGATTGCAATAAATTAACCTAATGTTTTTATCTGTGTGGTTTTCATGAACAGGAGAACAACACATGGAAGAGAAAAATTACAAAGCAAAATGGAACGTGTAGACAATTTTAGTGGCCAACTAATTTATATAATGAACAAGTTGTTTGAAGCTTAAATTAATTTATGTAAGAATTTAAGAATATTGTAGGGTTTATCTTTTGTGCTAATAGCTCGCAGGCCATTTAGAATATTGTAGGGTTTATCTTTTCCACTGCAACCTGGAAGTTGAGCAGCATCCAAGAGACAGAGTTTAAGAAAACAGTAACAGGAAAACCACACATAAAGTTTAGAAATAAACACATAAATACAAGGCTAGAGCTTAATTAGTAAGATTAGTTAAATAGGGCCAAGTTTCCAACCTCAGCACATGCAACAACTGCATCAAATCAGAGTTCACATTTCAGTGCTTGTAAAATTAGCGGAAGACGGTGCCAAAGTTGGACATGAAAGTTGTTTTGACACCAGCCCTTCGCAAAGCCTCGAAAACATGTCCAACATCTGGATCTGCGTTGGCAAAGAGACAAAGAACAAATTACAATTATTTCTATAGTTAACTAAGGACACATATCTTATCTGTGTTAGCACGAAGACAATCTATAGTTGTTTCTATTGTCAGACAAGGACAAAAAATCTGATGTGTTGGCACAAAGACAATTAACAATTTAAAATTATTTATATAGTTAGACAACGACAAAAAAAACTGATATGTGTTGGCACAAAACAATAAACGAATTATAATTGTTTCTATAGTCAGACAATGACAAAAAATCTGATATTTGTTCATATATAATTAATATGAGCAGGCTGGTTGTTCGAGACTTCAAGGGTTGAAAATTAACATTGAAAGTTATTACAAATTTGCTTCTCATGCAGTAAATTAAATTTTCAAACATTGCATATGCTCAGAACTATAATTGCAGTGTTTGATACTTGCAATTTACATTATTGTTGATTGCAAATAATTAACTTAATTTTTTTGGTTTTCATGAGCAGGAGAGATTAACAACACTGCTTAGCTAGAAAAGCAAAGACAAGGGCTACCGAGTTCAAGCTTTCCATAGTTTTAATGTATCCCACTTGCTGGCCCTTATTTACACAATAAATAAAGTTGGCACTATGGAAAGAGAAAATGTAGAGTTACGTGGTAGCGACACATGACAAACCGATTCCGTAATAACAACTATTCGGCTCTTCTAGCCGTTTTCAACCAAAATAAGATAACATGGGTAGTGGTGAGTCACTCAATGTCTCAATGGCAAGTGGGTTACAAGGTGTTTTGAGGAATAACATATAGAATTTCAGCAGAAAGCAACATGGCACTATGCCAGTCAATTAGAAGCAAAGGTAAACTAATTACAGCAAGTTGGTAGTAACTAGTGAAAAATAGGCACTACGACTGGATTTGATTCAAAGTTAAAGCTGCAATGTATGCATTTGATCTCAGCTCTCCTACATAAGGGAATTGCAAGCCTTTATTGGGCTTACTGATCAAGACATCAGGTTCTGAAATTCTAACTGGAAGCATCATCTGCATATTGCAAGAACCAGCATTCTGAATGTGTGCCAGATCTTTTCTTTTATATTTGATATTGCTATTATAGCATGGTCATTCGAGATAAGCATATAACAGTTACTCTAATCTTATTTATGCTATAGTTCACACAAACATGCAGAACACACTAACCGATAGGGTTCACATTCACAATTAACTGAAAATTTGACTAATCAAGCCAATCAACACCGCATCATGTAGCAGCATAGGCAAAGCAGAACAACACAAATTACACTAAAGTTTGGCTTGGTAAAATAAAGCATCCAAAATTTGGCTTGGCTATATTACACAGCAAGCAACATAAATGTCTCCTCCACCATTATAGGGGGTTGCCCAGTCATTATCACCATCATTTGGAATTTTAGGGGATGATATCATTTCAGTCAGAAAAACATTCATACAGGACATGAGCAACATATACCATTTCTGCATCATGACATGCTTTGCTAACCGACATAGCAAAGTGAACAATGATAATTATCTCATACACATACTGCAGCGGTTCAAACAGGACAGAAACAACAAACAATCAAGTAAATATAATTTTTGTTCCTAGACATGAGTGCTCCGATCAGCCACTGACACACCTCTCCATCTCCACCACTCATCCGGCCAATACCACTAAATATCAGCTCATCACTCGGTCTATATCATTTGCTTCCCAGTTCTACTGGTGCCGTGACCTAAGCACCACTACTAACCTTGATTTTTGCTTCAAAAAAAGCATGAGCAGATTTCTTCACCACAAAAATAGAAGGAATGGTACTTCAAAAATCAATGCGGGTGTCCAATGGGCTCTCGACATGTGCCTGAAGCACATGATGCTGCTGCTTAATGGTCCTGGAGCAGGCCCAATGAGGGGCGGGGCGGTGGACTTCCAGATGCAAGAGGTCTACAACGAGACGATAGCAGCAGAACAAAAACACCACCGATCTCTAACCCTATGACCTCATGCTAGAAAGGGGATCGGATAAATCACGCAACAAATGAGGAACACGCCACGCTACAAAAGGGGATCAGATAAATCATGCAACAGTTGAGGGACACATCACACTATAAAGAGGATCGGATAAATCATGTAACAAATTAGGGGCACGGAAATAGAGAGGAAGAACAGGGACGAATCACGCACTAGAGGATGTCGCCGGAGCTCCTTGGAGAGCTCCAACAGCGTCCGTGTCGGTGAAATCAAGCTGAACCTCGACCTGGATAAAATCGCCTCTCCCTGCTTCATGTTGGAAATGGGATCGACTACACACATGAGCAAACAGAGCAACAAAGAGGAAGGAGATGCAACAGACACATACAAGACTGCGTCACCGAAGATCCTCTGGAAGACCTTCAACGGCGCGGAGCGACGGGGATGTGGGATTTCCCCAGAACAATCGCCGCAGAACCACGACCTTGGGGTGGGGTAAATCTCAACCCAGGTTTGTTAGTGGGAAATGGAAATAGATGGAGATAGGGAAAGGGAAATGTAGCTGCCATAACCCAGGATCGAAACCCAACGAGAGGGGTGGGTTTCGATCGGGAAACAACAAATCGCTCACCTCCACAAGCTGCCAGTGAACTGCTCGCCGCCGCCGCTACCACCGGAGCCTAGATCTGTGCGAGGACACACGCCACTGATACCGGAGTTTTTGCACCCAGGGACGCACGCCGCCGCGACCGCGAGCGCAGGGGCCGGAGCCGCGACTCAACTCGCATGCTGCCGCCTGCCCGCAAGGCTATAATAGTTGAAAGGACAAAGTAGGTTCGAGAGACGAGAGTAGTGAAGCTGCCATGAGATTTTTTATCTGCTGGATGCTCAGTGCCTCCGTGTGCCCGAAGGGGAAGCCAATCCGGGTCCGATGTGTGTTACCGGGTGTAGGATCACATCCAAATCCGAATCTAAATAGGACCCAATAGGCAGCCGCACAGATCTGTAAGGAGCATCAACGAATCACGTGTCGCCTGAATAGAACACGTATTTTCAGGCAGTTGACACATAGGAAATGTGTTTTACTTAACATATTTTTTTTGTTAGTTGACAAAACACAAGATTTGCCAAGTAAAATATAGCAATCACTTGAAGATGCTAAAAGGTGTATAGAGAAGAACTCGGTTCGGGACATGAATGGTAAAAGACACACATATCCGACTTCCGAGGCAAAATATTCAGTGGAAACTATCTTGGGTCCAATCGTGAAAACCCTCTTCAAATAGATACTTAAGAGTTTTTTTTTAAAAAAAAACTGGAATTGTGCAGATCCATAGACCATAGTGCATCTATTGATGAACATTGCCACAATTTGAAATCAAACACGTATTGCAAAAAAAATAATACAAAAATAACAATTTTCAGTGCATAAGCATTAGAAGACAACTTTTTAGAAACTTTATCTTCCGGTGTGTATGCATTTAAAATTTTATCTATTCAACGAGGGTTTTTATGATTGCACCAAAAATGTAGGTTTACACTAGGAGGGTGTTTGGAAATACTCGGCTTCATGTTTTTAGCCAAATAGTTTGAGCTTCACGAATTCCGTTCGAGGAAAAATGATGGAGTTGTGAGAACGCCTAAAGAGGTGTTCTATAAACTTCAGGTTTTTGTGGGGTTGTTTTACAGTGGAGTTTGCGGAGCTTATGGAGCAGTCTCAAACACTCCTTAAATATTTATTTTGCCTGCATATGATGTGCCTTTAAACCAACGAACAAGGTAGATTATGATTGTAATTGTTCCGCTCATAACCGAGAAAGACCTGGATGCTCACGTGAAGCCATGTTTGAAGGGATTCAGATATGGAACACCTAACAGGAGTAATACACAGAGTAGAAGATTCAATTAAGCTAGATTCTAAAGCGACAATTTCAACTCTCCCATCAATAGATTTAACAAGAGCTTTATAAATTATAATGACATTAGCAAACATGATAGTTGATTTATGTTTCCTAAGTTTTCTATTCCTATGAATTTCCTATGCCATCCAAATAACAACTACTCATAATTTTCTATGAATTTCAATCCTTTGGTTTTCACCTACAATCCGATTCTATTCCTACGTTTTTCCTATATTTATATTTTTTGGGAATCCTATCCTTGTGTTTTTCTATTTCTACGTTCCAAAGAAGCCCAAATAAGTTTACGACTGCTGATGTAGCCCAGCTCAGCCCAATAGTCCAAACTCTAAAAATTGCAATGAACGAATCCATAACGACCCACAGGAGCCCAACTTACTAATCACAATCCTCTTAAGAAAACCTGGGCCCATTTAAACAAACAAAAGTCCAGAAAGGAGAATGAAACAACTTCAGCCCAGCCCAGTATCCTCCGGCCGCTAAACCACCTCCGCGCCGCCTATATATATGGCTTCACCCCGCTAGGGTTTCTCCACGGTAGCAGCCGGTTCACTTCTACAGGTAAGGTATAAGTTCCCTCCTCCCCGCGCCGCCGCCGCCGCCGATCTGAAACCTAGCGTCTCTCTCCTTGCGTACGCCCTCATCTACGCTTGTTTGTGTGCGCGCACAGGAAAGGGTTTGTCCTCATGGCGCCGCCGCAGCCGAAGTCGGGCCTCTTCGTGGGCATCAACAAGGGCCATGTCGTCACCAAGCGCGAGCTGCCTCCGCGCCCGTCCCACCGCAAGGGGGTAAGCCAACTTTCAGCTTTTTAGGGTCATCATGTTGATATCGCGGGTGGTAGCGGTGTTGTGAGTGTTAGATGTTTTGGATTTATGATGCAGAGATCTTACTAGTTGATAGATTATGCGGTGCTGTCATTGGGTATTAGATGTCGTGGATTTAGGATGCAGAGATCTTACTAGCTGATAGATTGTGCGGTGTAAGCTCTGCTTTATATTGTGCGGTGTAAGCTCCGCTTTATACGGTTGTCTAAGATGGGTGTTTGTGAGTAGGATCGTGCTGGCTACTTTTATGGAAGAAACTGAGGTTTTGTTTTCACCATCTCAAGCCATGCGTTTTTAGTCTTATTCTTGTTCATTTTTCCTATTCAACAAAACACAATTTGATGTATCTGCAATACTAGTTTAGGAGCTCCCGTTTACTTCATGCACTTGTAAGTTTTGATTGCTGACGATAGTGTTAGACATGCTGCTCTACAGATATTGAAGCGCAAATATATTAATTTTTATTTTTATATAATATATATAGTTTCTTGTTTCTTATATATTGAATTTGCTGTAATATGCCTATCAAGCACTTGATATTGGTTTCATTATTTATCTTGCAAATGCCTGTGATTTTGTGTCTTTACCATTGTAAATACTGAGTGTTCTTATATGCCTGTGATCTTTGTACATGATTTTTTGTGCTCTATATTCTAAGTTCGTGTTGTATGCAGAAAGCTACAAAGAGGGTGTCCATGGTCAGGGGCCTGATCAGAGAGGTTGCTGGGTTTGCTCCTTATGAGAAGCGTATCACTGAGCTTCTCAAGGTTGGCAAGGACAAGCGTGCTCTGAAGGTTGCCAAGAGAAAGCTTGGAACTCACAAGAGGGCAAAGAAGAAGAGAGAGGAAATGGCGGGCGTCCTCAGGAAGATGAGGTTTGTACATGTGAAACTTTATTGTGTTAAAACTAAAATGTTGCTTGGTGGCCTGTCTTAGTACGCTTGAACTTATCAGAAATTCACGGTTGATTTTGGCTGTTTCAATAGTGTTATTTGAGAGAATAAGCTGTAGTACGGCTGATAAGCCAGCTCATAGTTATATACACATCATATTGACTGCATATTGTGGTTTACTATTCTAAAATTGTCTGATCTGATTATATACACATCTCTTGTTTTTTTTGCTATCTGGTCAGTTGTATATTTGTCTAGTTGACACTATCATTGTACGGTTTGTTACTTCTAATAGAAATGGATTCTATGTTAGCATTTAATAAAATGTTTGAAATGTTTCATAGCATTGTTTGTATTAGCATTTTCAGTGTTGGCTTAATAAAAAAGATCATCCTTTACACTGTCTAACTGTAACTGAATTTTCCGTTGGTTCTGCAGATCGGCTGGCACGCACACTGACAAGAAGAAATAGAGCATATCAAGTTCATGAAGCTGGCGGCCAGGGAGTTCTGTTCCAGTGTCTGTTTTTTCCTACCTGTAGAACCTAATAGACATGTCAAAGTATCTGTCTGCGAAATATTGTGTTTTAGTTATGTATCGAACCATCTCATGAGATTTTGCTCCAACTTTTAATGCATCCATGGTTTGTTAAATCTTTTTGCTTTTGCTTTTCTTATGGTATCTATGTTCTATTCTTGTGTATTGTGTGCTATAATTTCAATTGGCCAGATTTATTTTGTTTTTTTTGTTTCAAAAAGGGTTACCTTTTCGTTAGATATAGTTTCCCCTTTATTTGAAAAAACTAATCAGGCTAGCTATAAGTCAGTTTTAATCCGTACGAATTTGTTGTGGATACAAATCTGTTGTGGAACAGTGCCGTATAAATGTGCAGAAGTCGTTTAAGTCCTACAGAACAGCCTGAACGTAACGTGTTCTGAAACATTTTTGTGTTGCGATACTTGTGATTTTTTCTGTTCGCTTGAACTTTTTACATGTAATTTTAGAGAAAATAAGTTCAGGGTTGATAAGTTCGAGCTGAATCAAGCCCTTCGGCTGTTAAGTGTTTGAACAACGATCGGTGAACATCCAAATATTTATTATTACTTTGCTACATGTTTCGCTCAAATATCACAACTGAAAAATGAGACTACCTAGGCTCATTTATTATTACTTTGTTTATGTTTTGCTCGAATAATCGCGAAAAATGTGGTGAAATGTTACTGTAGTACTTTCGTTGTTATTTGATAAACTTTATCCAAAAAGATTCGTCTCGACATGAGCAGACCGAAAGTACAATTAGTCATTTCTTTTACCTATATTTAATGTTCCATGTATGCGTCTAAAATAATTACTGTGTAAAATATTTGGGGAGATTTTGGAATCTGAACGTCGCCTAAGAAATGTGTTATAAATATTTATTTATAATAAGGATGATCTCATCCCAAACCGCCTGCGTGCGGTTGTCTCTGGGAACCGACGTCTCGGATGGTTACGCGTACGCGGACGTCCCTGACTTCCCTTTCCCCTTTATATATATTCGGACACAGATCAATGAAAGACTCACGGATTGATTACTTACCACTGCGTTCATTTCATTCTACCATTCACACGTTATCAGCACTGGAATGCTCGCTTTCTGTTCCCTCGAAAGGGATGAACAGAAAACTTCGGCGGAGTTGCCATGGCCCGAGAAGGAGTTCACTCGAGAAGGATTTCACTGAAGAAGTTATCGACAAGAACAGAAGCCACCACGGCCTCATCTTCTCTCAGGCAAGAAATCTTCCGAGGACGAATGCTCACGGTAAGAACAGATGTGAAATTCTCCATTAAAAAGTTCTTACCAAACCGCTTCCGGGCGATGCTTTGCGGCCTTGTACCGTGGCCGGCAGTCCCAGCGCGGCTCCAAGGCCGCACCGCGGCCGGCGACCCTCTACAGCAAGGTCCTCTCGAGCAGCAAGGTCCGCAGCCGCCGAACATGGCGGTCAGGCCCGCAACCTTGTGCCGCTGCGCGGCGCTGCGCCCGGCGGCTCGTGGCCGGCAGGCTTCACGCCTGTGCGCTCTGCGCCCGCGGACGAACTCCCGCATCGGCGCCGCCTCCCCACGACGGTAGCCAAGCTCCACGCGCCACGCTCCGCACGGCTGGTTTCTCCTGTGCCGGCAGTCCACAGTAATGGCCCCAGCAGCCTCGCGCGTCCTCCACATCGCGGCGGACTCCGTGTCCGCGGCCCCCGGCCGCTTTGGCCGTGCGCCCGGCTTGACCCCCCGCGCCCCGGCGGCTGACGGCTTGGTCCGACCAGCAGCGGCGGCGCCACCAGGCCGGTGGCTAGTGGTCGCGCACCTGCTCGGCTTGGCCGGCAGCCTCAGCGGCCGGCTCCGACGAGCGATGGCGCCTCCGTGCGACCCCGACGACGGGCGAATCGGGCGCTCCCGGCCTGGCCCCTGCGCCAGCGGTGGCCAGCCCCAGCACGCGCAGCCGGCGGCGCCCGCGGCCGGCCCAGCACGCAGCAGCCTACGGCCGTAAGGCCCGTGATTTTTTTTCTCTCTCCCCACGAGGATTCGAGAAACCGTCCGTGGAGGCCGGATAAGTTTGTGTATTTTACACAAAAGCCCTCTTCTTTTCTGTGAATTTTGTGAATTTTTTGATAATCCAAATGGATTATTAATATATTCCAGATTTATGTTTTAATCCTCAGATTTTAACATATCCAAAATGTACTGTTATTTACCTCATGTAAATAACACTTTATGATGCACAATATTTACCTCATGTAAATAATTTTTTTTAGGCCACCGGTCTTTAAAAATATTGCATCATAATATGTACTACTACATAAGATGAGTTTACCACAGTAAATTCACACATTCCAGTTTCTGGATTTTCTCTTATGTGTTCAAAGAGTTTGCTCTATGGCATTCTCAATAACACATACTATTATGGTTACATGTTCAAAGTGTTTGCCCATGGTAATTCCCAATAACATGTACCATATGTGTTGAATATATTGTTCAAAGTGTTGTCCAATGACATTCCCAATAACAATATGTTCCACTTTATTTGTGTAATTTATTTTTACGCAATTTATCTTATATGCAATTTATTTATTGCATTTTCAATTAAGCCTATTTACTTATCTTTTAAGTTTCAAGCGCTTAATTTATTCCATGCAAATAATTATGTGATTACCTCATTATCTGTGTATAATATTCTGAAACTTTACATATTGGGTATACACAAGGTAGTACCATAGTACTACTGCGGGATCTACACTATGCTATACATAGTGACTATTCTCAACGTGCATTCCAATATTATGTTTTAGAACAAATGACCTTCACCTTCACGGTGACAACTTTTGTTCATTTTTCAAAAATTGGTCATGCGCAAGGTGTACCGCAGTACTATCATGAGATTTTCATCCTCCTTGTGCGAACCAACTTTGAATATGAACTACAAAGAGGTCTACACCTACAGGTGATTGCCAAAATTAATCTTTTAGATTGGTCATGCACAAGCTAGTATCCCAATACTACTGCAAGATCTACACTATGTTATCACATAGTGATTATCTGCATGTACTTATCCAATCCAAAAATGAATTGCATAAGGTTTACACCATGTGGTGTTTACTTTTAAGCAATGGTCTCACCATCTAAGGTCTACACCGTGTTTCTACAAACATGGTGACTACCTTCATGTTGAATCACCCAATAAGGTCTATGTCATGTTCATAACATTTGACTACCTTTAAAGTGTGATCAACTTATATTATTGTTAGCAACGCATAAGTAGTGGGATAACATCTACTGTAAATACACATATTTGCAGATTATGCTCCCCTACTACAAGGTCACCAATTTGGTTTGCACCTTCAATATGCCAATATGCTAATATATAATAATTGAGACTATTTCTTGGCAATAATTATTGTACACAGTGATGTTAGCAGTGATTTTCTATCACCTATACAATATGAGGTAAACACTACACATGATTCAAGATTCATCTTGAATTCATAATATTTTGCATATGCCAATTCAAGACACATCTTGAATCTGAAGTTATTTAAGTAATAAATTACTTAAATAAATAGCAATTTACAGTGCATTATTTTGGGTGACTCCTTTCTATCACATACAGAGTCTATGTTTTGGTAAAGATTTTACATCATCTATTCCCACAGGAATAGAATCCAAAACATTAGCAGCGACCTTGTCGCCTGTTCTTTATAGAATGGTCAGTCTATAATCAAGTTTCACCTTGAATCCCAAAATTTTGCCTTTATTGCTATATAGTTTACTATCAAGTAAATTGATACATGATCAACTCATGTTGGACATGGCTAATATTTCCAATTCGGAATATTTTCAACCTCGCATTGGATGAAATTTATTTTTATACCATGAGCATTAAGATATCAACGATATCATTGGGGCATATGGCATCACAGCTATGTCTGCTCAACCCCAACTAAATGCTCAATCTATTCTGGATATTGCCACACTTTGCATTGATGCATTTTGTATGCAACTCATGCACTTGGTTTTTCAAATTCTGAGTGTTTATTGAGTAAGATCCATCTACCTTTTGCAAATCTCTCATCGGGATTTCAACAAAGGATGTAACATTGCCCAAATTATAAATGATTGTTTAATCATTCATTTATCAAAGATCTTTGATCCATGGCAATGCAACATAATGGATTCTCATGAACGCAATATCATTTTTCATTTAGAAAAGTGATCTTGTGTGACAAGTCTCACATTTTTCACAAAAATGTGATTGTACAGTTCATGTACACAGAAATGCCAAATCAAATATTTGGATCAATCATATCTCCAACTCATTGGAGGCAAGCGAGTTCTTTGGAACAATTTGGAGTTCACTTCAACAAGCAAACGCTTGCAAAATGGCTCCATATTTTCATTGGATATATTATTAGCCTAATGTCATACTACCACATGTAGTATGTTGTCCATTTCCACAAATATCATGTATCTTATACATGGTATACATATTCTATATGAGTTCAAATTCATACTTGAATATTGTCAAACTCTATATAGAATCATATGGGATTCAACCAGGTGGAAAGGAATTTTGTTTAGTGGATCATAGTACCACTAACACAATTATGAGAGATTACAAACTCTCCATGGGTATTCAAATTAGTCGTGGATGTGCCGATGTATCCTGATTCTATAAATACCACATGATATTTTCATGTATTCAGTTGCATGGTTTCCAAACGGAAATCCAATACTAATGAGCGATGGTGAAATTCTTCACTCGCCTTAGATGCAACATATATGAAAAACTATAATTGTGTATATTCCTTCCACATCAACTAGAGTGTATTATACATACATCAATCTCATATCACTTGTTGCGTACAAAATAATTTTCTCTCTTGATCCCATCAAGATTGGGCATATTAGCCTTGGATCATTCTATATTTAGAATGATGAGAAAATTATTATCAGTTCTATTGGTTACAAAATCAATATGAGTCACGCATTTTCTTGGAGAAATTCAAGATCATATATGTGATTCTATTTGCCATTTTATGTGGATCATAAAGATACTATGTAATGCACATCTATGCATCTACAATGTTGTCCTAAGTGTGCGCCTTACTCATAAGGTACCACAAATTTACCAAACTCATTGCTCAAATTCTTCAATTTAGAGCAAACGATCCTGGACGCGGGATCCAATCCATGTAAATGGAATTGTTTGGTTCTTAGGACTACATCATTAAGTATCTTATGTCCATACACGTAATGGCCAAACTAGAGCTCTCATTGAGAGAATCAAGTTTGTTGTTTGATGACCCAAAATAGAATTGCAACTTACCAACATCTAGTTGGTGACATGCGGACTTACACAACGCATAATAAATCCAAATTCATAACACTGCAAACATACGGCTCCCTCTGTTGCAGTTCGTACGTGGAAATTTGGCCTTGTAGCCAAAATATTTCCCATCTGCGAATCGGTAATGTTTTGCACGTACCGATATCACCACCGCAGCGTACATCAATGGGCTTTTTAGAGATCACCATAAGGTACTATTATCCGTCATTAGATAATACCTCAGATCTCTAACTAGGGATTTATTTAATGCCTGTATGCTGAGTACATCTTTGAGGAAGATTCCAGGCATTAGGGGGAGACACTTACCACACATGGAATGCCAGGAATCAAAAGGAGAATATCATTACTGATGTTCGATCCTCATATCCACGTACCAAAGAATCTGAACCAGCAGTTCAGAATATCTTATATTTGCAACACATTGCAAATAGTCTGCCAAATGCATTTACTTGTCATAATGTTGTCACCCAATCCGATTCCCGTTTAGTGTGCCAAATAGAGTGGAGGTACCTAACAAAACCACTCAACTCCCGAATCTGGATAAGAGGGGGAGAAGTATGGCCACATGGGAATACAGCTTCTTGCAAGCATTCTCGGATCAGGGGGAGAGAATTCTCCAAGATAGTACATGCATATCAACATCAAGTTGATAGACACATTATGGATATTTACTATCCAAAGCCTATGGATGTTAAACATCCAAAAGCCCAGCACAACTTGTGCACAACTTTAGGCGCTGGGCCATTGGAACACCCTAACTCTGTTATTATGGGAAATGACATAGAGTTCAAAGGGTAAATATTTCCGCATGCTTAAATTGGTTCCATTGAATCAATCATTCAAAAGACTACAATTTGTCGACATACTCCTCAAAGTTGCCATATACCTTATCTGGATCCAGACCACAAGTCCTAGGCAGAGTGTTCACACACTCACATTGGGTCAATTACATGTGGCAATTAAGGAGATATGCTTTCACTCAAAAGTGAGAAGTCATTACATTCTTAATGATTTCTCCTCACAATGCATTCCCCATGGAAGCATTATGGATTTTCCAAATCCATAAGGTGGTGAAATAGTGAAAGCTTGTAGCACATGGTTTCACGTAGAAACCTAGCATAACATGCTCATTGGTATGTGTGGAAATTATGTTCCTATACCGATAATTGGCAGATCAAAATTGATTTGGATAGATTTAGATTATAAGTCCCAATGGACTTTATATTCTGAATCAAAACATAAATCGCAACATACATTGTGTATAAATCAAGTCACTCCATGACTTGAAATAGTTAAGTTGTTTGTGGTACAACTGACTAGGTGAGTTCCTTCCACAGAAGGATATCTCCCATTAAGATGATTACACCTGTGTGTTCATAATGAAATCCCAATTGGATTTTATACATCTCATATGAACATATCAAAACAGGAAGTCATCGTATAAGACGGAATTTGAGATGAGAAATTTGGTTAACACCAAATTATGCTTAAGTCTATATCTTAAGCAAACATCAGTCTTCCAATATTCAATTGATATTGTATACCAATATCCAAATAATATTGGACAATCATACTACCAACACTGATGATCATTCAATCCCTAAATATGGATCAATATCCATTCTGACCCTGGGATGATAACCTTAGTGCCATCAAAGCGCTTATGTATCTTGCATATCGCAACAGGCCTGATATTGCATTTGCAGATACTTGCTATAGCTCGAAATAGCGCAACTTCTATACACCGAAAGGTGGGAGTTAATGAGGATATCCACATATATCTATATGGCACAAAGCATCTTGATTTATCATTGTGTAAATTAAGATATGATCATTTGGAGTATGAAAGTACTGGCTATTTAATCCCTATAACGCCAGATCATATGCTGATGTTAGTGGTAAAGTTCTCATAGAGGTCATTACACTCGACTCTAGTGACTACTTTCACTTCTCGTTCTGAAGTATTACATGAACATGTATAACTTCATTGAATGATCACTCTGATTCTATCTAATCGTCAACCATTATCTTCAAAGATAATGCAACTTGTGTTGCTTGGATGTCAACAGGTTACCTAAGAGCAATATCACTATATTGCATTCTCGAAATATTTTATTCTCACGAAAGTGAGGAGATAAACACCTTGTAAACTAAATCATGTGATAACTCCACAAGATTTATTCACAAAGTCCCTACCAATTTCCACATTTCACAATGTGTTGTTGAGTTTGGTATGCGATGACTTTGAGAATTGCAAGGTTCAGGGGGAGACTCCTCTTGAAACTAGAACCTGTTCAAAACATCATATTGTACTATTTTCCTCTATGAGTTTTTCCTCACACAGGTTTCTCATAGAAGGTTTTTAATGAGGCAATATCAATACAAATCATATGTCATATCTCTTATTTTCCCCACCGGGATTTTTGTATGAGGTATCTAAGACATAACCTATGTCATATCTTCTGTTTTCCTCCACAGAGGTTTTTTAGAGGGTATCAAAGACATATAATTCCAATTATGATCATCAGATCATATTTATTGTTCTCTAAACTTGGTTACGGGTTTTTCCTTTCCAAGGTTTCCCGTATAGGTTTACATTGAGACAATAATCAACATATATGTCGTATCTTCTATTTTTTCCCCACAGGGGTTTTTAAGGAGATACCAATAACATATATATTGTCCTCTAAACTATCTATGAGTTTTCTTCTGCAAAGGTTTTCTCATATGAGTTTACAATGAGGCAATATCATTATATGCTGTATCACTTTCTCCTTATTTTCCCATTGGGTTTAAAGGAGTTTTTATCAGCATATCTATCAAGTATTTTTCCTCGTTTTTATCCTACAGGACTTTTTGGAGGATTAATACTATTCATTGATCTCAAAGACGGATTCGATCAAGGGGGAGTGTTATAAATATTTATTTATAATAAGGATGATCTCATCCCAAACCGCCTGTGTGCGGTTGTCTCTGGGAACCGACTTCTCGGATGGTTACGCGTACGCGGACGTCCCTGACTTCCCTTTCCCCTTGTATATATATTCGGACACAGATCAATGAAAGGCTCACAGATTGATTACATACCACTGCGTTCATTTCATTCTACCATTCACAAAATGAAACTATCTGTGTCTTCTGTATACAAGTCAGCAGTGTAACAGCTCTCAAGAAAAATACTGTTCCACTGATGAACCTAGAGAATTGCACCATCTTTGAATATGGATTTAGCCTACAGTCACTACTCCTTATTCCCAAATCAATGATTGATGAGCAATCTTGAGAACGAACACCATGTTTAGCTGCTACTATTTTGCGGAAGTGGATGCCAATCTTGAGAACGAACACCATTGTTTTGGAATGCGGAAATTTTTCCCTGTGCAAAATATTTGGGGAGATTTTGGAATCTGAACGTGGCCTAAGAAATGAAACTATCTGTGTCTTCTGTATACAAGTCAGCAGTGTAACAGCTCTCAAGAAAAATACTGTTCCACTGATGAACCTAGAGAATTGCACCATCTTTGAATATGGATTTAGCCTACAGTCACTACTCCTTATTCCCAAATCAATGATTGATGAGCAATCTTGAGAACGAACACCATGTTTAGCTGCTACTATTTTGCGGAAGTGGATGCCAATCTTGAGAACGAACACCATGTTTTTGGAATGCGGGAATTTTTCCCTGTTCCTGTGTTTTTCCTGTGAAATTGAACTGATTCCTGTGAAATTCCTGCGCGATTCCTGTGAAATTCCTGCGTTCCAAACAGGCCCTTACTAGTGCTACACAACTGAGTTTTGCATGGGCTGCTATGTTTACTAGTGCTCCCACCGTCCAACAAAACATAACATGTATCGAGGAGTTAAATAATTTAAACTTTGACCAAAATTATATTAAAAAGTACTAACATTCTTGATACAAAAAATATACCATTAAATTAGTAATAGAATATATTTTTATAATAATTTTATTTAACGACATAAATACTAATATTTTTTATTATAACCTTAGTCAAACTTGAATCAATTTGATCGACACGGATCCCATAATTGCATGTCTTTATGGACGGGGGAGTATATTGCCCGTGCTAACGGTACAGAATATTCCACAAGGTAAATCTAACAAGTCAAAGACAATACATATCTTAGTATTCATTCACGCATAAAATGAGATGTTAAGGCAATACATATCCTTCTTGGTTGTGATGTGTTTTCCCTCCGACAGTGGTTTCATCGGTGATGTTGGCAGCTTTTGTCTGCTTCGCTAACATGCGCGCTCGGCAGCCACCATCGCCTTCTCCTTGCGACCTTGCTCATGGTGAAAAATGTCCATGGGTTTGTCTGGATGTCATCCTTCCTTCGTGAAGCATCCATTTGGTTGCTCTCGATTCTGATTGACAACTTCCTATCACTCTGTCATGTTTAAAGTGAGTTTTTTTGTTATTAAACAGTTTACTGAATGATTTGAGTATACAACAGCAATAGTACTACTGCTGCAATCGAGTTGCTTACTTCGAGTCATTCTTGATCACAAGAACGTAGGCGTACGTCCTCATGCAATGTAGTGATTTAGTAAAGTAATACTTAAAAATAAAATAAAATAAAAAAATTAACAATATTGCCTTCTTCCTTTTTGGCAGGGCCCCAAATACCGTCTTCTATTGAACAATACTTTGACTAATTTTTTTTCATATTACTAAATAAATCAAACACTAAAACATTTGTTGTATCTCCCTTCAACTTGTTAATTCAGATGTATACAAGTGATCCATCTAAGAACAGTGCATGAAAAATTCTTCAAACCAATAGATTCGTGAGCACAATTAACATCAACACTTCCGCAGGAAAGAACTCTATACGTTCAGGTTCAGATGTGATCAATTTGATCCTCAATTCAGATGTGATCAATTTGATCCTTAAATATATTGCATTAGTTTTGGAGGGCCTATATCTTCTCTTTTAGGCAAGAGAGGACAAAAGCTCCTTACCCTCAATATCAAATTCGCTACAATTATACATCATCAAGATGCATCCGAATTCCCAGCCTAGTAGAATTGAACTGAGCTCGAGGAGTTTCCCAAACATATGAAGAATTGGGGAAAATCTTATCGAATTTCCCACTCTTCCAGTGTCCAACCGTTGTTTGGCTGCTACTTACTACAGAGTATAGACAAGTTAAAACCTAGAGTCCTAGACTAAATTTAGATGATATTTTAATTTCATACTAAATTCACAACATAACTGATGAAACATGAAAGTGATTAAAAAATACCTAACTAATGGTTGGGTAATTAGCATAGTACCAAGAAAAAAAGGATTTTAATGTTTCGATCAACCCTACAAAAATTGGCCTAATGAGTTACTCGGCCACCTGGCAAGGAACAATGACAACACAGTCGGTACAAATACCTTAAAATTTCAGAATGGGAATTGGAAATTATCAATAGTGAAACAATACCAGAGCCTCAGCCAGTACTCTTCTATTGCAAATTTGCAATCGGCAGCTACAAGAAACAGAGGCAATCATGAAGCGGTGATGCGTGAGGCCAACTTCTTGAAGGCCTTGTTTACATGGAAAAACTGTAGCGTTTTCGTTGTTATTTGATAAACTTTGTCTAAATATGGACTACGTAGACTTCAAAGATTCGTCTCGACATGTACATACTAAAAGTATAATTAGTTATTTTTTTACTTACATTTAATGCTCCATACATACTTCCTCCGTTCTTTTTTAAAGTGTCGTCCGGAAAGCGTGTCTGTGAGGAAAATACAGATTTCTAGAGACAGCTATTTAGGAACGGAGGGAGTACGTCCGAACATTGATGTGATGGAAAATTTTGAGAAATAGGAGGAACTAAGGCCTTGTTCAGTTCGTGAAATATGTGGCGGAAAGTTACTGTAGCACTTTCGTTGTTATTTGACAAACTTTGTCTAAACATGGACTAACTAAACTCAAAAGATTCGTCTCGACATAAGCAGACCAAAAGTACAATTAGTTATTTTTTTTACCTACATTTAATGCTTCATGCATACGTGTAAAGACGGATACTATGCAAAATATTTTGGGTGATTTCGCGAACTGAACGTGGCCTAAACAGCACGGAAGGTTGGCTCAATGAAGCGGCGGCAGGGAAGGTTGGCTCAATGAAGCGGCAGGGTCTGCACCAGGACCCCGAGACGACAGCTTATGTTGCGCCTTGTCCGCCTTGAGCCGCCGCCTGCCAGACCGGCCAAGGTTCCCTCTCTCTCCTAGCGCCCGCATACTTCCAATGCCCAGTGCCCGCACCGCACGTGCGCGTGCCCCTGACACGACGGCCTGCCGGCGGCGCACGGCGGATGCAATATGGCGGCTGCTAGGATTTGGAGCGACACTCAAACTGCCCGTGCGGGAACGAGGGAGTTGGACCAACTGTAGATTGCGGCGGTCAGGCATGGAGGAGTGGAAGAAGGGCCACCGGCTATGGAGGAGCGAGCTCGCGCCCGTGATGGCCCTCCGCTCCTTCGGACTATCCGCATTCACGTTCCTCAATTTTCATCCTCTATACTGTCTCGTCATCAAAATTCTCTCCTCTATACTCATTTCTCTCGCATCCATCCATCCTCTATATCATCTTCTATCTACTGTGTGCTCACTTGTCACTTTATCTAAATATATCCATGAGAGATCTAGTTTTGAAGAATTAATTGCAACAATTTAATGGTGCAATCGAAATTTAATTTGAGTTTTTGGTTTGTGAGATATAACATTTTGTTTTTGCATAATAAGGTGGGGCCCATCACTGCCCTCTTCACACGCGCTGCCGACGTGACTCCCGTACGTCCGCCACGCACGGTGCTCCAGACTCCCGTACCTCCGCAACAGACTCAGTCCCTCGTTATATATAGCGTGAGGAAGTTGGTTGTGTAAGTTTTAGCGTTGACCGGTGCAACAGCATTTTCTCTATTCATTTACTGCAGGAACTTTTACAGTTCACCAGTGCGGGTATTCTTAGGGCGCAAATGGTGTTTTATTTTTTTTATAGAAAACTAACCATCAGAGCAATCGAACCGTGGTCGCTGTGCTGGGGGCGTGGAGTCCAAAGTGGAGAGTTGCGCGTTTGTGATATCATACACACAGATCTAAGTTGCACGGATACGGATACACATATCGATATCGGGCCGATACGGATACACGGATACGTCATTTTTCTAAAAAAACTCGATACGCCAATACGTTTTATACTTTTTTAATAAAATAAATAATAATATATATTCATATGCTTTTTTAGAGGAGAGTGTATATTCATATCTATATAAATATAAAAAGAGAACTAGTACATTAGGGGACCTCTAGTTAGAAGAAAAGTCCATCAAAAAAGTCCTGCTCATCTTGTCAATAGTCAATACTCCTTTTAGCATCTTCCATACGCATGAACAAGCAACACCTTCCTTTCAAAAAAAAAAAAAACCAACGACACCTTATCTTATTTGTATCCATCCACATCTTTTCCCCAGCCGCACACACCCTTCACGCAGCCGCAAACACTCCTCTCCCTTTTGTGTCCGTCGCTGCTCGACTCTGTTCCTCCCATCCCCGTTGCAGCTAGCCACCTCCTGTCCTCTCCATCACAGCCACCCTCCTCCCTTTCTTCTTCGGTGCTGACAGCCACCTCTGTGTCGAGCATGATGTTCCCACCCGCACCTCACAGCTATGACGCAGCCCACCTTTCTCCCCGCCTCCGCTCGTCGCCTGCCTCTCCCGGCCATGTGGCGCCCCTGCTTCCCCAACTCAGCATGCGGCGGCGCTCCTCCTCTCCCGCCCCGGTGCGCGACACTGCAACCACTCCTTCCCCGCGACACTGACTGCCGACCACTATTCTTGGGATACTCCTAGGATACGTCCAACGATACATATCAGATGATGTATCTGATTTTTTCTTTTTTCTTTTTTTTTCCTAGATACTCCTTAGATACGTATCGAAGGCGTATCGGAGGTGTATCGGTATCCGATACGTATCGGATACGGGATACATGCCTTTCTGGAAGTATCTGTGTTTCGTAGCACACGATCCTCGTCGTTAGATTCTAGTGAGTAAAGAGAGAAGATTAAAAAGCAATCTGGATGGTTGATTTTTATGAAGTTATTTTTCTGGATACATTTTTCTGGGTGTGTGAAGGGACGTCATCTCAATGGAGGAAGTTTATTTGATACACCAAGCAAAAAAAAAAAAGTTGATGCTTTACCAGAGTAGACTAGTGGTAAGGTTACTCATCCAAGTAGCGACATGTTCATGGGTCGGCATGATGAGAGCTTTGGTGGGCTATACTGACAACGAAAGTCATGATGAGAGCTGAGACTTTTTTTTAGAGAAGCTATGTGACACACTTTATTGATTATTAAACATAGTTACATCGTTGACTAGAGCTTCATTAATAAACTCAAGGGGTTCATCGATCCAAATATAAAAATCTTTCAAAGATAAGAGTACACTAATTCATGCGCCACCTTATTAGCTTCCCGATCACACTTCTCAATTAATATTGTGTAAAAATTTTGCCATAGAAGAAAGCAATTGTCGTTCGGAGCACTTGCTCTTGAAGAAATTTCCAGCATTATAGTATCCACCACTTCTACGCAATCAGACTCTATGATAAATGAAGCCATTACGACAAATGTGTTGCGCAAGCAGTAACCCCGACTCCTTGAGTGCCATTGCCTCTGCTGTTGGAGCATCATCGTGTGCTCCACATATGTATATGAACTTGCTATGAAGGAACCATTCGAGTCTCTAATGACCACCTATTCCATCGCTCTCATTCACTTCTCGCAGGCTTCCATCAAATGTGTTGTAAAATTAGTTGTCAAGGTAGCAATTGAAATCACTAATTATGAGAGTCTAAGATTTGGCCTTGTTCACTTGAAGTTATCAGTCTACCACATAACACTATTAAAACAACTGAAATTAGTTGTAAATAAATTCAAGGAGACAAAACTAAAGATTGGTTGTGATGGGTGAACTGGCAAAGCGCCGCGTCAAGTGTGTAGACGGTTCTCATAAAACTGCTGCTACTAGGTTTGTTATGATAGCAATTTTTTTTTTACAAAACTCAAAGAGGTTTTTTAAAATAATCTGTACATATCCTTTAGCTTTATAACACTTTTCCCGAGTTGATCGCGATACAAAAGCCATCCTATATATTTATAAAAAACACTCTTAATTCTAAGGAGCACCTGTCAAATTCTCACAACTTGCTTAGTTGCTATGACCTATGGCTCTGCGCTGCTTGCATGAGAGAAGCTAACCCGAAACCAACATTAGGATCGCTATCATCAAGTAATATTCACCAAGTATTCACCTAGCCTAATGGTCAAGATATGCAAACGCTCAAACAGGTATAAAATCTGAGGAAGCATTATCAATCATCATATTCGAAGGCCAAGCAAAAGCTCAGCATAGAGTTTTTTAAACCACAACCTCAAAGTGTACTGCTCCAACAACCAAATTCAACTTCTACCACGATAACACGACCACACGACACACGAGTACGACAGACTAGCAAGTGGCACGATTCGGCGAAGGGCCAGGTGGACATCTTTCCATGCGCTGAGGGCGCAGCTTTAGTCGACCTCCTCGATCTTGGGGCCAGCGCCGCCGGCGCCGGCCGGTGCGTCCTCGTCCATGCCCGCGGCGCCGCCCATGTCCGCGCCAGCGCCCTGGTACATCTTGGCGATGATGGGGTTGCAGATGCTCTCCAGCTCCTTCATCTTGTCCTCGAACTCGTCCGCCTCCGCGAGCTGGTTGCTGTCGAGCCAGCTGATGGCGCCGTCGATGGCGTCCTCGATGCGCTTCTTGTCGTCCGCGCCCAGCTTGGAGGCGATCTTGTCGTCCTTGATGGTGTTACGCATGTTGTAGGCGTAGTTCTCCAGCGAGTTCTTGGCGTCCACCTTCTTCTTGTGCTCCTCGTCCTCCGCCTTGTACTTCTCCGCCTCCTGCACCATCTTCTCGATCTCCTCCTTGCTCAGCCGCCCCTTGTCGTTGGTGATGGTGATCTTGTTCTTCTGCCCCGTCGTCTTGTCCTCCGCCGACACGTTCAGGATGCCGTTGGCGTCGATGTCGAAGCACACCGTGATCTGGGGCACGCCGCGGGGCGCCGGCGGGATGCCGGACAGCTCGAACTTGCCCAGGAGGTTGTTGTCCTTGGTCCTGGCGCGCTCTCCCTCGTACACCTGGATCAGCACCCCGGGCTGGTTGTCGGAGTAGGTGGAGAACACCTGCTCCTTCTTCGTCGGAATGGTGGTGTTGCGGGGGATCAGCACGGTCATCACACCGCCGGCGGTCTCCAGGCCCAGGGACAGCGGGGTGACGTCGAGCAGGAGCAGGTCCTGGACCTTCTCGTTGCCCTCGCCGCTCAGGATGGCGGCCTGCACAGCCGCGCCGTACGCCACGGCCTCGTCGGGGTTGATGCTCTTGCAGAGCTCCTTGCCGTTGAAGAAGTCCTGGAGCAGCTGCTGCACCTTGGGGATGCGGGTGGAGCCGCCCACGAGCACGACGTCGTCCACGCTGCTCTTGTCCATCTTGGCGTCGCGGAGGCACTTCTCCACGGGCTCCATGCACTTGCGGAAGAGGTCCATGTTGAGCTCCTCGAACCGGGCGCGGGTGATGGTGGTGTAGAAGTCGACGCCCTCGTACAGCGAGTCGATCTCGATGGTGGTCTGCGCCGTGGACGACAGCGTGCGCTTGGCGCGCTCGCAGGCCGTCCGCAGGCGCCGCAGCGCGCGCGGGTTGCCGCTGATGTCCTTCTTGTGCTTGCGCTTGAACTCCTGCACGAAGTGGTTGACCATGCGGTTGTCGAAGTCCTCCCCGCCCAGATGCGTGTCGCCGGCGGTGGCCTTCACCTCGAAGATGCCCTCCTCGATGGTCAGGAGCGACACATCGAAGGTGCCGCCGCCGAGGTCGAAGATGAGCACGTTCTTCTCGCCGCTGCTGGTGGCCTTCTTGTCGAGCCCGTAGGCAATGGCCGCGGCGGTGGGCTCGTTGATGATGCGCATCACGTTGAGCCCGGAGATGACGCCGGCGTCCTTGGTGGCCTGCCGCTGGGAGTCGTTGAAGTAGGCAGGCACGGTGACCACGGCGTTCTTGATGGTGGAGCCGAGGTAGGCCTCGGCGATCTCCTTCATCTTGGTCAGCACCATGGAGGAGATCTCCTCGGCGGAGAACTGCTTCTCCTCGCCCTTGTAGTTGACCACGATCATCGGCTTGTCGGCAGGGCCAGCCACGACCTTGAACGGCCATAGCTTCATGTCACTCTGCACGGACGGGTCCGAGAACCTCCTACCAATCAACCGCTTCGCGTCTGCATTCAGAAAGACGAGCGACATCAGTCAGCAGGGCCGTCAAACGACAGCAGAAAAACACACGCTCAATTTGGTAGATCAGGAAAATATTAAAAGCAATGATCAGGTAAGGCACATTTTCTCTAATGCAAATTGGGGTTACCTCCAGTTCAAAAAAAAGGTAAGGCACATTTTCGAATACTGCAGTCCAAAATTACTCAGATCACAGTAGAAGAGTTCAAAAAAATGTAGAAGTTCAGTTTAAAAAAAATGTAATTGCACGCGGTGCAATCATCAATCTAATCTAAGGCCCCCTTTGGAACGCGGGAATTTTTCCCGTTCCTGCGTTTTTCCTGTGAACAGTCAACTGATTCATTCATATAAAAATCCTGTATAATTCCTGTGAAATTCCTGCGTTTCAAAGGGCCCTAAACAGATCTAAATTAGCTACACGAGAGGCGACAATGTTAACTACTGATTGCAGATCTGATCGAAAAAACTTACTGCAGTTATCGCTATTATAAAATTCGAAAAAAAAACAGAGGATACATGGAGACGGCACCATCTACTTCTGAACGACAAATTTCACAGATAGACTCGCATGCCCCTAATTGTTGAACTATCCTACTCACCCAGAGAACATAATGTAGCTACTTCTACAAATCAAATCTCTAAGGTTAGTGCTGCTTATGTTGCCCATAGAAACATATCAGAAATTGCTTGCTAGCTTAAACAAATTCCAGTAGATCTACAAGCATCTAAAGCGTCAAGATTAATGGAAAATTCCACAGCATCAATGGTTAATGTAAAACTCCGAATCAATGATTAATGGAAAACTCAGCAGCATGGAATCAAACAACGCTGGTTCCAGTTGGCGTTCCAAGTTCAAAGTGAAAGGGAAAGGGAAGAGGATGGCATCTGACACACACGTACCGAAGACGGTGTTGGTGGGGTTCATGGCGACCTGGTTCTTGGCGGCATCGCCGATGAGCCGCTCCGTGTCGGTGAAGGCGACGTACGACGGCGTGGTGCGGTTCCCCTGGTCGTTGGCGATGATCTCGACGCGGTCGTGCTGCCACACGCCGACGCACGAGTAGGTCGTGCCCAGGTCGATCCCGATCGCCGGCCCCTCCCCCTTGGCCATCTCTTCCTCCTCTATCTACGAACGAAAAACACTCCTCCCTTCTCCTTCGAACCCTCGCAGGTCGTGCTGCTGCTGCTTGCGGTTGCAGAGAGATTGCTTTGGTAAACTTCTCTTTTCTCGGTAGACGAAAGACGAGGGACACGGGGAGGAGGCGAGGAGGTTTTATTAAGGAGATGGCGGGTCCAGAAGGTTCGGGCGCGGGCGATCTAGGCCGTTGGATTGGGGTTCTGGAATGCTCTGGAGGGTGCTGGTTCTGGGCTTGGGAGTTGGGACGGTGTAGGCCGACACGGCGGGTGGCGCGCGTCTATGGAGCCGGACAGCCTGTTGAGGTGGCCCCCTTACGCGGGCCTTTTGGACCGCCCGTCTCTCGTACCTTCTACACTATGCACGAGGTGTTGGATTTCTTCCCGTAGGCGCCACAGTTCCTTTTCTACTTCCCGGCCCACATGGGACCGGTCACGGGTGAATCAGGGACGAGAGGGGAAGTTTTTTTAGTTTCTATATATTCATCAAAAAATAATATATACGATTATATTTCTGAAACGGTAACGATATGTTCCAGACGTCCGTCGCTATCCGGACGTGTCGGCCGCGTTTCTGTTTCCGCTCACCACCGCTCAACTCAAGTCCGTCCCTATAGTTTATTAAAATGAAAGCATTGAAAAAAAATATCTTGCTCCACTGTCCACCTACATCTTTATTCTGCCACACTGCTACTCCTGCTACCATGGCCGTCAACGCTGTTCCTCTCCTTCGTCCCTCTCCTCCTGCTACTATGGCCATGAACGTTGCTCCTCCCTTCTGTCCCTCTCTCGCACACCAAGGGTCGTAGCTAGCCATCCGTCTGATTACAGCACAGTCTCCTATCCGGCGTCTCCTTCTACCCTGATGGCTCCTTCCCCTACAACATCCTCCCCCACCTGAGCCTCCAATTTCACCAGATCTGGCAGCCCTCTCACCTGCACCTGCTAAAATCCATGGAGTATGAGCGAGATCCACTCACATCCGACAAGATTCATTGGGGTGCTAGTTGGAGAGACTACAACTCTCCTCTGGATCTGGATCTGAGGCCTCCCTTCCCATCCTTCCTTCCTATGGATCTCTGGTCTCTCCTTCTCCTCCTCCTCTTCTCTCCTTCTGGATCTAAGGTTTTGGTGGTGGCCAGGATTCTAGGGCGAGTCAGATCTTTTTGAGATGTTTTTCGTTGATGCAATGATTCATTTTCAATGTTTGCAACAGATGATATGGAATGTTGCAACAGTACTTTTTTGCGGTTGAAACAGACGTTTCCGTGATGTTGCAGGAGTGGTTCTTGAGATGTTTCAATAGATTTTTTTGTTGTTGTAGCAGTCCCTCCTGATGTTGTAGTAGATTTTTGTTTTTTTTTGCAACATGTGTGTGTTTTTTTATGTTGTATTAGTATCGATTAGTATTGCTTGATGTTACAATAGCTTTCTCTTTTTGCTGCAGCAAATTCTCCTCCCATGTTGCAGTGCATGTGTTTTTTAATATGTACGGTAGTCATTTTTTAATGTTGCAGTTCATATTTTTGTTTTGTTCCATTAGTTGTTCTTTCGATGTTTCAATAGCTTTTTTTTATTGTTTCACAACTTTTTTCTGATTGTTTCAATAGGGTGTCTTTTGATGTTGCAATAGCCTTTTTATCTTGTTGTATCTGAGGGTCGGACTATGGTGGTGAGCTGGAGGGGCGTTTTTCTGCTGGCTCGCCTTCGCCTTGGTGTCTCTCACTTCCCCCGACGTCGACTAGGAATCAGTCGCCGTCTCCGCAGCAGCCTGCTGCATCCACTTGGTGCTGTTGCTGGGCCGCCTGAGGCCAGTAGACGCCTCCGTGGCATGCATTCTCACGGACGACTTGAAAGGACCGAATCAGCCTAGAGGGGGGGGTGAATAGGTGATTTTTAACAATCTGCAACTTCACAAACTAGAAGATGTAATTAGATATCAACCGGAGAGGCCGGTTTGTTTGGGTAGGTACTACCGGGTGTAGAACACCAGTACTACCGACACAAACAAACGGCACAGCCGGGATCCTAAAAGGAACTACAAATCCAATGTAAATGAACTATGAATGTAATACAAGAATCTACCCCACTTCCCTAAGTATGATAGATAGCAAATCTACTCTAATCGAGCCTTGATAGCTTCCCCTGATGTAGATCGAGCCTTTCCAACCTAAGAAGAAGGTAGGGATAGGAAGAACTCGAAGAACACAATAACAAGTAAAGTAGAGAAAATAGGGACAACAACAACAAGCACACGGGACACGCGATTTATCCCGAGGTTCGGCCAATCCACAAAGGAGTGCCTACGTCCTCGTTGTTGAGGTGACCACAAAGGTCGGAGTCTATTTCACCTCCTCGCCTCACTCAAGCAACCACAAAGGCTACGAGAGTATCTCCACTAGAAATCTCAGGGTAATACAAACGCTTCGGAGAGCCCTCACAAGTAAATCAATACGGGCTACCACGAAGAACACCTAACCGGCTAGAGCTCAAAGAGCTCAAGAGTAAAAGACACAAATCAAGCCGGCTAGATGGAAACCAAGTGCTCAAGTCGTAGATCGAAGCTTCCCACTCTCTAATCTCACTTCCCTAGCTCAAATCTTGCAAGGGAATGAATCTCGGAGCAAAGGGGGAGAGAGAGGGGATGAGTCAATGCTTGGAGAGGGTTTGTCTCAAGTTAGGTCAGCAATAAGTGTATGGAATGAGTGAGTGACCGTGGAAAGAGAAGAGAGGAAACATTTATACTCCCTCAGTCCCGAGGCTGGTCGGTACCACCGACCACCCATGGTCGGTACCACCGACCAGTTCACAACGGTCGAATAAAACCAGATCTGACCAAAAAGACAACTACCGGCCTCAGGTCGGTACCACCGCGGGCGGTAGTACCGAGGTTATGGCGGTACTACCGCCAGGCCAAATTGGCCGCGAACAGAGAGCTCCGAAGTTAGAGACTTGGTCCCTCGGAAACTACCGACCAGCGTCGGTACCACCGAGGGTCGGTAGTACCGACATAATGGCGGTACTACCGCCAAGTCAAAAGCGAGTCAGTCCAGAGAGCCCTGCAAACCTGGTTACTACCGGCCAAGGGTCGGTAGCACCGGGTGCGGTAGTACCGAGGTAATGGCGGTACTACCGCCAGGCCAAATTTCAGCGCAAACAGAGAGACTTGCAAACTTGGAAACCACCGGCCATGGGTCGGTACCACCGCGGGCGGTAGTACCGAGGTTATGGCGGTACTACCGCCAGGCCAAATTGAACTCTACACAGAGAGCTTCGCAAAACCAGGTTACTACCGGCCAGAGTCGGTACCACCGAGGGCGGTAGTACCGAGGTTATAGCGGTACTACCGCCAGGTCATTTTTGACCAACACAGAGAGGGTGTTTGAGCGCTGCGCGGAGAAGCTGTGGTCGGTACCACCGACCACCCATGGTCGGTACCACCGACCAAGTAAAAATACCCTCAATGTGCTCGTGATTGTGCGGTGTCTCTCAAGCGAAATATGGTTAGTTGATTTGAGCACTTTTCTCCACATCTAGTCAACTTACTTTGTGACCCTCTTCATAGTCCGGCTTACCTATAACTCAAGTTTAAAATTGAAATTTTAAACTACCACTTGAGCTAGGCATCTTTATGTCCAAATGTATCCTACGTGCTTTGTTCACGAGATTTCAACGTTTCAAATCTTTCTTAGGACTAACACCTGCATACATGCTTTTATAAACAGGTTAGTCCCTAATTTGATTGTCATTAATTAGCCAAAACTCACATTGGGGGCGAATGCACTTTCACGGCTGACTTGGGACGCACGTGAGGTTCCCTGGGCGCACGAGAGATGGGCTGCGGGGGCGCGGTTCCAGATGCTGGCGGCCCGAGGCACGTGTTTTGATGCAAGCGGGGGTACAAGATGCGATGCGGGAGCAGGGGCACGAGTCGTTTCTGTGTTGTATAAGAGTTGGCGTCCGAACGCGCTGCTGAGGCCGGATGTCCGGGCGCTAGTGTCTCCGTTTCTGAAAGAGTAATTATTTCATATACTCCTAGCGAGTAATTATTCTCATGTATATATCTCTTGATTTATGGAGTTTATGATCCGACAAAGTGCTTGTAGACAAAGTATATGATCATACTAGACATTCTAGTGTCATATATGTCAAGTATGCAAGCATACATAGAGTATATATGGTTATACTTATATTATATACTACTGTAGTGGTATTTTAGTAATATAATAATAAAAAGTATATGCTTTTTTAAAAAAATTTGTGTGAGTTAGATTTAGAATATCTTAAAATAAATATATAAACATACTTAATCTGATAAATTAGTATATACACATACACAATGTGATTTATTGAAGATGAGAGTAACTACTCCCGGGAGTATAGAAAACTCACCCTTTCTGAAAAATAAATATATAGATTAAGATTTCAAAAATATTCATCTGACTTCTTCAGGGGTCAAACATTTTTAACTACTAAAAAATAAAAATAGTAGCAATATTTATATATCTATAAAATAAGTTTTCTATACATACTTCGTGCTCAATCTAATGATGTACATCATCAAAAGTATATTTATATATGTTTGATTAAACTTTAAAAATTTTAACTTCTCGAGGAATGAGGTGTACGTTTATTTTAGGAATGAGGGAATACTTAGAGTCAAGTATCTTTAGTTATATGTTTTTCTGTAAATAAAATAAATTTATAACTAAGCTATACATGGTCCAACGAGTATAAATGTTTTATTACAATCCAAACATACAGTAATTAGCCAACGATAAAAACTTCACCATAATTGGACTATATAAACTGCAGTGATTAGTTATTCCAATTAATTCCATGCAATAATATGCTTTTATGTAATTAATTAGAAAAATTCATAACTGTAATTTTTATAGTTCAACCATGGTGAATTTTTTATATTAGACTAATTATTGTATGCTTGAATTATAGTAAAATTTTTATATTTATTGGATTATGTATAATTTACTTATAAATTTATTTTAATTATTACAGAAAAACATTTATCTAAATAAACCAATAAAAGTTGCTTCAATGATGGGCCGCTAGTCGCTGGCCCATCGAACCCACTTGGCCACTTCCCTTCCACGTTCCACTTGCACACCTGAACTTGGGTGGGATCCCCCTGAACTTTGCCCTGCCTTCTCTCGACGACTCCCCGTCTCCCCCAGTCCCCTCACGGCCGCACCCCCTGCATCCCGCAGACAGCCGGCCGCCGCCGCCGCAGATTCCCCTTCCGCGTCTGTCTGTCCGCTGGGGCTTCTAGGTTAGCGCGTGCCGTCCTCTCCCTTCGTCCTCACCACCATGGCCGAGGAGGCCCAGGCTCCGCTATCAGCCACCATGGCGAACGAGACCCAGTCGCCGCCGTCCGCCACCGTAGCGGAGGCGACGGCGCCGCCGCAGTTCGTATTGTTCAACTCCTTGACGAAGAGGGAGGAGCCCTTCAAGCCCCGGGTCGATGGGAAGGTAGGGATGTACGTCTGTGGCGTCACTCCCTACGACTTTAGCCACATCGGCCACGCGCGTGCCTACGTCGCCTTCGACGTCCTCTACAGGTAGCAATCCCTGCAACCCTCGGATCTGGTGGCCCTTTGTCTTGGTTAACCTCATCGGCTACTAGAGAGCTATGTGTGTGTGTGCTGTAAAATGTTTAGGGTAAGGATTTAGTTATAGAATTGGGTGCTCTCTGGACTCCGGTTGTACTTGCCGCTCACATGTTTGTCATTGCTCGTGCTCGCGATTGGGAAATTTATTGTCTAAACTAGTATCAATGTCTCAGTGTAGTGTTGACGTGTTGTAGTAGTAGGTTTCTGTGTTGTTGGTTATGCTCGGTTTTGGATGTTCAACTTAGCTGGATCCAGGCAATGTTTAAACTGTATTAGTCGCTAGTTGCCTCTGGAATCTGCATCTAAATAAATGTTTGATTGACTAATTGTTGCTGTGACGGATCAAGCAATTGAATTCTGGCCATGCTGTATTTTTTTATTGGCATGAGTTCTTTTCATGTACTGTATCCGCCCCAAAATTATATCAACTTTAGAGGTGTTTTAAGTCAAACTATTTTAAGTTTGATCAACTTTATAAAGAATAGTACCAACATCTTTGACACTATAAGTACATACTGTATACTATGAAGATATATTTTCATGGTGTATTCAATTATACTAATTTCGTGTAAAAATATTAGTGATCTTTATATAAATCGGTCCACTGAAGATAATTTGACTTTGGATGATTCTAGTCTAGAAATTTATTTGTTTTGGGACAGAGAGAGTACATGCAACATGCCAATATGTTATCCTTTGTAACTTGGAACGCTTTGAGCAAGCTAACCTTAGTGTGTTAGTACTACAGTTATGTGGTGCTATTTTTGAATTAAACCTACAATGGTCTGTATACATTAATATTTCAATACTTTTGTCAAAATACTAGCTGAGTTAAAGCTTAATATTGAGCCATGTTCTTTGCTTCTGAATTTTGATAACATATTTAATCTATAATAGTATAATTGGTCTCACGTTCCTTGTAGGTACCTTAAATTCTTGGGGTATGAAGTTGAATATGTCCGTAATTTCACGGATATTGATGACAAGGTAATAGTTTGTTCACACTATTCTAGAGTTACATTTTAGTAGTTGAGAAGGAAGGAGAACTTCTTGAATCTTCAGTTATCAAAATGGAAGGAGAATTATCTTATTTGTGACAGTGTTATTTGTAGACTAATTTGTTTCTGGGTTCAACTAATCTTGTTCTTTCCTCTTAGCCGTAGTGTCATCAGTGCCATTTCATCCCAACCCCAGTTCTTTTTTGTTGGCATTGTTCATAGAGCAGACATCAGGATTTACACAGTAGTTTTAATTTTTTCCAGCGTGCTGCATGTCTAATAGAACTGTTATTTTTCTTTCTCAAAATCATTTGGCAGATATTCGGTAAAATTATTTTTCTTACCTTTTTTTACAGATTATTAAGCGTGCAAACGAACGTGGTGAAACAGTTACAAGTCTGAGTAGCCGGTTTATCAATGAATTTCTTCTTGATATGACTGAGCTCCAGTGCTTGCCTCCTACCTGTGAGCCACGTGTAACAGAGCACATTGAGCATATTATAGAATTGATAACCAAGGTACAGTATTGCTGCAAACCTAACTGATGAAAATATGTGTTTACTTATTGCTTTCATGATACTTTGCGGCTGTTGTCAGGGGATGAGCTTAGTTCCATCCTTGAAATTTGCATTCATCACTAGTTTTCTTCTAATAGCCAGTTTTGGTTGAAATTCTTTAGTAATTTTCTTGGTGCCACCTGCCTTTGATTGGAAGCACCACACTGGCTGTTGTAATCAAAATCAACACTGGTGATTACATTATTTGCCACCATACAAACTAAACCCATTTTTTTCACTCATGATATCTAGTTCCAGGATGTTACAGTCATGCATAACTTACTGCATATAATCCTGATGGTACAAAAATAGCCCCTTTTTATATCTTCTTATGTCACATGTCTTTCCAATGTTGTCTATGTTTCTGGATAGATAATGGAGAATGGCAAAGCCTATGCTATGGAAGGAGATGTTTACTTTTCAGTCGAAAGTTTTCCTGAATATCTCAGTTTATCTGGAAGAAAATTTGATCAAAATCAGGCGGGTGCACGGGTTGCTTTTGATACAAGAAAGCGTAATCCTGCAGACTTTGCACTCTGGAAGGTAAGTTTGAAGTACTGATGTTTCTAGAGATGATTTCACAACACTAAAAGTGCCTGGGTTTAAACATCAATAAACTACAACTTCTGGGATCAATTTCACAGAACTACAACTACTTTTCCACATCCAGGTCCACATGCGATTCCAAACATAACTCTGTGTGGCTACACATGTAGGTCCATGCAAAATGTTGTAGGTCTGTTAATTGAAAGTGCAAGTAGTTGTAGTTTTGTGAAACTTTAGGCACAAATAGCTGTAGTTTTGTGAAATAAACTCATATTTAGCTTAGTGTTGTCACTTTTTTCTTATCCTTCAATAACATTGTTTCAGGCTGCAAAGGAGGGTGAGCCTTTTTGGGATAGCCCTTGGGGCCGTGGAAGACCGGGATGGCATATTGAATGCAGCGCAATGAGTGCTCACTATTTAGGACATGTATTCGATATTCATGGTGGGGGCAAAGATTTGATTTTTCCTCATCATGAGAATGAGCTTGCACAAAGCCGAGCTGCTTATCCTGAGAGCGAAGTCAAGTGCTGGATGCACAATGGCTTCGTTAACAAGGATGATAAAAAAATGGCAAAATCAGATAATAACTTTTTCACGATTAGAGATGTAAGTGTTGAACACATGGCTCCTTTTAGTTTAGTCATCATGATTAGCAGAAACCTTTAGGTTTCCCTTCAGATCTCAAACAGCTTTCTTTAGTCCTTTGCATGAGTTTGAACTTTAAGGTTCCTCTTGAGGTCTATAACAGTTGTTTTTGTTCAGATCATTGCTCTTTACCATCCATTGGCTTTAAGATTTTTCTTGATGCGCACACATTATAGATCAGATGTGAACCATTCTGATCAAGCACTTGAGATTGCATCTGATCGTGTCTACTACATATATCAGGTACTTGACTTACTTTAGGTTCAAATTAGAGTCATTTGTGATTTATTGGATTTAAGCTTGGGCATCAATTATCTTTTTGTCTTAATTCACTACACTTATTTTTTTTTGTAGACTCTATATGACTGTGAGGAAGTGCTAGCTACATATCGTGAAGAGGGTATCTCTCTTCCAGTGCCGTCCGAGGAGCAAAATCTGATTGATAAGCACCATTCAGAATTCTTGAAATATATGTCAAATGATCTTAAAACCACTGATGTTCTGGATCGTTGCTTCATGGAACTCTTGAAGGCTATAAACAGCAGTTTGAATGATTTAAAGGTATGATGGTCTCTTGTGCTTTCAAGTTCCAAGTTTTTTTTTTGAAATCATCTGTGGCACTATCATTTTTTATTGTCTATAACACCATTTCTACTTTCAGAAACTGCAACAAAAAATAGAACAGCAAAAGAAGAAACAGCAACAACAGAAGAAGCAGCAACAGAAGCAACAGCAATTGCAAAAACAGCCAGAAGATTATATTCAAGCTCTGATTGCACTGGAAACAGAACTTAAAAATAAACTGTTTATACTTGGTCTGATGCCATCTTCATCTTTGGTAGAGGTACTGAAGACAATGTGCCTGCCTAGAAATAAAATAACTCCACTGTCTAGAAATGTATTTCTGTTTATGATGATCACCTTCATATCTAATGAGTAAACTGTTGGTCCAATAGGTACTCAAACAATTGAAGGACAAAGCATTAAAGCGAGCGGGGCTGACTGAAGAAAAATTGCAAGAGCAGATTGAGCAGAGAAATGTTGCAAGGAGGAATAAGCAGTTTGAGATATCTGATGGAATCAGGAAAAACCTTGCTACTAAGGGCATCGCCCTGATGGATGAACCTTCTGGTACAGTATGGAGACCATGCGAACCAGAGCGGTCTGAAGAGTCGTGATTATATATGCTCACCGACTCAACAAGTGATGGTGTAAAATGAGATTTTTGCCTGGGGGCAAATATCACATTTTGAAGACTAACAAAAATCGCCGTCTCTGGATGTGGTATTCTGCAGGGTAGGGGGTCCAGGTTACTCACCAGTTGAAACTTTTGTTTCTGGCTGTGTAAGAAGCAATGGACCCCATATGTATACTTGACTCCTTGGGAGGTTTGAGTCTTGGTTTTTGGATATGACAAATTCCATTTCGATGAACAGATGAAATTTTACTTGGTACTCTTTTTGCTTGCGGTAGCAGTTCAGTTTGTCAGTTGTGCACCGGTGCTGTGTTTGGGATTATAAAGTCAGTGCTTTATTTAAGGTAATGAAACTGATCTAGCAGAATTTAGTTAGCCCCCTCATGTCATGAAAATGTCATCTTTTGAATGTTGAAATTAACTTGGCATAAACATGTTAGACACTAAACATGATCACTAATTACACATAATGTAGAAACTAAAGTAAAATGGTTTGACTATAGCTGTTAAGACGTTGATGTGCATGTGCCTCTAATGTTGACATCATTCAACATTTCAACCAGATCTTTGATTATGAGGAAAAAAAACGGATTCATGAAACAGATAAGCAAAACATCATAGGCTTAAAATCATATCACAATTGTTTTTAAAATATATAAGATATTTTAAAAACAACACTGTCATTTTTTTTTTTTTTTGCAAAACTAACCCTTTTGCCGCGCCGTCCCGAATGGCGCGGCAAAAACGTTAGCCGCGCCATGCATGGTGGCGCGGTAAAAGCACCGCCCGGCCATGCAGGCCCGGGTGGGCCCTGCTCGTCAGTTTGCCGCGCTAGGCGGGCTGGCGCGGCTAGTGCCTTTGCCGCGCCACGCGGCCTGGCGCGTTCAACGGCTTTGCCGCGCCAGGCGGGGTGGCGTGGCAAAGCTGATCTAGATCTGGCCGTCGTGCCCAGCAGCAGCCTCCTCTTCCTCTCTTCTCCTCTCAATCCAATCCATTCCATTTCATTCTCCTCTCTTCATCTCCCTCAATCAAACTTGTTCTCTCTGCACAAGAGGTATTTTGATCCATATTCCTGTTCTTTATCTATATTTGCAATGTTGGATTGAACCATATTTTTCTAAGTTAGGGTTTGTAGACAATATTTATTTTGTAAATGTCATGACGTTAGTTGTTAATTAATGATGGATTTGTTCGTGTATTAGACTTTTTATATCTGTTTTGCTTAATATTTTGTTCAATTTGTGTACATTTATTTGTGAAATATTTGTTAGGTCATTATTTAGATTTATAATTAATCATGAATATATGTGTAATGTTGACATATTTTTTATTGTTAGGATGTCGCGGCGTGGCAAAGCTAGTAAGGCAAGGTAAGATCGGTACATTGTTTATTTATTTGTCTGTTTTAATGAAGTAATTTGGTGTTATGTTCATTTGTTATTGCGTTGATGATTGTATGCAGCCTCTCACGGGCAATGCCTTTGCCCGTTTGCTATTGCCTAGCGGTGTTCCGGTGCCCATGTGCTACTGCGGTGATGATTGTAAGGTCGCAATATCTGATGAGGAGTACACATACGGTCAGAGGTATTGGATGTGTGAGAATTATGCCTTTGACCCTACACCTAAACAGATCCGTATTGGACTGATGGTGAGAAGCTGATGGCTTGTTGTAAACATTAATGATAAATCATTTATATTTCGCTACTTAATTGACTTAGTCGTGTTTTGCAGGAGCCTCCACCACTATGTGACTTCGAGCAGTGGATCGACACTGAGATGAAGCCGGAGGACAAGGAGCACGTAGAGAGGATGAAAAAGTGTGCTGCTGAGGACAAGGAGCGTTTGGAGAAGAGACGCAAAGAAGAGGCAGCACAAAAGCAGCATGAGGAAGAGGCAAAACTGAGGGATGCAGCTAAGCGTAGGGGGGAGAGGGAGAAGAGGCTTGAGCGTGTGCGTCGTGCCAAGGCTGCCATGGAGCAGGATCCGGATACTGCGAGGAAGGGAAAGTGGTCTCGTTGCACTCAGTAGTGTGGTAGGTTCAGTAGTCATTATTGAGTAATGAACATTGTTGTCATTTGGTGGACTTATTAATTTATTGTACTGTTGGCTTGTATTTCACTGTACCATTTATTTCGGATCTTCGATAATGTAGTCTTGAACTGCACTTTTTTATATGTTGTTGTATTGTTTGTGGTAGTTCATGTGTCATCGATTTTTTCTAGGATAAAGTACGAGAAATGGAATAGAACAAACCAGTACACAAACAACATACTAGTACATGACATGTGAGGACCTTTTTACCGTAACTTGGTTAAAAGGTCCTAGACTAATCCTAACATGCCTTAGGTAATTGATTGACACAACACAACACACATGCCTTAGTTCTAGAAGCGATCCCACATAGCAAACTGAGTAGACCCTTCTCCGTAATAGCCTCCCATTGCCGGTGGTGGTGGTAGCGGCGGCGGTGGAGGCCCCTTGTTCTTGTGATGCAGGCAATTGCAATATGGATCAAGGCATATTGCTTCATCTGAACCGTCTACATCGCTACCGTCATCATCATAGTCCTTGAGCATGCTTTTAACTTCTCTTTCAAGATCGTCGATACGACCCTGCAGATAATAGATGTATTGCTGATGCGGCCATATTGGAGGAGGATCCACCCATCTGGTGAAGCCGCAGTTTTCTTCGGAAATAGAAGACTGACATTCACAAAATGACTAAGTATTAGCAAACATGAGAGGCATAGCAACAACAATTAAATAAAGTTACCCATGCTCGCGGGCATTTGAAGAAACGTCGGCCTGCCTCCAAGTCGTCGTGGAGCATCTGCACCAAACAGTCCTCACCATGGCGGCATTTTGGCCAGTCCTCTAAGCGGTTATCGTATCCCCTAAGAGGACGGTCCAGGCTGAAATCATTTTTGCTCTCAACGGGAAACTCATATAGTGCCTCTAGGAAGGAATTAGGACCGAGAGAGCCCTCCCACACAATGGGAGGTCCCTTCCTCCCACCCTTTCCTCTCCCGCCTTTGAACGAACCTCCAGACATCTCTACTACGAACCTCGCAAGCTCTGCTGAAGTTGTTCAATATGGAAGGCACCGATGAGTTTATATAGGCGGAGTCCTGGTTGTGAACTTGTGAATTATCTCAGCTGCATTGTGAGTGTGTAGTTATTGGAACTGAAAAGGCTATTCGTTGAAAAATCTAATCACTGAAAAGCCTATATACTGAAAAGCCTATACACTGAAAAGTCTATTGGAATAAAAACTGCAGAGCACTTATGAGGACAGGACACGACACCAAAAAGGCTATGCAATAAGATGTCAACTTTTGCCGCGCCAAACCTGGGGGCGCGGCTGACGCATTTGCCGCGCCAGGCGGGGTGGCGCGGCTAATGCATTTGCCGCGCCACCCCACCTGGCGCGGCAAATGCGTCAGCCGCGCCCCCAGGTTTGGCACGGCAAATCCTCCAGAAATACCATAATATGAGTCACCTCCAATTGATTAGATTTCTTGTTATTTATGGCGCGACCAATACTCTAAGGCTTAAAAAATGGATGTGTTGGGAACACAAAGCATCCTGTCCCCGTAGCATCACCAATTCGTCACAACAACTAGTTCTCTGCCACGCAATACAAAGGAACCAAACATTGACACAATTTGAATAAACGAAAACGTAATAGGGTCATATAGTAACAAGTGGCTAACACTCCATGAAGTACATAATAGGGTTCTCAAACAAGTTATCTAACAAATACATCACCTATCCATATAGTCTAACACTAAGTCTAGCTAGGTGTGTACGGCTCACGAGGCCGCCTCCGACGCTTCGGCTACGACAGGTGTAACACCCAGGTGTTAAAATAATTAAAATTAATTAGAATTTAATAAGAAAATGGTAAAACCTTAGATGGAGGAAAATTCTAACCAGATGTTTGTAGCATTCATGCCGTTGCATAATTTTTATTGGGTGAAAAAGAATTTTTGTTAAACCCGAATAGGGCGAACCAAATTTATTCTATTTAGAAAACAAATAAAAGATTTATGAAAATTTTACAAAACTTAAACTCAAGGTTTTATTTGTAAAACATAGGGAAAATGTTTTCAAAATTTTATGAACTTGTTTTGGTTTCAAAATAATTTTAATTTGGAAGTTTTTCAAAGTTGAAAAAGGAAAAGAAAATAAAAAGAAAAGGGCAGGACCTCCCATCTCCCCTCCCTTCTCATTTCGGCCCAGCGCCCAGCTCCAGCCCGCTCCTCTCCACTCCTCCGGCCCGGCACCCCGCCTTGGCCCAGCGCGCACAGCGGCCCACGCCGAGACGGCCGCCTGCGTCCTCCCGGCCCGCACCGGCCTCTCCCCCTCTCACGCGCGCTCGGCCCAGCGCCACCGCGGGCGCTCTCTCACCGCACCTCTCTCTCTCTCAGTCGCTGCCAACCCGACCCCACGCGTCAGTCCGTCATCCCCAACCTCCTGTCCGCCCTTCGCGCGCGCAGATCGCCAGGCCCCCTCCCCCATGCCCTGTGCGCACCTGGCTACAAGACCCAGCCGCCACCCTTCTCTCCATCTCGAAAACCCTACACCGCAGCCGCCTCCAACCGAGCCCTCCCCATGTTCTTTCGCTCGCCAAGCAACGCAACCAGAGCCGCCGCCTCCATTGCCGAGCTCGGCAGAAGCTCGAGTTCCCCCTCCAGAGCTTGCCACCGCCCATCCTCCGCCCTCCATCGAGCTCGCGGAGCCACGCCGCGCCCAGGAGCCTCTTCTCGGGGCGTAATCCGAGCCGGGAAGCGTCTGGATCGACGTCGCCGGAGATCCAGACGGCCGCCGCCGCGGCTCTCCTTCGCCGACCCCCCTCCGGACTCCGCCCCGCGCTGAGATCTACACCAGAGAACTCGTGGTGAGCTCCTCTCCCTCCTGGACCCATTGGTTTATCCTCTACCGCACTCTAGGGCCCCCTCCGAGCTCTCCGCGGTGGACCAGCCATGGCGCCGCCGTGCTAGCTCGGGGCGCCGCCGCTCACAGAGCCACCGGCGGCCGTCTCAGCCCCAAACCCTCCCTGCACCCTCCATCTAGGAACCCACGGTCCAGATTAGATCTGGGCTCGAACCGATATGCACCGGGTGCATAGCACCATGCACCCAGTCCACACAAGCCGCGTCAGCTGGATCACCGGCCAGCTGGTGCACCGCACCAATAGAGAGCGAGCACGTGGCGCTGCGTCAGCATCGCGTGGCGCCCAGTCAGCACCGCGCCAACAGCTCTGGCTCTTTTGCAGAAGAATCCCTGAAGTTTTGGGGAATAAACCCGCAGTCCGGATCTCCTATGCGCTGGGTCTGGCGAAACTTGCAGCCAGGTCCCTCCGTTTCCGAATAAACGAGGCGCAGTCCAGCGGACCACGGTGGACCGTTGCGCCCCTGCCCGTGGACTGGATCCACCGCACAGTCGTGCACCGCACCAGTGACACGCCGCCACGTGTCACCAGCGCCGGCGCCGCCGACCGTCCCTGCGCCTTTTGCAGAAAGGACCCTCAACTTTGTGTTAATAAACCCGCCGTCCGATCTCCTTGTTCACTGAGTCATGAAAATATCGCATCCTAGCCCCTGACCTTTTTGGAAAATGACGCCCGGTCCTGTTGCCTATTCTTTTCAGATTTAATAATTTATTTAAAATACGAAAATGACTTCAACGTATTTACAGTTTTGCCACTCAACTTCAAATGCCCATATCTTTTGCGTTTTAACTCCGATTTGACCCGTTCAAGTCGCGTTAGATTCGTCTCGTCGAGCTCTACGCGTTAGTTCTGTTTACGTTCTGTTTTCTTACTCTATGATGTACTGTTGCTTATATGCTTTGTTTGGGCCTTGTATTGATGTTTGATCCAGCGAGTGCGAGCTACGCGGAACCCCTGGATCAACCTTGTGCTTTCGTCGCTCCGACCCAGCCCGCAGGCAAGTGTCCTTGAACATCTTGCACTTACTCTTATTTCACTTTTGGTATTAGAGTAGTTAGATCCAGTAGTTGCATGCAGAGTCTAATACTGAATCCCATGATATGGTTTACTAGTACTTGATTATATTTTCCTTGTCACCTGGTTGGGATCATATGGGTAGAAGTCATGCTTAGCCTTGCAGTCTTGGGATGGGCTAGTTAATAATTAATTCTGATTAATGATATATGGAATATTTTGGGCTGGTAATGTTGTAGTATGGTGAGTAGGTAAATCCGGCAGGATGGACCGTTGGTGGTGTGGTGCCATGTGACTTGGCGTACGGTTGCCGTGTGACTCGGCGTTACAGTTTGCCATGGGACTTGGCGTTGGTTTGGGTTTGTGGTTTGTTATCCTGCCTGGATCCCTAGGACCCGGCTCTCGAAGCCTGTAACCCGGCAAAACAGCGCAAACCATGAGGCCTATATGGCTCTGGGACTGGCTAATTAATTAGAGAAGCCTTATGTCGTTATTAGTTACATATGGACATGGGACAAGGCTTCTTCTACGCAGGATACTGTTTGGTACGGGAGTGATTCCCAGGCTCGGGCGCCAGACCTGGTGTTATTACGGAAGGTAGCTCTACGTCGTGACATATGGAACTAATACGCATAGGAGGACTCTTTGTAACGGCCTTGTAGTGAACCCTGCCGACTCACCTTGAAAGTGGGTCAAGAGACTAGCTACCTCGGGCACAAGGGCAACACGACTCATGGGTAAAGATGTGCGAACTCTGCAGAGTAAATAAACTGATATATCAGCCGTGCTCACGGTCAAGAGCGGGCTTGGACTTCTTCGAGATTAGTTGGTTACTGGTTACTAGTTCGGGTCATCTGATGGACTTCAGGTGTGGTTTGCCTGATGGACTTCAGGTGTGGGTTTGCTTGGTGTGATTCCAAGTGCGGTTGCTTGGTGTGACTCCAAGTGTTGGTTGCTCGGTGCGACTCCGAGTGTGGTTATAGTTACAGATGTAGACTGTGGTTATAACCTAGTAAATAGGTGCATAGGAAATAGGATTTAATAGGATGTGTTGCTTTAGGCGCTTGAGTCAAACAAAGTCAGCCTACCTTTGTTTTTAGCCTCATAAGCATTTATTTCCTACACTTGCGGAGTACATTTCGATGTACTCACCCTTCCTCTTTGAACCCCCTGCTACCCCACCCAGACGCTGGAGTCTACGACGCGGAGCAGGAGTACCCAGAAGACGGTGGATACGACCCCGACAACTTGTACCCAGAAGACGGTGGTCACGACCCAGACGACTTGCACTAGGATGGCGCAGCCCCCGGTTGACCTTCCTGTGGAGATGGCGTCCAGTTTCCGTGAGTCTACATTAGAGTTAGACTGAGAGTCTGTACTTTTCTTTTAGACCCGAGGGTCATTTTTGTAATAAAGTTCGATATTATTAATAAAGTATTGTTTTGATATTTACTATGATGTGGATATATGTATGAAAATTGATCCTGGCATACATATATTGTGCTCCAATTTTGTTCTTAAAATTGGGGTGTCACAACAGGTCCATGTTGGGCGTGAACGTGACGTCCGTACGGTCTCGTGCGCGTGGCTGCCGGCGTGGTGACCCTTGCGTCTGACTAGGTCCCTGCAACATTCGAAATAAATGTTAGCAAACAACTTAAATGTATCTGACGAACTTAAATGTATAGAGGCCAACTTATGTACCTGCACGTCCTCCTGAGTAGGTAGTGGAGCTCCACCTAGCTGTGAGTACCCCAGCTCTTGTGCTGCGCCCTGCCCTGGCCAAGGCTGCCAGCCAGGACTGGTGTAGTAGCCACTAGGGTACTGGTATGCACCAGGTACCTGCCACGCCGTGTCGTCTGGGGAGTGGTGCGGGCCACCTCTGGAGGAGGACCCTCCAGCGTAGTGCGAGCTATGGCCGAGGGTCATGTAGCCTGCACTAGCTGTGTAGGGTGGTGTCGAGTGCTCATCGTACTGCTCCTCGTCCTCCTCCTCCTCCCCTTCCTCCTCGGGCTGCTCCTCTGTAGTGGTGCCCTTTCCGCGTGGATCCGCAGAAGTGCCTCCCGTCCGGGCGTCGGACGACGCTGCTGCTACTGGGACAGTGTCGGACACCAAAGGGCTCGAAGGCTGAGGAAGGTGCGGTGGGGCCCACGCTGTGTCCATGCACCATAGCTTCTGAGCAAGCTTCCTGCAGCCCATCCTGATTTTCTGTAAATGAGGAAATAATATATATTAGTATAGTTTATGGCTTCTTCAGATTTACAAGTGTGGTTCGAATGTGCTATGATACCTGCAGAAAAGCCTGTACCGGGTCGTGGTCCCCTGTAGAGCTGGTGTGGTGTATAAGCTGCGCTGCCTCGTCGGAGTACCGAGACAGCTGCGACGCCTGCCGAGACAAGTTCAGGGGGTAAGTCCACTAAGTACAGAAACACAAACAATAGTTGAAGGGCATGATATATTACCACGTAGCTCTGTAGAGGGGCTCTGTTAGGCTGAAGCGCTGCCCTAGTGACAACATCGTACGGGTCCTCGTCATCGTCCGACTCGTCCTCAGCGGTGACCTCGTAGTACGGTGGCTTAATGTGCAACCTGGTGCTCCGGTGCAGCCACTGCAGGTACTGGTCGAAGACGCCCTGGTCGTACGGCTCGCCGTCCTCAATGACCTGCTGGAACCTGTTTGTCCAACTCAGGACATGATCGGTGTGCTCCGCGCGCCAATCAACAGGATTCTTCCGTCTGCTTTGGCGCTTCACCCTGCAATGCAAAGGAAACCCATCTGTTAGAGCATAAGATAGAATTTACTAGAGTAATTGAACATGATTGTCGACGATACTTACTTGTGCAACCTCTGATCTGTGCTAAACAGAGGTGGAGGAAACTCCTGTCGTAGGCCGAACTGACGCATCACCCTGATGGGCAAGTGCATCTCGACCACGTAGAAGCAGATAAGAGGGACGGTGCAACGCCAGTCTACACGGTCCAGCTCCGTGGCCGGGTCGAACACGTTGTCGTACTGGTGCCAGGGCTCCCAACAGACCTGTTTTTAATGAACAAACATAGTTAGTCATGTTTCTGTTTCAGTATAAAAAAATGAACTTATTCCAGAATTACCTGGTGCTGTGTCAAGACGTCCAGCAAGTCCGTGTACTGGTGGTAGCGGCGCTGGGGGTTGCCCCTAACTAGCTCTGCCGTGGACCAGACAAACAGAGCAGTGGGGCGGGTGTCCTCGTGCGTCCACACCTGCATTCCAATTTGAATCAGTTAAATAACTGTAAATTTGTAAAAGCACACGCACGCAAGAGGTATGTACTTACCGCAGCTTCTCGAATACGGGGACGACCCACAGGCAGCCGCTGCCAGGCCCAAACCTGGAGCAGGGGCAGGCACCCTCCCAAGCTAGAGGAGGCCTGCCTCCGCCGGCACCCCTCGCACAGCTGTCTGTACAGCCAGGCTAGAACAACGCTCCCCCAGCTGTAGCCAGCGATGTTCTCCCACGGCTGTGCGAGGATGGGGACCAACATCCAGCTGATCGTGTTCCCCGATGAGTCGGGAAACAGGAAGGCTCCAATAAAGTGCCACAGCCACACTCTAGCATACCTCTCCACTACCTGTGGGTCGGCGTTGGGGGGGGGGGGGGCAAAACGCAAAGTGCTCGGTGATCCACGACGAAGGCACCCCAGAAGTCTTCCTGTTTGTTTAAAAAAGTTGAAGTTAGGACATGATAGTAGCAATTGTTTGCAACTAAATTAGAAAAATAAATTGTAGCTTACTTGTTCCTCTTGACATCTGCATCGTCCGGGGGCCTACGACCACAGAACTCGTGGACGGTGTCCATCCACGTGTTCGAGTCAAGAATCCCCGTCACGGGGAGCCCGCCGAGGCATAGACCAAAAATCTTGGCCACGTCCTGTAACGTCACCGTCATCTCCCCGCAGGCGAGGTGGAAGGTGTGCGTCTCGGGACACCACCTGTCCTCTAGCGCGGTCAGGAGCGCCGGGTCGAGCTGGCACACCGCGTCGTTGGCAACGCGGGCCAGCACCAAGAAGCCCGCGCGCCGTAGGAAGGGTGCGTAGCGCTCGTCCCACCGGTGCCAGAGGTGGGTGCGCGGCCTCAACAACGTCAACCGCTCCGGAGGGTCGTAGTCCGTCAGCCTGTGCGCCCGGTGCTCGCCGTCGTAGTACGGCTCAAGGAGAGGGTACGCCGGAGGGTTCGCCATCCTGTTTAAACAAAACAAGGTAACAAGTTAGTACAACGTCTAAAATAATAAAGCATTAAAACAAATGAAAGACATGCATAAAAATAACAAAATATTCAAATATTAATATAACTAAAGATACAAATAATCAAGTGGTGTCGTTGTACACCTGTTGTCTTTGTCTACGATGGAAGGCTGCATTATGTCCTGGCATGTGGCAAACAGAGCATAGGTTCGTGCTCGGTGTCTGGTCGAAGTCCCCCCCGCCATACCTATCCATATTGTCCATGTCCCCCTTTAGTCTCTTCTTCCTCTTCCTACCCTTACCTACCTTCAACAGCTCAGGATCAGGCATGTAGTCTCTACCCAAGTATGGAGGCCATTGAGTGGGATCAAGGTAAGGCTCGAAGCTGCTCTGCCATATTGCAACGGTGTTGCTCCGGCAATAGTAGTCGGACATATATGGTAGGGCCTTGTAGTTATATCTGTGCGCTCTACAGGACGCAATCATGTGAGAGCAAGGGGCATGCATTATTTGCGGCACGTTACAACTGCATTTCACTCTTTCAAGATCGACTCGGTAGTTGCGACCACCATAACGTTCCCCGCCCAAGGTAGTTCCACCCTTTGCTCGAACATTATAGATTTGTCTGGTTGGTCCATAAGCCTCACAAGTTTGCTGCGCTGCCCAGATCTCATTTTTCTGAATGTGCTCCTTTCCCGCCTTTCCAAATTCACCATCGATTTGTAGGTTGTCTTGAGCAATGGACCACCTTTTCACGAAGTACTCGTTGGTCTTGTGAAACGAGTACTCTACAATTCCAGAAATGGGCAAGGCTCTAACACCGGTGAATACCTTGTTGAAAGACTCCGATGAGTTGGTGGTCATTATGCCGAACCGGAAACCGCCCTCATCGTAAGCAAGCGCCCACTTCTCCTTGTGTTCCATCTGTCTCTTGATCCAGGCCTTGGCAGCACTGTTTAACATTTTGTCCAACTCTTCCATTATTTCCTTGAATTTGTGCTCAGTTTTAACACAACATAGCTCTTTCACCTTGGCACAAACCTCTTTTTTTCTCTGCCGACGCTAGAAATTGGCGGCAAAGTGACGCATGCACCATCTGTGCACTAGAGGAGGACAACCCTCTATCTCCTCCTCTGCGGCACGAAGCAACCTTACATGGCGATCCGAAATCAAACATATTGTCCAAGAAGGCCCTAACACTTGTATCCGTAGAAGGGCCATGAACTAAGACCAAGACTCAACGTTCTCCCCCTCAGCCAAGGCGAAAGCAATTGGAACTATCTGGTCCTCGGGATCAACAGCCGCCGCCATCATCAACACACCCTTGTACGCTCCGGTCAAGAAAGTACCATCCACAAGTATGACTGGACGACAGTACTGGTACGCATGCTCTGTTTGGGCAAAAGACCAAAATACACACTGAAGCACATGTGTAACCTTGCCGATGTTGCGGTCTATATAGTGCCTGTTGGTGTGTGTAAACCATTTTAGGCCAGGGTTATAGTATGCCATTGCACACAAAATCCATGAAATCCTGTTGTACGCTTCATCCCAACCACCCCAACGAATTGCAAGGGCGATCTGCTTCGCACGCCACGCCTTTCCATAAGTCACCTTATAGTCTGTGAATCCAAATATGGAGATAATCAATTTTGAAACAGATACATCGGCGTCATCATCAACAAATGCCAAAATGCGCCATGCAAGGTATCTTGCCGTCAATTGAGGATGTTCTTCTTGTCCCTGATTTGTAAAACAGGTATGCGGTTGTACTACTTTACTGATCCTCCACTTGCCATTAGTTCTCTTGCGAGCATTCAGCCTCCATGGACAACTAAGACTCATACACTTGACGTGGTACCTCAAATTAATATCAGAATGGCAGACCGTGTACGGTCGATGATGATGCACAACATAGTTCCGAAGGAAAAGCTTCAGCTCAGTCATAGTGTTGAAAATCATACCCTTCTGAAGAATCCAATCTGTATGGTTATGCAGTGTTTGCTTGCACAGATTCAATCCAGTATCACAAACTGCCTGGTCCACCATACTGACATCCCTATAACTTGGAACACCTCTAAAGTGCATGTTAACGGACCTCAATTGCTGCAGCTCTGTCTCAGTCAAAGGATCGGGCGGAACATAATACTGTGCTTCGCTCAAACGCCCCCACGCATCAAAATGTGTATGATCCTCTAGTATATCAGTGACTAGTCTCCCTCGAGGATGCATATTCTGAGGAACCGGTTGTGGCATAGCACGAACAAGTTGTGGAATAGCACGAACTGGCTCAGGCATAGCAGAAATATAACTGTCCTCTTCTTCGTCATAATCTGAAACATCATCAGAATCATAGTTTTCATCAAACATTTGTGCCACCTGCTCCTCCTGCTCGAGCCGCTCTAGGTCGGCCACATCAAAATCATTGTTTATTTGACCGACGTCAGCGTGGGCATTTTCAGATGGATATACCGTCTCCTGCGTGGGGTGACCATCAACGTCCATACTCATTGGAGCTGCATCGTCATCATCCCCTACCTCCTGTGCTTCACCTTCGTTGCCATCATTGGACGCCTCTGCCTGCTTCCTCCAACCGTCCTCTACCACGATCTCGGCCATGGTCGAATTGGATGCCATAACGATCGTCTGGTATTTTGCCCAGTCAACCTGGTTGCGCAAGGGCATCAACACATAGTTCACCCTAATCTTGCCACTGTCAAATCTCCCTTTCAACGAGAAATCACCATCAAACTTCTCCTTCAGACGCAACATAAGCTCCGTAAAAGGAGAACGCTCATCAAATACTTCGAGTTATTGTTCCATGTTATCATCAAACAACGCATCTCGTGTACTAATTGTGCCTCCATAAAACAATCTGAATACAGTGTCCATCTACAAAGTGAATAGTGGAACTAAGGTCAAGTGATGGTCTTCTCAAAAGTAAAGAATGACGTAACTACTTACTAAGTTGGCTTCACTAACATGTCTTCAGTAATATTTCGTCATACCCTAACTAAATACCCTAAAACCCTAACTAACAAATTATGACTAATACCCTAATACCCTAACTAAACTAAAACCCTAACTAAGTAACTAACTAAACATACCTAAACTAACTTACCTAATTCACTAACTAAATAACTAACCTAGGTCACTAACTAACCCTAAATCACTAACTAACTAACATAACCTAAAGCACTAAACTAACTAACCTAGGTCACTAACTAACCCTAAATCACTAACTAGCTAACATAACCTAAATCAATAAACTAACTAACCTAAGTCACTAACAATTTTCTAATTCAATAACTAACTAACTTGTAAAAGAATAACCAAAAACTCTAATGAAGTAAGTCAAAAAGCTAACCTGAGCTTGGCCTGCTTGAGCTGGTGAAAGGTCATAAGTTTGGTTTTGGTGATTGATGACAACACTTGTGAGCTAACTATTCTATCCAAGTGCGTGAAGGAAAATAGGTTGAGTTCACAATATCAGTGGATGATGTTATCGAAATGATTGGTTAAAGTTTGTTGGGGTATTCAACTTAAGCATAGCAAGCAAGCAAATACTTTGGCAGGACTTGGCTAGAAGGACCGTGTGCTCAAGCGATGGTGAAGGACAAGCTAGTGGGCTTGATGCCGAGGGACCGACGCGGAGGTGAAGGGCAAGCTAGTGGGCTTGGTGCTGATGGACCTATGGTGAAGGGCAAGCTAGTGGGCTTGGCGCCGAAGGACCGAGACAACGGTGAATAGCAAGTGAAGCTAAAGCGAGAGGCTTGAAGTCTATGTGATGGTTGAGTGACCAACATCATCTTTGATGGACCAAGTCAAAGATTCATTGGCTATATCTAATGGCTTGGTGAAGTTATCCATGAATGTTTCCTTGCGGGTATCAAAGAAGATCGTGGATAAGCAAGGCAAAGGTATGAACTATAGGGTGTTTCTTTTTACCGGCTATGAGGTGTGTAGAGAAGTTAAATAGCCAGATTTAAGATAGATAACCGTACTACTAAGAGGGGCAAACACATTTGCATTATGGTTGTCTAGTGCCACTTGTGAGCTCTATCGTTTTGATCGCTTTATGATGAGTGGCGGTAAGTCGAAAACCTTTGTGAAAAAAAACGTTTGTGAAAAGCTAACTAGTGGCTATGGAAACGATGCTCTTTTAGAGATCGTTGGTTTGGAGTTGACTTGTTTTAAGAAAAGGTTTTCTTAGCGCTTGTGAGCTGACTTTTTATTGCTTTGGTCATATCCATAGTGTATGGGTTGATGGGGCAAAGCAAAGAAGATAGAGCGCTTGTGAAAGGCGTTTTCAGGCTGGTGGTGGACAGTCCGCGCCCCTGGTGACAGACAGTCCGCCGGCCAAAACCTGAGAACCGAACAAATTCTGTTTAATCTGTTAAAGGGCTGTCGAAGTAACGGCGGACAGTCCGCGCCCTGGTGGCGGACAGTCCGCCGGCTAATTCTCAGAAGAAGCAGAGTTGCTGTTCGCGCTGTTGGTGCTATCTCAGGTCAACGACAGACAGTCTGCGCCCTATGTGGCGGACAGTCCGCCGGTGTTTTTCAAAAAACGAGCAGAGGTGCTGCTGGTTCTGCTCGTCGTGGCGTGTGGCAACGGCGGGCAGTCCGCGCCCCTGGTGGCGGACAGTCCGCCGGTCAAAATTCAAACCTAACGGCTAGTTGCTGACAACGGCGGATAGTCCGGGACTTGTACCGCGGACTGTCTGGGAATCGCGTTTCAACACATAACGGTTGGATTTTGAGTGGGCCTCTATATATAGTGGGTTGCCCAGTTTGTGGAGGTTCTCTTGGGCATTCTTACAGCATATCCTTTGGGAGAGAACACCTCTAGCACCTCATCTCATATCCCTTGCTTGAAAGCAACATTTGGAGAGTGAGTGTGCTCCACTAGTGCGAATCTTTGCGTGAGAGATTACTTGTGGCACTAGGTGGTCGTCGTGTGGGCGTGGTTATCTATTACTCTTGGAGCTTGCCGGCTCCTAGACGGTTTGGTGATTGTGTCTTCGTGAAGCACGCAAGGAGATTGTGCGGTGCTCCGGAGTTGGATTTGTGAGGGGCTATTGAGCTCATCCCCGCCGGAGGAAGGCAAAGAGCATCTCTAGTAAACTTGAGGCGTGAAGAGTATCTAGTGATTTGGTTGGCTCAAAGTTTAGTGCTCACGTGGAGCCTACCTTGTGGGGGTAGTCCGAAGCTTTTGTGCTTGGAGCTAACAAGAGGAGCAACAATCCTAGAACTTGCTTCAACGTGGATTAAGTGACCGCCAAGTCACCGAACCACGTTAAAAACATCGTGTGTCATCCTCTTCCTTTTGGTTTGCCTATCTCAACACAAGTTCATTTCATTTCATATTACACATACTTGTGTTGACCTTGTATCTTGTATTTACTTTCATATATATATTGATATCTTGTGTAGTCATTCTTGATATACATTCTTATAGTTGATCATCTTGCTAAATAGCTCCAACTTGACTTGTGTACAATAGAAATACTCTTGGTAGTATATCTTGCTAAATTCATAATTAGAGGGGTGTAGTCAAAATTATAATTGAGCCTATCTCTTCCGCTATTAATTTTGAGTAGTTTTGTAATTAATTTTAAAATCGACTATTCACCCCCCCTCTAGTCGGCCATCTCGATCCTTCAAGTGGTATCGGAGCCACGGTCTCTCTATTGGGGTCTTTACTGACCCGAGAGGATGGCGACTTATGCGTTAGGAGTTGAGTGTCCACATATCTTTGATGGTACATGCTTTACACCTTGGAAAGAATGGATGGTTTGCAATTTTAAATTCATTAGTCCTCAAATGTGGTGGATCGTGAATGTAGGCTTTTCTCAAATGTTGGATGAGGTAAACCCAACTCCGGCACAAGAGAAATGCCTAGATCTCGATATCCAAGCTATTAACATCTTTTATCAATCTTTGAGGGATAATGTCTTTAAAGAGATCATGGACATGAAGACCGCTCATGAAATTTGGAAGTTTCTCAATGAGAAGTATGATGTGATTGCAATTGATGATGAGCAAGTGCATTCTTCGGATGATTGCATAGTTGGTGGCATTGTTGAGCATATTCATGAACTCTCTATTTCAAGCTCACTTGACAATTATGATGATTGCTCATACTCTTTGGTCAAGGATGACTCTACAAGTCCATCTACATCAACACATTGTCACATGTCTTGTGACAATGAGGAGGTAAACAATTGTAATGATGTAGTTGACCATGCATACACATATGATGAGCTTATAAATGTTATTAAGGGCATGACAATTTGCTTTGAAAAAGTAGAAGCTCAAAAGAAAGACTTGGAACATGAAAATCTTGCTTTAAAGAAATCTTTCAATTGTTCGGAAAAACTTCTTAGCAAATTCGTATGCAAACTAGAATCTTTATCTTTGACTCATGAGGTGCTTTGCTCTAAATATGAGAAACTCAAGAAAGACCATGATTCACTCACTAAGACTCTTTCGAAGAAAGAAATTAAAATTGATGAAAGCTCATTATGTGAGTTGAATGATGAAATGCAATATATGGCTAACTCTTGTGTTGTAGAGAAAATAGATGCCTTTACCACTTGTGATGATTTATTAGAGGTATCTTGTTCTTCAAACTTGGATACTTGCTCTCCTTCTATGTATCATGAGACTAACCATGTAGAAGAAGAAAAGAAGTCAAAATTCAAGATGGGTATGAGTACTTTGCCAAAAGTCACTCATTCTCAAATATTGAAGAGTCACAAGAGTTTTGGCAACATGAATGGAATTGCCTACTGTAAGTGCAATCAAGCCTTAATTGTGGGTTTTGGTGATAATGACCACACGATTGGAGAACTAATGAGATTTATGAAGTTGACAAGCAGGTTATGATAAGAAAGGATGGTGTATATATGTTGGTGGACCCCCCATACTACATTTCATCGGTTCTGGACTCAAAGTGCTACAAAGAGTTTTTTAATTTGAATTTGAGTTATAGGAATGCCGTACTATCAAGGGGGAATGCAAATTCATTGCTATGGCTGAATGATATGTGCTCAAACCAACCCAAGCCATCCCTATTTCTAAACCACAGACAGCTGCACTGAAATCAGATCTCTTCCTGTCTGATTGGTAGGCGCAGCAGTGCCGCTCAGGGCGCGGCAGTGCCGGGCCGCGGCACTGCCGGGCTTCGGCCGGCACTGCCGCGACTTGTTTCAACCGTTGGATGGCAGGGGGTATTTACATCACCCCTCTGCCTCCCCAACGGTCATCCACGACCATAACTCGTCACCTACCTCCAGACAAGCTTCTCCTCTCCCCATTGAAGGCTCTCAACTCCCCTCTCACCAAATCTTCGATTCCCATTGATTCCAAGTGATTGAGGGGCTTAAACCTTCACCAAAGAGAAGCCCTAGCTGAGATCTACTCCCTAGAGCACTTGATTTGAGCCATAGCTGGTGGATTTGCTTCTATTACTCTTGGGTTCTTGGAACCCTAGCCGGCTAGGCGTCGCCCTAGAGCCTTGCCAACTTGTGTGGCGGCCTAGGGAGGTTTGTAATCACCTATGCAGCTAGTATTATTACCCCTCACTTCAAGGATTTGGTTCCTTGACTTGAGAACGAGGTAGAGTTGCAAAGCTCATGACCTAAGTGGTCAACCTCAACAACGTGGAGGTAGGCAAGCCTTGGTGGCGAGCTGAACCACGGGATAAATCACTTGTCTCTTGTGTTTGCTTAGTTTCATTCTTCATATTCATGAGCTTGTGATAGATTCTAGGGTTTGGCCCAATCTCTTTTATACTTCATATTTGGCTTGGAGTAGTTGGTTCTGCTGGTTCACTGAACTTATTGTAGCATTTCCATTCATATAGAATCAGTTAGTTGTGGCTGGATTTCGAATTGCAGCTTCTGGTCTCACTTTGCGCGGCAGTACCGCGCTGGGGCCGGCAGTGCCGGGCACAGAGCGGTAGTGCCGGGCCTATCTAATTAAGTTTTGAGCTGTGATTTTTGACAGGCCTATTCACCCCCCCTCTAGGCCATACAGGTCCTTACAAGTGGTATCAGAGGCTGGTCTCTCAGCAACACTTCACCGTGCGAGAGAATGGCCACCGACGGAGGAACGGGTAATGCTAGCGTTGTGCAACCCAATCCCTTCGAAGTGGAGGTGCACACCGCTAGCAGCAGCGAGAGCGTCTCCACAGCAAGCGGAACGACACTTCCTCAATTGGATGTGTCGACTGGAGAGCTCGCAAGAAGAAAGGAAGAAAGAAGATTGAGAAGAGAAGTTAGAGCCAAAGCAAGACAGGATGCAACAGCTCTCAAAGCAAAAGAAGAAAGGGCTCAAAGAAGAGAAGATAGAAAGATTAGAAGAGAAGAAAGAGCCAAGAGAAGAGAAGAAAAGAAGAAGAAGGAAGAGCTTCAAGCAAAGAAGAGTGTGCACTTGAGTGAAGACTCAAGTAGCACCGAAGATGGTGATGATGACATCTCCTATCACCTCAAGGGCGACAAGAAGAAGAAGGATGAGACCAAGAAGTCATATGGAGCCGTATCCTTTAACTACTCTACTATGACTAACCATGATTCTAGGCCTCTCATCAATGTGCCCGCGGGCAAGTTACCCCGTTTCGATGGGACTAACTTTGCCAAGTGGAAGCACATTATGAAGACCTATCTTATTGGTCTCCATCCAGGTATTTGGGAGATAGTGCGCAATGGACTTGAAGCACCGATTGATCCAAAGAACCCCACTCAAGATGAGTTCCGCAACATTCATCTCAATGCCCAAGCCACTAGTGTGCTACTTAGCGCCTTGGATGGTGATGAGTACAACAAGGTCATGGGAGTTGAGGTTGCAAAGGAGATTTGGGACACATTGCATATTGCTCATGAAGGGGTTGACAAAGTGAGGCAATCCAAGATTGATTTGTTGATGGCCAAGCTCAACCGGTTTGTGATTTGTGATGGTGAAGGCCCACAAGAGATGTTTGATAGGTTGATGGTCATTGTTGGCAAGATTAGAGGGCTAGGTGGAAATGAAATCAATGATCACAAGGTTGTGAAGATCATGTTAGAGGCATACTCACCTAGAAATGAGACCGTAGTGACATTGATTAGGGACAAGAAGAAGTTTGAGCAATTCACACCTAGTGATGTGCTTGGGAGAATCATCACATTTGACATGCAAAGAGAGGAGGCAAATGAAAGGAGGAAGCTTGGAGAGTTACAAGCAAGGCTAGATGGGATGAAGATCAAGGATGTGGCACTCAAGGCAAGCAAGTCAACAAAGCAAGCAACATCAAGCAAGCCAAAATCAAGCAAACAAGCCTCTACAAGCAAGCCCAAGCAACAAAAGAAGAAAATAGAGGTTGAGGACAGCACATCATCCTCTTGTGGAAGTGAGAGTGATGGTGAAGAATTTGAGAAGATTGATGATATAGCTCTATTCATGAGAAGATACCGCAAGGGGCTCAAGAAGGAAGGTTACAAGTTTGTGAAGAGAAGATTCCCAAACAAGAAGAAAAGAACTTGCTATAACTGTGGAAGCACCGATCATTTCATAGCACATTGTCCACATGAGAAGAAGGACAACAACTTCAACAAGGGCAAGAAAGATGACAAAGGCACTTACAAGAAACACAACAAGAGATACATGAGAGAAGCTCACATTGGACATGAATGGGATTCAACCGCACAAACCTCAAGTGAAGAAGATGAGAAGATGGCAACAATAGCATTTCAAAAGTCATCTCCTTCACCAAGGCTATTCCACAACTTGTCCAATGATGATGATGGCAACTTCCACACTTGTCTCATGGCCAAGAAAGAGAAGGTGAAAAAGACTCACACTCCTAAACCTTCTCTTCCACCTAGTGACATCTCTAGTAGTGAACTTAGTGATTCCTCTAGTGATGATGATTCTAGTGATGAAGAGATAAATATGATAACTAAAAATTTGGACAAGAAAACCAAACTCTTTATCACTAAGCTAATGGAGGAACTAGAAGGTGTACAAGCCGAGCTAGCAATAAGTGAGGATGCCCTCATCAAGCAAGAGGATCTCTACATTGCTTGCAAGGAGGCTCTTGCATTAGAGAGAAGTGAGTTGGATGTCTTGCATGAGGCCTTGGCCAAAGAGCAAGATGAACATGCTTCCCTAAAGAAGGCTCATGTTGCACTCAAGGAAAAGTATTGTGACTTGGATGAAAAGCACAAAGAACTTGAGCTGCAATATAACCTTCTTTGGGAAAGCAACTCAACTCTCCCTAAAGCAAACGTCACTTCTATTCCCTCCACTAGTGAAGGTTGTGGAAAATGCTATAATCTAGATTTGAATGTCTATTCCACTAACCTTGTGAACATGGAGGCCATGAGAAAGGAAATAACAAGGTTGACGAATATCATTGCAAGTGGTTGTGTCAAGTCTACCACAAGTGCAAATGAGAAGACCCAAGGCAAGAACATGCACAAGTTCAAGAATGGAAGACGTCCTTCCATAAAGGATGGGTTGGGGCATGAAAAGGGAGCCAAAACAAATGGAAGGAAGACAGTGAATGGCTATGAGTGTGTGAGGTTTGAGAAGAAGGGTCAGATTGGTACAGTTCAGTCTGCACAGACTGCGGCAGTGCCGCGCCAGAAGGCGGCAGTGCCGGACCCCGACAGTGCCGCCCCCAGGCCGGCAGTGCCGCGCCCCAAGAAAGGGAAGGCTACCAGTTTCCCTTCTGCTCAGTCTCACACACAGCCCAAGAAAATGCCCAACCAGAAGCATGGATCTCAGAAACCAAAGGAATCTATTTGGGTGACCAAGAACAAGTTTGCACCTCAACCGAAGATAGAAGCCCCAAGGAAAAGCATGTCCTCTTGTTACATATTAGGACACAACAACAGTGGTAAAGTTGTTGCAAAGTATGTTGGTAATGACAAGAGGGCAGCCGACAAGTGTATTTGGGTTCCTAAGATACTTGTGACTAACTTGCAAGGCCCCAATATCAATTGGGGACCTAAACCCAGGAACTAAACTTGTCTTGCAGGCATACTCCTCCGGTGGATCAAGTTGGGTGCTTGATAGCGGATGTACAAATCATATGACCGGAGAAAGGAGTATGTTCTCATCATATTCCCCAACTTCAAATGCAAGCGAAAACATCATTTTCGGTGATAACTCCAAGGGGGATGTGTTAGGTCTTGGTAAAGTTGCTATTACACTTGAGCATTCAATTACTAATGTCTTACATGTCGATTCGTTGAGCTACAATTTGTTATCTGTTTCGCAATTGTGTGGAATGGGTTTCAATTATCTCTTTACGGATGAGGGTGTGGAAGTCTTTAGAAGGGAGGATTCCTCTATTGTCTTTACGGGTCGTTTGAAAGGGAAGCTTTACTTAGTTGATTTCAACAAAAGTGAAGCCAAACTTGAGACTTGTTTAGTGGCAAAATCTAGCATGGGTTGGTTATGGCATCGCCGACTAACTCATGTTGGGATGAGGAACTTGGCCAAACTTCAAAAAGACAACCACATCCTAGGACTAACCAATGTTGATTTTGAGAAAGACAGAGTATGTGGAGCTTGCCAAGCCGGAAAACAAGTAGGCGTACCTCACCCACCAAAGAGCTATGACACTACTACTCATCCATTGGAGTTGATCCACATGGATCTCTTTGGACCGGTTGCCTACCTTAGCATCGGTGGTAACAAACATGGTCTTGTTATTGTTGATGATTTTTCTCGTTTCACTTGGGTATTCTTTATGCATGACAAGAGTGTAGTGCAAGAGAAGGTCAAGATGTTCATACGAAGGGCTCAAAGGGAATTCGGTTTCAACATCAAGAAAGTTCGTAGTGGCAATGGAACCGAATTCTGAAACACCCAAGTGGATGAGTTTCTTGATGAAGAGGGCATCAAGCACGAGTTTTCAGTTCCATACACCCCTCAACAAAATGGCGTGGTGGAGAGGAAGAATAGAACACTCATTGACATGGCAAGGACGATGCTAGATGAGTACAAGACGCCGGACATCTTTTGGGCCGAAGCCGTCAACACCGCTTGCCATGCAATCAACCGCCTCTACCTCCACAAGAGAAGAAAGAAGACCTCCTATGAGCTGCTCACCGGTAACAAACCAAAGGTGTCATACTTTAGAGTATTTGGGTGCAAATGTTTCATATTGAACAAGAAGCCCAAAGCCTCTAAGTTCGCATCCAAGGTTGATGAAGGTTTTCTTCTTGGTTATGGATCAAACGAGCATGCCTATCGTGTTTTCAACAAGGCCTCCGGCAAGGTTGAAATAGCGATAGACGTGACGTTTGATGAAACTAATGGCTCTCAAGTAGAGCAAGTTGATGAAGTTGTTGTAGGTAATGAGGAACCACCTTGTGAAGCAATCAAGCAATTAGCCATTGGTGATATTAGACCACAAGAACAGCAGGCTACTGGTCAGGATGGTCCTCAAGCTGAAGCTCCTGCTGGGACTGATCAGATACAGTCCCCGGCAGTGCCGGGCCCGACCCCGGCAGTGACGGACACCGGCAGTGCCGGGCGAAGCCCAGCAGTGCCGGGCACACCCAGAGCAGCTGCAGCTACTCCACTTCATGGAGTAAACCTACAACCCATCTTCGAGCAAGATGAAGAAGAGGATGCTGAAGAGGAACCAGAACCCATTGATCATCCAAGGCTCAAGCAAACTATTCAACGGGATCATCCCGTTGACAACATTCTTGGGAGTCTTCGAAAGGGGGTAACGACACGCTCTCATTTGGCAAACTTCTGTCAATATTACTCGTTTGTTTCCTCTTTGGAACCTCTCAAGGTAGAAGAAGCCCTGGACGATCCGGATTGGGTGATGGCCATGCAAGAAGAGCTCAACAACTTTGAGCGCAATCAAGTATGGTCACTTGTGGAAAGACCAAATACCAATGTTATTGGAACCAAATGGGTCTTCCGCAACAAGCAAGATGAAGAAGGTGTGGTGACAAGGAACAAGGCAAGATTGGTAGCTCAAGGGTTCACTCAAGTAGAGGGTCTGGACTTTGAAGAAACATATGCACCGGTTGCTAGGCTTGAAGCCATTCGGATTCTTCTAGCCTATGCAACCCATCACAACTTCAAGCTATATCAAATGGATGTGAAGAGTGCATTTCTCAATGGCCCTATACAAGAATTGGTGTATGTCGAGCAACCACCGGGCTTTGAAGATCCCAAGTTCCTCAACCACGTCTTCAAACTCCATAAGGCGCTCTATGGGCTTAAACAAGCACCTAGAGCATGGTATGAATGCCTTAAGGAATTCTTGCTCAAACAAGGCTTTGAAATAGGCAAAGCCGATCCTACTCTCTTCACTCATAAAGTCAATGGAGATATCTTTGTGTGCCAAATATATGTCGATGACATAATATTTGGTAGTACTAACAAATCTTTTTGTGATGAGTTTAGTAGGATCATGACTAAGAGATTTGAGATGTCTATGATGGGTGAGCTCAAGTTCTTCCTTGGTTTTCAAATCAAGCAATTGAAGGAAGGGACTTTTCTTTGCCAAACCAAGTACACCCATGATATGTTGAGGAAGTTTGACATGGTGAACGCCAAGCCTATCAAAACTCCCATGCCAACCAATGGACATCTTGATCTCAACGTAGAAGGGAAAGCCGTGGACATTAAGGTATATCGCTCCATGATTGGCTCTCTACTCTACTTATGCGCATCTAGGCCTGATATTATGCTTAGTGTGTGCATGTGTGCTAGATTTCAAGCTAACCCGAAAGAGTGTCACTTAGTGGCCGTTAAGAGAATCTTGAGGTATCTAGTTCACACTCCGAACCTTGGCTTGTGGTATCCTAAGGGCTCCAAGTTTGAACTACTTGGCTATTCGGATTCCGATTACGCCGGTTGCAAGGTAGATCGAAAAAGCACTTCGGGGACATGTCAATTCCTTGGACGCTCCTTAGTGTCTTGGGGTTCTAAAAAGCAAAATTGTGTAGCCCTATCCACAGCCGAGGCCGAGTATGTTGCTGCAGGTGCATGTTGTGCGCAACTACTTTGGATGAGGCAAACCCTTCGTGACTTCGGATGTAACTTTACTCATATCCCACTCTTGTGTGACAATGAAAGTGCCATAAAACTTGCAAACAACCCAGTGAGTCACTCAAGAACCAAACATATAGACATCCGACATCACTTCTTGAGAGATCATGAAATCAAAGGAGATATCTCCATTAGACATGTGAGCACCGACCAACAACTGGCCGATATCTTCACTAAGCCTCTAGATGAGTCAAGGTTTTGTGCTTTGAGAAGTGAACTAAATATCCTTGACTCTCGTAACGTAGTTTGAAACCTAGCATGCTTGATTGATCAACTAGTTTGACCTAGGCAAAACCGATTTCAAAACTTTCATATATTGTGTTTCAAAATCTTTAAGAAAGCAACTTGCTTGATATGACCATCGTTCTGTATTGGTTGAGTGTCACTGGTCATAACATGCAAGCAGTATATGTCCACTCCAAGAATGAGCTGTAGTAACTTAGAGAATAAACCTCTCTGCTGGTAACTGTCCGGCAGTGCCGGGCCAGCCGCGGAACTGCCGGGCCCCGGCAGTGCCACGCTGTGCGCGGTAGTGCCGCGACTTGTCGATTCAGCCTGAATCGACTGTTACCGTGTGGGACCGAATGGGAAAAACGTTTTCTACTCTTACCCTACGGTTTCACCCTCTCTCTCTCTCTCATTCTTCCTGTAACACCTCTGGTGATTAATATGTAATTAACCTGACATGTCATCATCTTTAAGTCATTAATCATCCTTGTCATGCATTTAAGTTTGCTTAATACCTGTGTAATGACTTCTGTTTCGAAAACCCTAAAGACCCAAATCTTCCTTTAGGGGCAAAAATGGTAATTTCACCTCTGTGCCTAGCCTTGATTTATTCTTGTTCAGTTTTGTGCCCTGTTGTTTTGTTGTGTTGATCAAAGTTCAAAAATCAAAAATAGAATTGGGTTTCCTTTTGAAAAACCCTGATTTCCAAACCCTGGTTTTTACCCCTCTTTTATTAATTTAAAAACTACTCAAAATTTGAAGTTGGTCCTTTTAGCAAAGTTCTAAGTCTTGTCATGAGGAACAACTTTGGTGTTTGCAGATTTTCAGGTTTCAATACAAAATCAGAAGTAATTTCTAATTCTTTCAAACTGCAATTTTGTCCCCTTTTCGGTTTTCAAAATTATCTCAAAAACTTTTGAGTTTCAGAAAAAGTTTATATTGGCAAAGTTGTAGATCTCAAAACTTTAAGCAACTTTGGTGTTTTGAGTTTTCTTTGTGTAGTTCAACTTTTGGGAGAAATTTCAAAAATTCAGAAAGGGGAAGTTTTGCTTTAAATATCGTCACTGTGCACGAACTTTAAAGTCAGGGGGCCCCGGCCTCCGGCAAGGCCGCCGCGCCGCGCGCGAGCCTCGCCGCCCCTGCCGAGCCCGACTGACCCGCGCCCGTGCCGCGCGCGGCCAAGCTCTGGCGCTCGCCTATCCTCTCGGCCCCTACCTACCGCCGCCTCGCCCATCCCCTACCCTCTTCCTCTTTTCCCCTCGGCCGCGGACAGCGCGCAGCTGCCGGCCGCCGGCAAGCCGCCGCGCCGCGCGCGTTCCCCGCCCACACCGAGCCGCCCTACCCTGCTCCCTACCTCCTTTAATGTCGCGCGAGCGCTCTCCCCCTCGCCCGGACCCCTCCCCAACTCCGCCGCGGCTATAAGAAGACCGCCGGGTTCCGCCATAGCCGCCACCTCGGCGCCCCGCATCACCGGACCACCCCAGCGCCCGCCGAAGCCTCCACCGCCTTCGCCTGGAGCTGCTCCACCTTCCCGGGCAATCAATTTCACCCCTCCGCCCTCCTATCGCCGGCGCGGGAGCTTCGTCCCCGATTCCGGCAAGCGGCCGCGTTTCGGCAAGGAGAGGAAATTCGCCGCCGTGAGTGTTCCTCCCGTCCCTCCGACCCCTGCCCTTTCTTCCTCACCTCCGTGCGCTTCTAACCGCACATCGGTGATCTCTTTTGGTGGATAGAGCCGCCGGACGCCGCTCGCCGCCAGAGAGCTCCGCCGAAGCACCGCCACCGTCGAGCTCCCTCCTCCGACCCTGCACCGCCTCGCCGAGCCTCCCACCAGACTCTCGGTGAGCCCGCTAACCTTTCCCTACCCTCGGCTTTCCCAGCGCGAGCCCCCGAGCGGCCGGTCCGCCGTCCGCCTCGCCTGCTGTTCGCCCGAGCTCCGAGCCAGGCCTCGGACGAAGCCGTCGCATCCGTCCTCTCCCGAGCCCGTCTCGCCCGAAACCCGCTTCGCTCGAGCCAAGCCTCGGCGGACACGTGCTTTCTGTCTCGCCGAGCCAGGCTCGGCGAACCACGCTTCCGTCTCGCCCGAGCCTCCCGGCCCAGGCCTCGGACGAAACGCTCTGTTTCCCCCTCGCCTCCGCCTCGCCCGAGCCCTGCTGTCCCGCCTCGCAGCAATTCGCCCCGAGTCCTGCGAGGGAGGAGCACAGCGCTCTTTTTCTTTTTTCCTTTTTGAAAGAGTGGAATAGTGTTCTGTTTTCTCTTTTTTTGTGAATTAATCTGTTTTCCTTAAATCCTGATAAATTATGGTATGCTCCATGCACTGTGTAGTATTTTATAAAAATATGAAACTTGACTTTTGCAAGAATTTAAAAATATAAAATCCCTCTTTTAATTAATAAATGGATAGTTCTGGGTTTTTAGAAAATTATTTATAACTCCCAAAATCATGACAATAAATTTTTGTGATTTCCTATGTCATGTTTAGTCTCTGGTGAAATCTTGAGACCTTTTGGAGCACTGCATAAAATGACCTTTTTATATAATTAGGGAAAAGAAATAGAAAATCTAGTAGAGTTCATGTTGTAATATCCTGTTTTGCATCGTATGCTAGCATACTCATGCATGCATCATTGCATTCGTATAGTCACCGAAGAAGGAGTCAAGATCGAGGCAGCCGCCGACGAACCTGTCCCTGAGGCTACCCCGAGCTTCGCCTCTGCACCTCCAACCCTGAGCCAGCTGTCTTTACTCTTCAAGGCAAGCCCGGTGCATTTAACCCTTTCCTTGAATTTATAAAATGATTTCCTTAATGCTTTTGAGTTAAATTATTGCATTAGGTTTATAGGAGTTGTGTGCTATATCCTAATTGATGCACTATCCACCTTGACCACTAATACACGCGATACCTGCTTTTTCAAAAGTATTTGAAAAATGCTTAGCAATGCTTATTGAATAGACTTTGCAATAAAATACCAATTTCAAAAGTGTGATCACTTAAGGAATGTTTATGGGAATTTGGTCTTACTCCCCGACTATTGGCTAGGTATCTGATCCGTACCGAGTCAATAGCGAGGAGAGGTTGTCCGAGCGTACGGTGCCGTCATGTTGTAGTCCGGGACTCAACAGTTGACACCGACCGGGACAGGGTTGAAAAACTGACGGGACTATTACGCTTGGGTGAGATATAACCAAGGTATAGTTCTGGCTGGAAAATTAGGGACCATCCGTATGAGGGCCTGCTGGTCAAGACTTGTAACTATTCATATACTTCGGAAAGCTCTGGCTCCGAGAATCCTTTATTGGACGACAACGCGCACTGGGAGTGGAGAGATGGGGAAGTAGCATGTACCCACGTGGTCGTCGTACCTGGATATGAGTGGTGTACTGTACTTCCGGTGGCGTAGGACCGGGCCCAATCTTGGAGGAATCGTGGTAGACGAGTTTGCATATGCAAGCTGGGTGCTACATATGCAGTGTGGATAGGATCCTCAGCTGAGTATTGTTTATCCGGATTAACGTTGCTCCTCGGTTATGGAGACTTGGTCACTGATGTCAACGGAGAGTGTTCTCAACTAGGTATGTTTTGAAATGTAAAATGAATCATGAACGATGAAGAATTGAGGAATACTGAATCTTTCCAAAATAAATAAGGTTTACAAAATGCTTTCTGCAAAATACCTGATCTTGCTTAAGCCTTACCTTGACTACCCTAAGCCTCTCATTCGTGAGTCTTCTCCCTTTTCTTTAGTCGGGTAAGTCTTGTTGAGTACCCCAGTACTCAGGGTTTGTTACCCCCTGTTGCAGGTATGCCTGAGTATCCGATGTGTCTTGCACCCTGCTGCATGACCTCGTTCAGGAGGAGGCCAGTGAGGCCGAAGAATAGATGTGCACCCTCGGGCTGGGTGAAGTTCTTTTATTTGTTGTATTCCGCTACGTTGTCTACTTTGAACTGTCAGAACATGGTTTGTAATAACCGCACTTTCTTTAAGTTCATTTGGAACCCCAGTTTTGTAAAACTATTGTTATTTAAGTCTTCCGCTCTTTATCCCGATGTTATTTGTAAAAGTATGCAATGCTGTAACCGAATTATGAGATGATCCTGCGGACATTGGGCACTGATGTAGCCCGGTGGCGAACAGGTCTTAATCACATGGAACATGGGTTCGGCTGTCAGAGGCTGACAGGGACACGTGGGCCATGGGATTAGGGTCGTTCCGTCACAGAGTGGTATCGGAGCATCTCACTTTAACGTTGCAGTGTTTGTTCTTGCGAAAACTTCAAAAGATCTTTGAGTCCAAACAAACTAAACTTGACTATTTTGAGTCCAAATTGCTTCTCTTACCTTGTCTCTCATATGGCAACACTAGCTAGTGGAACAACATGTTTTAAGCCCTATGTACCTTATTTAATTATTGCATTGCTTTGTTCCGTAGGAACGATTCATGCATCATGTCATAATCACTTAAGTAACTTCCTCTCTAAGTTCGTTGGGGTAGTATGCCTTTACCTGTTCTTGCTAGCCTTTCTCATCCATCTTCTCTTATCCAGACATGGCTCGCATCAAGCTGACTGCCCGCAAGTCGACTGGACCGAACGGTGTGCCGCGTCACCAGCTGGCACCACGCGTTGGAGAAGAGACTGCTGAATCTTCCAACAATCGTCGCTTTCCCCGCCGCACCCGTAAGAACCTGAAGGAGGAAATCAAGAATCTGAAGGCTGAGATGGAGAACATGGAGCATGACTTCTACCACTCACGCCTGGAGTTTTATGAGGCACGAGCCTCCCTGGAGCAGGCCAACCGGAACACGGTTCGCGCTATCGAGCAGCGCAATGATGCTTGGACCCGCGAGGATGTTACCAGAGCCGAGCTCCACGGACTGCAGCAGTACACAACTCAGATTGAACAGTTCAATGATATGCTTCATGAGGAAGTGCATCAGCTGTATGATCAACTCCACCCCATGGTTCCCCCGGTTGTCGAGGACCCTGAGGACGGAGTAGTGGAAGAGCCGGACATGGAGCAAGAGCCAAGCAT